>OX387360.1:16715000-17915000 GCA_947563465.1 Archips xylosteana
GAGACATTCAATCATTGAAGGCGAGGCGATTATCGCCCCTTCTCGTGCGATATCGTACGTGTAGTTTACATAATACTATATTTTTTCTCGTGCTACGATAATCGTATAGTCGAGGCGAGAAACTCGCACCATCTAAATAGGCCTGTAGACCGGAGGCAAAATAGGTAGATCTACCAATAAATTCGGCACAGTCATTAACTCAGGAAAAATCTCAACAGCGCGATGCAGGATGGGGACTGAATTTGATAGTGACATCTAACGAAAAACATGAGAACTAAAAATTGTATGCAAAAATGAAATTAGGTTTAAATGTCCTGAATTGTGTGCGCTAACGCCATCTGTTGAGAGATTTCATATAACATAAAATAAACAAGGCTATTGTGTAGTGGAATTTAACTATTGCAATTTGGTTTCCTATGACGGTTGAACACCTCTACAGCTACAGGTCACATTTCTCAACCGATTATCGTGAAACTTTGTAAGCAGGTCCGATAATTAATATACTAAGTATGTACCTACATTTTGAAAATTATGTTTTTTTTAGTCTTTGGAAATCTTTAAAAATGGCAGAGCTATGGGGTTTGAAAAACATCATATTTAAGCCATTAAAAAAAACTAGCTATTTTATTTTTCAAGTACCTAAGTAGGATTATATCAGACTAGCCTTCCGTCCGCAGCTTCGCCCGCGATAAATTAATTTTCCCGTAGGAAAAGGTATTTTCCCGCGGTAAAAAGTAGCCTATGTCACTCAGTGATTGATAATGTAGTATTCTAACGGCAAAAGAATTTTTGAAATCGGTCCAGTAGTTTCGGAGCTTATTCAATGCAAACAAACAAACAATCAAATCTTTCCTCTTTATAATATTAGTATAGATAGATGTAGGATTTCCGCGTAAGCCACTAGATAAAAGTGTTAAATCTTATATTGCCGTGATAAGACGCAGTGGAAATGTATTGTACTTATCTTATTCTTGATAAACGCGTGCGCACGGCACACACGCTAAGGCATCTTCCGCCTTGAATCCTGCATGATCAGTTCTCTAAGAGTCTAAAAGTCTAATATCCTAGACTAAAAGTATGTACCTACAAACAACCAATTTGATCCTAGGCCACCATAGAAGTTTATCGTAGTAACAGATTTTAGTTACCTATCTCTATAAGTATTGAGATTGAGTGACATAAATATATGTAAGTAGTTAATTTTGACAAGGTTCCGTGGTACTTATAATGAATTAGGTAGGTACGAGTTTGGCCTGCAAATAGGTAGGTACTTTATTAGAACATAATTTTTTGAAGTTCCCGTGGGATAAAACGGATTATTTTTAACTAACTGACTAGGTGTAATTCTTATAGAGATTTGATACTTGGCAGCTAGATGTCGTCCCATAGGACCAGTAATAGGGGTGTAGTGGTGCAGTAATAAAGGACTTTCGGAATTTCTCGCGTATATAAATACGCGTGATTTTTTTTAATAGCGCACGACTCTTGCGTCCGTTCGTATATTCATTCATAGAATGTGGTGTGCGATTATATTGTAAAGGGCAGCTGGACTCGCAGCGTGTGGCGACCATTCGTGCGCGGTGCAAGTTACAAGAGGCAGCTATGAGGCTATCCATAGATTACGTCACGCCAATCGTGGTAGTTTTTATTGAAAATAGCAAGTCCTAAACCGATTTAAAACTAAACTATCCAGGTATAGTGTAAACAGGTTTTGTCCCAAGGAAAGGAAAAGTTCCCACGGGACGCAGACTAAATGCACACTGCTTGATAAGTAGTTATAAGAACCAATACTTAATAACAATAAAGTGTAGGGATTGTGACACCATAAAACAATAATTCCGAGACTCGACTCTAGTAAAAAAACTCTTCATTTTAGCCCTGAAAACTATAGACTAATTTTAACTAACTGCAAAAATAGATATGTAGCTGGTTTAAAACAAATAAATAGTCGATTGAGTTAGCATAAAAGTGGCATCACAAATAGCTATTGTCATGCAAAATCTAATAAAGGAGAAGAGTAAAAAGCGAAAAGAGAATAGTTTATGACACCTCAAAAAAGTACGTCAGTTTATCGGTCGTGTCATCATCCCTATGTCTATTGTTTTCATGGCGATCGTAAAAACATCTACACCCGCTTGCCGTTTCTTACTTAAGGTGTCTAACATAATAATCCGCCCGCATACGCTCTCACAACTCGACCGATAACAATTACTACAGCTACATTACGTGCTCTTTTACAGCCGTTATCTTGAACTCCTTATCAACAAGCAATGAACGCTCAATGAACCTCACTATCTTTGCGTACGTTTGAGTGTTTACAACGAAGACACACCTCCAACCTTGCCATGCCATTGCCAGTTGTGAAGTGACCGCCATAGAAACAGCACGTACCATGTCGGGGGACAATCTTACCGCCGTTTTATATAAAGCGAAAGACTTGAGATTGGTAAGTGAAAGTAATCTAATTTCGTCTTGGAACTATTCCAACTAATAGACTGTAGATGGGGTGCTCAATTATTTACCGGTTTTTTTTTGCGATTCTTAGTAAATCATTAGTTGGATGTGTATTATAATCTTGAGCTAAGAGGTTATCGGAGATGTTTGTTCAGTGGTTTGGTCGACGATCGATATATTTGACAATGAATGAACGAACACACATTTCTGTTTTTGCCGCGACCGGCTCGATATAGTGAGTGCCGGCCGGCGCCGGTTTGAATACTTCAGCTCTATAATGGCTTTGATAAATTGTTATTGGCTGGATAGACTAAAATATAATCTCTCCGACTTAAAAAAAAGCTAAATAAAGACTTACTTAATATAAGCTTGAATCAAATGTAATGTAATTTGATTTGTGTTAGGTTAGTCAACGTTTAATTACGTAGACTTTTCTGGTTAACAACTATACAAATGAATACATGACATAACCAATTAACTTTAAATAAATTAACACTAATTAAAAAATAATATTTCGTAGTAAATTAACCGTAATTTTTTTTGTAAGTATTCAAGGCCATCAAACTAGGATTTTTGATTATTAGTAAGAAGTTTGTAATAATAACTCTTGTGAATGAAGTTAATAGTTTGTTATCAAGACTATAGTAGCCATGAAATGTTTGTTATCGGTCGATTACACCAGCCGTTAGTTAGTAATTAATTAAATTACTTAGAGGGTTTTGATTTTGACACAAGTCAAAGCGGTTCTTTACTAATTACAAACTTTTGTAAAATTATGACTGGGTTATACACATTTTTTTTTGTTCGCGTCTCTCCTGTCGACATGGCGAAAGTTAAGGGTCTAGCCAATATTTTTTAGTCAAGTTTTTCATTTTTTAGACGACCGCTTTAGCCTAGTTGGTAGTGACCCTGCCTACGAAGCAAGAGGTCCTGGGTTCAAATCCCGGTAAGGGCATTTATTTGTGTGACGAATATTTGTTCCTGAGTTATGGATGTTTTCTATGTATTTAAGTATTTATTTATCTATATATGTATGTTTATCGTCGTCTAGTATCCATAGTACAAGCTTTGCTTAGTTTGGGACTAGGTCGATTTGTGTAAGATTGTCCCCCCTAATTTTTTTTTTTTTTTTTTTAAGTCTACATCTGCGTCTGGGACGCCTGGCCAGCTTGCGGCCCATTTAAATAAATCTTAAGTTCGCTGACCCGGAGTCACTAATGTTATGTCCACAGGAGAGACACCTTTTGTTTTTTATATGACCCGATTAAAAGGTTTGTTCACGAACTTGTCGAGATTTTATGGCTTAGTATAACATTAAAAAATAATTGACTAAGTAAATTGTAGCCGTAGTAGCCCAGTGGTTTCACCTATGGCTTATGGCGTCTCGAGCAGATAGTCGTGGGTTCGAACCCTGCAAATTGCAATAGAAGCGGAGCTGCGTGCTATTGAAAACAATTGGCTTCGTTCAACATACTTGACCTAGTCATATTTTTCAATTTACTCTAGGTAGGTCTAGCTCTTGTCTAGCTGGAGTTTGTACCGAATACATTTCAATTTAAAGTTTATTACTATTGACTTTACCACACGTAGAGACGTGGAAACAATAGAAGCATGCCGGGTGCTTTTCTATGGTCTGACGTCGGGTGTATTTACCATAAAATAAATACCTCTTAGCTAAGCATAACAAGCAAGCATAAGGGGGACTGGTTAGAGAGGAGGCTTAGGCAGAAAAGACTCCGCGCTGCCAGATCACCTCCCCTGGACCCTCGTTACCTATGTTTGTGATTGCTGTGGCAGAAGATGCCGCTCTGGTATGGACTCTTCAGACATGGCAGACGTTGCAATCAACCTCTCCGCAACACCTGATTTTTACCTGAGACGCTGCAACAATCATCTGCAATAGATGACGTGGCCAATTAATGACTAGCTAGTAAGTTACATGAGATGCCATGCCTCTGCAGTTTACTAACTACCCTGTTTTTCCATAGGAACAAACTCCGATACCAGAAATAGCTGACGATGGTGAGTAAAATTAAAATAGATTGTATAAATAAAAGAACAGTAACAAATTAGGTCGCGAGTGAGCAAAGTAATTGTTTCAGTTCATTAGTAACAAATTGTACAAATAAAAGTGTTGAGGTATGAAATGAAGGCGCCCCATTCTCGTAAAATGTACCTAAACATTATTAACGTATTACTTAAAAAAGCGTTATAGGTAAGTGCGTGAACATCTATGTATCTCACTCAATCAACAATACAATAGTAACGATTTTGCCTGATTTTGCTTTAAGAATGTTATTCTAACTATCAGTTCTCTGCTTGCTTGTTGATCTGAATTGTACTCTTACAGTCTACATACAATATACAGTGTATTCTCGTAGAAATTGTTTGTCAGCTGTCTGTTTAATACTGTTGTGTTCCAGAGGTTCTCCTCCGCATGGACTCCGTGGGCATCTGCGGCTCCGACGTGCACTACTGGCAGAGCGGCTCCTGCGGCCACTTCGTACTCAAAGAGCCCATGATCATGGGGCACGAGGCTTCAGGAGTCGTCGCCAAGGTAACCGCTACACCTAAATCATCGTAGTAACGAGCAGAACTGCGTCTTCTGTTGAATATGGTCTCTTCTCAAAAATTACTATTTCTCATGCCCTCTCTCACGCTCTACCTATTGGTAGAGCGGTTCCGCTGACTACTTTCTAGCCTACTTAAGACTCATGCTCCTCATGACTTCAGGAGTTTGCGCCAAGGTAACCCCTACCAACCATCATGGTTTCATGGTATGCCAATAGGTATATCAGGTTACGGGACCTACGGACACCAAGCATGCAAATCAGTTCCTAAGTCGACATTTAAGACTCTAGTATTGAAGTCCTAAAATAATTCCGGTCAGAATATAAGATTTCGACACATGACATATGAGAAATGAAGTAGGTACTTAATATTCTTATTCTGCCTTTTATTATTCGCCCGCGATTAGAAAGGGATTGGAGTTGACAGTATTTCTATATGCTAACGTCAAAATATGTATGAAATGACAGTTCTGGCAGTCCCATTCTGATTGCGGTTTGATAATACGCCATACGTGCCGCATTTCGGTAGGCTCTGCGAAGGTGGAATTAAATTGACAAGAACTCTATGTAGTGCATAAGACGAGCATAAAGAGTAGAAATAAGATGAGGGCGCCATTTTCATAACTGTTCTCGATTACATTTTTGTCGTAAAATTTTACTTTCGTCAAAAATCGCTTTCTACTGTAACTGTAGTCCTAACGCAGAAACCTACGTATTAAGGGAGAAGAGAAAACTCTATTATACGAACAGCAATAGGTACTGTACTTGCAACTATATAAGTACATTGCAATGTTTCATAATTTTTTAAACGGTCACAGAAATCTTTTTTTTTCTAACATTTAGCCAGATCTCACTTGATCAGTCAAAACATTGTAGTTATCTTATCAGACTGCACGTCACATGACTATTAAATTCTGCATATCTAGAAACCCTCGCCATTTTTACTCAATTAGATAAATAATCAAATCAATTAAAATAATCATACATATTTTATAGATAAAAGTAATATAAGAAGATACTTAAATCTGAAAGTAGGTAAGTACATACATATATTTAAAAAAAATACAAAAAATAGTAAAATTATATACCTAATGAAACGAAGCCCTCTTAGGCAGGGCTCCGAAGATACTGGCAGTATTCCCTCTTTGAATAGCTATGAAGTAGGTATTGTTTTTATAGTATTTTGTTTACTGTTCAAAGATATCGATACTACCCAGTACCTATTGCATGATAAGAATTGACTTGATAAAAACAGTAAGTAAGTACTTTTAAATAACGTTAAAAAATATTTGCGCTCCGCTAGTCGACCTTGATACGGCGATTTCAATTTTAATTTAACAGTAACCAGCCAGCTAATTACAATAATTGAATAATTAATAGAGACAGTCTTTGACATTCAGAAACATGTTCGCACGAGAGGCGTGGTATGTACATAAGAACAGAAATGGATGAAGTTTTATGGGAGACTAGCTGAAATGTAATTTATGTACGATGTGTTTTAGGTCGCTGTTGGAACGACATCGTATTAAGAGTTTGGACGGTTATTTTTAAATTTATGTTGTTCTGTGCCGGACACACCCGCGCGCAAACGCTAGTTTGACGTCACAAACGACGCACGCGGCGATGTATTATGTAACTTGCTATACGACACTGACTGAGCGTACAAAAATAAACCTTATAACAACAACACTGTTTCATATAAACTAAACACAAAAGGCGTCAAATGTAGAGATGCGGTATGGTTACTTTTTGTGTGATTGGTGATTGATGTCGGAATGCGCTAATTATTCCACGTTATTTTAAACGTGATTTCGTGTACAATTGTCTCGTAATAATTACCTGCCAATGAACAGTATTTAAGTTAAAATTAGAATGACTATTATAGAAGTAATACTAAGTTACTCTCCTAAACGATGCATGTATTTTCTACGGACTTTTATCTAACATGCCGTGTTATACAGTGGCGTAACTATAACCATCTGAGGCTCTTCTTTGGATGGGGCCCTCACACTAAAAGTCGCCTCGTTGTAATTTAATTTTAATGTTTTCTGAGCTCGGGACCTCTTGGGCCGGGCCCCTCTGGGGTCGGGGGCCCGTGGCATTTTGCCAGCCCTGGCGCTCTGTACTTATTTACGCCACTGGTGTTATAATATGTACAGTCGTCACTGTCGAGGAAACTGAATCGTTCTCCAGGCAGGGCGGAACCTTTTCACAACCAATTTCACAATGATTTCTTTGGCAGATGTATGGTCGACTGTGTGAGTTGGATATAACCTTTCAGTAATCATGATCTGGAGGCACGGGAGTGCCCCCGCCAAGACGAGCCGAGCGAAGCGCAAGGGCACTACTTACCTTTTCTCGAAACGTTTCGTCGTTTTTTTGAACTCTTATAACTTTGCTTTGGATGATGTTAAAAAGTTGAAAATTTCAAGACACTAGTACAAACATAAAACATGCAAAGTTTGAATGTCGTAGCTATTATACTTTAGATTTTATCAATGTCTAAAAACCCCCGATTTCGTCACTGATTTACTGATCATCAAAATTCTTAAGGTACTTCCTGAAGTCCTAGAAAGCTGAAATTTGGTATGTAAGCTAGTAATAGTATACAAACAACGAAAAAATCTTAAAACTTGAAACCCCCCTTAAACTAGGGGGTGAAATCTTGTATGAGACTTCCGCAAATTTTGATGCTAGAGGTCTGAATATTGATATAGAGGGTCCTTGTTATCCTTGTTATAAATAATAAGATATTTATTTCACGATTTTTAGTAAATGATCCCCTACCAAAAAGAAATGAGATCCCACAAAAACATTTAATGTTAAATGTTGCCAAGACGAGACCATAATATGTAGCTCGCACTGTCAAAAAATAATCAGATCTCTTGTAGAGCCAAGTTTCTAACCCTACGTGCCCAGCTCTAATTCTATAAGCCCTAATTTTACACTAATTAATCTCGTAGGCGTGCAAACCGTGGACTAAACTGGCGAGTCGGCCGCACGGAAAGAGTTTAAAAGATTGAATAGATTTTTAAGTTCAAGCCCATATGCCGAATTGCAAAAGGTTCGTGCGGCCGACTCGCCAGTTTAGTCCACGGTTTGCACGCCCGCCTACGAGATTAATTAGTGTAAAATAAGGGCTTATAGATTTAGAGCTGGGCACGTAGGGTTAGAAACTTGGCTCTACAAGAGATCTGATTACTTTTTGACAGTGCGAGCTACATATTATGGTCTCGTCTTGGCAACATTTAACATGAAATGTTTTTGTGGGATCGGATTGACTTGAAATTTGGTTTAGATCCTACTAATATTATAAACGCGAAAGTTTGTAAGTATGGATGGATGGATATTTCTTACTCTTTCACGCTAAAACGGTTTGACGGATTCTGATGAAATTTGGCACACATATAGTTTATAATCCGGATTAACATATAAGATACTTTTTATCCCGGAAAATTGCATAGTTCCCGCGGGATAGCGATAAACTAATTCTTCGCAGACGGAGTCGCGGGCAGCAGCTTGTACTACATAAATTAATATACATACAACGTGTCTCTACTATCTGGACGGACAAAGACTGAAATCCTGAGTATAGTTCATTCTCAGTACCACTACCATGAGTTTACAGTGACCGTACTAAATAGCGACTGCGTAAATGATTTGTATGGAGACTCCATACAAATCATTTACGCAGTCGCTATCGAGTACCGTCACTGTAAACTCATGGTAGTGGTACAGGAATGTTCTACTCTTGTAAAATTATTAGATTAGATTTTTTTTTCAAAATACAAATAATACCCACAAATCATCAATAAGTAGGAACATACTGTACTTATCAGTTGTTCGCAATGAGTTTTGCGATTCAGAAGCTGATCAAGTTGAAATACTAGGTAAGTTAGATGAAAATAGAATGAAGTTTAATCAACAAAAGGTACAATGAACAAAAAAGGCTGTATCTATTTAAAATTATTTTTTTACCAAAACTCGCTCAACCTAACCGCATTTAAAACAAAGCATTCTTATTCTTTGGGCTGTAAGTAGTGTAAAATGTTGGGCATGCGTTAACTCTAATAAGGCCAAGCCTATTATTTAGTCATGCCATTATTTTTCAGTCATGCCAACAAAACACAAAATTTTCCTCTGCATGTTTGCGATATGAATAATTTAATTTGCTTTACGATTGTGTAAAGTTATTAAATAATTGCGCTGTAATTCCCTACTCAAGTGGTTTATCGTTTTATCGGTTTATTGTGACACAAATAATATAATATTTAATACTATGCCTACTAGTACGTAATTTTGTGGTGATAAAGCCGATCCACCGCTCGTCGCAGCATGTTTTTGTCTGAGTAAATAAATAAATTACATTGCGTAAGATTTTGATCCACCTGAAAAAATGCTAAAGGTACTTTAGGTTCTTTGACAAAAAAGAACGATACAAAATTTTTATTTAAGTTCATTTAAAATATTAATACAGATTAACGAAAACGTTTTAAAAAAGAATAGAAAAAAAAAGATTTGTAATCCAACCTTAGCTTATAAAACCTACATATATTTATGTACTTAAAATATAACACAGATCGTTGCTATTGATCAGGATGCCCATAAATAAAACTGGATGCTTTCCCTCATTGTATGGTTAAGCTATGCATTGTCCGAAAAAGAAATTAAATAAAAAAAAGTTATCGAGAAACTTGTAACTTGTTGGCATTTTTTCCTACCTATATACCTATACCTATACCTTACCGTATACCTTATACCTACCACCCAGCAAAAATAAGTCATAAAGTATAGCAATATAAGAGATACCACTTGACGTTAGTCGACCTCACAGAGACTGAAGAACTGGCAGCTAACACAGACAAAGAATTAGCTTAGCTATTCAAAATTGAAATAATGTCATAATTTAAACATGAAACTACCATGAGACTCACTCATAGTGAAAATAAATGGATCACTCACGTCTTAACAGTAAAATTAAAAATGACGATGACGATCAGGGTAGTTGTGCGCCCGTATCAGTGTCGTCTAGCGGCCGCACGCGCAGAGCGGTAGCGCGTAATGCACGTTTGGCAGCCGCCGTGACGTGTGGCTCCGGAAAGAAAGGCTACGGATTAGCCCGAAACATGTCGAGTTAAATTCGTTTTAAGACGTAAGTGATCCGTATATTTTCACTATGTCATAATCATGACAAATTGAATTATGAGAATTTAAGCGATTCGAACTAATTGCGATTTTGTCAAAAACTGTCCTCGACAATGATATACTTAGGTACCTAGCTTTCCAATGGGGGCCCTGGGCTCCAAATCCAAATCCACATCCTGGCTTGGGCAGCTGCCTAAAAAGCCCTTACTTACATGTATAGTCGGGGTAAGAAAAGGTTCGTCACTTTTCGACCTTAACTCGTTGACATAGAGTCGAAAAGTGACGAACCTTTTCTTACCCCTACTATACCTAACGCCCCTGAAAAGGGTCATCTCATCTAAAGCCTAATTAATCCGTCCCTGAATCCGTCCAAATGGCGACAGTCACTTTAATTAATGTTTCTCCATTGCACCACAGTTTAATGACATTATTATATATCATCTCATCATTGTTTGAGGTCAAGCATATCTAAATGGATTCACCCCTTAATAAATAAGTATTACTCTCTATCTTTCAGTTAAAAAAACAGTCACGTGGAGCTGTTTAATTAAGTCAAGTTTAATTGGGTCATTATCTGGTCACATACCTACCTACGTATTGTACGGTCTCGTGCTGTAATTTGGGACCCATTTCGAAAAATATGCTTTGAATTCCTATACAATATGATAGGATTGTCAACCTTAAGTGGGTCCCAAATTATAAAGCTACTGTACGATTTTCGAGTAGTGTACGTTGTATTTGCTTTTTTTTGTACTTTCTGCTTGTTTTACAATATGCGTTGTGTACATTTTGCGTATTGTACCTATATTTTGCCAGCTGTTACATTTTGCGTAATGTACATTATGGGCTGGAGTCAAATTTGGTTTGTAAGATTTGATTAGATGTATATCATAGTTAGATAGATACAGTCGTAGGTAAATATAATTTTGGGTGTTAAGCTGTGTCGATATTACAACAGTAGAAGTAATAATTTAGGGAAATATGCTAACGGAGCGAGGGGCACGGCTGAGTTCTATTATTTATTATTAACACGCAACAACATTGTTAAGAATAGTTCTTCAATTATTCTATGTATAGTTTAACAAGACTCACATAATATGTCCGTACGTCATTGCGGCCGTAGAGGAAGGAGCGAGAGCACGCTGAGACATCATAAACAGAGTTTATACAACAACGCTAATATACAGTTTATTGAATCAGGCGTTACTTTGCGGAGTTCCATATTAATGAACTGAAACAACTAAGTACTTTGCTCACCCGCGACCTCGCGCAAAGTAGTACTTGTTTCAGTTCGCTAATGTACAGGACGGCACATTTAGATCGGTCAGTATGGGTAAGTCTGAAACTATAACACATACAAAGATCTGTTCTTAGGAACCATGTCACTGATTTTAGGGACAAGAAAAACTGCGTTCAGAAATTTTAATAAACTTTTTTTTGATAAAATGTACTTTTAAATACTAAATTTTTTGCTGACTGTACTTTTGTTTATTCATCCTGTCTACAAATTTATACTATATTTGAAGTCAATCAAATTTAACATTCTTGATTTGGTTATCGAATCGACAGACGGGTACCGGGACTGAAATGTAAATATTTTTCTCCAACATGACCGGGTTCGATTCCCGAACCAAATAAGTTTTTTTTTAATCTAAGTATGAATACAGTTTTTCTTGTCACAAAAATCGATGACATGGTTCTTTAGAACAGATCATTCTATGTCATACTGGATGCGTTCTGCGGTCGCGGTGAGGTCAAATTGAACGCTGCCCGCATTATGTATGATTTATGAACAACATTGTCGCTATAAGTAAATGACGCGCGCGTGCGATCTGACCGCACGGACCACACGGTCAGATCGCATGTCTATACAAAATATATAGAGACCGACAATGTTGTTCATACATAATGCGGGCTGCGTTCAATTTGACTTGACCGCGACCGCAGAGCGCATTTAGTGTGACAAATCCTTTACTGTCCGTTCCAGTGTACCGCCCGGTAGACTGTTTTAAGGCAGACACTATTGAACATTGGGTAGTCTTGCTTGCTAGTTACCTTTAATTTGAAATCGTTCTCCTGTGCCTCCAGTGCGGCGCGAAGGTCAAGAACCTGGTGGTGGGCGACCGCGTGGCCATCGAGCCGGGCGTGCCGTGCCGCTACTGCGAGTTCTGTAAGACCGGCCGCTACCACCTCTGCCCCGACATCATCTTCTGCGCCACGCCGCCCTGCCACGGCAACCTGGCGCGCTACTACAAGCACGCTGCTGACTTCTGCTACAAGTAAGCTTTACGAGATGTCACTAAATTAATCCAGAATATTTCGTCCATCGGCTGAAGAAGAAATCGCACACATTAACAAAAGACTGGGTTTCGTCGAGACGACAGCCTCGGGTTCATTGGGTGAGCGTCCTCGCAGCCCTCTTCAGCGTCGAGCCGGGATGAAGGGAAACAAAATCCCCCGTCATCGATGCAGACTGTATATTTCGGTTTGATCGCAGCAATTTTCGGCTCCGGTATGCAAGCAAGGTAATCGTTTTCTTGGTATGATTGGCACTGAATTACCGGGAATTTTCTCTATCGGTTGAGATGTTCTAAAACTAAAGAAAGAAAGAAGAAAGAAAACTACCTACTTAGAACTAATGCCGGGTGGCTGTCCGTAACATTGGGTGATACTTGTAATACTTATTACTAATTCTGTGCTGGTGACCGCTCCTCTCTCTTTTCTCTCAAACGTCTCTAATGCTGATTATACCATGTTCAGACTACCAGACCACGTGTCGATGGAGGAAGGAGCCTTGCTGGAACCCCTGTCGGTGGGCATCCACGCGTGCCGGCGCGCCAACGTGACCGCCGGCGACTGCGTGCTGGTGCTGGGCGCCGGGCCCATCGGGCTCGTCACCATGCTGGCCGCGCGCGCCATGGGAGCCAGCAAGATCCTCATCACAGGTAGGGACGGATCCACCGCTGTGGCCACGATGGACATGCTCACAACCGGGACTCTATCTAAATCCCTAACATCGTTTGTCCTAATGTAATGTTTGTCCTAATGATCGATTGTCCTAACATTTTTTTTTTCGAACTTTAATTTTTGGGCTGGATCCGCGCCTTAAAAATTATTTAATTTGGTCCAATACACATTAAACTATCCGAAATAAAAGATTTGGTTTCCAAATTAACGCTCATTGGGGCAATATTGACTCGTGACTATCAAATTCTGGGTATTTTCCTAAAATTTCCAAGTCTTCAATTTAAAAAAAAAAAACAAATTTCGGCTAAGACATATATGGCTAAAAATGTTCAAAAATACCTCGGCTATCACCCCCTTAAAGCTTTGCACGTAGCTACCAAACACCCTGTAGAAGATAGCGACAGTTACAAAAAATGATAAGGACTTATTTTATTTTTTTATGTTAGTGAAGCCAGACAAACGAACTAGTGGGTCACCTGATGTTAAATGAACACCACTGTCCATAGACACTCGCAGCGCTTTACGCGATACCAGTGCGTTGTCGGCCCTGCAGAAATTTGTACTTACACTCGCCTCTTAAAGGCACCCAGGTCGTAACTCGATGGGAAGACCCCAGCGGGAAGCTCGTTCCAGATTTTGCAAGTTCGTGGCAAAAAAGACCGCTTAAAACGCACCGTCGAAGACTGCCATTCATCAACATGATGTCGATGAAATGAACGCTTACGACGGGAGGATCTGTAATGGAACCCCGCAGCTGGAATGAGGTCAAAGAATTCCTCAGAGCATTCCCCGTTGTAGATCTTATAGAACACGCAAAGGGAGCTAACGTCTCTGCGGAGAGCAGATCGAATATACAAACATTCGTACTCTTATTCATCATACAGGCATCTCCCCACCGGAATTCAACCCCGAGACCTCAAGCATTACGGCCAGCGTAGACCAGATGCGTGTACGTGACGTGAAACTGTAAGAAAGATTGCTCACTAGCGTGCACATGGTGTGCCATCTTTCTTACGATCAGTCAGTCTGCGCCAGCCTTTATAGCCAGGGTCACTGCGCAGGCTGTCCGGTGATAGTTTCGTCTATTTCCCGCAGACATTATGCAGTCCCGGTTGGACTTCGCGAAGCAGCTGGGCGCGGACTGCACCATGCTGGTAACACGCGAGGACAGCGAGGCGGCGCTGGTGGCGCGCACGCACGCGCTGCTGGGGGAGCACCCCGACAAGACCTTCGACGCCAGCGGCGCGCAGGCCACCGTGCGCCTCGCGCTCATGGTCAGTGCCCCCCCACACCAGTACAGTAAAATTTGACAGATGGTTTGCCTTCATTTCATTTCCAACTTTAACGATCTACAAATAAAGCCAATTTTAGAATACTGTTACCCACGTTTGCAGATTTTGTAATATCTACTTTATTTGTATGGTGTTAAAGTTGGAAATGAAATGAAGGCAAGCCATCTGTCAGTGGTAAACTAAAAGTAAACGTATTGTATACCTACTCTTTATAGAGTAAAATCGCTGTCAATTGAAATTGTGAACAATGTAAATAAACCATTTAATGAAATATCCATATTCTAGCACTTGTTTATTGTTTTAATGGTTTAGGATAGTGTTGTGGTAAGTATTCATTAAATAACACACGGATTTAGCAGTATTTGATGAGGGAAAATGTTTGGGGAAAATGGAAATTAAAGACCTTTTAAATACAAGGTTTGATTACATTGTTTGCAATTTCAATTAACTGACAGTTTAACACAACACATCTAATATCAAAATCAAAACGTTTATTCTGCAAATAAGCCGTAAAGGGCTCTTTTACATGTCACTTTTTTAAAACTACCAGTGCTTTCGGAAGGACCATCATTTCCAAGAAGAATGCGCCGTAAGAAACTTGGCAGAAAGTCATTTTTTCAAACAAAAATAAAATAAATAATTACAAACAAAAACACGCAACACTAACATCTAACATCTGGTAGCATAGTGAACGGCTGCGATACTCTGATGATTAGCTCTGGTTGAGTTCGGAACGCGTTAATGTAGTTTGGTGGTGGTGATAGTTGGGTTTATGTGATTTGTATGTGTTCGTACAATGTGGAGGTGGAGAAACTGCATGAACACACATTTCTTGCATAAATGTAGCTATCATAAGGTCGCGGGTGAACAAAGTAAAGTAATTGTTTCAATTCATTGATATGGGACCTCCGCAAAGTAACGCCTGATTCATTAAAATAATTCTTTATTGAGTGCTCGTGAGTTAAGTATTGGTAGGCCATGACGACTTTCATGGGAAAATAGTGGGGTGGTTTCACATTGCCTTCCTTTGCTGAGTTCAGAGTTCGTGGTTGGTAATAGACAGCAAGATAGAGTCAGTGTGGCGTTGTTAATAGTAGTGTCTAACTTCTGGTGGTACTTTTAGTAGTAGTCACTGTAAGATATTGTGAGAACCACTTTAAGAAATGCAGGATTAAAATTTGAAGTGGGACAGCCAGGCCAGATATCAATCATTGCTGATACGCGTACACTCGAAGGCATAAATATGTAACTGTACAGCCATCGCGTCAAAATATGTGCACCCAAACCAACCTTATAGTAAGTGGCATAGAGCTGAATAGATATTTTTGTCGCCTTGGTATTATGGGCCGATCAGTCGATCAGAGGCGCACATTCACTGTCGCACACTCATTATGGCATGCCATCAATACAACGACTGAGGAAGTTAGTTGCCTAATGTACTATTCGCACTCCTAGATCAAAAGAGCATCAACTCAAAACTATGTAAGTACCATTTTAATTTAGACGTCAAACTATTTCTGAAAGGTCTAAATTAAAATGGTATATTATTTTGAGTTGACTCTCCTTTGATCTTATTTCAAATTTCCACGTTTTACGTTGAACATGTGTTGTGCAGGCGACTAAATCTGGCGGCGTGGCGGTGCTAGTGGGCATGGGCAACCCGGAGCTGACGGTGCCGCTGGCCGGCGCCATGAGCCGCGAGGTCGACATCCGCGGCATCTTCCGCTACGTCAACGAGTGAGTACATTCCCTCTTTCACCCATCGGCTTAACTGCCTCACAGCATACGGCAGTATTTGCTTGGGTTGGCTTCCTGACTTCCTACAAACCATCGGCCTACCTACCTCAAGGCACGGATGGAACCACGGAATTTACGCGCGGTACTTGTTCGGCGCTGTTTCTTGGTTCCTTACAAACTTACCAGCCCTTTTGCGCCAAGCATCAGCCGGGGTTGGTGGGGCTGCTGGCATGACCGACAAGAACTGAATGCCGCTGGCGTTATGAGCCACGAGGTCGACATCCGCGGCATCTTCCGCTACGTCAACGAATGAGTACATCCCCTCCTCCACCCATTGGCTTAACTGCCTCACAACGTACGGCAGGTACTTGCTTGGGGTGGCTTCCTGACTTCCTACAAACCATCGGCCTACCTGCCTCAAGGCGCAGGGATGGAACCACGGAATTTACGCGCGGTACTTGTTCGGGGCTGTTTCTTGGTTCCTTACAAACTTACCAGCCCTTTTGCTTGCATCAGCCGGGGTTGGTGGGGCTGATGGGGCTGCTGGCATGACCGACAAGAACTGAATGCCGCTAGCGTTATGAGCCACGAGGTCGACATCCGCGGAATCTTCCGCTACCTCAACGAGTTAGTACAGAGGCTGTGGCAGCGACAGGCGGACAAGAGCTAATTGGTTCTGCTAAGTCAAGGAGTGGAGTGGATGGCGCGGCTGGTCGATTGGCGATGGGCGGGGGCTCAGGGATGACGGTCTTCGTACCCAAACCGATCCTACAGTCGAGTTCTCCGATATCTGTACAGCCAACTGTTCATACTTAAATATCTAAACATGAAACTTATGTTACGGTAATAAGGTCTATGTATAGATATTTATGAACGGTTGATTACGGTTTACTGTATAGATATTGGAAAACTTGACTGTACCTCTGGGCTTTGGTTGGTTGCGCGGCAATATTGGACAAACCTAGATACCTACATACTTGCCAGAACCAAGAAACTCTCCCTCCTATCGATCCCGGATTGCCCTGCTAACATCGCGGGTTTAGGAAACCAGCTTCGACTACTAGTCGGAGCTGACTGAACCTCTACAGCTTCTGGCTTAATTAATGTTCTCACGTTCATCATGCTCCCCAGATACCCGATCGCGCTGGCGATGGTGGCGAGTGGCAAGATCAATGTGAAGCCCCTGGTGACGCACCACTTCGCGCTCAAGGACACGCTGGAGGCCTACGAGGTGGCTCGCCGCGGCGAGGGCATCAAAGTCATGATCCACGTCGAGCCCAGGGACGCCAACAACAAACAGAAGTTCGAAAGTGTTTAACTGTAGTTACAGCCGCTAGCACGATTTACTGTCATTCATTACTCATTAAGTAAAAATGGAAAATCGACTGTTGAATTTTGATCAAAAATAATACCGTTCAAAATGAATTTTAACAAAATGTAATTGATAAATTAATTGAATTAATATTTTATTGGTCATGATTTGTTTTGGCCTATAGGTATCAATTTTGATAATTTTACCATCGGACCATTCCTCGGATCCTTATTGATGTATTTAAAATTGTAATTTTTCTGATTTTGACGTATGATTTAAAGTGAAAGATCCAACCTATACTTCGTTTTTTTAGCATTAGAAAGAAGGTAAGCTATCTTGACGTGTCTTTTTATTGAAAAATACTTTTGAAAAATAGGTCATAGCTAAATGTAACAATTTGAAAGGAAATATGGTCATTTACACTCTCTTGGTTTCATAAGTCATTAGTTACTGTTTTTTTAAAGCGTTTTTCAATAAAAAGACTCGTCAAGATTGTTTACCTTATTTCTAATGCTGAAAAAACGAAGTATAATGACAGTAAACCACAAAAGCACCGTGATGAATTATACAGGTTTAAGTTTAAGCACATGATGAATGTTATTTTATTTAAATTTGTCGGTATTTCACATAATAATATGATACTTAAGTCCCCCGCTGCACGCCTGGCTTAAAAATAAGGCAAAATGTCGCTTCGCTACATTTTTAGATACCTACCTTTGAAGAATTACGTAGGTTACAAATGTTATAAACTTATAAAATTGTTAAGACCATGAATACTATGACATTAAAAATTTAAAAAGAAATACAAGAGATGTAGCTATTTAAGCGCTACAAAAGGGAATGCCTAAGTTGTAAAATGTTTTACAAATAAATTATTTTATTATATTTATCTTACCTTTGTTTGAATTTAATTTTCAATAATCCTAAATGCTGTTCAGTAGCAGGCAGGCAATCTTCAAATTATTTTGGAGGTGTCGTTGTGTTATAAAACAGTAGAAACCAGATGAAAAAAAAAATTGCGTACGTTTTTGCTGTGCAGGTGTTTTATGTCAAAAATTAACGGGACATACATTATTGTTGATTATTTCGGGTCGACAAATACCGGGGTCGTGTTTTAAGCGCACCCTGCGATGCCCACTGGACGCCCCGGGATGAGGTTCCTTTAGTCGACACCGTACAACGGAAGCTCGGCTCCCCGCAAGGAAATACCCTTGTGTTGGACGTGATAATCCTTACAGGAGTAAGGATACTAATATTATAAATCCAAAAGTTACTCTCTCTATCTGTCTGTTAGGTACCACTTCACGTTTGAACTGCTAAACCGATTTAGTTGAAATTTGGTATGGATTTCATCTTATCTTATGGTAAGGGGTCCTTTCAGATACACTTCGACCCGTAGGGATCTATAGTGTACCTATTTATTGTTGTTATAGCGGCCACGTACCTAATACTTAATCGGTGAAAATTTCAAGTATCTAGCTGTTAGACTCTAACTATTACGGTTCACGAGATAGAGCCCTGTGATGCACAAACGGACTGACGTTCAGACAGCGGAGTCTCAATAATAGGGCACCCTTTAGGTTTCAAACCCTAAAAGGGCTTCTTCCCGAAGCAAGCAATTGTCTGCCTACACTGGGGCAATGACGACATAAGGTAAATGTACACTATGCCGGGGTAGTACATTATGCCGT
Organism: Archips xylosteana; assembly: GCA_947563465.1. Classification (NCBI taxonomy): domain Eukaryota; kingdom Metazoa; phylum Arthropoda; class Insecta; order Lepidoptera; family Tortricidae; genus Archips; species Archips xylosteana. Next base: position 16,734,169 of record OX387360.1, read on the forward strand.
GTCATTTTGGTTTTTGTCGTATAATAAGAAAACTATCAGTAAAGTCATGATTTAATACAATGCTTCATCAACTATAGTTTCATCGCAACCGAAAAACACTATTTTTGAATAACCGTAATAAGTTCTAACAGTAGTATCGTATTTCCAAACTCATCAGTCTTAACCACGCAGTAGTTCCATACGTCGTGTTGTCTATGAGCATAAGGTGACAATGGTAACTTCGTAAGGATTTGTTGTGATGCCGGTAAGTATATTTAATCTAAATTTGTAAAATTATTGTACAGTGGTTATTAACTGAAGGTTTTATAACTATTTTAAGTTAAAATAAAGCATATTTTAAAGGAAATTGACGAATTTATGACTGCCGTAATTATGTTCACAGATCTGACGCGAAGAACCTAATTGCGGGAGTATCACGGAATAAGAGAAACTTAGTATGAAATGTTTTAATCGTTGAATTATAACTGGGGCTAAATTTATTCATAAATTTGATGTAAATAAGTTTAGTAATGACTGCAGATTATTATGACATAATTACGGTATATCTTTTTTTTTAACCTGAGCCTTATAATTGAGTCTCAAATGATAACTCGTTATGTTATTATGTACGAAAGAATGGAGTACGGCATCGAAATTAAATTATATATTTTTTTATAAAATCATAACACATTTTTTTTTATATCAATGTCCAAATGTTTCTTTCATTGAAATGATTAAGTGGAATTTTTAATGTCGATTTTTAATTTTGTACTTTTTATTACATTTATACGATAAATTTGTATTTTTATTTCATGATTAAAATAATTTAAAACCATTTAAGTAATTTTTTAAAGGAATATTTTTTCGGGTTACCTAATATAATGTGAACATTGAAGCTAGCACGGAATTACGTGCAACGATTCCCGGGATTAGATCAAGAGCCAAATTTTAGCACGGAATTACGGACAAAGTAAGGGTTTAGCAAAATAACGTTTATTTCTTTAAATTAAAAGCTACGAGGCAAAATAATATCCTATATCCATCTAATAAGAACAGTCTCCAAAATAAAACAATTTCTACTTCTATTACCTTCGTATTTTTTTTTGAATCTTACCTCAAAGTAGAAAGTTCCGTAATATGGTACATTTACCTTATTCAATGAAACTTATTATTAACGACGATTAAGCAATTTTACATAGAATAGTTAGCAGTGACCTGTATGTTACGAAAGTGATGATAAGTATGATAGCAAGTCTTGTGTACACTGACTGCGAGCTGTTGCATGCGACTACTTAACTACACGCTTCATTCACTCTCCGAGATGCCTAAGGCAAATGTTCAGTAGGTAAATACTTAGTTATTTATTAGTTTAGTTAGTTATTGGGAATGCTCTTTTTTTGTAATGTATAGTAAATCGAAAACCATTTCGAGATAATGCTTTTAAATCGTTTTGTTTAGTTTTTAATTATTAGGGTTCCGTAGTCAACTAGGAACCCTTATAGTTTCGCCATGTCTGTCCGTCTGTCTGTGTGTCTGTCTGTCCGCGGCTAAGCTCAGAGACCGATAGTACTAGAAAACTGTAATTTGGCATGAATATATATATTAGCCACGCCGACAAAGTGGTTAAATAAAAAAAACTAAAAAAATTTTTTTTAGGGTACCTCCCATAGACGTAAAGTGGGGGTGATTTTTTTTCTCGACTAACCCTATAGTGTGGGGTATCGTTGGATAGGTCTTTTAAAACCATTGGGGGGTTGCTTACATGATTTTTGTATTCAGTGATTTGTTTGCGAAATATTCAACTTTAAAGTGAAACTTTTCATTAAAATCGACCGTCCCCCCCCTCTAAAATCTAAACTGTAGGGTGGAAAATTAAAAAAAATTCAAAATGGTAACAAATATATTAAATTTACAAGGAAAATTATAGCGGCTAAGATTGCTTGGGAATTATTTGTAGTTTAAGAGTAAATAGTAGCCTAAGGTATTAAACATTCCGTCACTACTTTGAAAAACTCGTATCTCAAATCAGCATGTAAACAAAACTGAACCTAGATACGCGCGTAATAAAGTTCTTTTTGCCAGATTAACGATTTTGAGATACGAGCTTTTTTTAAAGTATTGACGATACCTAACTTGGAAGATTCCGTACACATACGAAATCCTTAGAAAAATATTACTTGATTTTTTCGTAATGGCTACGGAACCCTATCTTGGGCGTGTCCGACACGCTCTTGGCCGGTTTTTTAATATAATGTAATGCATTTATCTAATACCTTTAAACGAGCAATTCTTGTATATATGTATATATGTATATATATAATCAGGATCTCGGAAACGGCTCCAACGATTTCGATGAAATTTGGTATGTGGGGGTTTTCGGGGATGAAAAACTGATCTAGCTATGTTTCATTTTCAGAAAATCGCTTTTGCTCGTGTTTTCCGGCTATTTTTGTTTGCATTAGAATATAAAGCTAAATTTCGCCGACTTCGAGCAGATCATAATGGCACATTAGAAATCTGGTGGTCGCGGATTCAGCCGACCTCGGTTCGATACCACGTTTTTTTCAAGATTTTTAGTTTTTTTTTTAAGTTTATTTTTTATGAGAAAACGTCAAGTTTTTTCTTTTGTGAGAAAAAGTTACTTTTTTGTGAGAAAAAGTTACTTTTTTGTGGGAAAAAGATGCTTTTTTGTTAGAAAAAGTATTATAGGGAACGTGCAGTAACTATAGGCGGCAGCACTAATGCGACAGAAGAGACACTATGCGGACAGTAAAACAAACTTATCAAGGTAAAACATTCAAATTGATGGCACCCTTATGGCACCAGTTGGCAGCACCGTCTATGTGCACGTTCCCTATTGGGAGCACAGAACAGGAAAAGCCGGTTGTCTGTAAAGTCGGTTTACGGACGATAGTTTAACGTGACTCACCCCCCCTCCTCCGGTGTTTTTGTCAAATATCTTGAAAACGGTGCATCCTACGGCAAAATCAATGAAATTTTCATCCCCCTTTAATACTCCCGCGCTCCCTCCCCCGCATCCCCTCCCCCTCTCACCCCCCCCCCCCCACCCCTCCGGTGTCTCGGAAACGTCAGGATCTCGGAAACGGTTCCAACGATTTCGATGAAATTTGGTATTTGGGGGTTTTCGGGGATGAAAAATTGATCTAGCTTGGTCTTATCTCTGGGAAAACGCTTGGTACCGAGTTTCTGCCCGAGCAGAGCTCGGTCGCCCAGGTACTTACATATCAAATAAGAAATGACCTTCATTTGACATTGAAATATATGTGGTGAAATATAATTTGTACTTTATTCTGTGTGGAATAGAATTATTTAGAATGCAAGCCGCTTCCAACCGTAATGATTGGGTATCAATGAGGGAGGCCTATGTCCAGCAGTGGACGTCCTACGGCTGAAATGATGATGATGGTGGTGAATTTAGTTTTGTAGTACCTAACCTAAATGAAAAACTATTGAAATTAGTTTCTTATAATTGACTTTTCTATACAAAAAAAATTACACAATTTACCGCGCTCCATTCCACTGAACTCCAAGCAGAGCAGAACAGAATTAGCTTTGTTTACATTATGTGACTGATAAGATGGTACAAATTTTTATTACTCTATCTTTTATTTACGTTATATAATAAGATCACTTGGGATCGAGGCCAGTTGGCAAAAGTGAGTTACGGAGACACTCCAAATAAGCAGGTTGCATAAAGAGGCGGCATAACTTTAAGGAAACGAAATCTACTTACGATGAACGGAGTCAATGGAGCCAATAAAGCAGCTGTGCTGCATGGGCCATACGACGTCAAAATTGTAAGTTTGTTTCGATATTTCTTTACGTTAAGATAGGTAGATGGGTACTTTTAGCAATTTAGGTACAATCCAAAGACTTCTATGGAGGTCCATCCATTTTTTAATTGTAAAAATACCAGTTGATAGAGACGTAATTTACTGTAAGTATCTATAGCTACTAAACTACCGCTAGAAGAAATATTTAAAATAGGTACTTACCTAGTTATCAGAACTATTAAGCTAGGGGCGATAGATAAGTTACTCCTACTCCACTCGCATTTCAAATTCAGTAGGTACTTAAAGTGTTTTTTACATTTTTGGGTGGTATTGTTAAAGATGTGATTTAAAAATCGCACCCCTGTGGTCAAAGTTCTTTGAAATGATAAAGTTTTCGCAAGATAGATATGCCACATGGGTTTTCCGTTTTTAATTCTATTAGCGACTTCACAAAACCAAGGAATTTCTTAGTCTGATACATGTTTTTAAATACTTATAGTAGCTTATCTCCTTGCTTTAATTAAGTAAACTGTAGTTACTTAAGCTAAATACTCATGAGATCTTTTGATACAAAATACAAATCTTTATTTTGCGTATTTCAGGAAAATTGGCCCATGCCAGAGATAAACGACAATGGTAAGTTACTGGTTAAGTAGGTATCCAAATTGTGGGTTTATTTTGTACTAGCCGTTAGTTTTTAATATAATTTACTTACACCCATCATGAATTTTTTAAAAATTTTCAAATAATAGTACCTACCTTTTAAAGGGGCGGGGACGCTGGATTTTAATAAAAAATAGCACTTTAAAGTTGAATTTTTCTACAGAGGTGCTGATCAAGGTTGCGTGCGTCGGTATTTGCGGATCGGATGTGAAGTTGTGGTCGACAGGCAAGTGCGGCTTTGACGTGCTGTCGGAGCCCATCGTCATTGGCCACGAGGGCGCCGGAACCGTCGTCAAGGTACCAGGGGGACAGGAATCATGAGGGAGTAGACCGTAAGGGTGGCGCCACTAGAGTTTTAAGCAACGCCAATGGGTTCAATTCCTTTTTCTAGCCACGTTTATTGGTACGGATTAGACTATTATAGTATAAATCTTCCCAGGTGAACTTTTCGCTTCGAGCCCTTATCTTTCAAAACAAACGGTATCGTCATAGTATTAAGGTTCAAATATAATGTAATGGCTCGAAGCGAAAAATTCACCTGGGAAGATTTATACTATAAGTATCACGTGAAGACGCTTATTACAATCCACAACATTATTGATGGGCACCTATCACAATAGGTACCGTAAAATTTCTGAAGTGAATTTCTGGATGTTTTGAAATCCGTGATTAATATTGTCATTAATATTGTCGTGATAGTGAAAATAAACGGATCACTCACGTCTTAAAATGAGTTTAACTCGACATGTTTCGGGCTAATCCGTAACCCTTCTTCTTGTAGTCACGCGCACGGCGGTTGCCAAACGCGCACTACTTTCGCCAAAAACTTGCCGTTAGCCACACGAAGAAACGACTTATAATCCCGAATGCACTTAACCGGTTTAATACGGGCAAAATCCGGTATCACTCTGTTGTCGCGACACTGCACTACGTAACTTAAACCACATTCGAGTCTCTTACGTTTAATTCTAAGCCCCGCGAACACGGATTTTATTTTGCCAGATCTCTCCGTTGAGATTTGCCACTTTAAACATGAAACTACCGTGAGACTCACTCATAGTGAAAATAAACGGATCACTCACGCCTTAAAACGAGTTTAACCCGACATGTTTAGGGCTGATCCGTAGCCCTTCTTCTTGGAGTCACCTGTCACGGCGGCTGCCAAACGCGCACCCCCCCGCTTTGCACTTTGCCGCGTTTACTGTGCATGCACTTCACGGTGTTTCATGTTTAAAATATTGTCATTGTCATCATTACTTAATAACGCGATACGTACTCGAATTGATAGTCTAATCCGTGCCATTGATTTGATTCTCTAAGCTACTTCTCTACACTCATGCATGTCATTTATTAAATTACGTTCCTGTCTACGACCAAGGCAGATTTAAGTTTCGTTATTCCGCTTCGCTGTTCTGCTACTCTCTGATCGGATTTAAGATTTTTAATAATACCGATGATGACTTCTAACGCATCATCAACCGTGTGTGTTTTTCTTTTATCTTAAATGTGGACAATGCGATAACGACGACTACAATAAATAAACTTATACTTAGGTATCTATGCAGTGAATTTATTAGTTTGCGCAAGTGCATTTAAGTAGATTGTGCATAGATTAGTTGATAGAGACGTCGGTCTATGTTGATTAAAATTGTTTAACTACTAACTCAGATGCTTCCTACTCCTTTCCGTTACACGGTGTAGGATGAAGATAGAAAGAGGTGGAGAATACAATCGCAAGCGTACGCGCGTTAGAAAATACGACCTCAGGTCGCAAGTTGTCGGTTCATTGTGGCGTTCGAAGGGGAGGTGTTTGTTCAAGTGAACGTTTAAGAGTCGATTCTCTCTTATCCACATCATCATCCCAGCCTGTCTACGGCCCACAGCATGGTAAAGGCCTCTCAAAATGAAAGGGCTTGGGACATAGTTCAAACGCGGGCCCAGTGCGGATTGGGAACTTCACACACACGCACACACACCATTGAATTTCTTCTCAGGTGTGTGCAGGTTTCCTCACGAAATTTCCTTCACCGTAAAGCTCATGCTACATTTCAAATATACTTTTCACACATATAGATTCTGAAAAATTCAGAGGTACGAGCCTAGATTCGAACCCACGAGCCTCTGCTTGAGAGGCAATACAAACCACTAGGCCACCACGGGCCACGGCTTCATCTAATCATCATCATCGATTCTCTGCAGGTCGGTTCGAAAGTATCGAGTCTGTCGGTCGGAGATCGCGTGGCCATCGAGCCGACGCAGCCGTGCCGCGCGTGCGGCCTGTGCCGCGCCGGCCGCTACAACCTCTGCCCCAGGCCGCACTACTGCTCCTCGCTCGGGGCTGACGGGAACCTCGCTACGTACTACAAGCATGTGCCGGATTACTGCCATAAGTAAGTCTACAATTACCAACCTGTGATATGCACAGCTGTCTTAGGCCATGCGCACCCTGGGCAAAAAATAACTTGGGACCATTTTGGAAATTAAAGAAAGTGAATCCGCAAACCATTGCCAATATAAACTGTTCATAGTGTAAGATTGACTTTGAAATCTATGTGATTCGTATAAGTATGTGAGATAGGTGACCGCTAGATACACTCTTGCCTAATATACCACGTTCCCAAAATACCAGATTTTTCAAAATACATAAGTACTATTTATTACATTCCGATTATACCAGACTAAGTCTTCCGTCGGCAGCTTCGCCCGCGATAAATTAATTTTCCTGCAATGCGGTAAAAAGTACCTAGCCTATGTCAATCAGTGATAATGTAGCTTTCTAACGACAAAAGAATTTTTGAAATCGATCCAGTAGTTTTTAAGTTTATTCGTTACATACAAAAATACAAATCTTTCCTCTTTATAATATTCGTGTAGATGTCCAAAATAAGACATTCCACCAAAAACATCACCTCCTTAAGTAATCTTTGATTTTGTAATGTGGTGAACGAGAATCTGGTAAGTTAGAAAAGTGGTAAATAGGTAATTGAAAAACGTGGTAGTTTGGGAACGTGGTATTTTGGGCACGAGTGGCCAGATGTTGTAGTCTCAGTCTCAAAGCGTTGTGATCTAGACAGCTCTGATCATTATGATGGTGACTGTCACTGCTTTACCCGTTGATCTCAGCACATCTGTCTCCTCAGGATGCCGCCTCACTTGTCGATGGAGGAGGGCGCGGCGGTGCAGCCGCTCGCGATCGCGATCCACGCGTGCAACCGCGCGGGCGTCAGGCTCGGCGCGCGCGTCGCCGTCTTCGGCGCCGGGCCCGTCGGCGTGCTCTGCGCCATGGCTGCCCGCGCCATGGGCGCCAACAAGATCCTTATGACAGGTTAGGATTAAGGGCCTACCGAGCTTTTCGCGCTAATCGATTTTGAGTGGGCGATTTCGGGCGTGGGGGAGGCACGATGGCTCAAGATAGGTTGGTTACGAAACGACAGGGTTTTTGTTGACGTACTTGCATTGTCAACAAAAATACAGGTACCTAGTAGAGTTCTCCAATATCTGTACAGCCAACCGTTCATAAATATCTGAACATGAACCTTATGTTACGGTAATAAGGTCTATGTATAGATATTTATGAACGGTTGGCTGTACATATATTGGAGAACTCGACTACGTACAGTCGAGTTCACCAATATATGCATCGCCAACCTTTCATAAATATCTATACATAGACCTTATGTTACCGTAATAAGGTCTATGTAAGTATAGATATTTATGAAATGTTGGCTGTACAGATATTGGTGAACTCGACTGTACATACCAAATGACAAGTCAATTCGACTGCTACGAGTAGAAGTAGGTCAAATTCGACTTGCAAGATTTGATTATGGGCAGAGAACAGACACTGCCACAGGTGAAATTAAATAATAGGTACCTTTTTCGTTTTCTTTTCCCCCTCTGCTACATGCTTTAATTACAGACGTAACGAACTCTCGCCTCGAGACAGCAAAGGCCCTAGGCGCGGACTACACGCTCCTTGTCACCAAAGAGCTCTCGGAGCAGCAGACCGCAGACCAGATCACACAGCTGCTGGGCGGCAGTCCAGACGTCAGCATCGACGCTTGCGCCTTCCCGTCTGCCACCAGGACTGCTATGCTGGTAAATACAGTAACCTCCAATCAGTCACGTGCCTATACAGTGGACTACTTGCTTCTCGTCAGCAAAGAGCTCTCGGAGCAGCAGACCGCAGACCAGATCACACAGCTGCTGGGCGGCAGTCCTGACGTCAGCATCGACGCTTGCGCTTTCCCGTCTGCCACCAGGACTGCTATGCTGGTAAATACAGTAACCTCCAATCAGGCACGTGCCTATACAGTGGACTACTTGCTTCTCGTCAGCAAAGAGCTCGCGGAGCAGCAGACCGCAGACCAGATCACACAGCTGCTGGGCGGCAGTCCTGACGTCAGCATCGACGCTTGCGCTTTCCCGTCTGCCACCAGGACTGCTATGCTGGTAAATACAGTAACCTCCAATCAGGCACGTGCCTATACAGTGGACTACTTGCTTCTCGTCAGCAAAGAGCTCGCGGAGCAGCAGACCGCAGACCAGATCACACAGCTGCTGGGCGGCAGTCCAGACGTCAGCATCGACGCTTGCGCCTTCCCGTCTGCCACCAGGACTGCTATGCTGGTAAATACAGTAACCTCCAATCAGTCACGTGCCTATACAGTGGACTACTTGCTTCTCGTCAGCAAAGAGCTCTCGGAGCAGCAGACCGCAGACCAGATCACACAGCTGCTGGGCGGCAGTCCTGACGTCAGTATCGACGCTTGCGCCTTCCCGTCTGCCACCAGGACTGCTATGCTGGTAAATACAGTAACCTCCAATCAGGCACGTGCCTATACAGTGGACTACTTGCTTCTCGTCAGCAAAGAGCTCGCGGAGCAGCAGACCGCAGACCAGATCACACAGCTGCTGGGCGGCAGTCCTGACGTCAGCATCGACGCTTGCGCCTTCCCGTCTGCCACCAGGACTGCTATGCTGGGAAATACAGTAACCTCCAATCAGGCACGTGCCTATACAGTGGACTACTTGCTTCTCGTCAGCAAAGAGCTCGCGGAGCAGCAGACCGCAGACCAGATCACACAGCTGCTGGGCGGCAGTCCTGACGTCAGCATCGACGCTTGCGCCTTCCCGTCTGCCACCAGGACTGCTATGCTGGGAAATACAGCCTCTCCAATTGGGTACTTATCTATTGCAGTGCATGTAATGTGGAGTGCACGCTCCTCATCAGCAAAGACTTTTCGGAGCAGCAGACCAGATCACGCAGCTACTGGTCGGCAGTCCTGACGTCAGCATCGACGCTTGCACCTTCCCGTCTGCTACGAGAACTGCTATGCTGGTAAATACAGTAACCTCTCCAATCGGGCACTTACCCAATGAAGTGCCTAAGTATACCGTGGACTACTTGCTCCTCGTCAGCAACAAAGAGCTCTCGGAGCAGCAAACCAGATTTAGCAGCGTAGCAGCTGCTGAACGGCAGTCCCGACGTCAGCATCGAGGTCTGCGATAATTAATGAATAATTTTGCTCCACTTTTACAAGCTTTTATTAAACTTGTAACCTGTATCTACTTATGGAAGTGAAGGTGGTGGCCTAGCGGTTTGACCTATGACCTCTCAAGCAGAAGGTCGTGAGTTCAAACCTCCAAGTTTTTCGGAATTTATGTGCTAAATCACATGTGAAATTTACCTTGAGCTTTATGGTGAAGGAAAACATCTTGAGGAAACCTGCATACACCTTCGAAGAAATGCAATGGTGTGTGTGAAGTTCCCAATCCGCACTGGGCCCGCATGGGAACTACGGTCCAAGCCCTCTCATTTTGAAAGGAGGCCTTTGCCTTGCATTGGGACGTATATAGGATGTAGATGATAATGATTACAAGTGATCGGATTAACTTGAAATACGGTTAGTTTATGTAGAAGGGATGACAATACTAGTACAGTCAACATAAATTACAGTTAGCAAAAAGCCTAATTTATTTTATTAACATTTTCAACGCTCTGTCAAATATAACAGCTCTCACTCATACGCCATGACATCGGAATGTCACACGCGAAGTTGAACCCTACAGAAATGCATGTAGGTAGATATCGCTCTGCACGCCGTGACTGATATATCAGTCGTTGGCGTAGAATCTGCGGTGCTGATATATGTGTCGTTGGCGTCGAAAAGGTTAAAAAGACTTTTTTAATGTTTGTGTCAGGTGACGGCCACAGGCGGCGTAGTGCTGGTGGTGGGCATCGGCGCGGGCAGTGTGGAGGTGCCGCTGGCAAGCACGTTGCTGCGGGAAGTGGACGTGCGCGGCTCCTTCCGCATCGTCAACACGTGAGTGCTTCGAATAGGGCTGCCTCTGTACGCTTCTGACGGTAACATTTGCCGCTTTGCAGCCGACGATTGATTGTTTTTTCAGAGTCAAGCGTGCACTACAACAGCAGGGTACCGATTTTTTTTAAATCATGACATTCGATAATACCATTTGAATATATTGCAAAAAAACTACCGTTGGAATTAACTTTTCTACCAGTTGACAAAATTAATTAGAACTGATATTTTATACAGTGTGTCTAATTAAGCGTATGTATGTACTAGGCGGCCCCCCATTCAGTCTGCGTAGTCATTAGGTATATCCTACTAATAAAGCTGCGTAGGTACTTACCAAAGTTATCCCACCCCGAAATAGCTTAGGCGTTGTATGAGGAACAAATCCATTGTACAACACTCCGCTTAGCGAAACTAGGAAAATGAAGTTAATACTACCTATCTGTGGATTTTATCCTCGTACAGCTCTGGTGGATGCGCAGCCTTAGGGTAGCTTACCTAATCTTTACAGATGAGTCAAAATAAGAAACAGCATCTGTCTTTAGTTTCTGTGAACATAAGGTATGGGTTGGACTCATCAATCTTTGAATCTATACACTAAGAGTTGATCATATACAAAACATTGTCAAAAAATATTGACTATTCACAAAAAATACACAAAAAATCTGTACCTACGGCCCAAATTAGCTCGACACTGGAAAATTCGCCATTTTTTACCAATATCTAAAATAATTTCAATCGGAGGTTGAAATGAAATCCAGATAGCATGCCACAAATCCCTAACCGGTTGTTCTCAAACTTCACAGGTACCCAGCCGCCATTTCGGCCGTGGCCAGCGGTGCCATCGACCTCAAGAAGTTCATAACGCACCACATGCCGCTGGAGCAAACGCAGGAGGCTCTCAAGCTAGCCCAGAGCGGGGACGCCATGAAAGTGATCATACATCTGCCCGAGTAACCATGGACCCAGTGGCATAAGCCTTATTTACACGGAACGAGAATAATCATGCGAGTTGCGGTACATACATTGCGTCAATGATTTGATCGGATATAAATCTCGAAACAAGCTCGATATTTCTTGCACGTGTAAATAAGGAATTTACGTATATTTTTCTGCTTTCAATTGCCGCTAACAGTCAGGTAAAAAGGAAATTAACTCTTTTGTTATAACGTATATTGTCATTAAAAATAAAAATGAAAAATAACATTGTAGTATTTTTTTTTTGTATAAACCTGTAATGGAATTCAACGATCGGTGATTCATTTGTACAGTTCGCTCAGGCTTCGCTCGGGCAAGACTCGGCACTCGATTTACCCAATGATAAGACGAAACCAAGCTGAATCGATTGTTTGCCCCCAAAACTTTCACATAGCACATTTCGTCCCAATCTTTAGGACCGTCTCCGAGATCCCCGAAATAAATATACAAGAATTGCTCGTTTTAAGGTAATATAGGTATATATATGTAGGTATACTCTCTTGGATTATGATATTTGACTGACTTACTCATCAATGCACAGCTCAAACCCTTGGACATAGAAATCTGAATAATTGCGTAAAAGTTTCGTCTTGTGGCATAGGAAGATAAATGTATGAATAAAATAAAGATGGATATGTTGTTATTAAAAAACAATGCTCTTTTTTGGACAGTAGTGTAAAATAACTAAACCAAAATTGAAAATATAAAGTTTTTATTCAACCATACTTACATGCTAATAACACTGACATATCAAATTATTTCGGTGGACAGGTTGTACATTAATTGACAAATAAAATTAAAAATAAACATTGGATTGAATCACATTTCTATAATCAATTTGATATTTACGTCAACGGCACAAAGTTCAATTATTTATTAATGTCACTTGGTCGAGTAGCACTACACACTATCAGTAGACGCTATCTCTCTCAGTTTCACCATTAGGTTGACCTGAGGCGTTATTGTCGTCGGAATCACAATCGTTTTCACCACTCAGTCACACGGTATAAAATGAGGGTCGAAAGAGATAAGACGATACGATCTCTGTTTGGGTCAACTGATAGTTGTTAGCAATTTACGTCCCGGCCCCGACTGTGTGCAATCGGCAGCGCGGCGAGCGTTTTTCTCTGTTTATTTATGCCAAGTAACCATGGCTGGATGTTGCGGTTGTGGAATTTTACAGGCTCATATCCGCGGATATTAAGTTCCTTTATAAGAATTAAAGAGTAAAAAATGTATACTCAACTTTATTGACCTAACATTAGGATCGCGTATAAACCTTTTTGTAACTTTGGCAGTATCGATCTCCTGTAGTCGTCTGTGCCAGGTTCTACAGCAGGTTAAGTTTGGACGGGTTGAAGACGCCAGGCCTCGTGTTGAGTACCGCGGTGTTGGCTCGTGGCACGGGCATGCTGCCGAGTTTATTTCCCGCTGAAAAGTATACACATTTGTATTTTTTATTTATTTATTCTCAAAAAGGTAGATAGTTTTAGTTACATCACTAATTTCGCCAAACTGCGAGTTGGTATAATGTTTATTGGCGAATACTGCGCACACTTTAACATCATCTGTACCCTGCTTAATTTTAAAACTAAACTCGTTAACGTATATTTGTTTTTGGGGTCATTAATTGGATTATTTAGCGTTTTCATCGACAAGACTACCCTCACACCTTATGTCAAAAATCTTTGTCGACACATCTGGCTAATAGATCTGATATACGCTGCCGTCCGACATCATCCGGTCAGTTCTGACCTCTTTCGTGAATCTCAAACATCAGTGCCATATCTCAGGTGGTTTCTAGAATGATTTCCCTGCAATAAGTTTAACGTTAGACGCCAAGAGGTCGTCATGTAGATGCCCGACTCAAATGGTTGCCAGCCCGATTTCTATACTATAAGCCTAAAAAAAGTTTAACATAAGGCTCAGACTCATAAGGGTCTTGTCGACGAATATTTCCATGCAAATACCATCGAATGGTGTGATGGACCCTTACCAGCTGTTTTCCAAGCGGGTACGGGCTTGGCGGCGCTGGTGCCAGGCTTATCGGCGGCGGAGCGGGCGCCGCGGCCGCGCGCCGCGTAGGCGCCGCGAGCTGCCTTGCTCTTGGCCGCAGACGCCGTGCGCTTGCGCTTGAACCTGGTAAATAGGCATTTTAACATTCACATACATATTAGAAAAAAATGTCCCTGACCAATTATTGGTTTGTGCTACTTTCGTAAATTTAAATTTAAAATCTTCGAACCGGGGCAAAAGTGAATTCGGGTGCCCTTGCTTAGTCTCCCCCCACCCTTCCCCTAAATCCGGCCATGAAACATCACGCTTAAGCACGTTTAAGGCCTGTTTGATTTAGGGATGATCGATGTTAGAAAAACATCGATGTGACACACACCGGCAGCGCGGCATAGTGTATATGATTCAGTGTTATAGAACGTGCTGAGCATGTTCCGTCGCCTTCGCGCGCACGCCCCGAGCTGCGATCTGTAAAGGGCTTAAATGGCCCTAAAGAGTATAATTATTATACTGACGTTTCGATATTTTATTCTCATAACATCGATGTGTCGATGTTATGAGAAAACATCGATGATTATTCAACATCGATGAATATCGATCATCCCTAGTTTGATTGAGCGTCGAGTGCGCAACAGTAACAACTAACGAAGCTTAGAGATGTGGGCTTCGCGCTATAGTACATTGTTGTAGAGGCTGGAAAGTAAGCAATAGATGGACGAGTTTGTTTGAGGGCCGACGCGTAGCGGAGGCCCTCGAAAGTACGAGTCCATCTATTGCACTTTTGGCCGAGACTAAACATTGTGCTTTTCACGACTAATGCGAGGAAATAAAAAACGTTTCTTATAATAAAAATAAATATTTAATTAAAGTTTATGTTAATGTTTGCATGGGGGCAGTTGTTAAAGCTCATTGTGATGTTTTTCCCTGGAAAGCTGATTTTAGTGTTCTGCGTCATTTCAGTCGGTCGGGAACTTAATCAAACATAGTTAGAGTTAATGTGAGCGGCCGTTGCGGCCGCTATGGCCGCTCACATAACTCGAACTATGTTTGATTTAGTCGCCGTCACGACGCGTCGCCGGTCGCCTTACCGGCCTAGTGGCCAGTATCAAAAACCACATAATTAAAAAATAAAAACCTTAACCTTGCAGCGCTTAAAAAGTTTAATGCTGTGGCGTTTTTCATACTTAAAAAAATTAAAGCATTTTGTGCATATTATGCGTTTAAGGAAAAAAAACACCTCATTAAAGTGATGAATGACGCATTCTCATTGGTCAATTGAATTTCACATGCAGCAAACGATTACTTTTGATTGGTCGTTTCAGCACGCCGGGAATGAAATTCAGAAATTATCTTTGAAAAAGTCGTATCGTATTATGAAATACATATACTGATACGACCTGTTTTCGATTAGTGTAACATTGTTGTCGTGTTTGCGCGCCATAAATGAATCAGCTGTTAAATGTACATATATAGGCAGTTTTGTGTACTGGATTTAGGTTATCTATGGCCACATTTTCGAGCAGTGTCGTGAAAAGACTTTTTTTCCACGTTCGACCGAAACATAATTCGGTGGCGATTTTCGTATATATTTTAAACTTGTGTTGCTTTTAGCTTTTGTAAAGTGGCATTTGTATTTATAGAAGCGATTATTCGATAAATCTATAGTTTGGTAGCTCTAAAATGTGACTATCTAATCTTTGATGTGGATTTACAACGTAGCCACAAACAATAAATCACGGACGCGGGTGGCGGAGCAACATCATGACACCGATCGCTCCCGAACCCTGTACGAAAACACCCGAACCCAGCTTCAGTTTCCTTTTCTTGTCTCCTAGTAGTTCAGGAGAGAGTGCCACTCATTTCTCCTTAATCCCTCTAGTGAAGCTCCTGTTGTGTCCTTTAATCCTGGTATTAGAAATGTCAGTGTTCCGCGTTAGGCAATAGTTATTTTTATATTTCGGTCAATACCTCGATACCTAGTAAATTTGTCACTCGTCAGAGTTCATGGTTCCACTCACCTCTTCTTAATCCCTCTAGTGAAACTCCTGTCGCGTCCTTTACCCCTGGTACTAGAAATGCTACCGTCATCATTCTGCGTTAGGCAATGAACACCTCATTTCAGTCAGTGCCTTAATTACTAGCAGATTTTCAGTCTGAGGTCCACGTTCCCACTCACCTCTTCCTAATTCCTCTGGTAAAGTTCCTGCCACGTCCTCTACTCCTGGTACTAGAGGTGCTGGTGTCAGCGTTCCGCGCGAGACTGCTCCAGTCCGTTTCTGAATCCGTGCCGTCGTCGAAGTCGTCCTCAGCCGGCTTCTCTTGCTCCAACTCGTCTTGGTATTGCATTAGAAGACCTATGTAACAAGAAATTAATCAGGTATGCTAACATTTTCCATCGGCAAAAAGGTCTACGCACAATTGACAATAGTCCTTGACTCATCAAACTGCCTGGTGAACACTTAGGGTGAAGCCAGACAAGCGTAATTTTGTGAGTCGTGAGAGGCAGAATTTCGGTCGCGCCATACAATATTCAGGTCATCACGTGACACAATGTATGACGCAACCTAAATTCTGCCGCTCACGACTCACAAAATTACGCTCGCCTGGCTTCACCCTTAGATGGAGTAAACAGGCCTCAGGTTATATTAAGTTTTAGCTTTTGCCCGCGACTCCGTCCACGTGGAATTAGTAATTTGGGCAGCTTATTTTTTTTTATCCAATTTGCTTTTTCATCAATTATGGCTCTCCTTAGTTCCTCGATATAAAAAAAATTACCCGCACCCCCACCCCGCGTTCACATTCACCACCGTACCTACTCCCAAGTCACTACTTCTAAAAACTGTTCTATAAATTCTTAAAATAGACGTATCTTTCTTATTTGTGAACCGATTCAAATGAAACAAACACTAAATGTTAATCCAAGAAAATACCAACATATCAGTGAAAACCGCATCCTTCTAGGTTAAGCCGTTTCTGAGATTAGCGCGCACAAACGCACAGACAAACAGACAATAATTCTAAAAAACATTGTTTTGGGTTCTATTGCGCTAGTAAATAGCCCTAGTGACAGTTTTTCTCAAATATCTTCAATGTACAGACACCGACTTGTTACAGATTTATTATATGTATAAGATTGGACTCGCCCATCTTCTCCACGGCATAGGCGCTAGTGATCTTGAGCAGTTCAGCGCCATACTTGTCGTAGTTAGCGCGCGTCACGTGCGGCAGCGACAGCATGTCGTCCGGAGTCTCCGGCAGCTTCGCGGCCATCGCCTTGAGCCCGGCGAGCGGCATCACAGCGATAAGAGAAGTGCCTCGGGCTTCCGCCATCTCCCTGCACGGGGTAATCACAAGTTTGTAGTCACAGAAATAGATGGACAAGGCGAAACAAAACGACTAAAAGTTAATAAAAAGTATGTGATTCTATCAAACTCAACTTTTCTTTTCGTTCAGTTATGTACCTTTGTAGTGTTGCTACTGAAACATTTGCCGCTACGCGAGAGTTAATTAGGAAGCAATTATATTTTTCTAAATAAGTAGCAATAAATACATCGGCACTACTTTTAAAGGTTCAGTTTGATTTACATAATAAATTAGTGACGATATATTGATATTTTAATTTACACAATTTCGAAAAATAATATAATCCAATCATTCACTGCTATAATGCATTGAATGAGAGAAACAGGGAGCTGGCATATTGGCGGGTTTAGTTTGGTTTTTGAATTATAATGTAAATGTGTCGCTAGCAAAAATAAAAACAGACAGACCTCGCGTCAATGGCGCCATTTTATTTGTCAGGAAACCATCGTTCCTGCGCGCAATCCCTAAAATGTATCGGGTACAAAACAGACACCCACTTCAGTCACTCAGTCAGTCACTTCTCGACGATGTTCTAGATTGACTATTGGCGCATAAGCAATGAGAATCACCGATGAGCGAGCCAGTACCTGCAAGCCTCAACCAGGTCGGCGTAGCATCGCTCCTCGATCCTCTTGAGCAGCGCGTTGATGGGCGTGTCTGCTTTGACGGCGGTGCTGTCGGCCGCGGGCGCCGCCAACTTGGCCTTCTTCTCCACCTTCATCGGGAACACCACGCGGACGCTGCCTGACATCAGTCTGGAGAAAATTACGTTAATATGACTGTCGAAGTCTCCTTGGGGTAAGTTTTTGCAGAAAAACTACAACAGTACAAAGGCGAATTTATCCCTAATAATAAGCGATCTCTTTCAGCTAGTTTAGCAGAAAAAAGAAAATTTAGAAATAATTTAATTTCTAGCTGTGGAGACTTTTCCAAGTTGAGTTAAAACTTTAAAGGAGCAATTCTATATTTATTTCAGGGAGCACGGAAACGTCTCAAACGACTGACTTCGATGAAATCTGCGGTGTGGGTTTTTGGGGGCAAACAATCTGGCTTGGTCGTATATCTGGGAATAGGCGCGTTTTCGTTTTTATACAATCTTTTTTAGTGTCAATTTATCACTCAAACAACAAATACAAACTACGGGCAAACGGATCGTACATTTTGGTCCTTCGAACCCGATTCTGGATTTCTGTTTGATCTTAGTTGATTGCTGACTTCCTACAAGTGAGTCTAATCACCTGTCTGAAAATTAGTAGGTATAGAAATTCGGGACTACATCCACCGTGTCAACTGGACAACAATTCTAGCGGTGAACAAAAGCAGTTCAACCATCTACAATCTCCGACTAATAATAATAATAATTTGTCAATAGCAATTTCAATATCATCATTCGTTATTTTGCTGTGCCTTTGCAGGACGTCACATGTATACCTATTTAGTTTTAAGATCTTAGTTATTGTACTGTAATACTTGTAATAACGAAATTAAAACAAATAACCCTGAAGAAAATGTTGCTCATTGATTTTGTGTCGGTGCTGACAAAAAATGTCGGGTGCTTTGCCAGCCGACGTCCGGGAAAAAAACGTGTCGGGTCTCGCTCGCCTATGGGCAAGAATGATGACGCAGTTCACATTGGTCAGATGTCGGGGCGTGAACAGAGGCGCCGACAACCGATTAAAATTCGGGCCCGACATCCGACAAGTGGGAACCAGCTCTTAGTCGAACGTCCGAAGGTCGCTGCCAAAGGTTTGAAGGTTAGCGGTATACTGACTTGTCCACATGCGGGCCGAGCGTGACGTAGGCGCTGGCGATGTCGTTGCTGACGACCAGCTTCTCCGCCAGCAGCCCGCGCACCACCAGCTGGCGCAGCAGCCGCAGCGGGTCCCCGCGCTGCCACGACTTGCATCTGCAAAGCACGACGCTAAGCTGAGCGAGGAAAACCATCATGACGCTGTTGAGAGCGTTTTAGAGTAGACCAGTAATTGCATGCCGATGTAGACTTAAATAAAAAATATTGGCTATAGACCCATTTGCCACGCCGATTATGTGTGTGCATGCGTGCGCGCATGTTTAGGACGAGTGCCCCGCATCGCGGATGCAGGGTGTAGGAGGAACTAGCGAGGGCAGACCGAGGGAGCGAGACGATGAAAATGTTCTGGATTTAATAGCTGCAAATCTTTCTTTGTACATACGGATTGCACCCTTTTCATTTCCAACGTGTGCAAGTTCTATGTTTGCCAAGACCTCTGCCTGCACTGTACGCGTTATGGATTCGAGGAAAAATCCGGTAATCGGGATGGCGTCTGTTTGGGTAGCGTTCAGCGTACAAAATTGCAGCAGCACTAGCGTTGCCTTGGCTCTCACCATAAATGTAATGCATTTGAGCATATTCTAGCGGTGTGTATTGTGTTCGAAGCATTATTAAACTAAAAAAAAATCAACACAACAATCTAAACACAACTATACACTCAATTCACCATTCATTACGCAATAATAGCGAAATTCAAAATCGAATTCGAAAAAAAACAAAAAGCAGTCTGCATGTTTTCTTTAAATTTGGAATAAATGGCATTTAAATTAGTGGCCAGTAATGTTATTTTTGCAACAAAAAGGTTTGGATTCTACGGCCGGGATACAAAAAGTACGTTGAGAAAAATGTGGGTGAGCGTGTCTTTTTTTATTATTTTGGCATTTTGATTTTAAATTCAAAAGGTAATTACTATTTTAAATTGTCAATAAATTGGCATGTTTTTAATCTTATTGGCAACTAGACGGTAGTGTATTTTTTTTTCACCATGAGAGCTGAAAGTTTGGTCAATGTACGATTGAAAACGCAAAAATTAAGTTTGCGATTTTTTTAAAAAAAAACTAATGATGGCTCACAAAAATGGTGATGCCTATCTGATTACAAAAGTCCTCAAGAATATTGAGCAAAAATAAAAAATAAAAATAAAATGGTTTAAAATGGTGCTATGATCAAAACATTGAACATGGGTGTTCATTTTCGAAAAAAACCTAAAAGTCCAAATATCTCGAAAACCGTGCGACTATTACAAAACCTATATTAGCTTTATTATAACGTCCTAAGTGCCTTCTACCCGTAGTTCAAGGATTATCCACTCATTACCTAACACCCTGTATAGTGTGTGTTCCCCCGCGTGGCGCGTGTATACAGTGTGTGCACTGACCGGGCGTGCATGGGGCTCCGCTGCAGCTGCTGCAGGCGCTGCTGCATGGAGCCGCGCAGCGCGTGTATACAGTGTGTGCACTGACCGGGCGTGCATGGGGCTCCGCTGCAGCTGCTGCAGGCGCTGCTGCATGGAGCCGCGCAGCGCGTGTATACAGTGTGTGCACTGACCGGGCGTGCATGGGGCTCCGCTGCAGCTGCTGCAGACGCTGCTGCATGGAGCCGCGCAGCGCGTGTATACAGTGTGTGCACTGACCGGGCGTGCATGGGGCTCCGCTGCAGCTGCTGCAGGCGCTGCTGCATGGAGCCGCGCAGCGCGTGTATACAGTGTGTGCACTGACCGGGCGTGCATGGGGCTCCACTGCAGCTGCTGCAGGCGCTGCTGCATGGAGCCGCGCAGCGCGTGTATACAGTGTGTGCACTGACCGGGCGTGCATGGGGCTCCGCTGCAGCTGCTGCAGGCGCTGCTGCATGGAGCCGCGCAGCGCGTGTATACAGTGTGTGCACTGACCGGGCGTGCATGGGGCTCCGCTGCAGCTGCTGCAGACGCTGCTGCATGGAGCCGCGCAGCGCGTGTATACAGTGTGTGCACTGACCGGGCGTGCATGGGGCTCCGCTGCAGCTGCTGCAGGCGCTGCTGCATGGAGCCGCGCAGCGCGTGTATACAGTGTGTGCACTGACCGGGCGTGCATGGGGCTCCGCTGCAGCTGCTGCAGGCGCTGCTGCATGGAGCCGCGCAGCGCGTGTATACAGTGTGTGCACTGACCGGGCGTGCATGGGGCTCCGCTGCAGCTGCTGCAGGCGCTGCTGCATGGAGCCGCGCAGCGCGTGTATACAGTGTGTGCACTGACCGGGCGTGCATGGGGCTCCGCTGCAGCTGCTGCAGGCGCTGCTGCATGGAGCCGCGCAGCGCGTGTATACAGTGTGTGCACTGACCGGGCGTGCATGGGGCTCCGCTGCAGCTGCTGCAGGCGCTGCTGCATGGAGCCGCGCAGCGCGTGTATACAGTGTGTGCACTGACCGGGCGTGCATGGGGCTCCGCTGCAGCTGCTGCAGGCGCTGCTGCATGGAGCCGCGCAGCGCGTGTATACAGTGTGTGCACTGACCGGGCGTGCATGGGGCTCCGCTGCAGCTGCTGCAGGCGCTGCTGCATGGAGCCGCGCAGCGCGTGTATACAGTGTGTGCACTGACCGGGCGTGCATGGGGCTCCGCTGCAGCTGCTGCAGGCGCTGCTGCATGGAGCCGCGCAGCGCGTCCGCGACGTGCAGCAGCGTGAAGCTGGAGCGGCCCATGTCGCGGATGCAGCGCACGATCAGTTTACACTCGTCGGTCACGTCTACCGGCTGAAATAACAAAAACATCTAAATCAAAAGTTAATTTTGTGAATAGGTTGTTTGAGAACGGAGACAGCTCCTAGCCGACACCCGTAGGCACTCGGCACCACCAGCAGGGTGCCCTCACTGCACGGGTACAGACAGATGTAGCTGTCGGACGCGGTAGTAGGGAAGGAGAACGGTACATGTTTGTTCATTGACCTTGCAGAGCGAATTACCTTGTACTCGTGCTCCTGCAGGCAGTTGTCGCAGGCGGCGAGCGGGCGCGCGGCGCAGTGCGAGCGAGAGAACCGCTCCCCGAGGTAGCCCAGCACCTGCGCGCGCCGGCACTCCGTCACGCTCTCGCACACCTCCACCATCCGCAGCAAGTTCTCCACGTGCACGCGCTTCGCATCCGCCGTCGCGTTGCGTTCCACTGTACAACACACCTACTGTAAAGGCCACAACATACCGGCTGTGGGGCGCCGACGGAGCGTACCCAGCGCGGTCAATAACACTGAATCAAATACGATGTGCCACGCTGCCGGTGTGTCACCGTATATGTATTTGATTCAGTGTTATAGAGCGCGCTGGACACGCTCCGTCCATGCCCCGCACTCCCGGTTTGAGTTGGCCTTAAGTTTTCCCGCCAAGCGCGACGCGTGATATTCACTTTAATTAAGCATTCATCCCGCCCATATCCATCCCCAGTCATATCATTTGGAACGCTAGGCGCTAGCGTTGCTCAATCAGTCAACAAATTATCACCGTCACGTGAGCACGTATGACATTTTTCTCGTTTTGCGTCTCTTGCTCGCTCCCACACACCGGCCGATAAAAGTGTTTGTGATAATGCAGTTACATCAATTGGGATGCACCAAAAAAAATAACCTCTAGTTTTTATATTTTTTTTGGAAAGAATAGGATATTTTAAGACACCATTTTCATCGATTTTGAATTTGGTTGAGTATTTAATTTTTTATATTTTTTTTTAGAAATACGTTGGATGACGTCACAGTGAGAGAGCCACGTTCCATAGCCTAGAAAAATTCAAGTCGTACATAACATAATCTGTGGCACTACCACGGCACTACTGAGACCCTACTACGAAGTGCATAATTCGAACTTCGTTTCATGCCGTCCCGCTCACGCTAATATGATTTGACACGAGAGTGAGAGGGATGATACGATACGAACTTCGAATTTTGTAGTAGTGCCCCTGATTTGTCTTGTCACTGTCAATATTACAAGCACGGCTTAGGGTCCTAAATGAACCATGACAAAATATTTTTATTTATTTCTCTTCTTTTAGCTTCGATTATTCCTGTTTGTTTAATGGTGTGATGACTTAAGGTCCTATGCCCCCTAGATGGGGCAGAGGGCGTCCACAGTGCATCGCCATCCCGTTCTGTCTTGAGCGTCTCGCTTGATTTCGCTCCAGGATTTGCCAATGGCTTTCGCTTCGCCAATGATTGTCCGCCGCCAGGTTTGTTTTGGACGACCACGTTTGCGTTTTCCTTGGGGATTCCAGTCTAGGGCTTGCCTCGGGATGTGGTTGGGATCCCTTCGGAGGGTGTGGCCTATCCAGCTCCATTTGCGTCGTTTGATCTGCTGATCGATTGGGACTTCATCGCAGCGATCCCACAGGTGAGCGTTAGATATTCTCTCGGGCCAGAATATACCGAGTATATTGCGAAGGCATCGGTTCACGAAGACCTGAAGTTGATGCGAGATGTCCTTGGTGACCTTCCACGTTTCACACCCGTAAAGCAATACGGTCTTCACGTTGGACCGGAATATTTTGAGCTGATGGTGTGATAGTAAATAGATATTTTTTATTAAAATCTGATATTTAAATTCTTTTACTTGTAACGTAGTAATTTAATAATTAAATTTGTAAAAATACATTGCGAGTATTGTATACATTTCGGACTTTATGATAAATGATAACTGTTTAAAGCCAGGTTTGCATCATGTGATTAAAGTTCTGTCTTTGTCACTCTTTGCTATTATAAGCAGGACAGCAACATTTCAAACTGTCAATTTGCTTTAGAGTGTAGACCTGCTTTTTATCTGCCTTTGTGACGATTCACTGCAGGGGTCAAATGAAGGTCATTACTTAAATTTTCTTTATTTAATTCAGATTATCATATTTTTGGAATCTGATTTCTGAAAACGCTTCACAAAGCCTATTTCTCCAAACGGTTTTCTATTTATTATACGTTGCCAAAAATTGGGTCATCCCAATTCAGATCAGTCTTTGGTGAAAGGACGTTTATCAGCTCAATTTTATCACCACTACCTTCATCATCATCTCGCGTAAGTCCTTTGCTCATATTCCCTAACCTCTCATCCCATTGTGACGTGTTATCGCCCTCAGCTATTACAGTAAAAATCCACCAATAGAATTGCGTAAAATTTCCGCTCCTCTCCAGTGGGTAGGCAGCCTAAAGCTAAGTACATACAACATGCGTTACTGCACAATATAAGACACAAAAAAATAGTATCCTTTTACACGGCGAGTCTGCACATGGGGCTTGAGTGGTAAAAAAAAACACACATTACACGTCAAAAGTACCAGGACATCAGCATCTAAAAGGAGGTCTGGTTTATCCTACTCACTGTCCAGCAGGCGGCGATAGCGCACGACGTCAGAGTACGAGTAATATAACAGGCACGTAGCTAGCTCGCCGTCGCGGCCGGCGCGCCCCGCCTCTTGGTAGTATCCTTCCACCGACTTCGGCATACTGTGGTGTATGACGTAGCGAACGTCCGCTTTGTCGACCCCCATGCCGAACGCAATCGTCGCGCAAATCTGCGGGAGAGCTCTTTGGGAGTTATGTACGCCTGGTACTTTACACAACCAAAAGTTAGTGTTTTTAACCAGTCGATATTTATACATTCGCTATATTAACTTTTGGATATTCAGATTCGTGCCCTTATTCCATCATCAAGCTAACATTATAAATGGTCAAAATAAATCTGCATGACTGACGTCAAGCCGCTTGTAGTCTCCGGCCCTTTTCAAACCCAGTACAATACGTTTACTTTTAGTTTACCACCGACAGATGGCTTGCCTTCATTTCATTTCCAACTTTAACACCATACAAATAAAGTAGCTATTACAAAATCTGCAAACGTGGGTAACAGTATTCTAAAATTGGCTTTATTTGTAGGTCGTTAAAGTTGAATATGAAATGAAGGCAAACCATCTGTCAGTGGTAAACTTTATGTAATTTTACTGTAAGCAGCACTCACCACTTTAAACTTGTCGGCGACCCAGCCCGCTTGGATCTGTTCGCGCTTCT
Organism: Archips xylosteana; assembly: GCA_947563465.1. Classification (NCBI taxonomy): domain Eukaryota; kingdom Metazoa; phylum Arthropoda; class Insecta; order Lepidoptera; family Tortricidae; genus Archips; species Archips xylosteana. The sequence goes on from OX387360.1 coordinate 16,759,087, forward strand.
TGTCGGCCAGGCCTGCGTGGTAAGGCGCGGCTTGGATGCCCACTTTGCGGAGCTCAGCCGACAGGTTCTCGCACTCTTTGCGGGACAGGCAGTATACTATGCCTGAGTCACTGCAAACAAAATAAAGGCGTTTTCAATAAAAAGTGTATCCCTCACTTTTTTTTTTTAAATAAGGAAATTTTGAGTTTTTCTTATTCAGACTCAAGAGATCTATCGATTTTAATGATTAAAAAAAACCCCTAATTTTGCATGAAATTTTTTTGTGTCCGTTTTGTGACGTCCCATATAAACTGTATGAAAAAAAAGTCACAAAACTGACCCATTAAATAAGGACCAATTTTTTTTCTTTATGAAAATGAATTACAGCATATACCATTTTATTGATATGTCCCTTGAATAGGGAATTGAGTAAGCACCCGTGAGGCTGACATGTTCACCTGGAGTATTCAAAGCCTCGACAAAAATAAGAAAAAAAAAGAAGTACAGAGAGAAATGATAAGAACAATTCTCATTTCAAAACTAAACTTTACGTAGAAAAAATAAGGTTTAGTTTTGAAATAAGAACAATTAAAATTGATGCAGTTTTTTATTAAGCGTGCGAATTGTGATTATAAGTGCGTTAGATAACAACGCTTCAGTTTTAAGAGCATTTCCACTCGCCGAATAGAACGTTGGAAGCTTAAAATTAAAATCTAAATCCAAAACCTGGAAACGTAAATGTAACGTTTTGTGTGGTCTGCCTACCCCGTTTGGGAATACAGGCGTGATTTTATGTATGTATGTAAAGTAAATTCAAATATTTACCGGAAGAACTTCTGTTTGATGATGTTGGCAACGTCCTGGTTGATAGATTTGGGTTTCTTCTCCAGTATCCTGTACGCCAGATTCGGTCGGTTAAAGCTGCACAGGAACCACTTGCATTTTGTCACCTGTACACAGACATAGAAGTGACCAACGGTGGTATGATTATATTACTACGATCGCTGTCAAGGGCGAATTCCCATTAAATCATTGCGATTACTGTCAACTTCCCAAGATTAAATTGGTGTACTGTAAGATTACAAAAGATACTTGTTAAGTACACTAATCGCCACGATTCCTTTAAAGCAGAGATCCTCTAACTTTTGTTTTTCAATTTTAGTTGCTTTAGTCGCAAAGTAATCGACTTCAAATGTGTTTTTATTTCGAATACGTAGCCCATCGCAGGTCTTCGTCGATCTCTGCGGGTCAATGTGGATCACTTTGGGTATCACTGCTTTAAAGTGTGCCGAAAATCTGAATCGTCATTGCGCGTCAAGATCCATTGTCCACTATCATGTGCCATCCAACCACACAATAGCGATGGTCTACAGTGGCTCATTGTGTACTAGTGTGGACTGCACCAGTAGACTAAACTAAACTGCAGCAGTAATGGTGTCGCATGCAGCTGCTCAATCTATTGCCTCCCTTATCTCCCCAACTATCGGAAGCATTCCGAGCCGTCATGGTATATAAATTCTACCTTAGAGCGGTAATAAGCAGGGGTACCAAAATGGTGGACCACGGGCACGGTCTGGATCTGGATCGCCGACCTATTTTGTGCGGACCATAAGTAAATAGTAACTTGTATTACTGAGTACCTACGTAATTTTATCATCATCACCATCATCCCAGCCTATATACGTCCCACTGCAGAGCACAGGCCTCCTCTCAAAACGAGAGGGCTTGGGCCGTAGTTCCGACGCGGGCCCAGTGCGGATTGGGAGTACCTACGTAATTTAATAAAATGTATCCCGTGCAAAAAAAACACATTGTTGTGTAAAAAAAATCCTTGTTACTTTTCGTCGATGAAACTGCAATACCGCATAACCAACAACAACTGAGCTGGTGCAGTATGCCAGTGTAGTGGACAGGAGTGTACCTTGAGCTGGTGCAGTATGTCAGTGTAGTGGACAGGAGTGTACCTTGAGCTGGTGCAGTATGTCAGTGTAGTGGACAGGAGTGTACCTTGAGCTGGTGCAGTATGTCCATGCGCACGCGCGGCGTGGCGGTGGCGGTGAGCGCCATGATGTTGGTGGCGGGGAAGCGCTCGCGCAGCATGAACAGCCGCTTGTAGTCGGGCCGGAAGTCGTGCCCCCACTGCGACACGCAGTGCGCCTCGTCTATCACGAACCTGAACCACGCCCCGAATTAAAGCCACACAACTAATAATATAAATAATATCTAAGGCGTACTATAAAATTGATGATTATATCATGGACAGGGGTGTCTAGAAATAATTCCGTTCCACATTGGCGATCCCTAGTCTCAAATAGCGTATTACAAAATTTAGTTGTATTACGAATTGTTTGAAAAAAAAAAAAAACACCTTGTTGAGTTGCTTGCCGGATTCTTCTCAACAGGGTTTTCCGAACCAGTGGTAGAATTAGGACATTCATACAGGAGTGCTTGTTATAACCTAAATTGAATAAATATATTTTATTTCTTTATTTTCGGAGAACCAACAGCTACAAATTACAGAGTAGGTTAAACATGTAATAACATAGGAGCCAATTATAGGATCTCACAAATAGAACCAAGAAAAAAAAAAAGAAAGAAAGTACGCGAAGAATCGCAAAGTGTGCCACACAAATTTTGATACAAAAAGATATCAGAACTAATCTCTATACAAAAATAAAACATATTAGTAAAAAGCAGTCACTACCTTATACCTAAGCACGCTCAATCAAACCACCCCCCCACCAACCGCCGCCTCACCGTAGAAAGATTACAGTTGAATATATCGATATCTACACACTACAGTTCACACTACGACAAGCTCGCCTCAAAAAACTATTCCTCCTGTATTTAGTTGTGCCAAACTTAAGGGAAATAGGTGGATAGTATCTTTTTGACCTATTAGGGGTATTAAAAGATATACTGGACAGCAGTTCAGGACAATCAACCTTACCGTTGGTGATACTAAGGGCATAGATGATGTCCGCTATCTCACGACGCTTGTGCAACGGGATAAGGTGATGCCTCTTACAAAGGGTGCAGTAATCATTTGGCTTTGATTAAATATATTTTGACTTTAAAAGTAAGACCACAAGCCATATATAGGGAGACTCTGGAGACAAGATCAGGACCAAAACTCCAAAATTAACCAACTTGTAGGGGCCGCTACCGAGTTTCCGTAGGGCTCCTTGTTGCAGTTGTTGAAGATAATTTAAAGTTTTTTTTTTTAGCCTGTTTTGGTGTCCCACTGCTGGGCAAAGGCCTCTCCTCTCTTGATCCACTCTTGCCTATTCAACGCGAGCTCCTGCCATCCCACGTGATAAACATCTAGGTCGTCCCTCCATCTCCGCTTTGGTCGGCCTCTATTACGATATCCATCGATAGGGATCCATTCCGTGACAAGTTTGGCCCAACGTTCCGAGTTCATTCGACATACATGTCCAGCCCAGTCCCACTTCAACTTGGCCGTCTTTACGCCCACGTCAGCAATACGAGTCATAGAGCGCAGCTCAGTATTTCTAATCCGGTCGGTTCTTCGGACTCCCACAATGCTTCGCTCCATTGCTCGTTGGCAAACCTTGAGTCTGGACTTCTGAGCCTCTGTAAGTGACCACGTTTGCGCGCCGTAGGTTAGGACGGGCAGGATACACATGTCGACGAGTTTGCGCTTTAGAGACATTGGAAGGTTCCCCTTCATTAGCGACTTCAAAGACCAGAAGCTCTTCCAGGCGTTTTCGATACGTCTATCGATTTCTTTGTCTTGCCTATTTTCGAAGGATGCTATCTGGCCTAAGTAAATATACTCGTCGACGTGTTGTATGTCCTGTCCATCCACTGCAATTTTACGTTTGATGCTATTTGTCATGACCTTAGTTTTAGCTCGGTTCATGATAAGTCCAATCTCAAGGCTCGCAGTGCTGAGGTCCTGAAGCATTTGTTCGAGTTCTAGTGCTGTGTTCGAGAACAAGACAATGTCATCGGCGAATCGGAGGTTTGTTAACCTCTTATCGCCAACTTCGATGCCCTTGTTCTCCCATGAGACGGCCAATTTTGGAAAGATCTCCTGAAGGCAACTGGTGATCACAAGTTAAAGTTATGACTCTTTTAATAGTTTATTTATAAGTAAAAGTTAATAAGTTAGAATAGCAGCGAGACCGTGTATCTTTTACGTTTAATTTAAGAGTGTCAGAGTAACTGTTAAGATCAGTTTATATTAGTGCAGTCTTAGGTAAAAAGTGCTGTTGTCGGCGCTGCGACGTATAATTTTGTATTTATAACACAAGGAAGCATTTCTGTATTACTGCAGTATTACTAACCCAGATCTCGCTCAACGAAAAAACTAAAAACAAAGAAACACTAATCACTGCTACGAAGCAGTTGTGTACGGTTAATACCGCACAGCACTTTTTAGCCTAGAATTGCGCCCTACTTTAGTTATGTCTGTCTGTCAGTCTGTTACCTCTTCATGCTTAAACCACTGAACCGATTTAGATAATATTTATTGGTCAAGAGATAGTTTGAGACCCTGAGAAGGACATGGGGTAGTTTTTATACCGAAAAATTGCATAATTCACGCGGTATTGCGATAGACGAATTCTTCGCACAGTCGCGCAATAGCTAGTATCTTTATAATTTATTTATAAGGGACCAATCATCAAAAACAATATACCCCGACTCACACATTTCTTTTCTGAAGGCTGTTTGCCGTTTGTCCACCCAGTTCGGTGGCGGCACAGAAAAGAAAAAAGGAGCAGTAGAACGTCTTCATACAAACGGCCGGAACGCGAGTTATACCTACGCGCCACGAAATCTCAGCATACCTCGGCAACCATCAGTCAGGGGTTACGTTCGGTCGGCGCGGGACTCACGCGCATTTATTACGTACCTATTAACTATGTCACGACGATATTTATGAACAGTATTGGTCGGTGTACGGATGTTTTAAATTCATCTATATCGAAACCGGAATTGTCATTTTTTAGATTACCAACTCAGTCGGAATTTATATGTGGGTACTCTTAAATTCAACAATAAAGCTTTTCGCACATCCCTGAAGAGGCGCAAATACTTCTCCGTGGCTAATTTGTAGGTAGCAAATATCTAGAAGAGCGGGATCTCCTGTCACAGGTATTCTCACATACCTACTAGGAGGTCTCTAACCTTCTTGTAGGTATGTTTCTTTGGCTATTGGAATAAATACATTTTCATTTTCATTTTCATTTTCATACGTAGTGATGAAACTAAATAAAACCGTTTACAAACAAACTACGTTTTGTGGTTTATTAAAATAACGTAAAATGCATAATTTTTGTTAATTATCACTTACTTCATTCCTTCCATAATTTCCTAAAGCTCCTAATCCTTCCCTACTTTAAATTTAAAGTGACATTATAACATAACTGAAGAGTGGCAGCCCTATCGCGTGTTTGTGTACCGAGCCGGCGTAGCTAATTATAATCAAGGACACTGCCGAGACGTTCTACTGCTCCTTTTTCCTTTTCTGTGGTGGCGGGCTTACCTGGCGAGTTTCCCGCGGGAGTAGAGCGTGTCGAGCATGGCCTGGAACTTGGGCGAGTTGCTGATCTTCTCGGGGGTGACGTACAGCAGCTTAAGGAGCGGCTCGCGCATCGCCAGCTTGTGGTATATCTCGTCCACCTCCGCCAGGGACACGTCCCCCGACAGGTGCGCTGCGGGGATCTACACGAACGCGTATGTATTACAATACCGAAGTACGAAAGACCGAATGTATTAAAACATCGAATGGGTCAAAAGACCGACACGATTTTTTTCTGAAACCGTAAACTTCTCAGAATTTATTAAAACGGCATCATACAGAACCCATTAGGTTAGGTTAGGTTTGTTTTATAACAATCTTAAAAAGTTAACGGTTTCAGAAAAAAATCGTGCCGGTCTTTTGACCCATTCGATGTTTTAATACATTCGGTCTTTAGTACTTCGGTATTGTAATACATACCCACACGACATAGCGTTGCCAACAATAGATTGAACTATCGATAGTATTGTCACCAAATCGATAGGCATCAATACTGACGATACTATTGCTATTTTATCTGAATTATTTTTATATGAATTATACGTAGTTAACTATTTATTTAGAACATATTAATATAATTGTACCTACTTACAGTGTAACTTAAATAATTAAATTTATTAAGATTAAAATATATACTTATTTGTAAAATATAATTTGTACGTCATATAGTGACAAAACATGTGAAACTCTTTCTTCCATGCCACAAAATATATACCATGTTTTATGCAAATAAATGATTTATGATTTATGATTTTATGATTTATGATTTATCTTCTTCTTCTAATATATAAAAATATATGCGTTAAATGGTTGCCTGGAAGAGATCGCTTCGAAGCGATAAGGCCGCCTATTGCTTACCTTGTATATTTTTTCCATGCACTTGTTTTTCTGTATTGTTTTCTTTGTGGTGTACAATAAAGAGTCATTGTATTGTATTGTATAAAAATCTCGTGTCACGGTGTTTGTTATCGAACTCCTCCGAAACGGCTCGTCCGATTTTTATGAAGCTTTTTTCACTGTACTCGGTAGGTCTGAGAATATAGGTCGTAGGCTGTTTTTTATACTCCCATAGTATCGATACTATTGACGGGCTTATTTCAACAAATAATTGACATTATCGATAGTTCTAAAAACTAAATAAGCGCGAAAAAGATGTCAGATGGCTCAATTCAGCCTGCGGAGCGGAGCTGATCAACTTCTTTTTGTCTCTTATTACCTTATAACATAGACATAAAGTCTTATATGATCAGTTTAAGCAGATTCCGCATTTATAGATCTGGCGAGACCCTAAGATATTCCGACATGTAGACATTCTGCAGAAGAGGTCCATTTGCGATCTAGCCCTTTCCCGATGTAGTCGTTTTAATACAGACTTAATATTATAAAAAATAAATTACAAAAAGCATAAAATATTGTTAAGTATAGCAAAGACCTACGTCTGACTGGAAGGTAAACGCGTGAACTTACGTCAAGGGACAGCAGCTTGTTGACTTGGTCCAGGATGAGCGATTTCAACGGCGATATGACGATAGTAACGCCCGGGGTCAGTATAGCCGGCAGCTGGTAGCATAACGACTTGCCTGAAAACATTTACAATACTAATTCTATTCTAAATTCTTAAAAAAATATATATTAGTCCGTCAGTTAGATTATCAACAAACTAACGAAAAAATTATGAAGATATTTTTAATTTCATGTGACGTCAAGCCTTGAGACAACACGGAGAGTGAATTAAGTATGTTTTCGGATGTATAGCACGATCTTTGGCATGCTTAACTTAAACCAAGTGAATAAATTATGAGACCCAGTTAGGGTTGCCTTGTGGAAACATTAAATGTCCTGATAAAAGTCCTGACATTTCTTGTAACGTAACAAAAGTTGAATTTTAATTTTTGTTGATTATCATTAGTACCTGTTGTATTGTGCAACTTGATTAATATTTGATACCAAATAACAAAAGTTGATTGATACTAAAGTTTTAACCCTTTCAACGCCAACGACACATATAGGTGTCACAAAGTACAATGTCAAAGTGATCTTGGTTAAGTAAAAAAGTTGATTGAGATCTCTTTAACTATAATTTATCCTATTTTTTTTTTTGTTTTGAAAGAAATATTATTAGTTTCGTTGATTACTTTCTATTTACATTTATCATTTCATGTTAACTTTAACTTTGTAAGCTTTGTATTTTTTAGTTAATAATAATAATTTATTGATTCAAACATCATAAAAGGTCCAAGGTTAAAGAAGGTTAGTGTGTTTTTTTCAAAAACCCGGACACTTGCCAAGTCTGGCCCCCAACAAATCCTGACGTATGGCAACCCTAGACCAGTGGCGTAGCTACCGTAGGGCAAGCGGGGCAGTGCACCGGGGCCTCCTCGGACTCTGACTTACAAACTATAAACGCAAACGTATGAGAAACGCAGCTATAAAACGCTACTAGTGAATTTACAAACGCGCGATGTCTAGTGAAATTAAAGTACAATCATCCTTGTTGAATCATGTAAACAAACACGAGTTGGGGCCCTAGTTTATTTTTGCCCCAGGGCCTTTGGTTAACTAGCTACGCCACTGCCCTAGACCCAGTGGGACTTGTTACGGCGCCACACCACTGCTGTAGCACACTTACCGCCGCCGGTGGGCATGAGCACGAAGCAGTCGTGTCCCAGCAGAGTGGCGTTGATGACTTGCAGCTGGTTGGGCCGGAACGAGCGCAGCCCGAACTTCTCGCCGAACATCTCCATCATCAGCGACGAGTGGGGGTAGTCCGTGCCGTCGAACTCCCCTGAACAAAGCCACAATTAAGCTGAAAACGTTTTTGAAGCCGAAACCCCAGGACTCAGAAATGTTAAAGAATAACGATTTTAACAGTTACGAAAAACGATAATAACAGTTAATTTGTTTGCAACGAAAACGAAACGATAACTTTTTCAACGTCTTCTAAAACCGGTTTAAACCGTAGGACGCGGCTGCGCGTGTAATACGGCGAGTCACAAGCATGAACTATCGAACACAACAACGGGAACGGGAAAAAACGGGATTTTGCGTTTTACTGGTCGTAGAATGCTGAAATTTGGCATGAGGTTGCTTGGGGAGTGTAGAGGAGCATTGAGAGAGGACTTTCCAAAATTCCCACGGGAACGGGAAAAAACGGGATTTTTCGTTTTACTGGTCGTAGAAAGCTGAAATTTGGCAAGGGGGTTCCTTGGGGAGTGTAGGGGAGTATTAAGAAGGTATTTCCCGAAATTCTTACGGGAACGGGAAAAAACGGGATTTTGCGTTTTACTGGTTGTACCTAAGCTAAAATTTCAAAATTCATAAGTTTATACTGTAAGTAGGCCGCAAAGGGCTCTTTAAAAGACTTCAAAAAAAGGAGGAGGTTATGCATTCCACTTTATGTATTTTTTTATGTAGGTAAGTTCACCGATTTCTCGGTCAATTGTGGACCGATTTTAAAAATTCTTTTTTTATTCGAAAGAATATAATATACTCCTGAGATGGTCCCATTGTCACGCAAGCAAGCAAGCGTGCATGCACGCTTGCTTGCATGCATACTTGCTTGCCTGTATGCTTGCTTGCTCGATATCTTGGTTCTTTGGAATTCTCATGGTACACGCGAGCGAAGCCGCGGGCAAAAGCTAATAGTTATTTATAAACAGATTACGAAGTGGCTTGAATATTAAATCGTTAATTTATTTTCCCTAAAATGTAGTTAAACTTTAAAATATGCGTACAATTAAAGTATTTTTTACCTGTTATTCCATCATTTTGCGTTCCCTCGTGAAAGTTTCCCATGCCCGCGTATTTGGGTACATCAGGCTCCATCGCTGAGTTCTCCATCAGTTTGACAACCTCAGGGTCTTTGGTCAGGGCTTCCATGTCATCCTCAAAGTCCTCTATCCTGTACTCCGGCCAACCATCATCGTCAATGGCAACCTCTTTACCATTCACTACCTGAGTGTTGCTTACACCAGGAGAGTCACTTATGTTGATGACATTATTCGAACTTTCTGGAATAATATCTGTCTCGTCATCCATGTCTATAGGCACTTCGTAATCATCATCATCGTAGTCACGAACGGGCTCTTTTATTATAGGCGACACAGCCGTACATGGCTTATTGAACGCCAACGAGTTTTTACTTAACTGCGGAGGTTGGAAATCTACTGAGCTATTAGCTACCGGAACACATTTTACAGGTTCCTGAGGCACCATTGGCTTGAGTTTTTCAGACGCCATTTTAAATCTTTCTAAAGTCTTTGATGGCACGTCTCTGGTTGGTGTAGCTTTGCTATCTTCACTCAATCTTGACGGCTTTTTAAACACAAATTTCCCTTTACTTTTATTGGCATTTTCTGAGTTATCTAAAATTTCTACATCTGACTGATTCAGACAGATGACATCATCATTCCTTGTGACATTACAAGGGGACAATGCGTCGAATGATAGAGATTTCTTAGCTAAGTCCGAATAAATCGTTTTACTTGGTCCGGCTTTATTGAATGTAAATGTTTCTGGAGTAGAGGTGTCGGAGTCGAACACTGGTTTTTCACCGTTAAGAAGACTTTTATTGGGTGGCAACTCAAAGTTGTCTAAGTCATCGTAATTTCGAAGAAGAGACGGGCTCTCGCGACCATTTACCTGACTTATACTGGGTTGATTAATCTGCATATTAGAACACTGTGTTAAATCGTCTGGTTTCTTTACAATAGCTGCTTTTAACTTGGATTTTAACTGTTTCATTTTCGCGTAAGTCTTGTTGTCGTAACCTGGAAACTTGTCCTTGATGCAGTTGGGTATTCTATCGAAGGCGTCGCTGATTTTCTCAAGGAGTTCAATGTACATAGATTTGCAGTTTTCAACATCTTTTCCTTGTAGTTTACAATCCTAGAAGAAATCATAACATTGTCTAGAAGAAAGGTAGACTTTGTCGGGCAGAAAAATCATTCCAAAGAAAACATTTATTTACTAAAAAATTATTAAATGGATCACTCAAGCATTATAGCTGAGGTATGCCCAACATTTTTCAAATCACTTCCAATGCAATCATAGTTCTTTATTAAGGTGATTCCAATTCCCGCACTGAGTATACGAGCTGTAAAAGCGCTGCGTGAAGTTGGAGTTTAACCGTCGACTTGAGCAAACCTCCAGAAACACCACGTTTTCACGCGACACATGTTGGTTGGGTATACCTTGACTATAAATCCAGGACATCCAGGTCATGTGCTTGATCCACGTAAATTAAGTAATTTATATCTGAATCACATACATAAGAATAAATAATAACAGAGTAGAAGGGAAACTCCCGCTCCGGCCGGACTCAAGGTCACGATATTAGAGTACTCCCTAAGAGAGAACTCAGTCAGGGTGTCACGGCCGGCGTCGCCGCACGCGCGTTTGGCTGTTAACTGTTTGCGCGTTCGTTTTATTGGAAACAAATAACAATTAATGACGTCAAGTTATTGTGGTGTATAAACAATACAAAAACGATGCCAAATCACCTTAAATGGCTTCTTTTGGTATGGCACTTGTAATAAATTCTTACTTAGAAGTACCTACCTATAATATGTAGGTACGTACAGTCAAGGATTTTAATTTTTAGGCCACTTGCCACTGTTCGCATTTTAGCCGTGTAATGCAAATCGGGTGAAGCCGCTTATACTGGTATATGCTGATTTGCATTACACGGCTAAAATACTAACAGTGGCAAGTGGCCTAACAATTAAAATCCTTGACTGTAACTAATGATTTATAAATCTCATATTTTGTAAAACTAGAATAAAATAATGATTTCAAAGTAAATAATAACTTAATATTTTAGCGATATTATCTTTAGAGTAAGTAATATTTAACAGTAAGCAACCGTAGCAACACGCCTGGTCGTCAGAGGGGTGTAACGACGTGAGGGGGGAAGTAGGTATATAAATGGCGTCGTTTTGGACGCAGTCAAAAGAGATTCCCTTCTACTCTGTTATTATTTATTCTTATGTCACATAGTAGTTTTACACTGAAACATTTATTTCCCAGGAATACAGTAAACAAACTTAATAAATAAAGGTAGGTTTGGGATTTTGGATGGGTTTTCAATCATTTAGATGGAGGTATAGCTTTTTTCAGAGCTAAGTAGAAAACCAATTCCACTTACCTCACTGACTTTCTTCAACGCGGCATGCTGCGAAATCTTAAGTAGAAATTCTGATATAGAGTTATCTAGCTTTAAATTTTTCAGAGGGTCTCTATCTTTCCTTGGGCTACTTTTTTCTGGTGTTCTGCAGACTCTTTTCGTGTCTATCGATTTGGCATGTTCATGTTTAGGGGGAGATGGGGTAGCACTTATCCTAACAGATCTATTACTCTTGTTTGGTGTTGGAGTTTTAGTTTTATTGTAGTTAGCAGGATATTCCATGGATTCATCCTGGAATCAGTAAATAGAATAAAATAACGCCTTTCACATGTTCATGACCATGTTAAATTATGTTAAAATTATGATATAACCATTAAATAGGCACCTTGCTTCAATAAGCTCAATAGTATAAGCCTATGTATTGTTAAAGATATTTTAATGTCCTTACCACATCCATAACAAACATGTCATTACTATCATTATTGACTGGAACTCTGAAGTTATTTGATTTGACTGGGGGCTTGTTTGCTGTTAGTGGGGTATTCAATGTTGGTGTCACATGTGACAAAGGAGTCGGCTGTGGGGCCTTAAAAAAAGGAAAAACATTAAAAAATAATGAATAATTTTGTTATAATTTCAAATGTTTCCTTAGTTAAAATGGTATATACCTGACAAGGAGAACCATTAACTGGATTTTGCTTGAATGGTGGTGTCCCTGAAACAAGATCACAATTTAGAGGGTTGTCCACACCAAATGTAGGCCAAATTTGAAATTACTAAATAGATTGGAGGCCACAGATACAAATAATTAAAATAAAATTATTTGTACAACTGTACAATACGCAGAATGAAACAGTTTATCACTTTTCAACTCTATGTCAATGAGTTAAGGTTGGAAAGTGACAAACCTTTTCATTCCGTGACTACACTTGCTGTAAATAGAAGTAAAACATGTTGTGGGTCTCACATCTCACCATTCATACTTAGGTTGGTAATTTTTAATCAATGAGGGTTTTCTGACAGATGGAATATCATTAGAGGGGGTTAAGTTGCTTGAAACTGTACATGTTGCAGTATAAAGCAAAGACATCTAGTAAAACTGATTAAATTTTATGTGTAGGAAGGTAAAAGGAGGTTGCCAGTTAAAGCTCTGTCCTTAAGCAATATACTCATTCTTACACTTGGAAAGAACTTTGCAAAGTAAAATATAAAAAGTAATAACGGATTTAGACCATCCAAAAAGAAGAACTTACAAGCAGTAGCAGCTGTGGTTGATTTAGACTTCCAAACAAATTTAGACTTCTTGTCTGAGGCCTGCTCATTTACACCACTGGAAAAACATTGTATTATCTGTTACAAATAGATAGGTATAATACATGTTAATAATAGTCCATAGTATAGTTGACCAAGTGCTTTATCTTTTTTTTTGTCAGTTTTAATTTGGTTGTGTATCTTCACTGATACACTCTCAATATACATATTGAGGGTTGCGTGGTCAAAATTTTACGGTTGAAAAAAGAACACTATGTAAAACATCTAAATTCAAAATACTTTTAAAACAATTACATCAACATCTGATCTGATCTGATGTGATTTGCTAGCATATGATCAAAACTAACGGAGGTGAAGCTGTTGCCATAGCCAAAAACAGGCAGATCAGATCATAATAATGGTGATATGGTTTCAACAGATATTGAACCAATAGGGTGGTAAAGGAAATTCTTGGTCAACTATTCTCAAATAGAGCAATCTCAGTATGAAACATTATCAAAAGTAATAAATAATTACAATAGTAGTAGTAATACAGTCAAAACCGTTTATAGCGACACCAATTACAACAACATATTGGATGTAACAACCAAGAAAAAAACCCAACACAATCTTATATACCAAAGTAACACTGGTTACAACAACCAACCGTGTTTAACAACCAAATATTGCTGTCCCTTGAATGTTGTTATAAACAGTTTTGACTGTAATATTTATGAAATAAGAATAACTTAGAGACAAAAACACTGTTGGATTGTAGTCAGCTGCAAAATAAATTGAGCTCCATATTGTCATTGATTTTATTTGTTTTTTATATTATGAATGTTTCAAAAAAATTTAACCCACTATAATCATTTACTTTTAAGAGATTATTTAAAGAGCCATTTTTAAAAAAATTGTATATGCTTTAACTTGTGGAGCATCATCCCATGGACACCATTTGTTCTTCAACTGATGCTGGTCACTACCACTGACAGAAAAAGTTAAGGGACAAATGGTGTCCATCAGACGCTCCATGGGTTAAAGACTTAATGAAAACAAACTCATCATTGAGTCTTTTGTGTAAGGAAAGTTAGTCACACAGATAATAATGGTACACAAAGCAATCAATTAAGTTTTGTTTTAATTAAAGCCCTTAATTATGTACAAGTTTTTTGAAAATTACTATTTATTTATTGATTTTGACATTATGAACAAGCCCCAACTACCTTCAAAAATGTTAACGTTATCAATTTTATTCAACCTCATCACGAATTTTACATTACCTACCAGAGTACCTAACATACTTTATATCGACTCATTAATGAGAGAAGAGAAGAGTTGTTTTTTATAAATAAAACAATATAAATTAAATTTCAACTTGTGGTTCCGTAATTTTTCCCGCCAATACATTTAAATCGATTATATTTTATTTTTATATGTATTGTTTCCGAATTCAATCATTTATTATTCCGAGAAATCTTAATGTTGATACATAAATCATTCAAAACATACCTTGGACTACTGTTTCCTGAAGGATCTCGGCTGCTTTTCTTGACAAAATCCATCAGGGACGATTGTTTGTTAGTCAAAGACATTTTCTTCGAAGCCATGTCATTTGGTAAAATTCTTTAAAATTAATAACTATTGGCTTTATTGCAGTTTACTAAATTTCCTCATAACATTTCTTTGATTTCACGCAAGTGTATTTTTGTGAACTGAGAACTGACTGACAGACAAAGGACTGACATGCATGACATTAGTGACATTAACGAACATGACAGCTGACATACCTGACTTTTGGATCGTTTTGCCAACTTAAAGTTAAAAAAAAATCCGTTCCGACTTAGAACTTTTCTACTTTGTTGCGTAGTCGTAGTAGAAAATAGATTGGATTGGATCATCTTAATGATTCGTTCATAAGAGAATTCTCGCTGTTTTTCTGGATATATTATAATTTCGGCTGATGGGACTTAAAACGAAATCATACAATACCTTTTCTTTATAATTTGGTGCAATGTGAGCTGACAGCTGACAGTAGATTTGACAGCGTTTAGTTTAGTTTAGTCTCTATGTCAAGCTGTCAAACTGCAAGCTTTCAGTCAGCGGTCAGTCGTTTCGTTTTCCGATTGACGTTTGTTGTGTAAAATAAATGTGAATTGAAAAATTAAAATGTCGCTGCGAAAAGTGCTTTCCTTAACCAGAGCGGCATGCTGTAATACCGCTAAGCTGCAAACTACAAATTTTTCACGTCAGAAAATGTGCTTTGTGGGAGCGAACACATTTAAATTCTACTCGACCGAAAATATAGGTTAGATCGATTTCTTATTTACGGCTTTTGAGTAGAATAACTTAAATTTCATGGACGTATTTTATGGAAAAACAGAGAACTTTGCGATAAGCAAGCATGCGGCATAGTGGTAAAAAAGTCTATGGAAACTACTTTGAGATATAAAGATGATTTGAAACTTGCACAATATTATTGTTCTAACTCATACTCCTTAGTTCTTGAATGTATTTTCCTAGTCCTTCGACCAAAAAAATATTTATTAGAAATTCAGTAAAAGTTTCAGTAGTAATTTTTCTCTTCCTTGTACATGATCTTGAATTAACAATTAAGGCTCGGTAAGCTTATGCATGGAACCATGAAAAATTAAAGACTATTTTTTTTATTCTACGTTGTGAAATGGGTATTATTTGTGACACATGAGACTAAATGCATTTTTTACTTACTAACTGTTTATAGAAAATTGGTTCATGTATTTGTTTACAATACATACAATATTTATTAATTAAAATAACAAAATAAATAGTAGTTAAATTCTCGGCCATTCAATATTCGCTATTGTATCTACACTTATATTTGTGCTGGTAACTGTACATAATGGTTTATTTATAGGTGACAAAAACAAACAACCAGCAGAGAAAGTGGATATCCTTGGCAGGTTCTTCCCACAGAACACAGTGAGCTCTGAAGAGGCGGAACGGGTTAAGAGTGAACAGGAGCGGTTTGAGAAGGAGAACAAAGAGAAGAATGAAGAGAACGAGAAGAGCTGGAGGAGAATGAAAATTGGGTAAGCTTGTAGATTGATGGCAATGTTAGTATTATGTGCAGTTAACTATTTATTATTATTATTATAGCCTCTTTATTTCCATTTTGAATTAATTTTAATAATAATAATAATAATAAAAACTTTATTGCCAACGTACATTTACAAAAATAATATTAATAAGAAAAACAACTTAAAAACTAATAGCTACGCTTGGCAATAGGTACCGGGCTCAGCATTTGCTGGAGAGAATGACAATTTCCAGCGCTGGTTTTCAGCCCGGTCCTTCTGGCAAGGGTGGCCGCAACTATAGCTAAGAAAAATAAAACAAAATAAGAACAAAAAAATTAAATTATAAAAAAAAAGAAAAGAAGAGAAGAATAGGCAAACATTTGTATGTGTATCTTGTGACGTGTTATGTTAGTCGTAGTTTTTTTTTTGTGTGTTAGTCGTAGTTTGTGATGTTTCTATGACTTAATGGTTGTGTGTAGTATATTTATTTATTTAAATTATTTATTTATATTATTTATTTATAGGTACATTTGTGTTTTCCCCATGCAGGCCGCACTTTGCTCAGGGGTATCCCTGCCTCTGTGTTTCCAAAAGGTGTGCTTTGACAATTCTCCTGAACTTCAACAAAGACATGGGTTCCCTTGCCGGTGGTGGCAGATCGTTCCAAACCTTACTTGCGGCAAATTTGAAACATCCCCTGAAAAATGCCGTTTTATGTCTTGGAGCTGTAAGTTTAGTTTCCCTGTGGGTTCTGAGAGGTCTTTTACGCGAGTCTTTAACCCATTTCAGTTCGTCATACAGGTATTTTGGTTTCTGAAATGCCAAGACTTTTCGAACTGCAAACGCCAGGTGTAAAAGTCTTCGGTTGGCCATGTTGAGGAGTCCTTTTTCGTTGAGGTAAGGTGTGATGTGTGCCCGCTTTGGCACATTATAACAAAAACGTGTGCATGCATTTTGTACTCGCTGTATGTACTTCTTGGTCTTATTAAGAAGTCTTGGGCCATAAACAGTGTCACCGTAATTGAGTTGTGAACTATACAAAGGTGAAATTTGTTTGTATGTAGGGTGTAATTTCTAAAATAACTATTGAATTGTCCTGTATCGGAAGATGCAGTACAAATATACACAGGTTCATCAAACATTCCTTTGCAGACAGAGAATCAGGATATAGCGGGAGAAGTGTTTGATGAATTTGGCCATTGAGTCTCCCAATGAGGCTGGCATAGTCACACAGGTGCACTTAACCCCTCGAGCGTCCTAGGCACACACGGCGGTGCCTAAACTAACTGTCAAAATTTGCTAATTTTTTTTTCTAATATTATAGTACGGCTGCTCACCGAATCTAAGATTATTTTAAAAGCAAAAAAGTGTTTCGGGTGCGCCAGTGGGATTCGAACCCACGTCTCCTGGGTATGCGCCCCAACGGGTGTTCTACCAATTGAACCACGTCGCATCCAACCGACTCCCCCGAAATTCCATTTTAATTTATTTTTTTTCGTTTTTTTTTTCTAGTTTCGATCACCTTATAACATAGGGTACTTAGAAAAAATTGCCAAAAAAAGTCCCCGATCGCGCGACGGGTTAAGCCTCGGCCAAAAAAAAGAGAAAAAACTATTGAATTAATAAATTTTTCATTGGTTTAAAGATATGATTCTACTCTACTACTCTTAAAAATATTTGCAACTCTATCTGTATTGTCATAAGGTTTAAATTGTTTTGCTGGCGAGTTCACACTACTAGTGTCAAGAGTGTATGAACGCCGCTCCGCGTCTCATTGTGATGTTTATAAATATTTAATAACTACTACATGTAAAATATTGGCCATCAGTTCTACGAGCAATGTGCCCTGCCCACTGCCCACTGGAGTCTAGCGATTCTTTGAGCTGATGATAATAACAGCAATTGTTGGTTACTGCATATGAGTTTGACGTGTTGGGTCAGGTTTGCGGTGTTCGGGGGCGCGATGTCGGTGATGGGCGGCTGCCTGGTGGTGGAGATGGGCGCCCCGCGGCGGGGGGAGCAGGGCGAGCTGCTGGAGGACGAGTTCTCGCAGCTGCCCGTGGTGCTGCAGTACCTTAAGAGGACCTGGAAGGAGCTCACCTTCTACGAGAAGGTAATAAATGATCATTATCCCAGCCCTTATACGTCCTACAGGGCAAGAGGGCTTGGACCATAGTACCCAAGCTGTGCGGATTGGGAACATCCTACAATAGATTAGACTAAAGGTTCCCAACGGGCAGTGTTGGGCAAAATTTAGTTTGACTAATGATTGGTGACTAATTAATGATTACAATCATGATTGATGACTAATGATTTGTCAGTTTAGTCATGGTGTGGTGATTGATGATTCATTAGTTTCAATCTTAGTCAAGCAATCAGGATTGATCGTTTATGATTGATTATCGTTTATGACTTTAATTCATGAGCCACCACGGAACCTCTTCAAAGGAAAAGTCATTACGATTTTCCTTGTTAACTAATGCGATGTCACTATGACGTTTACTGGGAAATGGTTCCATAGTAGCTCATGAATTAAAGTCCTTGACCATACAGGACACAAATGCCAACAATTTGGTGGTTTAAATATATTTTTCTTTTGTTTATTTTCATTTTGATGAATTTGGATCGGTACACGATTACATTAATTTACCCTAAGATAACTTGGACAGTACAAAACTAACAGAAAAGCGATAACTCGAACAGAAGTACGACGAAACAAACAAACATTCACATTCCGTTAGAAACATCAATCACATGGTCGTGATTAAAAGTAATGATTGAATGACTAATGATTTATGGCGTTAGTCATGATTAGTTCAATCATGATTAAATCAATCATGTGTACATTAGTCATGATTGATCAGTTGATTGACGAAAATAGTTGATTTGCCCCACACTGCCAATGGGCGCCACTAGGGCGATGGAGCTTTTCGTGGGAGCGCAAGTGGGTCACCAATAGGACGAGCGAGAGAGAGATATAGGAAAAATTGATTTTAGTTCACGGTAGTGCAAAAAACAAGAATGATTTTCGAGAAATCTTTGATAATGGGACTCTTCTGTCAAATTACAGAATAAGGGAGTTCTATGCTCTGATAATTATGTATTTAGTTTTATTGGATAACAAATTTAACTGTTAATGATGGCCTGGACATTTGGAACGTAATTAAGAACAGTAATTAAGCTTAATGTCATACATTTTTCCCAGTTTATATTTGGTAAATTTCCAGCCTTGATTCTGTTTATTGACAATGACTGTAGTTGTGCGGACCATAAGGGCCGGCGCTCACTGACGGCATGGCATTTTATTACTATCAAGTTATTTTGAATCTTATTTCAATGAGATTAGAATTCATATTACTTTATTTCGATACCACGATGCCGCGACGTGCCGAGGGATGACGCAACGCATAACCAATAAAGTAACATTTCTAAACTCATTGAAATAAGATTCAAAATAACTTGATAGTAATAAAATGCCATGCCGTGCCATGCCGTCAGTGAGCGCCGGCCCTAAAAATAAGGCTAATAATGTGTTGTTCTGTGTGCAGATGATAAAAGAGCCGTCCCGCGAGAAGCTGTTGCCGGACCCGCTGCCGGCGCCCTACCAGCCCACCTACACGCTGGTGCTGGAGTTCACCGACGTGCTGGTGCACCCCGACTGGTCCTACCAGACCGGCTGGAGGTAACACGCACACGTCCCTGCCACACGCCACATGTGCACACCACCATGTACTGCCTTTTCGGCGAATTATTTTTCGCAAACTGATTCATTTGGCAAATGTTTAATTTCCCAAATGTTAATTTTTTCTGAAACTGTAAACTATTCAGGATATATGTATTTCAGGACTATCCTGTAGGTTAGGTTAGGTTTGTTTTATAAAAATTCTGAAAAGTTTACAGTTTCAGAAAAAATAAACATTTGGGAAATGAAACATTTGCCAAATGAATCATTTTACGAAAACTTTTTCGCCGAAACATTAGTAAACCGCACACCACACGTTACATGTCAATGCCACATGTCAACGCCACATGCTACAATGCAATGCTATATAGTCAATCTCGCACTGAAAACACTTATTTTTTTACAAGTTTTTAACTAACTTGAAACGTTTGTATGTATGTAAGTTTGTTTGTTTGTATGTTATGGTTTAAAATTTACCAAACTATTTTTCGACCACTTCCTGGTATCCGATTTAGCTGTTTGGCATACGGATGGAGTTCAAAAAGTTGACCATTTTAACGACGGCGCTTAAAAATTGTATTAGGACCTAAGCTCACGGCGTTTTTTATAAGGCCGTCGACGCGCGTATACAGTGCGTTTTTTATTCCATTAGAACAGCCTTATGGCCGTTGGCACACGGCGTTTTTTAAATAACCCGCGTGCGTATCGCGTTTGTATCGATAAAAACGCGCGTCGACGGCGCGTTAAAAAAATGTCGTGTTCTTAGGCCCTTAAAGTTTTCCGTTAGAAATTTTCTACTCATTTGTTTTGTATGTGGTCCAACTTTTTGGTGGTCCACCCATACTTGTGTAAGTCCAGTGGTGATACCATGTATGAAACTGATGCGCCATCTATAGCCATGTGTATCGCGTAATAGTAGGTAGTATTGATTGTCCACTTGATTCTGTGGAAGACGATCAGTGATTAAATAATTATTTATTAAAAAAAAATGTTCCAGGTTTAAAAAGCGTCCAGGCGTAGACCAGTTCCTTCAAACCGTGGCCAGCGCAGATTTCGAAGTAATCATCTTCACGTCAGAGAATGCTTTTATGATTTGGCCGGTCATCGACAAACTGGATCCTGAGAACAAATTCATCACATACAGGCTTTTCAGGGATTCCACGCATTTCACAGACGGTGTACATGTTAAGAACTTGGATGGACTGAATCGGGACTTATCTAAGGTGAGTGATATAACTTGTTGTTTTTACAAGCTTTTATCTTGCAATGTTTGTTTTTTTTGTGAGTACCTCTTTAATGTGAAGAATACTGAGTATCAAAATCTTAATTGTGACATTTTTTAGTTTATGATTTTTTCAAGATTTTATTTTAATGTACTGTTTTTCAGGATGTATTCAAGCGATTTGCCTGAAATGAAATGATGTTCTTTAGTTAGATTTATCTCACCACCCAAAAATCAATTTTCCTTTGATCGCACGTGCCGAGGAAACTGTACTCGATACGTATAAATATAGCGCCGAGTGGTCGGCCGAACAAAGCGGCGAGACAATAGATCGGTTCCCGTTCTACTTACTAGGCACTGTCTCGCTCGCTCGTGGCACTCGGCAGGTCTGAACGTGCGCTGTCTCGCCACTCGGCTACATTGTAGTCTCAATAGAACTGAACTGATTGTGCTAATTTCAAAACATGTGTGAACTCGCTTATTTCTCTATTGTAGCTTAAATTGAGTTTCAAATCCTGTGCGTAAATGCTGCTGCGGTGGTGGGGCGCGTCATTTTAAATTAGACAAGCTATACTAGTTGCCTAAATATCAAAAAGAAATCCAGGCGGGACTCCACCCTTAACTATTTCTTGTTGACTTGCAGGTGATAGTAGTGGACTGGAACAAGATGGCGACCAAGTATCATCCTCAGAACTCGCTCATCCTGCAGAAGTGGAAAGGCGCTGACGACGACACCGCGCTGCTAGACCTGGCCAACCTACTCCAGAGTAACTAACTGATTCATTCACCCGTCCAATAAACTACAACTATTTTCCCTCCTCCGCTACCTCACGTGCAAGACGGCTATGTCTGTGCGACACGTTTTTATGCAGAATGCCGCGATACATAGGTGGAGTTCAAACAGTTGGACACCTAAATAAATACGAAAGTGTGTCTGTTACCTCTTCGCCTGAACCGATTTAGATGAAATTTGGTATGGAGATAGTTTGAGAGTTAGAGTTATCCCGGAAAATTGCAAGGCCCCGGCGGGATAGCGATAAACGAAATATTTGGAGACGGAGTCGCGGGCAACAGGTACTTTATGATAGTAGTCGAGGAAAGCAAGCTATTGGTGCGGCCCATGCTGAGGTAACGAGAAAGGTAGACTTACCCTTCGCCGCCGACCTCGCTGACAGACCTCGGTTGTTTATAATGAAGAATTCGTCACCGATTATCTTGATGAATATTTGTAGCAGGATGAATTATATTATATTTTATCACACGCGTTTACAGCTGACGATAGTTTTTATGTTTTTTAGGGTTCCGTACCCAAAAGGGTAAAACGGGATCCTGTTACTGAGACTTCGCTGTCCGTCCGTCACCAGGCTGTATTTCACGAACTGTGATAGACAATTGAAATTTTCACAGATAATTTATTTCGGTTGCCGCTATAGCAACAAATACTAAAAAATATAATAAATAAATATTTAAGGGGGCTCCCATACAACAAGTTTTTAGGGTTCCGTACTCAAAGGGTAAAAACGGAAACCCTATTACTGAGGCTCCGCTGTCCGTCCGTCCGTCCGTCCGTCTGTCACCAGGCTGTATCTCGGGAACCGTGATAGCTAGAGAGTTGAAATTTTCACAGATGATGTATTTCGGTTGCCGCTATAACAAAAATGGAATTAAATAAATATTTAAGGGGGCTCCCATACAACAAACATGATTTTTTGCTTGTTTTTGCTCGATATTGATAACGGCAACAGGTAGACACTTGAAATATTCACAGAATATTTAATTATATATTGACTTTAAAAATAAATCATTAAATTAAAATAAAATAAAAAATATTTTAGGGGGGCTCCCATACAACAAACGTGATTTTTATATACAGGGTTATTTTTAATTCACTGACATCCTCTTAACCCTGAATTCCTATCACTCAAACAAATGTTTTTTGTTTTACGACTTTTTAAAATGAAGCACTTTTTTTCCCATACAAATACACAGAGTATCGTAAAAATAAGAGGAAATCTCAAATTTTCAAATCGTTATTACACCAAAAATATTAAGTTATGACAAAAGCCGTAAAACAAAAAACATTTGTTTAAGTGGTAGGAGTTTAGGGTTAAAAGGATGCTAGTGAATTACAAATAACCCTGTATAATGGCCGCTTGGCCGGTTTTTAATGATAGATTCATGACATATGATTGACGTGCACTAGACCCATGACATCATGTGTTTCTGATCAGCGTCAGCCAGGCTTGCGTAAGGCAACAACAGGAATTTGCAGGAAGATGGTTTAAAAAAACAATACCTTTCCTTTTCCAGCCATAGCCATGTCGAACATATCGGACGTGCGCGAAGTGCTGACGTACTACAGCCAGTTCGAGGACCCCATCGCGGCCTTCCGCGAGAACCAGCGCCGGCTCATGGAGACGCTCGCCGACCAGGAGAAGGCGCCCGCGCCGCCGCTCACCGGCTCCTGGCTGCGCTCCTTCACACGACGTTAGAGCCCTAACCTAACGCGCAGCCACACAGAAGACACGTGGGACGGGGGATCAGTTTTCATACTAAATCAAGGATGATATAGACTGGATTAGCAATCGCCATAGTACAGATCGGCCGCGGAAAAATAGTTCGATTATGAAATCTAGATGGCGCTGACATATAGCACGAGGGTTTGAAAGCAAAACAATAAGACTACAGGTATTTCATATTACTGCAAATGTATTATAAACAATTTGTAGTAATATGAAACATCTGTAGTCTTATTGTTTTGCATTCAAAGCCTCGGGCTATATGTCAGCGCCATCTAGATTTAATAATCGAACTATTTTTCTGCGGACGATCTGTACTATGGCGATTGCTAATCCAGTCTACATCATCCTTGTACTAAATGTATAGAAGCGTCGCGATCCAAAGCAGACGGAAGAGACGGGCCGGAGACGCGGACTGCGACGCGCCCCCGTCCCACGTCTCTTCTGTGTGGCTTGCGCCTAAACCTAAACTCGGGGGTCGGCAACCTTTTGGAAGAGCCAAAACTTATAATATACCGCCGAAACAATCAATCCACAACGTTTTTAAAAAGCTAAAGTGTAGCTTCATGCACGAAATACAACAATCGACCGCTAACTTCACAACTTAAACAAATTTACGTAACCTTGACTACCAAGTTTTCCCTAAAACTAAAACTATAAATTCAATGATTTTTCTGATACAGCCGTTCTTGAGTTATAAATGGTCTTACTAGCTCGACATTGTTTTATATAAATGAGCCGCAAAAAATAATTTTAGTATGTATTTTAGTTTGCTTAAATACAGTCAAAACCGTTTATAGCAACACCAATTACAACGACATATTGGATGTAACGACCAAGAAAAAAAAACAAAATGATCTTATATACCAAAGTAACACTGGTTACAATGACCAACCGTGTTAAACGACTAAATATTGCTGTCCCTTGAATGTCGTTATAAACGGTTTTGACTGTACAATGTTTTTTTTTTTATTAAAAATAAATGCCTAAAAGGTAGTTGGGGGTTAAAGTATGACCTGTATTTTTCGACTCGGAATTAATTTTTATTATTAATGGCACATCGCCCGTAGAACTGACGGCCGATGGGGCCGAAAGGTTCTCGAGTGGCGTCCGCGGACCGGAAGACGCAGTGTGGGTAGGCCTCCAACGAGATGGAGCGACGACCTGGTGAAGGTAGCGGGAACGCATTGGATGCGGATGGCGCAGGGCCGATCTGTTTGGCGAGCCTTGGGGGAGGCCTATGTTCAGCAGTGGACGTCTTTCGGCTGAAATGATGATGATGATGATGATGATTAATGACAATAATGTACGACCTAATAATTGAAACATATTATTGCCATATGGGATTGACTTATCAAGTCGTGCATTAGCATTATGGTCGTCTATGTGTGTCATGTCTTTACGTGGACAGTAGCAAAATACGCCTTGCTAAGATAGCAGGGGTGAAAGCCAAAGACCGAATAAAAAAATACGTAGTCGTACACAACCACGTCCACATAGTTCTTACTCATGAATCGATTTTTGATAGTAAAATAATTTAACTATAGCTAGACCGTTTAAATGAGTCCTCACCCGCGCTGTATAGGGGCTGGGGGTGTGATGACAATGGAGTCGAAAGAGGTGCGGGCGGCGAGCGCGCCTCGTGTGCCTGCCGCTCGCACCTCAGGACTCATTTAAACGGTTTAGCTATAATAACTTTTGCGAATGGCACTGGAGAGCCACAATTTTACAGCGAAACAACCGTATACGACTGGCGAGCCGCAGTTTGCCGACCCCTGAGCCCTTATTGTCTAACGCACTCGTAATCACAATCGTTTTCACTACTCTTTCTGTTACACGGTGTACGATGAGGTAAGAAAGAGATGGTGGAAGCGATCGCAAGCGCTCGCGCGTTAGACAATAATGACCTCTGACCTATTCTAACCAAAATTCGTCATGGTCTCTGTATACATTAGACTACAAAAGTAGTAAAAGAATAGAAATTTACGGGTGATGGTCGTGCGAAGACCGTCCAGATCATTACCACCATCTTACTCTTTAATCCTGCCGCTAAGCAGCATTGCGTGGCCGAAGTCAGCCGGTGAATTTACTGGCGCGTGAAGTATTCTATCATAGCCCTCTAGACTGGCAAACCTTCTGCAACTCTCTATAGTCCGAGAAGCTCGTGCGCGACCCTCCGCGGAACCCTGTCGCAGTCAGCGTTTGCCGCACTTGTTAAAAACAATCTTGTTAAGGACAGCAGAGGCTCCCTGCGACAGGGTTCCGCCGAGCGCCTCGCACGAGCTTGTCGAGGTATAGTATTACAATTTCCGTGGGTAATGTTGCTTTCTTTCCATCGGGTTACATCTGCATACGCACAAGTTCTACATTTGAGCTATTTCAAGACACTAATAGCGATCAAAATTTTTTATGCCTAGCTTTTATACTTTGACATTTTTACCGAAATAATGCCCCTAAAATTCAGAAAAAAAAACCAGAATCTGAAAAAATCAGATAAAATTGAAACGCGGAATAACGCTACTATAGATAAAGATAAGTATGTGCTGCCACTATCTATCCTGGCGACGTACTCGAATACCAAAAACTGAGGGGTACAAACAGTGCTATTCTAATTAGGCTTACAAAAAAAACCACTTTCATGGCAGATAACAGGAAAACTTCTGTTGCAATAAAAAGGTTTCATTATTTTTTCCAAACTAATAAAATGTAATTACTACAGCCAATGCGGGTAACTTAAAAAGCATATTTTCCTGTGTTGATCAGTTCATTTCCAGCCAAATAATTAGGTAATCCTTTTGTACATTCTACTACAAAAATATCGATACGGCCAAAGTTACAAGAATGTGTTACGCGACTTTATTGACTTAACATTAAGATCTCGTATACATATTTTAGTAACTTTGGCTGCATAGTTCTATTTGCAGTCGGCTGTACAATAGATTTACGCAAAACGAACACGCAAAATCAAATTAAAATCAAAAATTTGTTTCTTTAAGTAGGCTGTTACCATGTCTTTTTTTGAGTCTACCAACGCTTTCGTAAAGACCATGATTGCCGAAAAGAATGCACCGCAAGAAACTTACCTTAAAGACAATAAACCTACTGCGAGTTTTATTCCTATTTTATTTTGTTGTCATTAACCCATGGGACGCCCCGCGCGCCACAGGGGCACATAGCACAACACACACACAACTGACTGTTGGTGATTTGCCCTTTTTGTTACTTGTTTCGACCACCTTCTGACGTAGGGTGCTTTCACAAAATAACCAACAAAGTCATTCTCGTGCGACGGGTTAACCCTTAAAAAGGTAAAGGCGATTTACCGACCACATGCTTTGCTTTGGAAATTCAACCTTATTGTATTTTCAATACGTCACAATATCCATTGTAATTATTGAAAATACTATTAGCTTTAAAAAATATACTTCATCAGGTATGCATTCGATTGCTGATTTTGATTCTGTGGTAGTATGCTCCAATAAATGGGGCCTTATTAACACATTCACAGTCCACGGGCACGATAGCTCTTATTCCATTGTAATAAGATTCTACTTTAAGGCGCGGACAGGGAACGTGGTCAGGGTTAATTAATTGTTAGTTGTTTGAATTGCTGCTCCCCATGAATTAAGACGCTATTCTCTTTCGATAGCATTCTGGTAACTGGTAACGCGTCACCATCAAGCAACAAAGAAGGGATAGTGCTCAGGAGATATTGCGAAGACTATGGAGTGCAGTAGACTTTGAAATACTTAAATGATTTTGTTGAATTTTACCTTGAGTTTGAAAGTTACCTGCATTGACCGTAAATTATAAATCGGTTAGTATATATTTAAATAGAAATAGGACAAATGAACTGCCAGAAGACGCTTTGGAAACAAATGAAATTGTATTTAATTGACATTTGATCGTAAGGACGGTGCAATAACGCAACTAATAAAATAATAATCATAATAATTGACTTACAATGCTGCTCAAAATCCAGTATTATTTGAATCAGATAAAATTTCAATTATACCTAAATATTGGAAATTTGTTGAATGGCTGTGTATTGTAAATAAACGCACTTTGGAATTAAATGAAATTGTTCATAAGTCAGCACCATTATTTGCAATTGAAAGCCTGGCTAACATGTTATCTATCATTTCGAGTATATTTCGGGATATTTTACAGCAATTTTGTATTGAAGCTTAGCTAGTCCTAAAATATTTGCGCTTAATCATCGAATGCATGTTTCAGAAGTCGGTATCTAAATAAAATGTAGCAAATGGCAACACATCTGAATCCATTTACGTTTAAACAAAATGTACTAAGTACTTAATTCTAGCGTGTGTCGTACCTCTAAGGTAGACTTATCAAATTAATAATTAACGAGAAATATATTTTTAGTTATTCTCAGACCCTATTCTTCCATTTGAACTTTTTGAACATATCGAGTAAATCATTGTTGTTTTTGCCATAACTGATGTAATAATAAACTACTTACACGAAAAAAAGGTGTAATGTGAGTTAAATGATAACAAGCTTGGGTCTACATGTTAAATTATGACTGAAGTTGGTCCACTTGCCCAAGCAATAGCAGTTATGTAAAAATGAGGCATTAATTTCGATCTCTTACCTCACGCTTTATTCTTGCAGTTTTCGAAACCAGCACGACGCAAGCGCGAGACTGAGTCGTGGAACTTTGAATTTTACAATATTTAAGTTTCAATTT
The DNA here is from genome assembly GCA_947563465.1 of Archips xylosteana. NCBI lineage: Eukaryota > Metazoa > Arthropoda > Insecta > Lepidoptera > Tortricidae > Archips > Archips xylosteana. Next base: position 16,787,185 of record OX387360.1, read on the forward strand.
ACCCTCTACCCAAGAGTATGTTGGCAACTACTAAAATATTGGTATGAAAATATGAGCATTTATGCGTCTTGTTTAACCATCCCAACACGTTGTTTTGATTATTGTCAAGCGCAATCGTAAACTCCGCCTCATTATCCTCAAATTTATCTTAGTTACTAGCCCCAGCCGAGTTTACGATTGCGTTTTAGGAACATTTGTTACGTTTATGAATTACTTTTTAATGTATAAAAGTTTGTACGAACGTTGATTGGTTGTGTGAGAGCCTGTATTAATACAAGTCATTTTATTTAGATAGGAAATATAGTTGTTTATTAATAAAACGTTGTTTGATTTGTTTATTTTATTCCTCAGTGATATTAAGCGATAAACCTAGAGATAGATCCTCAACATTTGTGTCATCCTTGTCCACCCATACATCCAGCAGCCCTTCATCCAACTCTCCATTTTCAAACATGTCGTGTATTTCTTGCTCGCTAAACTTTGTTTCTTCAGTAAATTGCTCACTAATTGCCCCATCCGGGATTTTTTTTAACTTCTTCCAAACTTTACTTATGTTCCTAACAAGCGACACTTCAAAATCATTATTTTGCGTCTCATTATCTTGACTCCAATCATGCAGTGCTTGGACACTATCATCTTCGACAAACATTTCCATATGTTCTGGGTATAGCATGTGAGACGATATATCGCCGAGGCCATTCTGCGATAGTATAATGTACTTGTCCCTTTGCTCTATTAGCAGAGTGCCCGTCAGACCGGTTACTAGTCTATTTTCTAGTGTATTGTACACGTCAAGACAAAGCGCTTGAAGTCGGGCCTCGTTCATTGTCTGCAATATACTCGGCGGCCGGTAAGGCAGAGTTACTCCGTTGAATCCAGTTTCCTTTAAACTCTGAATATAATTAGGTACAACGCACGTATCTTCACACCATTGACTAGATAAGCACACCAATTCCTTATTGAATTCAAAGTTACAGATCGACAAGTAAGTCGGGTAACATTTCATGCCGTGCGTCCATCTCTGTAAGAGTTTCAGTTTTGTGTTGGTTTGATACCTCAGGTCCATTAGGAAAAGATGGTGGTTGGTGCCGAAGTATAGGTAGGGACTGCCAGGAGAATAGGTAGCTGCAGTGATTCGATTACAAGTAGCATCATCTGTTACTTTAATCAGACTGTTCCATGTGTGTATGACTTGGTTATTGCGTTTGTCATACAAATCTACCGAGTTCCCAGATACATGGGTGAAATATGGACGCTCACTACCAATCACAGAGCTCCAATTATTTACTAAAGACTTGTTTTTATTTTTCAGTTTAATAGTTCTAGCGGTCAGTCTGTCAATATTTACTATTTTCAGGTCATTATTTATATCTGTCACATATAAAATATTCTTATGATATTCATCAAAGGATATGCTTGTGAGCGGTATTTCTGATTCTGCTACTTTGAGCTGCTCTATCTTTATGAGATCATTTGATGTTACAATTTTTAACACAAATACTTTGAGCTTTGTCCTCAAGGCTATGATATCTTGGGAGGAGCAAATGCTTTCATAAATATTGTTGTTTTCTCCACAGTCAAAACTTGCAGCCACATCAGGACTAAATGTCAAGTCATCCTTGTTAAACTCAAATAAATCTGAAAAGTAACAACGTAGAACAGTTATTTATTGTGTTGTAAGAAAGGATACAGAAAGTAAGTTAACACTATCACATGCAGATGCAGTAAACTACACATAAAAGTTTGTTTCTCTGATGTGTACAGTTGAGGTAAGAAAAGATTAGTCACCTTAAAATCGACATTGGCTTGCACCACCAACAAACACTGACATTGACACTGACAAACATTGATAATTAGAAAGACTAGCCCTTTGGCTACAGGCACAATCTGAATAAATATAAATTCTTTACCTAATAACAGTGACAGAAAGTCTATTTTATACTAAACATGCTGTCAACTAAAGTTGACGCCCGTTGGTAAAGGGCTAGATAGAGCATTATCCCATTGGAATTCTTACAAAGTAGTTTATATCACTAGGTAATTAAAAAGGTTTGATGTTGATATGAAAGTAGGTAGGGGTGTATACTATTTTGGCCCTTGTTATCATAAAAAGTAAGAATAATTTTATATGCACTTGTCTACTTAGTACTTTGGTTTCAAAAGGTACTAAGAATTATGACTTATAAAGGAATGAAAATAATAACTTATGAAGGATTTCATACCCCAACCATACTGAGGTATTATACATACATAACACAGAGGTAGAACTTACAACAAAAATTGAATTCACTACATAACATGTATTCCATATAGTTGAAATACACCAGCTGCATGTTCCCGTTGCCGGCATAGTACCAATTGGATGTGTTGGTGAAGTAAGGGTCTGGGTCAGTCTCAAGGTGCTCTGCCATGTCCACAAAGTGTTTTGGACAGGATACCACTTCATCACCAAACTCTTTTAGCTTTTCTATTAGATTACCTTTGTAGTGAACTGAAATAATACAAAAGTAATGTCATTACTATACCTAGAGATTTTCCTGGCGCAAACAATGTGGTTAGTGTTTGACATTGTCATTGCCTAACCACATGTTGTTCATGCCAGGAAAATCTCTTAGGTATAGTCATAATACTGGGTTAATATAACTGAATATAGTCAGCCATTAATAAGTGGACTTATATGATAATAAATTCAAATATTTAAAATGTAAAATGACAAAGTTCAAGCTAAATTATCTACTGTAAACCCAAGTGTACCCAAAATTACTAATGATTATATCATGGTCAGGGATGTTTGGAAAAAACTCTGATCTACATTAACAATCCCTGGTTGTTTCAAATTGTGTGTGTCAGTCAATCTGTTTAAAATATTGATTATTGAGATTTTTGCCAGATTTTTTTCCACCAATGATTGATTCTTCAACTTTCATAAGAGCTTGTTATAGTCTAAATTGAATAAATATACTTTGACTTTGATTGCACTTGGGACAATTCTCAATATTTTTTTTACAATCATAGTCATGCAGAATAATATAATGTTTACATAAAAAAAAACCTTTGAAATAAATATCAAACATAATACTAGGTCTTGTGCTATAATTTTTATCACTTACCACATGAATTTTTCATATGAACATATTTTGAAAACCATTCATGCTTTAACTTCAATAGTTCACTGACGGGGTCGAGTCTATATTTGTTAGTCAGTGGTGTTATCATTCTCGGTTTTATACATTTGTAAGGGAAAGGCTCAAAGTAATCGGTGCTCAAGTCCCCCTCCCACTCGTCGGGGAACGCTGAAAGTGGATGCCCTGGGAGTTCATAATGCAAGTATTGTATATAGTTCCCTGTATTATATCTTGGTCGTCTGGTGTTATTGAGAAACGTAAAAGCTTTTTGGTTGGTCTGTTCAATATCGTTGAGAATCTTCTTGGGAGGCGCTGCATTATCTATATTTTCAGCACCGAATTCTTCAGGCAAGTTTTCTTTCTGGAATAAAAGTTTAGCAAGGTTATGTAGTTAACCTCTTTTAATAAGTGCTTAATAGTTTGTGTGAATAAATTACAGAACATCTACTAAAGTTTTAGCGGACGCGTACCTTCATATTCCTTAATTTCTGAGCTGTAGTCATAGTATTTTATTTATTTCTTAATGCATCGTCGACCGAATCAAATATAAAGTCACCAAGTCACCGAATGCAAGCCAATTTGTAAACAAAAAAATGTCAATGTCACTGTCACGTCAACTGTCAATCAGCTATTTTAAAATTATACATTATGGAAAAGGTAAAGGCATCGAACTATACACGCCACTATAAAATTAGTAATAAAATAACTATTGTGAATAAGTTCCAGCTATATATATAAAAATCAATTGGATATTGATTGAGTAAAACAAATGTCAATAAAAAAAGAGTGCTATTTTTAATAGGTTCCCTTTCCTTTAAGGCCCATGCGCCTCATGTGTGACTTTACTGGTACATCCAAGAGGCACATGTGCCTCAAGTCATGACTCTGAGCATTTAATGTCACTGTTACTATGGGGGGGGGGGGGGGGACGTGTCGAAAGAACGCCGCACATAGCTTCGGGACAGGAAATCTGTTAAAATATTGAGTTGGCATAGAAGTGACGTCCCAACCAGTATTTGCCATACTATGGAAGAATCGTGTTTTGACAGCTCATTAAGAAGTATATACCTACAGTACGCCAGTTGATTGGCGGTGACATCCCTACGGGAATGAAATAAGTAGGTATAACAATCTTCTATAAGAAACTTGTACTTTATTATTAAATAAATAAATAAATAAATTCCAACAACAATTTTCGACAGGAACAATAACGATGCAATTTTCAATTTATACACATTATACAGCTCAATTCGTGTCTAAGAGTGAATCATGTTTGGTGCAGCATCTCGGGGAAGGACAGAGCCGCGAACACCGTCAGCATCAGCAAAGAGTACATCGTCACCAAGATGTCTCGCTTCATTTTCAGCATCGGATCGAACTCTGTGGCGTTCAGACAACATTTGTTCATGATTTTTTCCCTTTGTGGCCGATTCTCGAATAGAACCACTCTTTTCACCAAAGCATCATCTACATCAGTCTTTTCTCTTGTCAACACTGCGTTTTTTACCAACTTTTTGCAAATCAGAGCCTGTTCCTTTATGTCTGCTGCCGCGTTATTCTTGTTATGAAACAGTACCAGCGACTTGACCGAGACCGAGTTTGTGCCGATTACCTGCAGTGCTCTATTATTGCTGGTTTCATTAGATGGCTGGGAGTGGAGGTGAGCAGGACATTCACTGAGAGCGAACGTGGAATGACTGGAGGACGGCCCGCTTAACACGGAGTCTAGGAATGAATCGGTGCCACCAACGGCGGGGAACAAGTGCAGCCGGGACGGCACTTCCGTGAACACGCTCGCATGCTGACTGTCTCGTGCATCTGGAAACTGCGCCGACACCACCTTGCTAGTACACTCTGGCACCATGGCTGCAGTGCTTACGGTCACCGTTTCCGGAACAGGCATCTCGATTTTGCCTTTACGAGCTTCGATGTCAGAAACGTATAGTGACATTAAACTGGATCTGGAGACGAGACTCTTCGGACTATTGTTTTGCTCGACACGCTCGTGGCAACCGAAATCCTGGCCGATTGATATCTCGCTGGAACAAGTCGTGATTTTCTGTATCTCATTCAGGAGACCCACCAGCATATCGAGAGACGTGGTATAATCTACGATTTCAGTCTTCTCCTCAAAGGCTTCACACGAAATTGCTTTATCGGTTTTCTCTACAGTCTCTTTTGGAATAACGATGCGCATAGAGGATTGTTTTGCAGTGATTTTTGTAACCTCAGACTGGTCGGTCGTACATGTTATGACGTTATTTTCGGAAACCGTATTGACAAGCTCTTGATTCGTGGTTTGAACAGGGTCGGCGAGGGGTGCGGCGGGAAAAGAAAAGTCAGCGTCGTCGGCCTGCACGGCGCATTCGAGGCTGGCCGTTTCCGGAATGCCTTTAAAGCACTGGCAAGTCTTGTTTTCTGTCATGTAGACCTCGCTGACAGCGCTCGACGGCCGGAAATGAAGCTCGCTAGTCACATTTTGCAGCATCATCGGATCAACGTTGTCACCGATTTCCTCAGATTTTCTCTCAAATACGGTCTGCCGATCGTAGCTCGGAAAAGCATAACCGACGGTCGCTATCTGCATGGGCAGCCGGGAAAACCTAAAGTCCAAATGCGTCGTCGACAGAGGCAGAGCCGGTAAACCCGTGTCACTCGATTTGGAGGTGTGTATCTTGAAGTTCTGCGATAGTTTAGAGTTGAGGACTAAGGAGGTGGTGTCGCCGGACTGGAGCAGCATGACGCCCTGCAGCGAGTGCTTCGGCGTGAGCGTGAGGTTGTTGATGCGCAGGCGCTTAGGGAAGGCGCCGACTGACAGTTTGCGGTAGAGCGCGTTTTCCAGCATCTCGAGTTCAGCGACCGAGCCGTAAGCCTGGAGAGCCCGGGCGTCTTCTTTCGGCTCGATTTTCCTCTCGTCGGCCGTCTTGCTGGAGACCGTTTCGACGGCAGTGATAATCTGTTTGTCGGCGAATATGTCGTCCTCGGTGTCGTACTCTGTGGAGGGCGGGGCGGGGTGCGAGTGCGACACGTTCTGTGCCAGGGAGTCGAGGCTGGGGCGCGGCGCGGGGCGGCGCGCCAGCATGCAGTGCACGATGCGGTGCAGCTTGCTGCCGATGGCGCCCGACTCCTCGGCCTCTGTCGACGCGGTCATCGATGCTGTTGACCAAACGAACAACTTCGCTTTAGCGATTTAAAAATCTTACAGCCTAGCTACTCTTTATAAAAAGATATCTACAGAACTTACATTTTTCCACTCTTATGTATTCTACTAATCTTAATATATAAAAGAAGAAACTGACTGACTGACTGACTGACTGACTGACTGACTGACTGACTGACTGACATATCAACGCACAGCCCAAACCGCTGGGCCTAGAGATTCCAAATTTGGCATGTAGGTTCCTTATAAGGTCTAGGGGTGCACTAAGAAAGGATTTTTCAAAATTCACTCCCTAAGGGGGTGAAAAGGGGGTTCAAAGTTTGTATGGGGAAACAAGATTAGTTTGAGTATTTTATTCGAAACTTCACAGAAGTACTCCTTATGATAAATGAGTAAACACGTGTTTCAGGTTTTTTGAGAATTCAACCCCTAAAAGGGGGAAAGGGGTAACAAAGTCTGAAAATCAACATGGGTGTTGTTTCTATGGTTTATCGGGTCGCTGGTTATGAAAACAACAACGGTTTTAAAATCCGATGTGGCATACGTAAAATACCATCTCCCTGGATGGGGTGCGATGGGGTTGAAATGTCTAAATATCAATATGGGTGTCGTTTTTAAGGTTTTGCCTAAACTACTGGACCTAGAGACTTGAAATTTTGCACATAGATACCTTATACAATGTAGGCATCCACTAAGGAAGCATTTTTGGGAATTCCCACGGGAACGGGAAAAAACGGGATTTATATATTCGATTCCGAGTGACCCTATCTCAGTAACTATAATAACTAGGCTCTTCAAATTTGATACACAAGTAGGTGTTACATTAGTTAAAATATTAATTTCAGGATTTTTCAAAATTCCCACAGGATTAGGAAAAAACGGGATTTATATATTCAGTTCAACGGAATCCTATGAATTATAATTACTACTCTTCAAATTTGGCTTAGAAGTAGGTAATTACAATAGTAAAAAACAATTTAAAGGATTTTTGGAAATTCCCACGGGATAAGGAAAAAAACGGGATTTTTCGTTTTACTGGTCGTAGAAAGCTGAAATTCAGTATGAAGGTTGCTTGGGAAGTGTAGAGGAGCATTGAGAGAGGACTTTCCGAAATTCTCACGGGAAAGAGAAAAAACGGGATTTATATATTCAGTACAACGGAATCCTATGAACTATAATTACTAGACTCTTCACATTTGGCATAGAAGTAGGTAATTATAATAGTAAAAAACTTTTTTAAGGATTTTTGGAAATTACCACGGGATAAAGAAAAAAACGGGATTTTTCGTTTTACTGGTCGTAGAAAGCTGAAATTCGGCATGAAGGTTGCTTGGGGAGTGTAGCGGAGCATTGAGAGAGGACTTTCCGAAATTCCCACGGGAACGAGAAAAAACGGGATTTACATATTCAGTTCAACGGAATCCTAAGAACTATAATTACTAGACTCTTCAAATTTGGCACTGAAGTAGGTAATTATAGTAGTAAAAAACTATATTAAGGATTTTTGGATATTCTCACGGGATAAGGAAAAAAACGGGATTTTTCGTTTTACTGATCGTAGAAAGCTGAAATTCGGCAAGTAGGTTGCTTGGGGAGTGTAGAGGAGCATTGAGAGAGGACTTTCTGAAATTCCCACGGGAACGGGAAAAAACGGGATTTTTCGTTTTACTGGTCGTAGAAAGTTGGAATTTGCCAAGTGGGTTCCTTGGGGAGTGTAGGGGTGCTCCCCTACAGTCTACACCCCCTACTATTAAGAAAGCATTTCCCGGAATTTTTGTGGGATCGGGAAAAAACGGGATTTTGCGTTTTACTGGTTATAGAAAGGTAAAATTTCAAAATTCAAAAGTTTATAATCAGAAATCAGAAATATTTATTTGTAAAACATAGGTAGAAGTTACAGTTGGAAAAAGAAGGTATACTGTAAGTAGGCCACAAAGAGCTCTTTAACCGACTTCAAAAAAGGAGGAGGTTATGCATACCACGGTATGTATTTTTTTATGTAGTATGTTCACCGATTTTTCGGTCAATTGTGAACCGAAATTAATTTTTTTTTTATTCGTTAGAATATAATATACTTCTGAGATGGCCCCAATGTCATCAAATCAGTATCTGATGACGGGATGTCAGCGAAATCGAGGGCAACCTTCAAATTTTGTAGGCACTCATTACGTTTTTCATATATTTTCTCAAGCTATTTAAGTGTTTGCGTCTGGTAGATATCATTTCATGTTTATGAGCTGATGATGGAAGGTATAACTCCTTAACGGTTAGGAGTTGACAATATTTTTTCAAATATTATAGGTATGTATAGACCAATAGTTGTATTTTTTCAGGTTATCCAGGTGAGCTGATGATGGAAGGTTAAACTCCTTAACGGTTAGGAGTTATAGGAAGTTTCTTCAAATATCATATGCACGTATAGACGTATATATTTAGTTGTATTCTTTCTGGTTATTCAGATTTTTAGTGCCCGCTTCCGAATTAGTGAAAAACATTGTATACACAGAAATACTGTAAAGGACCGTATCTACCTGAAGTTTAGTCGGGCTCGCTTGCACGCTTTCTTGCACGCTTGCTTGCTTGCGTGCATGCATGCTTGCTTGCATCTTGCTTGCATGCTTGCTTGCTTGCTTGCATGCTTTCTTGCTTGCCTGTATGCTTGCTTGCTTGATATCTTGGTTCTTTGGAATACTTATGGTACACGCGAGCGAAGCCGCGGGCAAAAGCTAGTATTATTATAAACATTTTTTTTTTATTTATTTTTTTTTTTTATTAAAGTTTCTATGGGTGAATGTTTGTTACTCTTTCACACTAAAAAGGTTTGACGAAATCTAATGAAATTCGGCACACATGCAGATAGTTTAGGCTGCGTTTCCACCAGAGATGTGCGAGGATGCGTTGCGAGGTATGTGTTTGTCATGAACCAATAGAAACACTTCATTCACTTAGGACCTTTTAAATGAAGTGTTTCTATTGGTTCATGACAAACACATCCCTGGCAACGCATCCTCGCACAGCTCCGGTGGATACGCAGCCTTAAACCAGGATTAAAGTATAAGATAATTTTTATCCCGGAGAACAGTTCCCGCAGAATAGCGATAAAAGAATTCTTCGCACACGGAGTCGCGAGTAACAGCTAATATGTAATAACTACTTAGTTAAGTATGTTTTGATTTAAATAAGTCTTAACTGCTCAACTGCCACCGCTATGTCCAAAAACAAACAAAAATACTAAAAGTCTAATTAATACTCTCAAAGCTGTCCACAAACAAACAGAAGCGTCGAAAGGTGAGTGCGAACTTTTAAAATCTTAGGAAAATGATGTTGACTTACACAGCTCGACATCGCTGGGCAAGAGCGGCGCGCGCGAGAGGTGCCCGACGCTGCCGGTGGCGCCGCCGCCTCCGTAGTGGCTCTTCACGTACGATTCCACCGCCACCATTTTGTTTTTTCTGTGATATAGAAAAGGCCTCAAAACTCAGACTCTTCAGTCAGTTAAATATTCCAACAAATATCCAGTGAGAAAAAGTACTTTCATGAAGTTTTTTGATGCAAGGAGTTCAGTGGGCTAATTGCTTAGTGTCATAGATTTCACTGCTGTTCTTGATAATAGAGGAATCTTATTCTTAAGTAATTTAATCAGCATTACGACTGCTCGTATAAAACACAAGTTACAACGTGAACTTTCAAGTTGACAGCCGATATTGCAGTTTTAGGTTTAGGCTCGTAAAACTCAACATCATCATCATCGTTTCAGCCGTAAGTCACTTTCCCGAAATGTTCACTTTCTCTAAAGGTGCACTTCTTTAAAAGGATCACTTTCTCGGAAAGAGCACTTCCCAGAACACACTTCCAAACACACTTTTTCCAAAGAGCCGTATTTGTAAATATTTGTGTAAACCCGTCCCACATTTTGGGAAGTATGCGTATTGGAAACGTGTACTTTTTGGGAAAATGCACTTACCTATTAGGCAAGTGCACATATGGTAAAATGTGTACGTTTTGGGAGTATTTAAATAGCGGAAAGTGCACCTTTAGAGAAAATACCTACACATTCTGGGAAAGTGAGTTTTTACGAGCCCAAGCCAATTATAGTCTGCACGGTGGGTGACGTGGTGATAAGAGGTAGATAAAGGCGGGGTCTCACAGCATTAGCGGCAGGGGCGCGGGCGCGCGCGGCTCCCCGCGGGCCGCGTCGGGGCTGCCGCCGGCCGCGCGCCGCCGCCCGGCTCGCTCTGCACTTTGCAACCGACAACACGCATTATTGCAACACAACGACAACACCTGTAGGATCCCTTCAATACGTGACCCTCAAGGGGTGGATACACTGGCTCGCCCGCCCACTCACACACAGCATTGACGCGCGTCCACTCTCGCCCGTGGCTCTCGTGTGACTGACGCGGCACCATAATGTGGTGTGCATGTGCCCGAGACAGCGTGTATCTATTTATGTATAGATAGGTACTACCACAAACACTACAACACCTATGCCTAGTGTAAGAATATGGACATACAATCGCGAAAACTGAATCGCGTACGAGGATTGAACCTTTTCATCATCAATTGTGAAAATTTCAACTGTCTAGCTATCACGGTTCATGAGATACAGCTTGGTAACAGACAGAAGGACGGACAGACGGACGGACGGACAGCGGAGCCTCAGCAATAGGGTCCCGTTTTTACCTTTTAGGTACGGAACCCTAAAAACCATAGTGAGAAAAAAATATTTTGGAAAATTTTGCCACTAAGAAATAACGATTCTGGTAGGTAAATTGATCTAACAAACCGATTTGAGCGTCATAGTAGTATGTTAGAAGGCCAATTCACCTTTACACACCTGAGGGCTGGGGCTGGGGCTGGGGCTTGGGCGGCGGCGCCGGGTCGGCGGGGCGCCGCGCCCGCGCCCGCGCAGCCGCCGCGCCGCGCGCCGGCCGCTCCATCTGTAAACACGTTACCATGTCTGTATGCTCACACAGACTTAAGGCCACAACAAACCGGGAGCCACTGCGTGTCAGTGTCACCGTATATTTGATTCAGTGTGACAGAGCGCGCTGGGCACGCTCCGTCGGCGCCCCGCGCTCTCGGTTTGTGTTGGCTTTTAATCCTTGTTTTAGACGGCACGAGAAATATCTTACAGGGTGCGCTACGTTGCCGTCGATGTTTTCCCTTGTGATACATAACGACAGGAATTTAGGACTTATATGTATAAAGAGTCGAACTAGTTCGTTTCCAATCTACGTCATTAAAGCATATTGTAAAATCTTTAGAAAGTCTCTACTGTGCCCCACCTGTGTGCGGGCCGGCCTGTCGTCAGGCCGCGCCGGCCCGTGGGCGCGCTTGGGCTGCGCCAGCATGTCCAGGCGCGCGCTGAGCCGCCCCGGCCCGCGCACCGCCTCCCCGCGCGCCTCCTTTGCCTCCTCGATCAGATCGCTGATCTTCTTCTTCTCCACCAAAACCTGACCAAACAGACTCGGAATAATTAGGTACCTACGGGATTATCAAAACGTCACATTTGAGAGCCAGTGGGCTGGCAAATTGTACTTCTAAACTAGCAAAACTGTTATTTTGCATTTATTTTAGACTAGCTTTTGCCCACGGCTTCGCTGGCGTCAATCTGACAAGCAATAATACCGAAATTTCGATTAATTGTCATGGCAATTCACAGGAATTAACATCGCGGTATCAACACCACGCGCGAAAGATTTCATGTCTCTGGACTTAGCATCTTAACACCCTGATCCTATGGAAATATAGAGATAAAAATATACAACAAAATTTCAAAGTTACAGCTATCTACAGTAACGAATTCCGTCCAGCCGTTTTAGCGAGACAGAATAACAAACATACCTACACGCAGACGAACAAATTATCTCATTGACAACATGAGTACGATAAAGAATGGAATTTAAAAACATTGACTCACCTGCGTTTTATTCGCCTCAGGTCCGACTCCTGCGCGCGGCCTGGCCTTAGGGGTGCCCGCTCTGCTGGCCGGCGGCTCCTCCTTAGCCGACTGCTCGATCCGCACCCGCCTCTTGTGTGGGTCCAGCCGCCAAGGCTTCCCCTCCGTGGCAACCGCGCGATTGCACGACTTGGACTCTGCCACAGATTTCTGTCTAGTCTTTTGGACGTTGTCGAACTCGTGCAACAGCTGCGAAATAGCTTTCAAGGGATTGTCGGGGATGGTTCTGACGCGGGGGCTCACCAAGGTTCTTTTGTGCTCCTTTTTCAATTTTTCGGCGTCGGGCTTCTCTTTGGAGCTGATGATGACTGTAGGCTCCACCGGTCTGTCGGTTAGGGAGTTAAGTTGTGTAGACAAACCTTCGGCGATTGGTTTTTCGAAGTTGAAGTTGCTGGTGTTGGAGGAGGGGACGTGGTGTTTGAGGCTGGTGCCGCTGTCGCTGTGAGTGGTCTGTAAATCGGAGCTGGCGCGGCCGCCAGAGCTCGTCAGGTCCATGACGCTCGGAACACCCTTCTTGTTCCCCGGAGAATCGATCTTCCCTAGTTTCTTCATTAGCATGTATATTTTATCGATGCTGCGGCGGCACTCGACGGTGGACGCGACTGTCTCTGCTGGCTTTTCATGCTGCGCGCTTGGGGGATCTTTGGGAGTGTTGGTGGGTACGTTACCCAGTGCGCCATTGGGAATATCCAGTTGCGTTTGACGGGAATTTTGTTCCAACCTTTAAAAAACAAAAATATTATTGAAAAATTTACTAGAGCCAGGGACTTTATAAACTAGGAGGAAAAGATACCTTAGTTTTTCAGGCGACTTTGGTGTCAATGCCTTTGCAGATATTTCGGCACACGTGGGACTTATGCACAGTGACAAGTTAGTCCCAGAATCATTGGAGATAGCGGAAGTAGATGCCGAAGTCTTCTCACACATTTGTAAAGACATTTCGGTGACGGCGTCGTCCAAGTAGTAGCTCCTGTTGATGTATTTCCTGCGGTCTTTCTCCGGTGGGTCCTCTCGCTCGCTCTCGCCTTCCGGTTGCTCCATCACGATTTCGGGTATCGTGTCTTCATTCTTTTGCCCTTTGCGTCCCTTCGCTTTGTTTATTACCACTAGAGGCGTCGGCTCGACAGTCTCAGAGTTAAAGTTCTGTCCGTAAATAGAATTGTAGAAGGATTTGTTAGTAATGGACAACTTAGTGACCGAATTGGACGCTTGAGGTGTGATGGCGCTCTTGCAATTTTTATGCTTGCTGATTTTGTTTTCGTACATAGCCATTTTCCTTCGTTCCCGCCGTTCCCTCACTTCTAGCAGTTTCCTTCTCTTCTTCTCTTCCATAAGGTGAGATTTATTTTCGTACGGAGACTTGATTCGGACTCTGGTGGGGGATCTCTTCTTTTTGACATGGAAAGTGCAATCGCTATTTTTTTCTGTGAGGGAGGCACGCCTGTTTAGTGTTTGAATCGTAATCTTTATGTCATCGAGCGTGCCGTCTCCCGCGGGCTGGCTGCAGGGCTGCTGGCTGCGGAGCGCGCCCCGCGGGGTGTCGGCAAACGACACGCTCATAGCCGCGATGTGCTCATTCTCGCTGGTCGGATAATCGTTCGTGGAGCTGCTATCAACTATCCCATATTCCTCGTGCTCTCGCCAGTCCTCGCGCGATTCTTCTTCATACTCTGTCTCAGAGCATAGCGGGTTGCAATCACTATTCCGCTCCGTTTCTAGTAGCTCAATAATTTTTGGTGATTCTTTTTCCGCTTTATCTTCCACATCATCATACGTCAAAGATAATGCTTCTGTGCGATCTGAAACAATCAATGCCATACCATACACCCGAGCTCATTTTCATGCCACTAAACATAGCGGTAGACATTTCTGGATTTTATCCCAATCCCCGTGGCAATATTGGGATGAAAAGTAGCCTAACCAAACGTTCAGCCGTTTTCGTACCTAGTAGGTAACAAACAAACACACATAAACACACACACACACACACAAAATTTCGGATTTACAATATTAGCACGATAAGAAACAGCGTATTTATAAAAAAACTAAATCAGTTATGTACCTTTTTGAGGTTCGTTTGACTGCAGGATCATGATGGAGTCGATGTTGCTAACGACCTCACCGGTTTCAGAACGCTTCAGTTGGAACACCACGTCGACACGTGACTCTGCCTTCTTCTGAACGGACTCAGCGACGGTCACCTCCTTGTGCTGGCAGCTGATAGTCAATTTGTCAGCAAGACGGTTGGTGAACAGCTTGTACGAGCCACAGATCAACTTCGGGACTTCAAGTACGATTTTTTTCTCTAATATTTTTGCAAGCGACCTCAAGTCTACTTCAGAGTGGACTATATCGTCCCAAGTCGTTGACACTCCGGTAAGTTTCCGCTCAACGTGCAAAGGAATACTGGTGGATGCGGTCAGAACTTTGGAAGCGTTCTCACGCCCATCGTTCTCATTTTCGACCTCTTTCCACTTCTTTTTAGCCTTGTCGGTCAAGTAGTCCCCGTTGCTTATACGTTTGAGCTGCTCGATTGTGTTCTTCACATACTTGATGATATTATCCATGTAGAAGTTGTAGTTGTCTTCCAAGCGTTTGCAGCAAATGTAGTCTAACAGAGAGGCGGGGAGCACCGTGCTGTTTAGTTGGTTCGAGCTGGACATTAGTTTCAAACTCTTCAGTTGCTCTTGTAAATGCGGATCTTTGAATAAGAACTGGCGTTCGTATTCCGTCTTGACATTAGACGTGTGTATCTCCAGGTCTCCGAGTTTATGGCACAGCGTGTGGGATTCCTTATTGGTCAGGAGATCGATTCTTTCTTTGTTAATCAGCACGATGTTTTGTAAATCCTCGCTGCTGTAGGCTTCGCTAACTTCAGACTCCGATCCTTGCTCGTCGTGATAAATGACGGTTTCAACGTACTGGTTGGGAGCTTTCCGCTTAAGCTCGTTTACGTTAGACATCAGTTGCTTGCCAAGGTCTATGTTCTTGTAAAGAAGCACGAGATCCCTGGTCGTAAGGGGTTCCTCTTCTGCCAAAGGAAAATGTCATGATTACTTTTAAAACCGTTCAAAAAACGTGACAATGATAAGACACAAACTGAGTACAGAAAGGAAATTTATATTCCCAAAGCGTTTTCTACCTAAGCATTAGATAATGTCCAACAAGATAGACTGACGCACTGTTTAAGTCGCAGGAACCACTTTGAATGCGGGCAGCGCAGGATCAATCCCTGTGGAACTCTTTGGGGAAAGCCTTTATCCAGCAGTGGAAGTCTTTTGGCTGATAGATGATGACGATGATAAATAATGTCATTCTGGGTGCGCTACCTGTGGCCTCGAAGTCATGGTCCTTGGCCATCAGCTCGAACAGCTCGTTGGCGGTCTGGAAGTCCTGCGCGATGTCTTCCCCCTCCCCCGCCCGCTCCTCCCCCCCGTTATCGTCCGACACTCGACTGATCAACATCACACCACATAGATTTAAATAAAACTCCCAAACAGAAACAAGCTTAAGCTTAAGATTTGTAAAATAAGTATATGTCTACAAAACACGGATGCAAAACCGTTTTTTATTGTAAAATTTTCAAGACTGCATGTTTCATTGGAATTTACGTCAAGGTTTGAAATTCGAAATGTGTCGTATCGGATAGCGGCCAGTTGCAGTTATTTTATTCTTACGTAAGTTCAATGGTTGCAAAAAGTTTGGTTACGCCCACCTACTCGTAAATTGAGTACCTAGCTTAGGTAATTTCAAATTCCGATAAGTCAATCTCTGAGAATTTTAAGATTTTGGTATTAAAGAAAAGGTAAATAATGTCCTAATCCTAAGAGGGTAGAGAGTACTCAATTTTGGTAACGCAGAGGATACGACGGTTGAAACGCTTCGAGGCCTTATCTAGTAAAGGACCGATTTAACTAATTTTATATGCGAACGGAGATGGGTGGAGTTCAATATTTTGAGAGACATTTAAAACGTCTAGTTAAAATTGGTTTGAAAAATGCCTTTGTGCAACAATCAAACTAAAATTTAACGATTTTATGGGAAATTTTGTCACAACGAAACTTTTTCCTGTCAGTGGTTTTTATGGTTGACTGCCGGGGGTGTGCTGTAATAAGACTCGTATTATACAATCTGTAATTGACAACACGGAATGAATGTCAATAATCTACGACCTGATAATTTAAACTATGTTATTGCCGGGTTCGAATTATCAGGTCATTCATTCCGGTTCAACAAATACGGGGTCATGCACTAACCGCACTCACTGCCGGTCAACAGGGTCCAACTATTTGAACTCCGCCCAGACACTTTTCAGTTGGGTCCCCGTGACAATTGTGTGAAAGGGAATTGGTAAGAGCCACCTGTCATTTAGTTATCACGCAAACAAAACTCAATTCTAAGTTACAAGTAAAACGACAGTTGTATTAATAAGTTATATTTTTTATTATGTAATGATATATCTCACAATAAATAGAGAACATTATGCGAATCATATTTCATAAAATACTGCAACATTATTACGGAATGTTAAAAGCACGATTACACTTCAGTCTTAAAATAAATAATATTTAAAATAACATTAATAATATTGATTATGGAGCAGACAAGCCTTGACCTTAAAAATATGAGGGAATAGCCTATGAGTCGATTTAAAAAAATCATAATTAAGGGCTTTAATTAAAAAAAACTTTTAATTAAAAAAAAATATTCCTTTGTGTAACGAAAATTACCCATATAGTATTGTGAAAGTTAGACAGACTTTCACAAAAAAGTACGCTTTCGTGTTTTTGTCTTCTTATAGCCTTTAATGTACATTTTTTTAAAAAAATAACTCCATATCAAGTACGATTAAATCAAGAGGACTGACAATGTCTACACAATGTCGCGTTACTTAACAATATATGTAGCTAGACCGTTTAAATGAGTCCTCGCTCGCGCCTCGTGTGGCTGCCGCCCGCACGTTTCCCGGCCCCTTTTGACGTCCAATCCCCAGCCCCTGTACCGCGCGAGCGAGGACTCATTTAAACGGTTTGGCTATAATAAGATAAGCCTACTGCAGCTACTTTCGGTATAGAGAGGTCTCTGTCTCTGTACCATCCATTTTGTTACTTAGACGACTGGTTAGATCAATTTGCCAGAATCGTTATTTCCTAGTAGCAAAATTTCCATTCGCATTTTTTCCCAGATTATTCTTTCCGCTCGTTCCCTAAATATCAGAATTGCACAATACTAGATTGCCGACTTATCCTATTTCTAAAATACCAAATTCCCAGAAAACCAGACTTTCCTGTCACCTTGTTTTTCTCTACATCGGATTGCCAAAAAAGCTTGTTTTCAATACACCATGTTCCATTCAAAACCGAATTCCCATAATACCAGATAGTGAAATCACCAGGCTCGTCAGGCAGGTCGTGGTCGTCGTGGGGAGGCCAGGGGGTCGTATTTTACGAGCCTGGTGATTTCACTATCTAGTATTATGGGAATTCAGTTTTAAATGGCACACGGTGTATTGAAAACAAGCTTTTTTGGCAATCCGATATAGAGAAAAACACTGACAGGAAAGTCTGGTATTCAGGGAATTTGGTATTTTAGAAATAGAGTAAGTTGGTAATCTAGTATTTTGCAATTCTGATGTTTAGGGAACGAGCGATTTTTTTTCACTATGGTTTCTTACTGAAGCTTATTTTCACGTTAGCGTTTTTTTCCCCAATTCGAATTGACACAGAAACAGTTTCGACGGAGCTCCGCTAGCGCGGAGCTCTTTCTTCTGTGAGCTTATGGCTGTTCGGGCCGATGCCAACTTAACATCGCCTAAACCTACCTATGTTTCTAAAACTACCTACCAATAGCAGGTTTATTATTTTAAAGACCTGCAACATTGATGTCTATTAACAACCTTCTTAATTTAATCGTCCATACCTATATGTATTAATAAATAAAAATGGATGATAAAATTTATTAGTAAGCGTAAAACTCGAGACCGGCTACATCTATTTGGCTTACTCTTTTTGCTGTATTTGAAATTGTCAGAACAAGGTTTTAAGAAATAAAATGTATGAAAAATTAGTACCCGTGCGCAGCTTTTTTGCTACTTTTTTTAATAAAAGAGAATGAATTGAAAGTTTTCAACTATTTAAAATAGTGAGTGAGAGAATAGATATACCGTCTCGCTTAAAATGATATTTAGTATTCCACTTTGCATGGTGTAAACTCAGCGTTATCATATTAAGACTAAGAACAGAGAGAAAGAGAGAGAATCAAGAGAGTAGGAGAAAACAATAAAGCATCATAAGATGGTCAAGGACAACATTACCTACAGTAAAATTCTCGCGGTGCTTCTGGTAATAATTAGTAATCCTTACAGATATTTCCTGTTGGCAGGAATATGTATAATATGAGTGGATAAGAGTCAGACTTTTTTACTTCT
Organism: Archips xylosteana; assembly: GCA_947563465.1. Taxonomy (NCBI): domain Eukaryota; kingdom Metazoa; phylum Arthropoda; class Insecta; order Lepidoptera; family Tortricidae; genus Archips; species Archips xylosteana. The sequence continues at coordinate 16,805,859 of OX387360.1, forward strand.
TTTATGTTTTTTTTTTAACAAAGTCTCATTACCATATCTCATTTTTTTAAAACCATAACACAAAATTGATATTATGCCTATACATCTATAAAAATCGCTATTAAAAAGGGGCCAGCCATGAAATATGATGTCACGACACATTTCGGTCATTTTTTGACCCAGGGATTTTAGACACGTATTATTATGAAAATCGTAATTATTTTTTTCTCGTCTCACAAATCGCCAGACTCCCTCTCCTCCCTAAATGTGTGATACAATTTTTGGATAGCCCCTATATAATATTGAAGTGAATATAAATAAAAATAATATTTTGTGCGGCTACTTGGTCTAAGTACGATTGGGTACAACTTTTTTAACAGCGTCAAAAGTTACGACTCTTTTATGTAAATAAAAAATGGTTTTTGTCAATTACGACAATTTGGTTCGTGTCGAGTTAAATATTTTTTAAAAAAACGTAAATCAGTTTATACATTTCGAGTTACATGGCTAGAAAAATATACCTCCGTCTCTTCAACTCCTATTGGATTGTTAGCTATCGGCTAACGGAATTCGACCAATAAGGGCTAGGAAATTATTAACCGATGTCTATATAAGTTAGAGGCCCAAACGCTACTCATCCTCCGGGAGGAATCCAGAAGGGAACTGTAGCACTTCAGCAACATTAGGTAAGTTGGACGCTGATAAGCAATAACATGTCAACCTACACGAACATCATTTTGAGCAAATGGCCGCTAAAGAAGAGGAATGAAGTATGTATGTAAATACTTTATTGTACATAAAACACAAAAAACATCAAAACAAGAGTACAAAGGCGAACTTATCTCTAAAAGAGATCTTTTCAAGCTAACCTGGATTGAAAGGAAAGCTTAAAGATAGGCGAAGTAACGCATTTCGTCAGCTATTTTCGCCATTTTTCGATATTGTGAAGTTGTTCAGTCATAAGTATAACTCGTTTTTATAAAATGTAGAGGAGACGACAAGGTACAGTCGCGGGATGAAAAGGTTCGTCACTTTTCGACTCTATGTCAACGAGTTAAGGTCAAAAGTGACAGGTTCGTCACTTTTAGGGTTCCGCACCTCGAAAGGAAAAAGCGGAACCCTTTATAGGATCACTTTATTGTCCGTCCGTCCTTCTGTCATGACCCTTTTCTCAGGAACACGTGGAGGTATCAAGCTGAAATTTATATCAAATACTCGGGTCTACTGTCCCTTGGAGCTGTGAAAAAATCAAACTTCTAAACCAACGCAATTAAAAGATATAGCCATTTGTGCCGCAAATTTTCGACACTCGCAAGGGAATCAAAACCTACAGGGTACTTCCCGTGGACTCAGAATATTGAAATTTGGTACGAAGCAAGGTCTTATAGCACAGATAAAGGAAAAATTGCGAAAAGCATAAATTTTTTGTCTGTCTGCCTATATCAGTAACCAAACTACAATGATCCCACACTACGCACATTTACAAAATTTACGAAAGTTTTAGAATCACAGTTTAGGAATTTTAGTGGGTTGACACGTTATTGCTTAGCACTGATCAGTATCAAGTTGTTTGACGCGTTTTGGTTCTTTCGCTTGTGAATAGATGTCGCTGGGTGGTAATGGTAAGTAGGGCATTGGTGAGGCGGCAAGCTAAGGGTGTCGGAAGAGCGACTCGAGCAGTTCCGCGTCGCTGAGGTCGCGCCGGTACTGCTGCGCCAGCTCCTGGATCAGCTGGCGGCGGCGCACGTGCGGGGGCTGGTGCCTGGGGAGAGGTTGGACGTCAATATTTGCCTAAGTTCCCAATCTGCACTGGGTCCGCGTGGGAACTACGGCCTAAGCCCTCTCATTCTGAGACTGGGTTGTTGAGGACTTGCCTTAGGGTCTGTTTCACCCCTCTCTGACACAGATATCCATGATGTCTCCTGTTAATCGAACAGATACGCTATTATAAATATCTGTCACATTAGTTAGCAAGAACTTAGCAGTATGTGGTGAAACTGGCCGTTTATTTCATTTTCATTAGTACACATACACATTACGTATAAATTTTAGCTGTCTATCTTTTATGGTATTAGAGATATTGCTCTGTCTCAGACAGACAGACGCAGAGTGTAGCGACATCAACAGGTTTCAGTTTGACATTCTGCTGGTACAGAACCCTAAAAAAAGTGGTATTGTTGCGAAGTGAGATGCGCCAGCAGTGAGCGCGCCGGCCGGTGTGTGCGTGTGTGTACCCACGTGTCGGCGGTGTGCCTGTGCGCGTGGTGCGCGTGCGTGGCGGCGCGGCGCAGGCAGGCGGGCAGCAGCGCGGGCGCGAGCTGCGCGCCGGCAGTGAGCGCGCCGGCCGGTGTGTGCGTGTGTGTACCCACGTGTCGGCGGTGTGCCTGTGCGCGTGGTGCGCGTGCGTGGCGGCGCGGCGCAGGCAGGCGGGCAGCAGCGCGGGCGCGAGCTGCGCGCCGGCAGTGAGCGCGCCGGCCGGTGTGTGCGTGTGTGTACCCACGTGTCGGCGGTGTGCCTGTGCGCGTGGTGCGCGTGCGTGGCGGCGCGGCGCAGGCAGGCGGGCAGCAGCGCGGGCGCGAGCTGCGCGCCGGCAGTGAGCGCGCCGGCCGGTGTGTGCGTGTGTGTACCCACGTGTCGGCGGTGTGCCTGTGCGCGTGGTGCGCGTGCGTGGCGGCGCGGCGCAGGCAGGCGGGCAGCAGCGCGGGCGCGAGCTGCGCGCCGGCAGTGAGCGCGCCGGCCGGTGTGTGCGTGTGTGTACCCACGTGTCGGCGGTGTGCCTGTGCGCGTGGTGCGCGTGCGTGGCGGCGCGGCGCAGGCAGGCGGGCAGCAGCGTGGGCGCGAGCTGCGCGCCGGCAGTGAGCGCGCCGGCCGGTGTGTGCGTGTGTGTACCCACGTGTCGGCGGTGTGCCTGTGCGCGTGGTGCGCGTGCGTGGCGGCGCGGCGCAGGCAGGCGGGCAGCAGCGCGGGCGCGAGCTGCGCGCCGGCAGTGAGCGCGCCGGCCGGTGTGTGCGTGTGTGTACCCACGTGTCGGCGGTGTGCCTGTGCGCGTGGTGCGCGTGCGTGGCGGCGCGGCGCAGGCAGGCGGGCAGCAGCGCGGGCGCGAGCTGCGCGCCGGCAGTGAGCGCGCCGGCCGCGCGCGCCGCCGCCACGCGCACGAGCCCCGACGCGCGCGCGCCCACGCTGTACGCCGCCACCTCGTGCCGCCGCCACGGCAGACCCGTCTCGCAGTACCGCAACAGGTCGTCTGACAACAAAACAAAACTACATTCAGCCCCAATTTTACCTAAAGGATCTGATCGCCCACATTGTACCACACCCAATTTTTTTTTGCTAATAAATTAAGACACTAATCTGATTTTCGCACCTCAACACTCAATATGGGTAAGTTAGCCCCGAACACAATATTAGTTTTTAAAAAAGAAAATACGTATGTAGACCCCAGACTAGCTGTCGCGAAAGACAGCCGCTCTGATGCCCTGATAACTTACCTATCGGCAGATTCAGATGATCTTCGAAATCCTCCAACCAGAATATGAGAATTTTAGTCGTGAAATCACGATTACGCCTTCCGCTCCCTGAGAACATCCATTTGTTAAATTAATAAACAGTAAAAAAACTAAGCTCTTGGTACTAATTACAGGTACGACATACGATACACTACCTGTGAGTGCCTGCGCCCCTGGTTGCTTGTCCAAGTCTAGTGACAACGCGCGCACTTTCTCGTTGAGGCTGGAGCGACCGCGCTCGCCCTTATCAGATTCGCTGATGCTGCGTTCATACGACGGCGCGCCCGAACTGTTGCTAGACACGTCCCAGCACGAACCCGCTGCCTTTTCTGAACTCCTGGTACATCAGACGGAACCATAAGAACCAAATCAACCAAAGAATCAAAATCAAACTTCAAAGACTTTCTTATTCTTACAAATGTAATCTTGATAAGTTATGCTAACCTGGTAGACAGACAGCTTCCGTCGGTGTCGTTCTTAACGATGTCGCTTTGTTTGTCATCCTCTTCGACTTCGTAGCCGGAAGGGACTACGAATGCTATCTCGTTACTCGAGTCCGACCAATAAAGTACCTGTAAAAAATAATAGTACATTACTGCAGCAGCCGCGAAATAGGGGATTGCTGGCGGAGTGTTAACGAGGCCATCTAGAGATACGAGGCCGGCTATCCCTGTTCGTGGCCGAGGCTTGTATAGAGCTTTTCTCAAACATGCATCTCATGTCATCTCATCTCATCCCATCCCATCCCATCCCGCTACACCCCATCCCATCCCGCCCCACCCCACCCCATCCCATCCCATCCCATCTGTAGTATTTTAGGATATGTAGGTAGTTTGTAAAGTTAGTTAGTTCAGTTTGCTGCCAACGATTAAACCGTGTTGAGTGTACTTGCGTGTTTTACTTGAAGTAATACCCAAAAATACTACACCATCCCATCCCATCCCATCCCATCCCGTCCTCTCTGTTATACTGAGTGGTCACACATATTTTTTGTTTGCGTCTTTCCTGTGGACATGGCAAAAGGCAAGTTTACATCGGCGTGTGGGAAGCCAGGACAACTTGCGGCCCATTTAAATAAATCTTAAGTTTGCTGACTCGGAGACGCAAATTTAATGTCCACATTAGAGACGATTTATGTTCCTTACGCTGTGAGGGCCCTGAGACGTCATGACAGATTCTGTCACATAAATATATCAGGAATATATCGGTGATTTATTAAGCAGGCCTGTCAGCGATGTACCAGGAGAGCATAAATCAGTAGGCACCTGTTCCCTGCCGTCGTAGATGGAGGGCGTGGTGGGCGCGGTGGGCGGCGGCGCGGGGGCGGGGGCGTACTCGGGCTCCGCGTCGTAGCTCGTGGCCACGTGGCCCGTCCAGCCCGGGTGCCCGCGCACGCGCACCGGCTTGCCGAGCCTGAGGGATACACAACGATTATGAGACCCTGGTATTCGGAATACTGATTAAACGGTGATCGCATCCGAATGATCTAGAAAAATTGGTTCCTGTACACTTAGTATAAGTTTTACTTCACCGAAATACTTCTCGATCGCGTTTACGTAAAAATTTCAATTTTATGAAAATATGGACGCGCGCGCGCGGAGGCGCTGTCCATGTTTCCATAGTAATTGATTTTTTTATGTAAACGCGATCGAGAAGTATTTTGGAGAGTTACTTAATAATATTAACTTTCGTGTTCCCAGAGCACCCATTAGAAATAACTATCGGCCGTTGGCGTTGCCACATGCAAAAACTAACTACCGTAAGAATTCATACTTTTATCGTGCTTCGAGGTCGATGAATGAACTGTGTCAGCGTTGTGAGGATCTAGATCTGTACCGTTTAAATCCTGCTGCAGTTAGAAATCATATGTCATCCAATTTCTTTGCTCCTCATTCCGCGGTTTAATTATGTCTTCTTTAGTTTCATGTTTTTTAATTTTTAATTTGGTCTGAATTTTTCTTTCTTTTACTGTTTCCTGTCTTTGTGCTTATCTGTGCATACCTTCGTGCATATCTGTGGAAACCTTTAATTGGCTCTATTGTTATTTATTTCGTATTAATATGTAATAGTAACTTTAAACTGTTGGTTTTCCTAATAAAATAAAATAAAATAAATAAAATAAGTAAAACTTATACTAAGCGTACTGATCACTGATTAAAAAACATCGTGTATATGTGACGAATATTTGCATTTGGCTAAATTGACGAATGGGGAAATCTGCGAAAGGATTAAGAAAGAGAAGAATAAATACGTGTATATGGCATGATACGAAGTTCGAATTTTTGAAATTCGAAGTCGAACACCGGCGCAGAGCCACCAGCCGCGGTTCTGTATCACTGGTAGTTTACCCGCGTAGCATGCGAGCTGCGGCAGAGCATGAAGTTCGAATTTTTGAAATTTGAAGTCGAACACCGGCGCAGAGCTACCAGGAAACCAGTACTCCAGTGGTAGTTACCCGCGCAGCATGCGGGCGAAGGCGGGCGGCGGCGGGCGGCGCGCGTTGGCCAGTATGTCGGGCGCGGCGCGCTGCCCGGCGCGCACCAGGAACACGTGCGCGGTGAGCACGGCGCGCGGCCCGCACGCGTCCACGCGCCGCAGCGCCGCCGCGAACCCCGGCTGGCAGTCGTCCAGCGCCACCAGACGCGGCGCTCCACCCTGTACATTTGACCGTTATATTGGGTGAATCAATTTTTTAGTGCCACCCGTTGCTGCGGGCAGCCGGGGTGAGTTGGAAGGACGTGGAGCAACAGGCGCTAGACAGGAGCGGATGGCGACGTCTCAGGAAGGCCCTCTGTACCACTGGGGTACCATAGGACAACAACAACAACCCGTTGCTATGGTTACACAAATTTTGTCCCTCGGACAACCTAAGCACTTTTCTAAGAAACAGTATGAAGTGTCACGTGGACAACCGGGGACAGAGTAAACCACACAAAAAAGTTGATTCACCCATTTAATCATGTATTTTCTGGTAATCTTACAATATTATAGATATGTATGTAACTGGTGCACGCTTATAGCTATTACCCGTCGAGCGTCCTGTGCGCACGGGTGTGCGCACAACGGCGCTTAGGATTTTTAGCGCCGGGCGCTCCACGGGTTTCATCTTTAGATTACACGAGTGTTTTAAGTCCTAATTATGTACAGTCGGGGTAAGAAAAGGTTCGTCACTTTTCGACTCAATGTCAACGAGTTAAGGTCGAAAAGTAACAAACCTTTTTTTACCCCGACTGTACAGTCGGATCCATAACTTTATCTACATGCATATGATAAGTCTCCGTGGTTACTCATTTTTTCACCAGATATTTCATATCACAAAATATGGTAACTTTATTTTCTGTTGACAGTTCGAATTCCATACAAAATGGCTGGTTACCTTCCGGTCGCCGCCGATGTTGAGATAGCCGAAGTGGGATAGAAACAAACGCGCTGTCTGGAATTCCGTGACCGGCTCCGGCGGGACGCACTCCTCAGGCACCTGCATACAGAAAGGATATTTTTCTAAATGGAAATGTATAGCTGGGGCTAGCCTACTTCCTTATCATTCTGTAATGCGTGCTTCATCAATACAAAAACGCGAGAAGTTAGTTAGTTTGTTCATTGTGAACAAGTTACTTTCGGCGTAATTAAAAAAAAATATTGTATTCAACTCCGTGAAGAATTCTTATCCCGTTGGAATTTAAAAAAGAAAACCGTTGTTGGACCGCAGCCCTGGAAAAGGAAAATATTAAATTTGTCTCCTTATTTGAAAGACCAAATGTTCTACAATCTACCTAACAAATACAAACAACAGGTAGGATTATCTAAAGTATAGTTACCGCGTTGTTCTCGCTCTCTTGCACGCGTTTCTCCAAAGCGGCTTGTTGCTCCAATAGTTTAAATAGTGCCGGCGCTTCCGGGTCGTTCAACTGTCGCAATACAGCCTCCAAGCTCGGGAAGGCACTGTCACTGGACAAAGGTATTCAGCAGGAATATATTGAACCATCTTTAACTAGGTTATCATAAGTGTGGAGCAAACGATTCACATTGTAAGGGCTAGTTAGCTCCCTACACTTTCTTGTTGTTGTTGAAGTTGGTGGAGTGCAGAGAAAGAAGCCGTAGTCAATGTATAGTTTAATCAAAGTTATAAGTTAAGTTTAGTTAGGCAATACTTTCTCTTCAGATGTCTTTCGTACGATAGTTAGTTACGCACTAATGTTTACCTTAAATTATTGTATTATATTGACTGCTGTGACGCGGTCAAAAGTAGGTCGCGTGTAAGCAAAAATGTACGGCAGTAAGACCATACACACATGATAGTGACAGAATGACGACTTGGCAGCGGATATAAGTTAGAGTTGCGTTGATTAACTTAAATGTTACTAAGCAATCGTAAAGCTGAAGAAAGGGCGCTAGACGTTAATACAAAGAGACTCCACCAAACTGGTGCAAACGAGGCGCGCGCACAGTGCGGATACCTAATGCAGCACGGCGCGTTTATAGAGACACGGCTACCAGGATATCATAGAGGTGCAGGAACTTACACAGCGCAAGGCGGTGGCGCGGGGGGCAGCGGGCGGCAGACGGGCGGGGGGCGCGGCGGGGGCTCCAGCATGTCGACAGGGCGTGCGCAGGCCGCGCCGCCGCCGCGGGCGCCCGAACGCGGCGCGCCGCGGTTGCTCATCGACCACGCGAATCGGCCCCAGCCGCAACGGATTATCACTGCGTCAAACACGAATTTTACAATTGGATTACATTTAAGAGGGTTTACATTTTTAATTTTTAATTTTCATTCAATTTTTATGGAATAATCGAGAAAAACTAACAAAAATGCAACGTTGCCAGCTCAGCAGGTATAAACCCTCTTAAGATCCAAATATTGTTAGGGGAGAACGGTTCTACACTTACGTCCGCGAACTAGAAGACGCAGTGTCGGCCGGCCACTCGGTGGATCGACGACATCGTATGCACACTGGATGCAGGTGGCAATGATTTGGTCATTTATATGACGTTTTAAGGGGAAGGCCCTTGTCAACCATGTCTTTCGGATGATGACGTTGATAATAATTAGAGGTCGGAATTTTCACGGCCAAACAAAAGACTCTCGCAATCAAACTAGTATTAGAAATATGTACATCATTTGTATCACATTTTAATAACAACAAAGGCACTTGACACATCACAGATACACGGCCGAGCCAGTCTTCGCCTACTCAAACAGCAAAAGAATAATTTTCCTGAAATGTACCAGGATCGCACGATCAATAAAGAAGTTCATCTATGATTATCAGAAATGGTGCCGTCGGTCTCAGCGCTGGCTGTTTACATGCCCTGCACATATTGGATGTCCTCTGCACATATCCTGGTATGTCAAGCGGTTCCTACAATAGCGACGTCTGGATATTCCTCAGATATATCAGGGCCGCATGACCCGCAAGAGCCTCGCCGATGTGCGGAGGCTGCGACGCCTGGCTGATGGCGAGCGTTTCTTACGATAGCGACAGCTGGATATATTGTCCTCAGATAAACCAGGGCCGCATGACCTGCAAGAGCCTCACCGATGAGCGTAGGCTGCGGCTCCTGGCTGTTGGCAAGCGGCTCCTCCAGCAGCGACAGCAGGATGTTCCCGTCGGCCACGTAGTGCCGCAGCCGGCCGTGCCCCAGCGCCGCCAGCCAGCGCTCGTCCAGGCGGCACCAGCCCGCGCCGCCCGGCTCCGAACCCACCTGCAAACAAACCAATCCCACTTTCCTCACAACCAAACCTTTAGCTGTTCACACTAATGTTGCACATAGGGTTGCCAGGTGTTAAAGCTGGACATATTCGGCTTTATACGGCGTCGTAAAACAACCAAATATAGTCCAGCCAAATATCATCTCGTTCGGCATGTTGTCTCGTTTGGCTTTTGTTATTTTTTTTGTCTAACTGCCACGCGAGCCAAAAGTCGAACTGAAAAGCTGTGACTGACCCGCCCGAGCGCTGTTTAAAGTGTTTAGTGAGCGCATAATAAAAAATATAATAAGTAATTGTTGCTGAACACAAAATAACCACCACCACTGGTTGGACTGACCAGAGCTCACAGGCTTCAGTGGCTGGGCCACCTCGAGCGTATGGAGGACGGTCGTGCAGTGATGAAAGCCTACTAGGGTAGACCAACAGGGCGGCGTCCCGTTGGTCGCCCTAGATGCCGTTGGCCAGATGTGGTGGAGGCGAATCTGCGCAAGCTTGAGGCTAGTGACTGGCGAGAGACGGCACCGATCTTTGACGTGCACTCGTATTGGAGGCAAAGACACACTTTGGGTCGTTGCGCCAGAGGAGTAAGTACGTAATAAGTAATTGTCTTTTTCATTGTGAAATATTGTCTGGCTTAAAACTATGTTTATGTATTAAAAAAAGGTATGTCGGCCTTTTAGGGCCCGACTAAATTAAGCGCCCAGTCCGGCTTGCTTTTGGACCTGGTAACCCTAGTTGCAGAACGTTAGCCCCAGCGGACAACATTCTGCTGGTTACTTAGTGATCTGCAAGTCAACTATTTTGTTCTGAAAAATTACCTGTTCTAAAATAAGCATCAGAAGAGATTCAGCGGCGTCGCGCACTCTCATAGACACGGGCTTCAGTTCCTTCTCGTCTTTCATCTTTGGTGGCTCACCAGGTTTACCTGGAACAAATAGCAAAACTGATTGGGATTTTTAATTCATCTATGTATGAACTTCCCAACCAAGTCTGGCTGCGAGCGGCATTAAGTTTTTCATCATATACTAATGGCAGTTACTAATGGATTCAAACATTAATCAAGAGTTAAGTTACACCATATAAAACCAAGAAATAATGTGAATGTAAAAAGAACTCGCTATCCCTCTCTCTCTCTCTCTCTCTTCTACACGCAGTCACAAAACAAAGTTCGGCCTGAAACTGCTAGTTTCAGGCCGAAGTACTAGGTACGCATAACTCTACAGAGTTCTTTATACTTTACTCAAAACGCTTACCTTGACTCTTAGTACCCGAGATCCCCAATTCAACGACCTCCATGAGCGCAGCCAGACAGTCCGGGTCAGCCAGCAAGGCCGGGCAAAGCCAGGAGGCGAGGCAGGAGTAGGCAGCAACGACGCACGAGTGGAGGTCCCGCGAATGTGCCTGCGGCGGCCGACTGCACTGAATGCTGATGTAGTCGCAGATCCAACGAACAGCGCGCTTGCGCTCTATTGCCTCTGTTGAAAATATCGTGCAGTGAAGAATAATATAATAATTAGGCATAAATGGTTTATAACGAAGCTTGTGAACTCACCGATTACAAAATCTAGTTTGCATGGAAATATAAAAGAAATTACATCATTTTATGTGGATAAAATTCAAGAAGAGCTTTTATAATAGGTTATTTAACTACACGGTCAATTCAAAACATAATTTCGGACTAAATGTATAGTGGAAATTACAAACATGTAGTTTGTCGCTAAACTTCTTGCTTAACTTTCCCAGTATAAAGTCGGAAAATCAAAAAACTGTCTTGACTTTAGTGACAATCAAGAAACGGTAACTATCGGTACTGGCCTTCCGAAAACGACTAAGTCTTTGTCACTATTAAAGAGGGAAGTGAGTGAGACTTTGGAAGCCTTTTGCGACTTCAAAATACCGCTCACGTCTCTCTCTATCCAACTAAGTTAGTACCTGACACGTGGCAGTAAAGGTTCGTGGTCTCTCTAAATCCACATTGTCACTAGTAAGAAAAATTATGTAAGTTGCATTACATTGCGTGGCCGTGAATCAAATGAGTTGGAAGTAGTCATCTGAGCGCGGAAATACCTACCTAGTACCTGGTGCCTACTGCAACTTACAAAATTTTTCTTACTATACTCTGTCTATTCAACAGAGTTAGTACTAGAAAACAGAGAATGCACGTTATTGGTCAGAGATAAAATGACGATGCACCGGCACATACGTCCCACACTGCAGGCCACATATTTAAATATTATTATCTACTACTTTAAATTACATAATTACATGGACCTACTACCTAAACTGGACTACACAAAAAGTGTCTCCGAAAATAAAACCTTATGCTAAGGTCGTAAGTCTTGTTGCGCGCAAAATAAAAATGAAGCAGAGTTTAGCCGAGTGAGAGGGCAACCAGTGAACGTTGTGTCCCGTTCTGACAGTGACTTAGAGTTGCCAGAGTTAGGTTGATTTCAATTCTTTCGTTTTTTGTAGAACAATATACGATTGATGTAATGTAATGAAGTAAAAACATTTACTTCTAAAATTTATTGAATCAGGCGTTACTTTGCGGAGGTCCATATTAATGAACTAAAACAATTACTTTGCTCACCCGCGACCTTACAATAGTTACGTTTATGCAAGAAATGTGTGTTCATGCAGTTCCTCCACCTCCACACTGTACGAACACACACAAATCACATAAACCCAACCATCACCACCACCAAGCTACACTGACGCGTTTCGAACTCAACCAGAGCTCATCTTCATTCTTCGTTCTTCTTCTGGTTGAGTTCGAAACGCGTCAGTGTAGCTTGGTGGTGGTGATGGTTGGGTTTATGTGATTTGTGTGTGTTCGTACAGTGTGGAGGTGGAGGAACTGCATGAACACACATTTCTTGCATAAACGTAACTATTGTAAGGTCGCGGGTGAGCAAAGTAATTGTTTTAGTTTACTTCTAAAATGTTTTTAAATATAAATAATAATTTATTACCGACATGTTAAAGCAATATTATTTGTTGCTACGTGTAAAGCCTTATTAACGCAAAAATTTTGCGATCTTCGTATAGGTTTTCTTTTATTTATATGAAATAATGACACCTGTAGCGTTGAAAAAGCCGGAAAAAATCAAATGTTTTTTTCCGATTTTTTCGGGTTTTTTAAGAAAAATAAGAAATAAATAATTAAATTTTATTTATTTTTTATTCACTGTGACTCTCATTTATTTCAATAATTTAATTTATTTCAATAGTATTTACCAATTCTAATTAACAACATTCATATAGAAAACTTCATTCGTTTTTTTTCCATTTAATTTTTTTCGGTTTTAATCGTTTTTTTTCGGAAAAGTAAGAGCGGAAAGTTTCCTGGTTTTTTCCATAAATATCCGAAAAAAACGGGAATTTTTCCGGACTTTTTCAACGCTACTGACAACCCCACATGAACCATCCCACCAATCAACCATCGCCAGAGAGGGATAAGAGGCACAGTTACTGAGCTCTCGTTCGGCTTCAATTTTGCGACAACAGTTCATTCCCGTTGTACGTAGTACTTATTACTTCCATGCATAATTATGATTAACAGATGAATAAACATGACATGTAATTATTTGAGAAGCCACGAGAAATATTACGAATATTCCAACAAACGGCATGTAAGCCGAGCCCGCCATCGACGTGCGATTGTTGACGCCCACTGACAGTTTCTTGTCCCTTTTATTTGCATACAAAAGTGCAACAGAGAGAACGCCTTGCTAACTCTCTTAAATAGGGTTAGTGTAAATGCGGGCTAACATACATTTAGACATAATTGTTATTCACCTGGCTTAGCAGAGTGCAGCTTCGCGAGTCCAGAGAGCAGTTCGAGAGCAGCCAGGGAGACCTGGAGGTCGCCCTTCCACGACGAGATGAGCCGGTGGCATACCAGGTACGTAGCGCGCACCACCAGCGCTGCGCCTAGTAGACCCCACACCACATACCACTTAAATTTGTAAACCTACATTTACAAGTACAAGCTGTTCCCGCGACTTCGTTTGCGTCAGGAGTACCGTAAAGTGGCGTACTTTGAAATTCAGGGCTACTTTAGAAAACAGTTTTTTGACCAGCTGTGGCGGTGAAATAACTATATACCTTGATTAATCACCTAACTTTTTACGTCATTTGCTCATCGAGCTATGAATATTTGCGTTTTTATAACCATTTTAAATCTATCAAAGTAGCCCCAAAATTTCCTAAAGTAACCCCAGTTTACCGGTACTGAATAATAATTTGCCGAGATAGTTTCTAGTTTTTAACTTTGATATAATTTATCCTTATCTCATAGGTCTCACACACATTTAATTAAAGTATTATCAGTTCACAGAAATTAATTTCAATACCTAACATATTTAATTCAACATTTAATAAATCTAATAAATTTTGCACACATCTAATCTAACACATACGCAATTAAAAGAGAAATAAATTTGGTGGCGAGTTAAAGAAACCCGCTGAGTTACTGAATTAGTTTTTTTTTTCAATAAATTTATAAATGGTAGGTAACTACAACTTCTGTATGAGAATAAGCAAGCTAACATGATAACAACATAAAACGAAAAGAAAGCGATGCAAGGAAAAAAAATCAAAGGAATTTGACTTTATTTTCTTACATAGCGCTCGAATAGTAGTCGGTATTTAATTTTAAGGAGCTCAGTCAATATGGACACCGATTGTTACTACTAGAATTAAATACCGCCCACAATTAGGGTCTCATCACACTTAGAGCGGTTAGTTATAGTTTAGAATATTTCGCGGAATTCTACTGTGGTGCATACACAAGATCGCACGCTTTATAGACAAGGCAGACATTGCATGTAACAATAAATATAGATATCGGGCTGAAATAAAACTTTTTTGTTTTTTATTCAGACACGTAGCTGTCGTAAGTTCCATGGAATGTGGGTTAGTGATGAAACAGGCTCAGCTTTTAAGGCCTTTTAGGAAAACTCGACTATTTTTTAATGTCTTCCAACTAGTCCGTTCTTTTAGTCTTGCTTGTACTGTCCGTTCGTTTAGTTCTTTAATCCTTTAGTCTTGAATCACACTTAAGTCGAAGTCTTTTAAACGAAAGCCTAAAAAGCTAAGTCCTTACTTAAACGATTTAAAGGACTTAAAGAACTCGCGGTTAGTAGAAAACAAAAGGATAGCTTATTCTTTGCATTTTAGACTAAAAGCTTGAGCTGTATTGAATATCATACACGACTTAAGAAACAGCTCGAGTCGTTCAGTCGTTTATGTCTCAGTAAAACGACTCAGTCTTATTAATAAAGACTCGAACCTCTTTACTTTTGAGTCGAGTCGTGTAAAATGGAGTCTAGTCATTTTAAGAAACCTTAACAGACTGAGTCTCTTTCGTCACTAATACGCGTTGCATGCGTCACAGAGGTCGCGGTGGAATTCCGTTCTAAGTGTGCGAGACACAAAAACCATGAACATGCAAATAATAATGTGATTACCAAAAAGCGGCGATGTCGGGTCTAGGTCGGCGACTAGGTCGTCGAGCGCCGGCTCCGCGCTGCCGCCGTCCGAGCGCGCTAGCGGACATCACACAGTGGTACCAACACGACACGACTAGTTAAAGTATGCTTATGTTTCCATCCATGTAGTTTACAGTAGTTTTAAAGGCCGGCAACAGATTGGTGACTCCCTTTGAGTTGTTGATATTTATGGGCGGTGGTGATCATTTTCCATCAGATGACACGCTTGCTAACGAGCAATAAAAAAAAGTGAGGTTTAAAAGGCGTGATGTGCTTGCGAGCTTAGCAAAGTTTAAAAATTTGTCGACGGTTGAAAACGGGTATAAATAGGGCTATTGCTTTTAATGCGAAATTGTTGCAATATTTAAAGCATTTTTCGTGTAAATCGAACCTGATGAGATGAAGAAAGTACTCTCTTTTGTCAAACTGTACGTACAGGTGTAAGTAAAGTATTAATTTACATAGATGGAAACATACAAAAAATAAATGATTTTTAAAATCACTTTTGAGCATTTTTGAATTGATTAAAAAGTCAGTTTATATAAAACAAATGGTGAGTGATATGTAGCGCTATTTCATAAAAATTCATGACTTGTTGCTGCGATGGAATAGAGTGGTTTTAGAACAACTTAAAAGGTGCATTGTACCTACTGAAATTGTACAAATTTTGAAATCCTCAAATTGTAATAAAAAAATTCAATAGTAAAAATACGTAGTAGTCCAAAGACACTAACTATTTATTATATTGGCTCACCCACTATTATAAATAAGTGTCACATTCGACTTTAGTCCATAATAATTATATTAATTGACGTATCCTGAGTGCGTCCATTATCATAACAGGTTCACAGTCCCTTACAAATTTCAAATTCATGGTAAGTTCAGCAAATTAGTTTAATCATTTCACCATCCTGCTCAGTGTGTACTAATCTTTATGCAAGCCTGGTTGTTTCTTAATGTCCCATATGTGGGCACAGACCTGTGGAGCTAAGTCGGTATCACCCTAAGCCCGTCCATAGACGGACTGCTTAGAACAGTCAATACCAACAGCTTCAATCTGTCGACCGCTTGAAGATCAATGGGTGATCTGCAGTTTCAATACGAAATTCAGAGCATTCGGGTTGACGTCGACTGCAACCGCAACACAACTGCCCTCATGCCGTTGGTCTCGACTGCGCTATGCAGTCCATCTATGGAGGCCCTTATATGATGCACTGGACAGTGAAAGTGTTAAAACAGCGAACCAGAATTTTAAACTAGGATATACCAGGAGCGCATGAACTCAAAGCGCTTACCTTTATAGTCCGTACTGTGGGACATAGTAGAGCCGGGTGGCGCGCTGTGGGCCCTCCCGCCGGGCGCCGCGAAGGCGTTGTGTCTAACGCACAGATACAAGGCACTGAGGAGAGGCACGGCCAGGGCATCAGAAGTCTCGACTTGTACTGCGGTCACGCAGATTAGAGAAATTTTGCCTCGAGCGTATTCGCCGATCGTCATGCCCGCGCTGAAAAAGTGAAATCAAAATTAATAACAGATTTTCACTTTAACCCTTTATAAGGCCCCATTTATTGGAGCATACTACCACAGAATCAAAAGCAGCTATCGAATGCGTACCTGACAAAAGATATTTTTAAAGCTAGTCGTATTTACAATAATTACAATGGAAATTGTGACGTATAGTGTAATCAATAAGGTTGAAATTCCAACTCAATGCATGTGGTCGCTAAATCGCCTCTGCCTTATAAAGGGTTAAAATGTACCCGCTACTTTTTTTTGTCAGAATTAGTGTTGGGGTTTTCTTACTCAGAAACAATTGCGCTATTGATTTTGATGATAGAAAAAGTGTCCCTAATTATTTTTGTGTCAGTTACGAGCAGTGTAAAATGTATAATGTTTTAACGACCGCTTAGCCTAGTTGGTAGTGACCCTGCCTACGAAGCAAGAGGTCCTGGGTTCAAATCCCGGTAAGGGCATTTATTTGTGTGATGAGCACGAATATTTGTTCCTGAGTTATGGATGTTTTCTATGTATTTAAGTATTTATTTATCTATATAAGTATGTTTATCGTCGTCTAGTACCCATAGTACAAGCTTTGCTTAGTTTGGGACTAGATCGAATTGTGTAAGATTGTCCCCTAATATTTATTTATATTTATTTATTTATAATAAAAGTCACAAAACTGAGTTCGAAAATAAGGACACTTTTTTTTTATAAGAAAATGAATAGTACTCATGATTTTGAATAAGAAAACCCCAAAATTTCCTCATTAAATAAACCGGTTGTTTGTAAAGTCGGTTTACGGACGATAGTTTAACGAGACAACGTCATAACAAAACATTCAATAAAAAGTACCCGAGCGCTAAGATTGTATTACATAATATTGCAACTGGCCCTCGCCGCTCTCTAAGTACATATACGTACATGTACTTACACGCAACGTTACATTGCGTCATCCTTTTTCGTGTATGCAGCCGGCGTTCATCGATTTATTAAACGTTGTCACGTCAAAAGCAAAAGGTACGCTTTACGTAGTAAAAAGGGAATTGTGGAATTTCCCACGGGATAGAGATCGGAAGTTGTCCATAAATTTTATTTGTACGCGGACGAAGCGGATCACAGCGGATTAGCACTATCTCCGACGAAAGGCAAGCGTTCCGCATATCGCGAGGAGCAGTGCGAGGAGCGTAGTAGTGCGGCGCGACACACTCACTACTCATTGCAGCCGGGGAACTCCGGCACGGGCAGGTCCCGGTAGTGGTGCGGGAAGGCGACGAGCGAGAGCAGCGCCGAGATGGCCGCCTTGCGCAGCTCGCGCTTGTCCACCCCGGGGCACTCCAGCGCCGGCCAGCGCTCCGACAGCACGCGCTCCAGCGCCGAGATGAAGTCCGGCACCAGCACCAGGACGCCGTCCAGATCCAAACTAGATAAACACGCGGTACAGTAAAATTACATAAAGTTTACCACTGACAGATGTACTGCAGATGATGGTTTGCCTTCATTTCATATTCAACTTTAACGACCTAAAAAATAAAGCCAATTTTAGTATACTGTTACCCACGTTTGCAGATTTTGTAATAGCTACTTTATTTGTCTGGTGTTAAAGTTGGAAATGAAATGAAGGCAAGCCATCTGTCAGTGGCAAACTAAAAGTAAACGTATTATACATGTTAACCATTTGTATTCATAAAAACACCCATCTATGCGCACAGTATTAGCCTTTATTACACTCGTCATCAGAAACATCGGAGCAGTCAAGGTGCTCAAAAATATCTGATCACTGATACGTTCACTGATATATTCAGATATTTTGCTCCAATTTTTATGATGGCGACTGTACTGTGCCGGACGTCAGCAGATTGTAAGCATTCAACGCAGAGACAAATAAAAGTATTAGAAATAGTGACGCTACGCTATAGTAGCAATAGAACATTCATCATCATCATCGAGACCCATTGCAGGGTACAGGCCTCCTTTGAATGGGCTTGGGCTGTAGTTTCCAAGCGAACCCAGTGCGGATTGGAAACTTCACACAGACCATCGAATTTCTTTTTAAGTGTGTGCAAGATTCCTCACAATGCTTTCCTTCACCATAAAGCTCTTAGTCAATTTCAAATGTTGACATAAATTCCAAAAAAATTCAGAAGTGCAAGCACGGTTTCGAATCCACGAACCTCTGTTTCAAAGGTAAGTGTAGGCCAGCACGGCTTCTATATAGATAATAGGTGGAGGAACTGCATGAACACGCATTTCTTACATAAATGTAACTATCGTAAGGTCGCGGGTGAGCAAAGTAATTGTTTCAGTTCATTTGTATATAGATCACTAGCTCACCGGAATATGTCGGGAGCGTTGAGCACGACAGCGGGCGCGGTGGCGGCGTCGCGCAGCCCGCGGTGTATGGCGGCGTAGCAGCGCGCCAGGTACTGCGCCGACACCTGCTCCCGGCCCTGCGTCGCGCACAGCACTAGCTCACCGGAATATGTCGGGAGCGTTGAGCACGACAGCGGGCGCGGTGGCGGCGTCGCGCAGCCCGCGGTGTATGGCGGCGTAGCAGCGCGCCAGGTACTGCGCCGACACCTGCTCCCGGCCCTGCGTCGCGCACAGCACTAGCTCACCGGAATATGTCGGGAGCGTTGAGCACGACAGCGGGCGCGGTGGCGGCGTCGCGCAGCCCGCGGTGTATGGCGGCGTAGCAGCGCGCCAGGTACTGCGCCGACACCTGCTCCCGGCCCTGCGTCGCGCACAGCACTAGCTCACCGGAATATGTCGGGAGCGTTGAGCACGACAGCGGGCGCGGTGGCGGCGTCGCGCAGCCCGCGGTGTATGGCGGCGTAGCAGCGCGCCAGGTACTGCGCCGACACCTGCTCCCGGCCCTGCGTCGCGCACAGCACTAGCTCACCGGAATATGTCGGGAGCGTTGAGCACGACAGCGGGCGCGGTGGCGGCGTCGCGCAGCCCGCGGTGTATGGCGGCGTAGCAGCGCGCCAGGTACTGCGCCGACACCTGCTCCCGGCCCTGCGTCGCGCACAGCACGCGGCACAGGGCCCCGAGCGCCTCCGCGCGCCCTGCACACACGCACACAACATAACTATCGTCAGAAAACGTCCACTGTTGAACAAAGCTCCCTCTTAAGAGGGTTTATACCTGCTGAGCTGGCAACGTTGCATTTTTGTTAGTTTTTCTCGATTATTCCATAAAAATTGAATGAAAATTAAAAATGTTTTGAATACAAATTGTTCTAATATATAAGTTAATGTGTCTACTGCAATAATAATTCGTGATATACTTTTATTTTATTTAAAAACGAACAAATTATTACCTAACGGTTTTTAAAGAAAATAAAAGTCTTATCACGAATTATTATTGCAGTAGACACATTAACTTATATATTAGAACAATTCGTATACAAAACATTTTTAATTTTCATTCAATTTTTATGGAATAATCGAGAAAAACTAACAAAAATGCAACGTTGCCAGCTCAGCAGGTATAAACGCTCTTAAGGTGCTTTTCTATTTTTTTTTTAGACGACCAAATGGCCTAGCGGTTAGAGAACCTGACTACGAAGCTTGAGGTCCCGGGTTCGATTCCCGTGTCGGGGCAGATATTAGTATGAATAATACAAATGTTTGATCTCGGGTCTTAGGTGTTTAATATGTATTTAAGTATGTATCTATCTATATAAGTATGTTTATCCATTGCCTAGTACCCATAACACAAGCTTTGCTTAGCTTACTTTGGGACTAGGTCAATTGGTGTGAATTTTCCCGTGATATTTTTTTTTTTTTTTTCCACCATCAAGTGGGGCGAGAATTGAAACCACACCGACCAAATTCTACCGATACCGCGCGAGCCGGCGCGATGACACGCGAGAATCGTGTTTATGTAGGTACACGTGTACCGTTACAATAACAAAAATTAAATTCACGTATCACACATCCTCGCGAATCCATACTTTTTCCACCAAAAATGCGCTAGGGGAGTTGAAATTTTGCCATACAAGTTTAAATTATCGTCTCGCCTCGCCGGTTGCCCGCAACTCTCACGATTTCGTCGGTCTACCTAATGGTATCTACAACGTGTTTTTCTTGGTCGCCACTCGAAATCCTTTCTCCCCCAACGGTTATCTGTTCTTCGAACGATTTGGCCTGTCCATTTCCACTTTAACTTATACATACATAATATTCTTCGAGATATATCGGTGACTCTATCCATACAGATCACACATCAGTTTACATTTACAGTATATCTTGGAGCTAATAGCTACAGTGAAAGACAGGTAACTGATCACTAAACACTCAACTCACAACAAGTTTCATTACAAAACTATTATGAGCCTCGAGCTTGAAATAAAGTTAATTTAATTTAAAACGATCGATAATACCTTAGAATCAGTTCACGCTGGCTATGTAGATATATTTTTTTAACACGTATTACCTGGCTGGTACGCGGCCATGTTGAGTTTGCTCGTCGCATCAGACAGCGATGGCGGCGGCGGCGTGCCTTCGGCGCGTGCTAAAAAAATAACTTTTAGTTTTTTATGAAAGCATTTAGCAGACTGTTTTTTTTTTGTGGGTTGTTCTTTTCTTACATTGTCTATCGATAAATCTGTAGTAAAATTTGAAGTCAATCGAGTGAAATTCGACTTCCAAGATTTCACCTGAACACAAAATAGTAGATTGTTCAACAAGGGACTAAAACAAGCCATAATGACACAAGATATTTAGCCACCCGAGCAGAGCGAGGGTGGCTATAATTCGCGTGTTATTATGGCAGTTTAGTCTCGCGTTAAACACTCTACTTTTCACTTTGAATGCGAGGAAAAAAACGATGTTTTAGGTATACTAATCTACAATATTACTTTTATACAACGTACACTCAATACGAGCAATGGTCGTCTGTTCAGAATTCAAATAGCAATTTAAATTTGTTCCGCAGTTTTTTTTTGTTGAGTGACGCTTTAAATTAAACAGATTCAAACTTGAAAATTATTTCATAGCTAATTGGACTAAGTATGCATAATAAAATGAATTCATCTTTAATATAATTAAATAGATTAATATTCGTAATTATTCATGGTGTTTCACGAAATTATTATTTTTTAAAATATTTTTTATACAGTTGTCATTTTGAGGTTATTTCCACGCCCTAACCTAAAGGCTTCCACAGACCGAAGCGCAGGGCGCTACGGAGCGCTACGGAGCGGGCGCTACGGAGCGCTTCGGAGCGTCCGCAGCGCGCTGCGGTCTGTGGAAAGCTTTAAAATTGTCTATGCCCAGTCACTGAAAATGGCAATAATCCTCCATCCACAAACACCGTGATTGGCAGTTTAGGGGTTTCCAAAGTAAATTAAATCAAAATTAGATCAAAAAAGAGCTTTAGTCCCGATATGCAGAGACTAAAGTAACATTTTAAGAGCATGAGAAGTGAAAAAAAATATAATAACTGCATCCAGTATCAAATTTTATTAGGTGAAGATTAGTCTCTCCTTTGATTATAAACTTTGAGCTTCTACCAAGGAAATGGAATTGAAACTGAACTTCCGTAACATTCTTAATCTCGCTGGTCATTCTTTCGTACGCCGCTGAGCTATAGCGAAACTTCTTTGGACCAAAAACAAGTTGTATTAAAAAAACTTACATATTATCTAGTTGTGATTGACTTACGCTGGTTGTTGTAAGACGGGGCGGTGCCAATGAGCGCGGCCTCAAAAAGCCACTCGCCGAACAAATGGAAGATGGAGTTCACCTTCGGACGCAGCGGGGTCAAAGGCGGCTTCTCAGAGTCGCACACTGCAAGTTTTAATTATTCAATAACCACATTGCCACACCAAAGATTTTGTATAGATTCAGGCGTTACTTTGCGCAGGCCCATGTTAAAATAAATGAATACCTATGTTGCTCCTCCGTTAAGTAGTGAGGCCAGGGGGGGCACACTTACATACATCATCACTTTTCATGCGACTACAGCGATCTCTGGTGTTTGCCGAAGAACTAAATTAGCGGCCATCTTGGTTGACTTGTCAAACTTGTCAGTTGTCATTCATCGGCCATGGCCATGGCGTACCAAATTGTACGGTCAAGGACTTTAATTGATAGGCCACTTGCCCATGTTCGTATTTTAGCCGTATAATGCAAATCGGGTTAAGCCGCTTATACTTCGTATATGCTGATTTGAATTAGACGGCTAAAATACGAATAGTGGCAATTAGCCTATCAATTAAAATCCTTGACTATACATTGCTATAGGTACGCGTATCTATAGCTGTACATCACTACCAACATATACATATAGATAGGTATACATCTATAGAAACGTCACATTAGTTCTTGAGCAGCCGTAGGGCGGCAGCACCTTCCATACATGCATATTTGACCATAGAGTTGCCACTCTTGTTCATATAATATTACAATACTCTTTGAGTGAGGCCAAGTCATGCGAAATAGCTACGTTTGCCGCATAAAAAACAAAAATAACCAACGCAAATGTAACTAAACCCACAACAAAGAGAACCACCACAAACAAAATCCCGGACGCGTGTTGCGTGAGCGCTGATGATGCTATGGAAATGCTCTCGCATGTTCTCTATCAAAAACAGATCCGGGATGATAAATATACTGTGCAAAGAGTTTGCAAAGAGTGTGCAAAGAGTTTACACAGTGAATCTTCGTTCAATGACTGCAAATGAACTAAAACAATTACTTTGCTCACCCGCGACCTTACAATAGTTACGTTTATGCAAGAAATGTGTGTTCATGCAGTTCCTCCACCTCCACACTGTACGAACACACACAAATCACACAAACACAACTATCACCACCACCAAGCTACACTGACGCGTTTTGAACTCAACCAGAGCTCATCCTCGGAGTTACCACAACCGTATGCTATGCTACCAAATGTTAAACCCAGACCCAGAGATGTTAGACCCAGAGTTTAACATTTGGTAGCATAGCATACGGTTGTGGTAACTCCGAGGATGAGCTCTGGTTGAGTTCGAAACGCGTCAGTGTAGCTTGGTGGTGGTGATAGTTGTGTTTATGTGATTTGTGTGTGTTCGTACAGTGTGGAGGTGGAGGAACTGCATGAACACACATTTCTTGCATAAACGTAACTATTGTAAGGTCGCGGGTGAGCAAAGTAATTGTTTTAGTTCATTAATATGGACCTCCGCAAAGTAACGCCTGATTCAATAAATTATTCAATGACTGCGTTAGAGTGTCTCTCCACCAGAGATGGGCTTTGCAGCTATGCTGCAAGGATGTGAATGCTACGCTACGAAACTATGTGACCGTTTCCACTAATACTAAACTTTTCATATAAAAAAACATAGCTTAGTTGAACCTGTTTCCACTAGAGCTATGCTATGTGGACCAATGAATATGATTGGTGGATATAAAACGCATTCATAACAACGTAGCGTAGCACTATAGCAACGTAGTTTTATAAGTTCAGAGTTTGTATGATAATTGATAATACTAAACTGCTTTTGTATGGCAATAGTGAACTACGCGGTCATTATTTATTTATGAGTCGTTTTCAAAATGTGTACTCAATTAAGGGATTTAATAAAAACAAAATTTAATTGATTCCTTTGTGTGACGAAAGTTACCCATATAGTTTGTTTGTATGACTAACTTTCGTAACACAAGGGAAGCGATCGTGATTTTGTTTTGATTAAGCCCTTAACCTTTTCGACGCCAAGCCGAATGACAAAACACTCATTCATACGCCAAACCGTTTTCTTGCAAGAAACCAAGTAAAAGGTTAGGGATGTCACAAGTAACTATCGATACTTTAAACATTGTAAAGAATTTGGTCTAAAATAATAGACCTACGCACGCTGATACCGTAGGGTAGAATAGGGTACAGTAGGGTAAAATAGGGCACAGTAGGATCCAGTAGGGTACTGTAGTTACAGTAGGGTAGAAAAGGGTACACTAGGGTAAAATAGGGTACAGTAGGGTAAAATAAGGCACAGTAGGATCCAGTAGGGTGCTGTAGTTACAGTAGGGTAGAAAAGGGTACACTAGGGTCAAATAGGGTACAGTAGGGTAGGGTAAATAGAGTTTTTTTCTGAAACCGTTAACTTTTTAAGATTGTTATAAAACAAACCTAACCTAATGGGTTCTGTATGATGCCGTTTTAATAAATTCTGAAAAGTTTACGGTTTCAGAAAAAAATCGTGTCGGTCTTTTGACCCATTCGATGTTTTAATACATTCGGTCTTTCGTACTTCGGTATTGTAAAACACACCCGGTACAGTAGGGTAGAATAGGGTATATTCGGGTACAGTCGGGTACAGTAAGGTAAAATATTACCCTATTTTACCCTACTGTACCCTATTTTACCCTACTGTACCCGACTGTACCCTATTTTACCCTACTGTACCCGACTGTTCCCGACTGTACCCTACTGTACCCTATCAGGACTTTCTAAAATTCGCAACAATTCTTCTGTATCATGTCGAACTAGGTAACCACTATAAGTTTAAAGATAACGGCAGCACTAATAATAGTTATTATGTCACGTGGTGCGGACTGATTTATCAGTCAACGGCGTAGGAATATAGTATTTTCCGCGTTCTTCATTGATAATAGAAGGGATGCGACACGTTTAATTAGCAAACGAATGTCGTTTATCGAGAGTTCCATTTTCGAACTGCTTTTTTCTTTAAAAACGTATTAGCACAAAGGTTACTAATTAAAAAAAAACAATTATTTGTCATTAAAATTATTGAGTTTCATTTAAAGTGAAAAACTGTAGTTTAATTAATACATAAATATTCTAACGAATTTAGCTTAATACAATGTAATAATTAAATGTGGACTTCTCGCAACATCACTAACGACTTATTAATCAGTCAATGGCGTACGAGATGTGCCATAATAAGACTAACATCAATGCTCTCAAAAAAAATCATGATTTCGTGTTTAAACGGACGACTAAATGAAAATATCGCTTGGAAACGGGAAAAACATTTATCTAAATGTGTTTTACCCAATGAAAGGTATTTGTTATATTAACTGGATCTTGTAAAATACCCTATTTTCCTTTTGACCTATATATGAGTCGTTGGCGTTGAACCTGCGGTGCTGATATATGTGTCGCTGGCGTCGAAAAGGTTAACTACGTACAAATTTTTTGAAAACGACTCTTAATCCAAAACTAGTAAAGATCAATTTTTATAATTAATTGAAAATTAATCTGGTTTTCAGGTTCACAGTTAAATGAGTTTCTATTAGAACGATTGGTGTCTTATTAAAAGTATTCCGTAGAATTTAATACAGACACTCGCTAAAATTTTGGCAATGTACTAGGCTCACATACCTTGTGAGGTGATAGAGTTAGGCGGCGTGGTGGGCGCGACGCTGACCGGCCGACTGCCGCCGCCCGTTAACCCGATCAGGGACGAGCGCGGCGTTCCTACGCATTCGAGTTAGTTCTACTAGGAGCACATAATTATTATCACTGTTCAAGTTATCAAGTAAGTAGTAAAAGCTCACAGCCATACGTAATTGGTTAGAAATATGCCACTAATGCAGCATAAACCAACCAGCAGCTAAGTATCTCAAATCAATCACGTGCAGCTGCATTCTCTCAGTACCAGCTCGTTAACTTAAATTGAGTATAGCAGGTTCATGATTATTGATTAACGATATTTACCCACTCTCCGTTAAGTTCCTTTTATCTTATGTGACGTCTATTATGTCTGTCTTATGTGATGTATATTCACATATATCTGTCATATAAAACAACAGGAACTTAACAGACAGTGGTGAAACAAGCCCTGATAATGACATTCAACAATTTATACAATGAACGGAATAAGTGCATTAAATAAATATGTACGAGTAAGTACTAGATATGTAAGTGCTACCCAAATGTGCAATAAACCCAAAAAAAAAAACACCACACAACAATCAAAATAAAATTACAAAAGCCACATAATAAATCAAGATAAAAATAAAATACAT
Source organism: Archips xylosteana (assembly GCA_947563465.1). Taxonomy (NCBI): domain Eukaryota; kingdom Metazoa; phylum Arthropoda; class Insecta; order Lepidoptera; family Tortricidae; genus Archips; species Archips xylosteana. Next base: position 16,832,023 of record OX387360.1, read on the forward strand.
TACGTAGGTAAGGTACTCTAAGTAGTGGTTCTTGCTATAGTGCAGAGTAAATACTTTAACAGACTAAATTTTGTTTGTCAGCATCAACATCCAAAAAATGCTAATACACATTTGACACCTTTGTCGTCCCGGTAAAGCTGTTGGTCCAACCTAATGTGAACCAACTCTGCATATCACAAAATGAAATGCCGTATCTTGTATCACTTTCATAGTTAAGTCTCCTATTTACTCTCTATTTACTCCTGCAACTATAGGGTGGAGATGTACCTTTCTCGTTCTTGTCCCTGGCCTTGCCGGCGACGCTGAACGACTTGGCGAGGCGGCGGTGCGCGGGGGGCGTGTCCCCCTCGTCCACCGGCCCCGCCCCGCTGACGCCCGCCTCCCACCACCGCTCCGAACCGCGCCCTAGAGCCCAATGCTAGCTGTACCGTACCCTGCTACGTGCGCCGAAGATGAGGTACTAGGGTGACATGAAGTAGTAGTAGATTACGGTTTTTTTCATGTGTTTAAGTGAATAGAAAATTGTTGAAGTAGACTAAAAGACACGCCCAGGCTCTCAGAAGTTGCAACAAAACCTCCTTGGCTTTTAAATTTGATTAAAAACAAAGTGAAGCATTTGAGTAAGAAGCCACTTGAAAAGCCAAAGTCATACCATGCGTAAGTTGCTTCTCGCTCCTGTTTTCGCTCAGTTTTCTATTCAAATAAGAAAGTCAAGAAGTACCCTTTAAAATTGTATTGCCAAAGAGATAAAAAGTCAAGAAAATAGTTCAAGTCCTTCTTTTCAGTGTTTCCCGTATTAAACAGAAAGATTGTGCGTAATAGCATTTGGACAGCCAACCCATTCCTTACACAGAAATAAAAAAACCCTGAGTCAAAAACTCATTTTCACACTCAAACTCATTTCTTACCCACGGCGTATAATACAAGATCTCGGACCAAAGCGAGAATAGACAGATGATAAAAATATAACAAACCAAATTCAGGAGGCTATCGTCACATCGATCTTATCGACAAATTTTAACTTTATCGTTAACGTAACTAAGCAGCTACCAATTCAAAAAAAATAGTACACAAAAGCAACAAAATCGGGGTAAGTTATTTATTATACACCTTACCAATTCTAAGTTATTGTAATCAAGGTAAGTTTAGAGCAAATCAAACAGATGTATTCTGTCGCTACTTTTATCATCCGTCTATTTTAGTCTTTGGTCTGTGCGTAAGATGCGCTATGTGTTAAATAGTTTTTGGGAACAGCCAAAACAAAGATATAGCCGTTTAATTTCTACGCGAACAAATGTTTTTTAAACAAAGTGTTTTAAAATAAACCGGAATATTCCACCCTGTGGTTGAGTTACTTTGGCTGTACACCTCTGTAGATGGTTTTCATTATTTTTAAATGAGTGTTTTAATGTGAAATATTGCTAGATGGCGTTAGTATCGTGAGGTCTGTTTGACATTTGTGTAACGTTTAACATTTTTTTCTAGTATCTTTTCTAAAGACCACCACAGACCGCAGCGCGGGGCGTGCGCGCGACGACGACAATCGCGTTGTATAACACTGAATCATACACGCAGCGTCGCGCTACCGGTGTGTGTCACCGTATATAATAATATGATTCAGTGTTATGCAACGCGCTGAGCACGCTCCGTCGGTATCGCGCGGACGCCCTGTGCTGCGGTCTGTGGTGGCCTTAATAGCAAGGTGTATTTTGCCAATGTCGATGTAGAGACATGACACATAACGTGGAGCCTATTCGGTTCAAGAAGTTTTGACGTTTAGGATAAGCGAATTCCAAACGTGACACAAATGTCAAACGGACGTCACGATACTAGCGCCATCTAACGATGATATGTTTGTCAGATACCCTCATTGTGGTTGACAATTTTTTTCCATACATTTTTTTTTTTTTTTGGAGATTATGGCTTGGTTGCAGGACCTTTAAGCCAAGTCTTTATTTTAAAAGTCCTTGTTTTTCACTTTGATCACTTTCACTTATTTCACTCAAAATCATTTAATTCACTATATTTTCCCAATTGTCTTTTTGATGTATTTGTAGAGAGGAACGAAGCAATTCGTGTTTTTCAGTAGGTCAGAGAGGCGGCGGGAGGATTCTTCAACTTCATTTATTTCGCTGGCAAGTATTAATCTGTCCAGGGCATAACTATGACATTTGAAAATAATATGGTCTAGGTCTCCAACGGCGCTGTTGCACGCAGAGCAGATATTGGTGCTAATAATACCAAGTCTGTACAAGTGGAATGGTGCACTGCAATGACCAAACCGAAGCCTATTTATGATAGTTATAAAATCCCGACTGGCAATCTTCAAATCATTGTACCATGGCTTTACAGGTAAATCCATTTGAATATTTCCGTACCATTTCCCTTTCTCTTCTTGATCCTTCTTCCACATGTCTGTCCAGTATCTTCTTAGATCTCTGCGAATCGTACTATAAAAGTCGGTCAGAGGGACGTGCACTACATTTTGTACATCCAACATATTTAATCCTTTGAAAGCAGTCTGGTCTGCGATTTCGTTACCAGTTATTCCTTTATGAGAAGGAATCCACATAAAGGATACTTCGATCTGTTTTAGTGAGAAGTTGTACAAAATGTTTCTAATTTTGTATAACAAATAGTTAGTTTTGTAATGTATTTTAAAATTTTCAAGAGATTTTATTACACTGAGTGAATCAGATAGTATTAGAAAATTCTTACAATTATTTACATATGTGATACGTTTAAGGGCCTCAATAATAGCATATGCTTCTGCAGTGAATATGCTACAATTGTTGTCTAGTACAAAACTTTGTGCAAACTTAATTTGCGGATCATACACTGCACTACGGACATACCGCTCACCCTTACTGCCATCAGTATAGAGAGTATAATATTGATTGTTTCTGTGTAGAAATTCTAGAAGCTCTTGATTACTATGAACTTTATCACTGATAACTGAAATTTCAAAAGTTGCACTGGAAAATGGGAATGAGTAGCAAGGAGAAATATTACTAGTGTAAATTTTAGAGCAAACATTTTTTATTTCCAGAATAATATCACTGAGCTTGGGTGACTTACAAGCCAGAAGATCACTGCTAGACACCAGTGGTCCTGAGATTGCCCTTTGGCGAGGTAATATACTGTCTATAACTGAATTATTATTTTGTGAAATAATCTTGGCACAAAACCTCATGAACAAAAACAATCTTCTAAGGATGAGTGGCATTGTAACAGTTTCTACTTCCATTGCTCTAACAGGTGTAGAGCACATGGCTCCTGATATTACTCTGATAGCTTTGTTTTGTAAAGTATCTAGTTTTTTAGTGTGTGGGCTATTTATATAAGCAAAACAACTATAATCAAAATGGCTTCTTACAATAGCTTTGTATAAACAAGATAAGGTTTGGGGATCAGCACCCCATGTTACCCCAGCTAAGCATTTCATAATGTTAAATCCTTTTAATGCATTGGATAATATATATTTAATGTGCATTTCAAAAGATAATTTAGTATCGATTATCACTCCTAAAAACTTATGTTGAGGGACATTTGGAATGATCTCGTCATTATAAGCTATAACATTAGTTGGATTGTCTTTTGTAAATAATAATGCACTACTCTTAGAAGGGTTAATTTTCAATTTTAGTATGTTATTATAATAAGAATGCAGGTCTTTTAGGGCTAAATTAACATAGTTAATAGCTTGGTCAATATTATAATTATTGCTATATATCACCAAGTCATCAGCAAATTGTAGTATCTTAACATTATTCATATTTACATATTTACAAATTCCACTTGTATACAAGTTATATAGTAGTGGAGATAATGTGGCTCCTTGCATTGTACCTTTAGATACAGTACGAGGTCCATACATATTACTATTATGTTTTATATACAAAGTCCTATCTGTTAAAAAGTTATAAATCCATTTGCACAATAGGCCAGGTATTTGTAGACTGGACATAACTTGTACAAGAATTGAAGGACTTACATTGTCAAAAGCTCCTTGAACATCTAAAAATACACAAGCAACGTTAGTCTTATTATTTTTTGCATTTTTTAGGTCCTCAATGAGCGAGACAAAACTGTCGGCACAACTTCTTCCGCGACGGAAACCATACTGGATTGGAGGGATGATGGATTTTGCTTCTATAAAATAGTCAAGCCGAGTTTTAATCATATTTTCAAAGATTTTACCTAAGCATGAAGACAGAGAAATTGGTCGATAAGAAGTTGCATCTTCAGGTGGTTTTCCCTGCTTAGGTACTGGAATTACACATTGTGTTTTCCATGACTGTGGTATAATTTGCAATACCCAAAGGGAATTAAGAATATTTAGAAATAATTTTTGAACTGATAAATCCAAATTCATAATCAGTATATAAGGAAAGTCATCTAAACCAGGTGCTGTATTTCTACGAGACTGTAAACTGTGGATGAATTCTCTCCATGAAAAAGGATCAAGCAGAAACTTGGATGTATTGCAATGGTTGTTAAGGCAAAAATAATTTTCAAGATTCACAGTAGAACTGAGATTATCATTGACTGTTAATTTATCCAGGAAAGGGCCAATAAATTCATCATTGAAAGATCTATTACTTGTTTTTATTCTTTTAAACATTTTAATATATTTCCAGATTACACTAATAGGAGTAGTTCTGTTAAAACTGTCGCAAAGCCTTCTCCAACTACACTTTTTTTCTTCTGCTATTGTTCTCTTTTTAATAGCATCTAGTTTTTTATATTTAATGAAATTTTCTACACTAGGATTTCTTTTATAGAATTTTAATGCTTCATAGGAATCAATGACGCTTTGTTCGCATTTACTGTTCCACCAGGGGGCAGGAGGCTTACTTCTAAAGTTAGAAGTTTTAGTAAATTTAGGAATGCAATTTAATTTTAAAGAGTTGAGCTGTGTACAGAATTGATTATAAGTCTTCAGAGGATTTTGAGTGTCTAACACTATGTCTTTAAAATATTCTTTAGAGAGTTCACAGTACTTTTTCCAGTCAGTTTTATTGTATAGAAACTTTTCAATTGGGGCATTAATTTGATATTTATCAACAGACAAAATAATATTCGTTATAGTGGGAAAATGGTAGCTACCCATGTTGTCATCGCTTACAGACCACTCGCAGAGTGGTGCTATATTCGGACTTGCAAAACTAATATCTATTGCAGAAGGGTTGCAATTAGGGTAATTTATTGTAGTAAAGTTACCATCATTAAGTATACATAGATTTAAGTCGTCAATTAAATCAAATAATTGTTGACCACGACCTTTTGTAGATACGCAGCCAAAGGCAATATGATGTGCATTAAAATCTCCTGACACAAAGATTGGTTTCGGTAAATTATTTATTATGCTACGTAATCTATCTATTCTTATATTTCTGTCTGTTGGAGGCCAGTATACACATAAAATGGTAAGGTCACCACTTTCTGAAGAGATTGATATTGCTATAGATTGAATATCTGCGTAAAAAGTAGTCTGTAAAGGCTTATACTTAAATGTTGGTTTTATTAATATAGCAACACCGCCATGACCATTATCAGCATTGCGATAATGTAAATTATAATTTGGAATGTTAGTAATACGGGTATCTGAAAACCAGGTTTCATTAAGAAGACATATATCTATTTTATTTTTTTGTAAAAAATTTATTAGTAAGGGTTTTTTATTATGAAGACTTTGAATATTAAACTGAGCGATACGTAATTGTGATGTTGTAGCTGAATCCATTAAGGCAGATTTTTGAAAAGTAAATCTTTGATTGATTTCGTCGTAACTGGGGAATCGTCTGCTTTGTTAGCAATCTCTATTAGAGTGCGCACAATAGTCATTGTCAAATCGTTATTGGTCATTAAAAGATTTTTTAAATCAACTGTTTTTGTAAAAGAGCTTGTGGATGCCGGATTTTTAAAAGTAAGGTTTGTTGTAGTGTCTTGCGGTTGTTTCGAGATAGGGTTTGGAATTAATGGAGGAAATTCATCTCTTTTAGAGTCTGTAATACTAGCATAAGTGATTTTGTTTTTCTTTTCCTGGATTTTTTTCATTTTAATGGGACACATTTTAGAAATAGCCAAGTGAGCACCACCACAATTTATACAGCAGAGCTCACTTGGTTTGTCACAATCCTTGTATGAGTGTTCACCTGAACAGCAGCTGCATCGCTGCTTCCCGTTGCATACTTTTGCAGAGTGGTTAAATTTGAAGCAGCGATAGCACTGCTGCAAAGGTGGGACATAGTCAAAAACTCTGTAAGAGAACAGATCATATTGCACACTATCTGGCAGAGTATTAGACAGGAATGTAATACTAACTGTCTGCAGTGGTACCCTGTTCTGACCGACTTTTTTTGAAAAACGCCGAACTGCGACGATGTCATAACTGGAGGACAGTTTGCTGTACAGCTCCTTGTTTGAAATATTTTGTGGTACATACCGTATTATGCCTGTTCGTTCAATATGCGCAGCCGGGATATAGGCCTTCAAGTTGTATTTTTCCATAAATTTCGTGTTATTCAAGAAATTGTTAGCTGTATTATACTGCTTGAAAATTGCCGTGATTTTATTTGCATTTATTCTGCGAATGGCTACCACACCTTTTACTTCTGCAGAAAAAATATGATTCAGGTAAATAGGGCTTTTGTTACCAAGCTTATCCTTATTATCCTTGCTTTCGATGAATACTTTGAATTCGACATTTAACGAATTTTCCGGGTAAAGCCTTTTATAATTAGGCTTTAGATAGGGTAAATGCAAATCCTCCTCGTTGGCGCCTTCTCCATTCTCCTGGGGCACTTGTGCCCTTTTCCTGGCCTTTGGAGGACTATCGCCCCCTCCTTCGTCACCAATCATATTTACAAAACTTTGGAGCACTTTTCATAACTTTTCAGCTGAAAAAACCAACTAAAATTGCAAAAACAATTCAAATACAATTCAGTGCGCGCGCTTCGTTTAGAGTTCCCGCCAAGAATCCTTTCCATACATTGTTCGATACTCGAAGTGTGCGTCGTCAAAGGCGTGCGTGACTACATTTTGGATAAAACAAATCTGTTCTTTACAGGAATTACAGGGCCGCTCAGTCAAACTCACCCGACCGTCTGCTGAAATATCCCGAATTAATTTTAAAGCATCAACGTTTCGAAAAAAACAAGCGCTGGATTCCCGGCACAACACCTACTCGTAGCAATTATACGTACCGAGGAAGGCGTCCACGTGGGCTGCGAGCCCGCGCATGGCGTTGTGGAAGATGGCCGGCAGCGCCGCCAGGCACGGGTGCGCCGACGGGTCGCGCGCGCCCTCCTCCGCCGTTATCGAATACTACAAACGATTACTAATACAGATCATAACTATAACTAACACAATATCACTAAAATGACACGCAACGCATCAGATTGCACGATTACAGCTCTCGGTTTCAGCTCATGCCTGCGATCTGATCGGTAGACTGGATAACAACTAAATAACTAGTCTTCACCCGTTGCTTCGCCCGCGAAATGTATTAGGTTTCCATTTACGTTGTATAGTAGACCAAGAAATTCCTTTGCCATCCCAAGGTTCAACGTCAGGCCATTTACACTCACAAGTCAATGTGATGTGACAATGTATTGTTTTATTGTAACGTATAATCTGCCATTAGAAATGGTAAAGCACTTGGTGGACTGTATAGTAGTGTGTGTATACACAAACACACGTAGTACGCACGCTCTGACTGGCCGGTTCGGTTAGCGTACCAGAGGCCGTATTGTCTAACGCTTCTGACGCTTGCCTTCGCTTTCACCATCTCTTTCTGTCATCATTTTATACCGTTTGACAGAAAGAAATAGTGATTGCAAAGGCAAGCGCCAGAAACGTTAGACAATAAGCCTACAGGACAACATGATTGGTCCGGCGCGTACATTGAAGTACCCTACTCATAGCAATGCATGCTGGCAATACCACTACCAATCGAAACGCGTGTATGTAAGCAGGATCGATGTATGACACTAAAATATGACACTACAAGTAGGGCCCTAAATGCAGTGCCTTTAGCAGGCCACTTAGGCTGCGCCATGTTGGGGTGCGATGTCGGAAACCTCCTCGAGTGCCCGGGCGTTACTACACCCTTCTATCCGAGGCGTAGGCCTCATGGGGTTGGGAAGGGTAACGCCTGGGACGGTGCACCCTGGGCAACAACGGATCCTTTCGAGGAAGGAGGAGGAGTTTAGTTAATCGTTGGCTAGTATCCGACTGGGGGGGATATGTATATAAGTATTATATGGGTCATTTATGTATTATATGTATATATTTTGTGAGGACGGGCGTAAGGTAGCTGACGGGAAGCTGCTCTGCATCCCTGCACTGAGTAAGTAGCCCCACCGTGCTGGGTATACGGCCTGGGCTATGCGAAAGGTGTCAGCGCTCTGCAACAGGCCTGGATGTGACTTACGCCCTATATGGGGAGGGATAGCATAGGAGGGACAGGCGTTCGGTTGCCAATAGTGCACGCTCTGCAACCTTGGACCTAGTAAGTAGCCCCGCCGTACTCGCCACACGGCCTGGGCTACCGAAAACTCCACCGCTCTGCAACCTGCTGAGGCGCCAAACGCCTGATGGGGAGGGATAGCTTTTGGGGTTTTTAGAGGGATCGAGTGATGGAGGTGAGCCTAAGCCTAGTACCTGCTCTATGGCCCGAGCAGGGAAAGGTGAGGGGGAGCCTCAGGGCGGAAACAACCGTGCCCTCGGGTACCACTCTGCTTTCAGAGTAGGACATGAGGGCGCGGGAGCTTACGTGAAGGCACGTAAACCCGGCTTGCCGGGAACGTGGGCGTCTGCGAAAGCCACGAGGAGTAAATCTCTTTATACAATCCTTCACCAGCGGGGGAGGCCGGGGAGTGCCGAGCCCGCATTGCACGGTGTCGACAGAGGAGCCCCAATCCCGGGGCGGCCAGTGGGCGTTGCGGTGACACATTTTGCTCCCGTGGCGTTCACAATGGCAACGAGGGAATCCGTGTGGTTTTTAGTGGGTAGGCCCCTTGGGGAGAGCCCCACATACCTCTGTTTCCCCGAACGGAGACGATGCATAAGGAGCATTTTCCACACCAAAAAAATAAAAGGCTGCGCCATGCACACCACGTTTACCTGCAGAAAGTCCGGGGTCTGGCTGATGACGTGCGGGCGGCACAATTCCACCGGGTTTCCTATCGTGTGCAAGATGCGGTACCAGGACTGCATCACCGCCTCAGCCGACATGTCGGGAGGGACCAAATTGGTGTCTTCCTCGCCTGGAGAAAAGGAATAATTGCGAATAATAACGAACTGTGTTACGATAGATGATACCCTTTTTTGTGTTGTTGTAGTATTAGTATCATATATGTAGTTTCTATTGACGAACCCCACTGGTGATTTTTACATGTGTCTGAATTAAATGTTTTACATCTGCAATTTTCTCCAATTCTCGATTCCATAAATTCTAATTGAGAAGTTGTTTCTTGTTATGATGCAGAAACGTGCTACAATAGTACTTTGTGCATCTAGGGCCGTAAGTAGGGGATTACTAATGAGAGTCTATTAGAAGCCCGACGCCGAAGGCGGAGGGCTTTTAATGACTCGAGTTTGTAATCTCCTTACTGCCCGTGATACACACAATGATTTTCATCACATTGCGAGAAAAAAAAAACCAAAAATAAAATTAATTGGTCTCTAAACACTTAAATTGAATAAAATAATGGCTACCCGCCAATACAGATTGTCACTTTTTTCGAGTCACCTACCATAGATAATGTAAACTGTGTTTAGTTTAGAATTCGAAAAGTCAAACGGCCAGATTCTGCCAACATGTTTAAAAAAATATTTTTACTAAAATAATTGCAAAACTATTTGATATAAATTTAAAATATAAAAATAACGAATTTTCATGAAGCGTAGATAAGTTTTGTGTTGTAAAATTTGGGTTATAGCTAAGTTTTAAAGATAATAAATAAAACGTTGGCTGACTTGAAACCTCCTTAGTCTGAAATGACTTGTTTGCAAATTTTAAAACTAAAGTTAGAACTCCCTTGGGTAGAAAAACTGTACGTAAATCTATAACTCCCTTAAGAACAATTTAGGCCATTGTCATTTAGTATACAAGCATGGAATAACACCACTGACGAGCAAGTGTGATGAAATAGTAGATTGATAACCAAGGGTGGAAAGTGACCCATTTAACCCGAGATATTTGAATAGTTCGAGGGGAAATGGGTAATTCCACCCGAGTTAGACACTCTATTTTTCATTTCGACTGTGAGGAAAGCAAAATACTACAATCCATCCATCCATCAATCCATCCATCCATCCATCCATCCATCAAAAGAAGATAGATTTTTTTTATGTCGTAAGAATGCTTAGAGTTGGCTGTATGTAATTATTCCTTTGTCAGTTTAATGTTAGTAAGCAAATTTAAAAAGTTCGTACAACCTCTAGTGTTGTATGTATACAAGCTCCATGGTCACGACGTGCATCTAGGTACTGTAGACGTAACTGAATTATCTTCGACTCCAAGGCTGATCGTAAAAATTAAAAAAAATTTACTTTCCACCCTAGAGATGAAAGCGCAATTTTCCACCCGGCTATCTACCCACGAAAATTTAACTTTCCAAACAGGAGAGATGAAAAAGATATTAACCTATCGCGTTGCGAACCATCGAGCCATCGAATTTAATGCAGTGAAGACTAACAGAAGCCGTGGTAGCCCCGTAGTTATCTTTGGCCTCTCAGGAAGAGGGTTCGAGGGGATTTGCACCTCGAAGTTTTTCGGAATTTATGTGCGAAATTACACTTCAGCATGAGCTTTTCGATGAAGTACAAGAGTTTCAAGGAGTATACATCCGCGAAGCAATGCTTTTTTGTGTGTGAAGTTCCCAATCCACATTGGGCCCGCAAGTTAACTTGTCCTAACAATCTTAGAGGAGGCATGTGTCCAGCAATGGGAGCTTAAGTAGACAAATGGTGCACTTACTGATTGGCATAGCGGGGAACTGCGGCCCGTACATGTGCGTCAGCAGACGCGCGGTGAGACAGAGCGACACACGCGTCCATTGCTCGGTCAGCGGCGCACGGTGCCGCCAGCGGATGCACTGCTCGCGCAGTGTGCGCCACAGCGGCGGGGATGGGAAACATCTGGAATTAGTCGAGTATGATATGAATCCTACTAATTTTAGAAATCTAAGTTTTTCCTTGTGCTTATTCCTCTTTCAGGCAAACAACAGGACGGATTTGGATTCATAGTATTCGATCTGTATCTGTTCTGCTTTGTATGTCCTTTTCGCGTGCAATTCAGTGTATTCATAAATTTTCTTGAATAGACCCCCAAAGGCCCCAAAGGCTCATGTATCATTATTTTAAAGAATCAACACAGCTTCGCGAAAACAACGAAATAAATCTTCTTGATAAGATAATAATAATAATCGCTCGCACGTTCCACATTGCAAAGTACCAGGAACACATAAACGACAACAGCTCATCTGTGACAAGCCATGAGCCACACTGCGATCAGCACCACCAGATCACTCCGACGTTTACCGACGCCGACACTATAACTAATCGGTGGTGAGGTGGTACGGACCGAGAGGAGACAATAAGGCCCAGGCATTAGAAAGTACCACGAACACATAAACGACAAGAGCTTACCTATGACATTACACTACGATTCGGGGACTACTCCGAAATTCGACAGTCGAAGTTTGTATCGTACCGTCGTGCTCACTCTCGTGTTAAATACTATTAGCGTGAGCGGAACGGCACGATACGAAGTTCGAATTTTGAATTTCATAGGCCTGATCGGCGGCCGCAGAAAGTACCAGGAACACATAAACGGCAAGAGCTCACCTGTGACAAGCCAAGAGCCACACTTCGAGCAGCACCGCCAGAACTCGCCGGCACAACTGATCTGCGGCGGGGTGGTGCGGGGCGGGCGGCGATAGTAGAGCACGGGCCGCAGAAAGAAGAAGTAGCAGCAAGGATCGCCACTCGCTGGCTCCCAGGTCCGCGGAGCCCGCCACCGTCCGCGCCAGACGAAGCACCCGGTGACACAAGACAGCCTGCTTGCTGATCAAGTCGCCGCCTGCAATGTCGCGTTGTACAGCAAGCGAGGTAAGCGTATGACGATGTGTGTAAGCGTAAACGTTCTAAGCAGACTAATACGAGGTCTATGCAGCTTCTGTTATAAAGCGGTTTATTGTACAAGAGTTGCACCGGTTATGACCACTAAGCCATTTATAAAGGCAATACAAAATGAATCAGAAATATTTCAACCTGTTATCGAGTAAGGTTAGGAATATTTAATTGAGGTTTACAAATGATTCAGTTCAGTACATTTTTTTTAGGTATTTTTAAATCTTTAACCACAGGACAAAATATTCCGGATCCATTTTGTGGACACCTTGCATTAACGTTCATGCAAAATTAATATTAGTTACATATTGCTATGTACATAACCCGAGAGCTCCAATCTAAAAGTGTATATAAGCTGTTATTTGTTGCCAATTTTCTCACACATGTGAAGATATACAACTATAGTTATGAAGCTTGACAATCAAGAAGTTCTATTTGCAAAATACCTAGTAAGTTTATCTAAGTCACCACATGCATTACCACCGTATATTATCATTACTATAGTCAAATAATCCTCATCACTATAAAATATCATCCTTGAAAGACCCTTTGTACCATTTCCGCTACCAAAATTATGCGAGTTTTATGGTTCGTGCGTAATTAAATTTAAATATTCTACTTCAAATACTTCCCCAGCTACTTTACTGATTTGATATCTATATTATACTCAATCATAAAGAATATGCTTATCAGTGGCGCCATCGTCATAATAATAATATCATCTCTAACCTATATTCGCTCTTTCTGCACTTACCCCTTTAAGGTAGTTTTTTGCTCCAAGTTGTCTATCAAAAATTTTCACACAACGCCATTGGTGCCTAGACTTTTTTTTAATTAACATCGGTGCGTGTGTAAGCTGCCAGTGACATGCGCAATATTAAGTAAGCGTGCGTGGAAAAGCGGTCACTCACCCAGCTCCATCTGATATATGAATGCGAGTGCTTGAAACAAAAGTTATGTGCATTGTTAAACAGAAAACCAACAAACCTGCGCGTGCTAGCCTTCTCAACGCCAATGATCTATATTTCGCTGCTTCTAAACGAAAAGGCCACAAGTGTAAATGAAGTGTTTTTAAAGAGAGCAGGCAGTTTTAAAGCTTTTGTGTCATATTCATATATCCTTCGATGCGTGTTACGATTTCCTACCTCTTGTTTAATTTAACTTCGAGGTAACTATACCCATTACTTGATTTTGATTTGTGGCGCTTTCGTTTAAAAACAGCGATCTGTTCTTAAAGTCGATCTATCTTTACCCGTCAGAAATATTTACTCATTTGTTTTTTAAAATAATAATGTTTTTTTTTTGATCGATGGCGTTGACATGGTTACTCATTGCGTTAAAACTGCAGTTAGATAAGTATGTTAAAATGCACAAGTAAAATTATTTACAAGATTTGCGGAGTGATTTCTTGTTTGAGGCAAGTTACAAAGTTTGTTTGTTGTGCTGGCAAACAAATGTTGATTTATTTTTTAAGGTCAACCTTTATTTATACTTTAATCATTAAATCAAGGAGACTTCAAGTTATTTAGTGTAAAATAATCTAGGTTTCTATTTAACATTCGAATATTAATAAAGCAGTTTTTAAATCTCATTGGACAGAAATTAACTGAACATAAAACGTTTCTCAAATCACTCAAAAATTAGAGAATAGTTTGGGGACTTCAGTAACTTTAGACAAGACTCCTAATAGCATGCTTCTAGCTGTAATCGGTACATGTATATCTCCGTCACTAACGCTTAACGGTTTGGCCACGAGTACGCGCGACCAGCGGCGCGCCGGCGAGCGTTTTCACGCTTCATAGAATGTCGTTACTACTTTAAAAAAGCTCATATCTCAAAATCGATAATCCTGCCAAGTGGACTTTACTACGTGTGGATCAAGGTTCAGTTTGGTTTACATATTGATGTGAGATACGAGCTTTTACAAAGTAGTGACAATTTGCTTCCAGGTAAAGCGATTGAGCGAGCAATTAGTACGAGATTAGGCTGCAAGATTGCATCGTTCATCGTGTATTTATGAAAATTTAAATTTTATAAACAATCAGAAAAGGGGCAATATAATTCGGCCGGTCTGCCTATTAAAATTTGCCCGCTACTATTTTTAATTAAATTAATAGTAAATCTCTGGGAAACCGGAAAACGCTTGGTACAGAGTTTCAGCCCGAGCAGAGTTCGGTCGCCCAGGTACTTAATAGTAATAGGAAAACTTGATTCACTAGTTATTAAAATAACTTTAAGAAAGTAAAAAAAAAGTCGTAGCTGCCATTGCGCAATCGGCCGCAACCTCTCTGCAGCTTATTTATCTATTACATACAGGGTAATTTTTTAATCTTTGCACAAATTGTGATATGCGATTCAGTATCGTTGATAGATCACGATTATCGGTTCGAGATTTTTTGTACATTTTGAAATTTGGGTAGTTTACAGTAAGGTCAAGTGCAAAAATAAGTATCGATTTCATCCTCTCATAATTATGTACCAATACCTTAATTCGACGACATAAGAGCTATGGGACATATTTATGAGCAAGTTGCGTGCACCCATATTTTTACAATTGGTCGAGTTACTATGAAAAACAAAAAAAAAATAAGTAATAAATATTATCTAGTGAAAAATACTGAAATTAATTATTTTAACGATACTGATTCACATACTTAACAAAATTTGTGCACTGATTAAAAAATTACTCTGTACATATATCAAATTATAGCTATTTTTTCTGTACACAGCAAACTAAGTCTGCCTATGTAAAAGTAGCCGCAAATAGGAGTTTTTAGCCGTTAAAGGGCCGTTGTTTAAAGTAACAAACCTTCTTTTATTCTTGCCTTTTTTTTGTTTTTTTTCTGTACTGTTTTGGTGATCAATAAAGAATATTTGTATTTTGCGTTGTGCAAAGCAAAATTGAATGAATCGATTGTCGAACTCACTCTCATTGGGGCGTGGCACGAACAAGTTATGCAGGTGCTTGAGTATCTTGCGCGCGTACCGCTTGGGGGCGTTCGCGACGGGCGGCGGCACGGCGGGCGGCGGCGGGTGCGCGGGCGGCGCGGGCGGCAGCAGCGGCGCCAGCCACGCGCAGCACACGCGCACGCAGTCGCGCAGCGCCTCGTGCTCCTGCAGCGGCAGCGCCAGCCCGAACCGGATCACTTCCAGCACCCACTCCACCTGACACCGACGACGCTTCGTTCAAACCAGTGCCACAGCTAACGGAGGGCTAGGTATACCTTGACAAGCTCGTGCGCGGCGCTCGGCAGAACCTTAGCCCAATTGCATAACAAAGTACAACTAATATTACAAGCGGAACGCTCGCTTCAATTATATTAACTAGAAAGGGAGTTCCGCTTGTAATATAAGTTGTACTTTGTTATGCAATTGGGCCCTTGTCGCAGGGAGCCTCTGCTGTCCTTAACGAGATTGTTTTTAATAAGTGCGGCAAATGCTGACTGCAACAGGGTTCCGCGGAGAGCCGCGCACGAGCTTGTCGGACTATAGCTGGCGCAGGCAATTAGTTCCCGTTTCGCCGGGATCTTGTTTCGTCGGATTCTTGTTTCGCTGAATTCTTGTTTCGCCGAATTCTTGTTTCGTCAGATTTATGTAGTTAAAAAAAACGATGTAACTATCGTAGCTTTACTCATATCCATTCTAATATTATAAATTTACTAGCTGTTGCCCGGGACTCCGTCTGCATAGAATAGGGGTATAAAAAATAATTACTAAACTAAACGGGAGTTAACTCGTGACCACCGTTGTTGCAATGTGAACGAAACGTCGAGGTAAATAAATAAATATTTATTGCGTGATAAGTCCCGTTTAGTTTAGTAATTATGAGTGAAAATCACGAAATTTAAAACAATATAGTATAAAAAATAGCCTACGACTACGACCTATTCTCAAACCTACCAATTATAGAGAAAAAACTTTCACAAAAATCGATCAAGCCGTTTCGGAGGAGTTCGATAACAAACACCGTGACACGAGATTTTTATATACGAAAATGTGTCTGTCTTTTATCTCTTCACGCTCAAGTAGCTCAACCGATTTAGATGAAATTTGATATGGAGATTGCTTGAGACCCTAGGAAGGACATAGGATAGTTTTTATCCCGAAACATCGCATAGTTCCCGCGGAATAGCGATAAACAAATTCTCCTCTTGTTGCGCAATATACAGGGATTCCCGTAAATAGTACGATAAACTTGAGGAGATTTGTGGGTAGATGATCTACCAAATATAGAGAAATTTTAAGTCAGAAAAATCAATAGTGCATGTGAAATTCTCAATCCGCATTGGACCTGCACGAGAACTGCAGCCTAAACAATCTCACTCTGAGAGGAAGACAGTGCCCTGCAGCGATACCTATTATGTATTAGTATTGATGATACTGTGAAATCGTCCTATAATATACCAGGGTGTCATAGCACCTAGGTATCTCAGCGTCGGGGGTGAGCGGGATGGGCTCGTGGCTGGCGAGCTGGCGCACGACGGCGAGCACGACGTCGCGTATATAGACTGGGATGATAATGATCCTGTGCAATGATCCTTTCATCTACCAGGACGTCATAGCAGCTAGGTACTTCAGCGACGGTGGTCGTGGCTGGCCAGCTGGCCCACGACGTCGCGTAGACTGGGATTATGATAACACTGTGAAATTGTCCTTAAATCTACCAAGGCGTCATAGCAGCTAGGTAGTGTCAGTCAGTGGTGAGCTGGCTGGGCTTGTGGCTGGCGAGCTAGCGCACGACGGCGAGCACGACGTCGCGTATACTGCTTAGGATGATGATGATACTGTGTAATTGTCCTTTAATGTACCAGGGTGCCTACCTACACTGCGTCTTCCGGTCCGCGGACGCCACTCGAGAACCTTTTTGCCCCATCGGCTATCAGTTCTACGAGCGGTGTGCCCCACCCACTGCCACTTGAGTCTGGCGATTCTTCGAGCTGTGTTAGTGACTTTAATTCTTGGCCTCCGACAAGATGGAGCGACCAGGTTAAGATTGCAGGATCGCGTTGGATGCGGATGGCACGGGACCGATCTGTTTGGCGAGCCTTGGAGGAGGCCTTTGTTTAGCATCATTCCAGCCTATATACGTCTCACTGCAGGGCACAGGCCTTCTCTCAGAATGAGAGGGCTGCCATGCTGCTATGTTTAGCAGTGGACGTCTTTCGGCTGAAATGATGATGATGTACGGTTGGCCAAGAAAGTCGTCTACAAGTTTTGAAGTTTCTATGAGATCTAAATATATAGGTTGACTTTTCTAACTGATTGTGAGTGAAGTTTTTATTCACTGTCATCATATTTGTATGAGCCTTGATATACTCATATACCTTTCGATGATGATGCTGGCTGATTGCTGGCCGAATTGCTAAATGATAAACGCGCGCGTACTTGATAGAAGTTTATTTTTAGCACATGTGAATTGTATGCTTGCTTAATTACAACTAACTTAACTAATGTATTAATCCGCGTGACAAAGGTGCCGCGGCGGCGGTGTACGATTTCAAAGATCGTACAATATTATTGCAAGGGAAAATCGACCTTGTTGTGTCATGACGCTGCAAATGAACTTTAACCATAGGGTGGTGACCATATTTTTGGCCGATGGTACCAGGGTGTCATAGCAGCTAGGTACCTCAGCGTCGGTGGTGAGCGGGCTGGGCTCGTGGCTGGCCAGCTGGCGCACGACGGCCAGCACGACGTCGCGGCCCGCGCCCGCGCCGCCGCCCACCGCGCCCAGCACGCCGCGCCCGCCGCCATCCAGCGGCAGTGAGCTCCACTCGGCGTACATACCGCCTGAATCCGCGTTCTGCAACAAACAATCATGCCCAGATATACAATCCAATTGTTTGTTTATTTATTAAGCCTCTTACCTCAGATGCAAATATAATTATCTTCTTCTGCTTCTTCTCTTCTGTATAAAGGGTGTCCCGTAAGTAGTCATGTAATTTTTTTTCACTATAATAGATCAAATCTTGACCAAAGTTTAGGAGAAGAGGCAAAATTTAAATTTAAATAAAAATAAATAAAAAACTGCAATAGTTTTTCAAAAATGGTTTTTGCATCTGATAATAACATACATATTTAAGATTATTTTTCAATAAAAATAAATGCAAAAATAATTAATTTGAAATATCACAACTCAAAATCTAAGTGCGGGTAGGTATACATTTATCAAAAAATCAGAAAAATCGAAATTTCTCGAAAACGGTGCCACTTTTACTGAGGTCATTTTTTGATATTTGGTAGATGATCTGTCTACCTTATCCTCCATTTTAGTTTGTCATACTACTTACGGGACACCCTGTATATAAAAGACAACCATTACTGCCTGATCTATCTATGAAATAAATGAGACATAATTATACTAGTAGTGAGTCGTTTTCAAAAACTTTGTACACAATTAAGGAATTAATTAAAAACAAAATTTACCTAATTAATTATTTTTGTGTAATGGAGTTACCCATATATTTTGTATGACTAATTTTCGTTACACAAAAATAGCAATTGTGATTTTTGTTTTGATTAAGCCGTTAACTATGTACAAATTTTTTGAAAACAATCCTTGTAATGATTGGGTATCATGATGAATGTTGTCCAGCAGTGGACATCCTACGGCTGAAATGATGATGATAATGATGATGTAGTTGTGGTCTTGCACTGTCCATGAAAACAGACTAAAATATACAATGATTGGGGTGGGGGCCAGTAAAACTGTAATTAGTCCAGTGTAATTAACATTTCAATTGAGGGAATGAAACAAGCTCTTTCCTGTTATTGAAATGTGTGGTTGATTATGAATTTAAGAATAATAACATGACAAAGCACCACAACAAAGATAATGGATTACCTAATCATCAAACTCTATTATGATATTTTAATTTTTTATAATTTTCACTCATAATTCCTAACACTCCTGGGACTTTACCCATCACCCAACCAATGACTTTTTGGGACGTTTTATGTAAGTACCCTATGTTAAAAGGTGATTAAAACTTGTAACCAAAGTTGCTAAATCACCATTAGTTACATACATGCCACTGTGGCATGGGACTTGTCACCTTGACACCTTTCCTATCAATAGTTAAATGATTGCGATATTTGACCACATTGCAGCCTCCATGTATTAATTTTCGGACAAGAACTAAAAAGCAAAACTCCAGAATACAGCCTCTTAAGTTTTAACATTTTAAAATAGATGTAGTGGTTCTGACCAACCAAGAATCCCCAGTGTAGTGATTTTCAAAATGAGTCTAGCATATAGTGCATTAGTTAGTCTTCTAATTAATTTATATCTTATAAAGCAAGTGTAGAACTTAGGAGGAAAGTAGAAGGTGAAGATGCAACATAAAGAGTGATATAAATATGTGTATGAGACTCCAATAAGAAACTAGAGTCCAATATCTTGCAATGAACTTTCAATATATTTTGGTTATTTCTTTTGTTTTTTTTTCCTGGTTGGTCCGTTTGGACAGGCTAAGGTCAGGGACCATATCGCCTCTATTTCTTTTGTTATTTATAATTAGTAATAGATACGTAAACGAAATGTTACTTACGTTTTAAAGTTGTAAACTTTATTTTCTTAATTTTATGATGCTCCTGATACTAATCAAACTCAATTTCCAATTAAAATAGCATGTTTATTCCAAACAGCATGATTTCTTCGACTAGGTTCATCATATGTTGAATTAAACCAATGTTTCCAATAATTAAAGTACTGGTAACGTAACTTACCTTGTGGTTGACTCTATTGAAGATTCCCACATTCATAAATAAGGTATAACGGGGCTGCCCGCCGCTGCCTACGTCTCCGGGTCAACGCGTAACAAACTGCTTCGTAAACAATAGCAAAATGACTATGTACACATTCGATAAAGCTACCAATGGGTCACAAATCGTGTAAGAGACATCTTCTGTCTGCTACTACTAGAGTATTTTATAGCAGAAGAAAGTCTATCAAAACTTATTTTCTAGCTATATTCGCTCGCAGGTTTTCACCCCTTTTTCTATTTTTTTTTAACTCATTAAATGTCAATGTCAACTGAAAGAATTTTTTAAAGTGTCATTTTATTATTGAGCCTTGGCTACCGGGGCTATCACCGAAAAAAAGTAACATTGCAGCATAATTTTATAAGAAAACTAAAACGTTGTTTTGCCATACATCACCCAGGAGTATAAAAAATAGCCTACGACCTATTCTCAGGCCTACCGATTATAGACAAAAACTTTCATAACAATCGGTCAAGCCGTTTCGGAGGAGTTCGGTAACAAACACCGTGACAGGAGATTTTTATATATTAGAAAAATTTAAAGTGTGACTGCCACAATCAAAATCAAGCGCAAAAGTTGAAAACAAAAAAGGAACACGATGCGATAAAATTTTCTAATAAAAATAAACTATTTTGTAACATGTTCTGGAAAATAGTAAGACGCGATGCCGATGGAGCTTGCCCAGCGCGTTGTATTACACTGAATCATATATAATATGACTCACTTTGGCAGCATGGCGCAGCACAGAGTTATACAACGTGTTAACCCCGTTCCGTTCTGTGGTGGCCTTTAATGATATGTATTTTAAAATTTTGGAAACTTCTCACAACTTTAAAATCTAAATGTATGTTAATGGCAGGGGTCGTTTTAGCAATATAAAATAATATATTGTTAGTGTATCCACCAAAATATTTGCATGAGCGCAAGAGGTGCATGCATTGTCATTTTTAGCGTGCGCGATCGAGATGCCTTAAATAATCTAAGGAGATGCCAATACGAGCATAAAGTTATGGTATGCACAAGTTAGTTTATTAGGGTTCCGTTCCCAAAGGGTAAAAACGGGACCCTATTACTGAGGCTCCGCTGTCCGTTCGTCCGTCTGTCCGTCTGTCACCAGGCTGTATCTCGGGAACCGTGATAGCTAGAGTTGAAATTTTCACAGATGATGTATTTCGGTTGCCGCTATAACAACAAATACTAAAAAATGGAACAAAATAAATATTTAAGGGGGCTCCCATACAACGTGATTTTTTTGCTCGTTTTTGCTCGATATTGATAACGGCAACAGGTAGGCGCTTGAAATATTCACAGAATATTTAATTATCTCGGTGCGCGAGTCCGACTCGCACTTGGCCGGTTTTTTTATTTACATATTTACTTTTATAGTTAAGCTTTGCTGGTTTACCCAACTGTGATTTTATTTCAAAGCCTTTTGAAGAATTGCATCACCTTTTTTATGGCATCACATCATCAGGGCATAATTGCATAACAAATTACAAGCTAATAGTATTAGCTATTTTGTATTGAAATTCACTAGTACTATTAGTTTGTAATTTGTTATGCAATTGGGCCCTGATGTAGTTTTAAGTCTGACAAACTAACAAATAATATTAATACAACGAAAAATGGTTGATGCAATGCATGGGGTTGGTTGTTACTAGTTATATTTATAAGCAAAGCATTAAAATTTCAAGTTATATTTTTATTAAAACAATTAGTTAAACTTTGGAAGGCCAAGAGAGCAAAATACATTAATGCTTAAATATTTCTTCCTTCTTTTTCAGGCTTTTTCTATCCACAGCTGGATGTAACCCTCTCCTAATCTCCTCTACTTAAATATTTACAATGGTCTAAATATTACAACTATTATAAGCTTTATATAATTCAACAGTAGCATAAAGTAAAAAAAAACAAAAAAATGCTGGCATACAGTTAGTCTTATCTTATAGGATAAATATTGCTCATTAAAAAGAAATATGTAGGTCTGTTTGTTATACACTAATAATACAATTTGTTATACTTATTGTTCTGCTTGGACCAGTTTTCAAGTAGCTAAAAAACATAGTTGATTCCTTTGTGTAACATAACTTATTTATTTTGTATGACTAACTTTTGTTACATAAAGGAAGTGATAGTGATTTTGTTTTGATCTAATTGAACTACATACAATTTTTTTTAAATGATTCGAATATACTTCAGTGACTAAGTACTTATTTCTGGAATCACAGACCATGTTAAACATTTTAATCAGACTTATTCAGCTTTTTCTTCCGATGAACAGGTAGCTTTATTCAACTGTTCTTTTAGAGATGCAACTTCTTCATTTAATTCATTAACTTTATTTTTCTCTGCTATTAACAGATTCTCTAAATTTGTGATGTCATGCTGAGCATCCCCAGCAGACTGCATGGTGTGTGCCAGGACAGTGGTCTTAGCAAGATCCTTGGCAGATTCCGCTTCCTTAATAATCCTTTCAGACTTTTCTAACAGCTCAGCTTGTATTAAGATCATAGTGACAAGCCGCCTGATGACAAATGCCAGGAAAATTGAGAAACCAGTGATATAGAAGTTTCTTTGTGCTCTGAAAAGTTTTACGTTTCCCTTCATTTCAGATGCGAGGTGAACGTGGCCACTGTCGGTCGAGTGGGTGTATTTCTTCATTTCCCTTACGGCGTCCATCAGAAACAAGCACAATACACCGAGTAAAACGTAAAAGTAAAAAGCTGCGTGGTCACGAAACAGCGCGAAGAGCCGCGACCTGAAGAACCGCTGCCACCAGCGAGGGCTAGCGATGGGCAGCATCATTATGGATACCACAGCAATCTCGATGTAAAGATAGCCGGCGATGAAAGTCCATTGTATCGACATTCTTGACCGATGTACTTGTAGTGCGTGCGATAGTTAAGACGAAGCGCAACTAAAATGTATTTTAAACCAACGTTCAATTCTAAGTTGTTAAAAGTATAAATTCCTTAACAATATATCGCAATTTATTTGCAACATTTATGAAACACGACCACGATTAAAAATAGCAAGCTGTCAAGCTGTCTTCAACATGTCTTCAACAATGTCAACAAACACATACCAAGGACCAAGGCCTGTCAAACTGTTTACCCAATACTCTGTGGTCAGTTCATTTCGTTCATTCGTTGTCTTCCATCCTGTCCAGGCAGTCCAACCCAACAGGACCATCAATCAACATTTGAATGGTCGGAAAGTGTAAGCAGAATATTATGCACTTTGATTTTTTTTAATTGTCTTTAGTTAAGTGTCAAGTGTCAGTCAATTCTTGCTTCTATGATCTTTATGGATCACACCACAAAAAAAAGTTAAATGTTAGCAAAATTCACAAAAATAGTTTTTGATTGAATTATTAGTTAATGATTATTTACATATTATAATGACAAGTATAGAATTGGATATATGGCGAGGAGAGTGGGGTCTCGCTTCTGTTGATTCAGAATGTCTTAAAGTTTTAGTGAGTTTATAACCTTATGTGATAATCAGAGGGCCGGCAAGTGCTTAAATACTTACTTTCTGTTTGTTCACAGACTTACATGAAATTTATCGGGGTGCCAGTAAGAGTTCGGGAATCAAACAATCCTTTTTTCACACCAAAGGGTAGGCTACCAGTCATGCGCGATGGTCGCACAGTCCTCACTAATTTTGAAGAAGTTATTGACCATTTGAAAACATTGGTAAGTTTTTTTTCATTATCCTTGTTATAATTTTATTCTAATAAGAAATGAGCTTAAATAGGCATAGATTTTTATTGCCCAATATTTCATCAGCATTACAGTACAGATGTCCACCTAAATACGAAGCAAGCTGCAGAAGCTAGTGCATTCACACAGTACTTGAGTGAGAAGCTGTTACCGGCTTACCAGTATGCCTGGTGGGTGGATGAGAAGAACTACGCAGAGTTGACGAGGCCCACTTATGCTAAAGCTCTAAGAATTCCATTTAACTTCTATTACCCTTCAAGTTACCAGACCGCTGCTAAAGAAATGATTGATGCCCTCTATGGGGAACACACTGATCTTAGAGAAATAGAAAAAACGGTAAGTTTTTTGAGTTTTTTTTTTTTTTTCTAGAAACAATGTTCTGCCTACTACCCTTCTTATCTGATTGCATCATTTATCAGCCTTTACTGCATTATATATTGAATAAATCATTAATTGCCCTCATTGTTATCATTAAATTAAGACATTAAGATAAATGTGCAAAGAGTAATGAATTATACAAGAGTACAATCGTTTTTAGTGAAATTGGCACATACTCAAATAATATCTTTAATCAACTGATTAAATTGTTTTATTCTAGCTTCTTGTAGCATAGCAAATAATGCTATGGCAATATCTAATATTTTCTAACATGAGTATAATGTAGGGTAGTTTTAAGATTGAATTAACATAGCCCGAATTTACACTGTCTCAATTAAGTATATATTGTATTTGTATTTCATATGAACGAACATACATAAAGATTTTCCTGGCACAAACAAATACTTTTCCTTCTAATACTTAGTTTATCAATGTCTTATAAGTGGCATTATATCAATAAGACATGTTTGAAAATATAGAACAAGAACACCAAATCAAATAGGTATTATTATTATGTCAAACACTAACCACAAGTTGTTTGTGCCAGAAAAATCTCTAGGTATACATACATATGGAATGGAATATAGTTAAGTTTCAATAGTGTAGTAATTTTCTTATTTGGAGAAAGCTATCATCACATTACTCCTACTAAAAGTATTATAATTTTAGACAGTGTTTGACAAAGCACTTTAATCAAGCTCATATTTAATTTACACTTATGATGTATTTGCAACTTTTTAGATATACAGTAAAGCAGAAGAGTGCCTTAAAACCCTGTCTGACAGGCTCGGGGAAAGTGAATACTTTTTTGGGAACCGGCCCTCCTCATTTGACGCAACCGTCTTTGCATACCTCGCCCCTCTAGTCAAGGCTCCATTCCCCAATGCAACGCTGGCCAACCATGTCAAAGGCATCGCTAACCTCACTAGGTTTGTTGCGAGAATCAACCAGAAGAACTTCAGGCATGTTACTGATGGTACGTATAGTTCAGAAATATCATAATCATCCCACTGCAGCACCACCTATTCTGAATGAGACGGCTTGGCCGTAGTTCCCACGCAAGCCCAGTGAGGGGGTTGGGAACTTCGCACTCTCCATTGAATTTCTTTGCATGTGTGCATGTTTCCTCTCAATGTTTTTCTTCACGGTAAAGCTCATGGTAAATTTTAAATGTAATTTCGCACATAAATTCCAGAAAACTCAAGAGGTGCAAACCTGGTCTCAAACCCACGACCCTCTGTTGAAAGGCCATAGATCAATAAAGCACTAGCTAGGCTACCACGGTTTTTTTTGTCAGATTCAATGACCTTCATACGTGCTTGACCTAAATTGAACAAAGATTTTCTGACTTTGAATTTGAAACAAAATATTGTTCACTCAACTGAACTGCAGTTGACTTATAAAGTTGCTAAGCAAATATTGCATAGTTTCGGTCATGACACTACTAAGGCCAGTGACTGTTGGAAGAGCTTGTAAATTAAGAACATTTACATTTTTGAATATATAGCTCCATAATGTAGAAAATTCCGTCAAATGTCGAGTTTGAAGAGATTGTGTGTATTGTAGGATAAAAAATCAAACTTCACTTTATTTATTTTTTGTCAATCACACGGGTGTGCAAAATCGGGATTTAGCGCACACTTGACAAGTATACAGATACATAATTTACTAAACAGTTGTTGGTTGCTAAGTGTAAATTAGCTAAATATATATATTTTTTAACTCTGCCACAGATAAAATACATGTCACTACTTTGAAAAAACTCTTCTTTAATCGATATGTAAACCAAACTGAACCTTGATGCACACTGAGTAAAGTATACTTTGTCAGATTGTTGATTTTGAGATGAGAGCTTTTTCAAAGTAGTGACGATATTTCACAGTTAGGATTACAAAGTGTTTTTGTCCATCAGAATACAACAGACAGAATGCCAAGAAGCACACGACGGGCACCCAGTCGGAGCGTGAGGCGGCCAACTTCCCGCACCAGACTCGCAACAAGTTCCTGGCAGCCATATTCGCCGCCATTGCGATGACGGGATACGCTGTCGCCAACGGGATGTTCCAGGTCAGTACCGACACCCAACACCTAATAGCTGCTCGTCGGCATACCAGTTTAATAGTCTAAGATCCTACCTATATCAAATTTAATATATTAAAAATATATCTCGAGTGGGCTAAAAAATTCGTGGCCAGAATGATTAAACAAAAATTAAAAAATGATTTCAATGAGTCATAATGAGTTTCTCAGATTAGCGCGAACAAACTGACACACAGACAACAATTCTAAAAATCGTTATTTTGAGTTCTATTGCGCTAATAAGCCTTATTCAGTTTTTTTTCAAATCTTTTCAATGTTAAGACATCGATTTGTTACATAAATGTATAAGTATGTTTTTTAGGTTTTCATAGTCTGGCTAGGTTTTTTTAGCTAACCCATTCGAGGTATATTTTTTTAATATAAAGGTCGTTTCTAGTGCGGGATCCCTCTACTAGTAAAAGTGCAATGCCGTGCATCGCGGCCGCTCGCAACCGCGCGCTATCAGTCACGTGAGACTTAGGCCGGGGCCGCACTGGTAAGGCGACCGGCGATGCGACGCGACGGCGACTAAATCAAACATAGTTCGAGTTATGTGAGCGGGCACAGCGGCCGCAGCGTGCAGCGGCGACGGCGACTAAATCAAATATGTTTGATTTAGTCGCCGTCGCGTCGCGTCGCCGGTCACCTTACCAGTGCGGCCCCGGCCTGACGCGCGCGGCTGATGCGACAAGTCCATTGTGAAAATATACGGCGCCGTTTCCGAAGTCTGCGACGGACGCATGCAGCAAACTTCGGAAACGGCGCCGTACGTTCCATCTGGTAAAATGCCATGTTGGTAATTTTTATGGCATGATGTATCTATGCAATGGTAATGTGCCGGCCGTAACGTTAAAAACTAATCTGCGAATACTGATACGGATCTCGTTTTTTATGACTTCCGTCTTTAAATTTATAGCTGATAGCTTTAAATTTCAGTATACATATAAAACTTTAGATATACCTACATAAAATATCTTGATTCTTTGCAAGAAATTGATTTTATGATCCACTAAAAAGAACATGATTAGTTTTTTTCCGGGAATTCAGATAAGAATACAGATATCCGGCATGTCACTAGTATGCAAGCAAGCTTTGTTGTCTGGTACCTGCACGGAACAGAAAAAACTAGTGGAAGTGCCATGAGTCCCGTTTTGTATCGAAACCAGGTGTGGCAAAACTCACACATACACACTCTTGCAATACATTGAAATCTTAGCAATCATTGGTCGTAGCTTCTATTCAAAAAAGTCATAACTTCTGAATCCGGTAACACAATTTAAACTTTACTACCACGGTATATCGTTGAGAGTACATTACACGGGGACATAAGTAAAATTGCATACAAAGTGCTGCCGTCTGCCATCGAGTAGCTGAATTAATATGACAGGTGTCAAAAAAAATTTCCGCTACTCGCCGCTACTCGCCGTCAGAGGTCGTTAAAATATTCCATTGAATAATAAACTCTATGAGATAGTGTTTGGGTTCATCACGACTGAAAAATAATATTCGTCAAGGATCGTAAATACTAGTGGTGGGCAGAGTACATTTTATGAGAATATCGATGTAATTCATAGGTCAATAATCTCTATCTAATCTAATCTATACTAATATATAAAGCTGAAGAGTTTGTTTGTTTGTTTGTTTGAACGCGCTAATCTCAGGAACTACTGCTCCGATTTGAAAAATTCTTTCAGTGTTAGATAGCCCATTTATCGAGGAAGGCTATAGGCTATCTATCTATCTAATACCTTTAAACGAGCAATTCTTGTATATATGTATATATATATATATGTATATATATAATCATGATCTCGGAAACGGCTCCAACGATTTCGATGAAATTTGGTATGTGGGGGTTTTCGGGGATGAAAAACTGATCTAGCTATGTTTCATTTTCAGAAAATCGCTTTTACTCGTGTTTTCCGGCTATTTTTGTTTGCATTAGAATATAAAGCTAAATTTCGCCCACTTCGAGCAGATCATAATGGCACATTAGAAATCGGGTGGTCGCGGATCCAGCCGACCTCGGTTCGATTCCACGTTTTTTTTCAACATTTTTTGTTTTTTTTAAGTTATTTTTCATGAGAAAACGTCAAGTTTCTTCTTTAGTGAGAAAAAGTTACTTTTTTGTGAGAAAAAGTTACTTTTTTGCTAGAAAAAGTATTATAGGGAACGTGCAGTAACTATAGGCGGCAGCACTAATGCGACAGAAGAGACACTATGCGGACAGTAAAACAAACTTATCAAGGTAAAACATTCAAATTGATGGCACCCTTATGGCACCAGTTGGCAGCACCGTCTATGTGCACGTTCCCTATTGGGAGCACAGAACAGGAAAAGCCGGTTGTCTGTAAAGTCGGTTTACGGACGATAGTTTAACGTGACTCACCCAACCTCCGGTGTTTATGTCAAATATCTTGAAAACGGTGCATCCTACGGCAAAATCAATGAAATTTTCATCCCCCCTTTAATACCCCCGCGCTCCCTCCCCCGCATCCCCTCCACCCCCTCTCACACCCCCCCCCCCCTCCGGTGTATATAATCAGGATCTCGGAAACGGTTCCAACGATTTCGATGAAATTTGGTATTTGGGGGTTTTCGGGGATGAAAAATTGATCTAGCTTGGTCTTATCTCTGGGAAAACGCTTGGTACCGAGTTTCTGCCCGAGCAGAGCTCGGTCGCCCAGGTACTATTATATCATCACGCTAACTCCAATAGGAGCGGAGCGGAGCGGAAGAATGTTTCAAAATCGGGGGTTTTTCAAGTAAAACTTCTATAGGCGCTAATCTCAGGTACAGATATTTGACAAAATGTTGGCTGTTGCCCGCGACTCCGTCTGCAAATAATTCCGCGGGAACTATGCAGTTTTCTGGGATAAAAACTATCCTATGTCCTTTCCAGGGTCTCAAACTATGCCCATACCAAATTGCATCTAAATCGGTTCAGCGGCTTAAGCGTGAAGAGGTTACAGCTGTCTGTCTGTAACCTCTTCACGCTTAACACACTTTCGCATTTATAATATTAAGTGTGGATGGGACAGAACCCTTCGTATGAGACTCCAACTCGCACTTGGCCGGTTTTTTTTCTAAGACACAAGAAAACACCGTGTAGATTACTTTTATTTTTTATGCCCGACAACTAGGAAACGGAATGAAAATTCAACTTTAAAGGCCACCACAAACCGGGAATAAAATATACGGTGACACACACTGGCAGCGCGGAACACTGTATTTGATTCACTGTTATTAACCACGCTGTTGCGTCAGCGCCCTGCGCTCCCGGTTTGTTGTGGCCTTAACACTGAATACTCAGAAATAAACATCGATAATTTTATCGACAACACCTCCGCCCTTAGCGAGTAGCGGAATGTTCCGGTCTCACAAAGTTCTGTGACACAGACAAAAATCGACGTTATCGTATTAGAATAAAGTCTATTTTCATATTACGCATTTCTAAAAAATGTCTTACGGAATAGAAAAAATTAAATTAATCTAAATTAAAATGAAATACTACTTATCGATGATACGAAATACCACAATTGGTGGCGTTTTTGGTGCGGCTATCATTTTTACACTCTAAAACTGAACAATAAGGCATATTTCCTCAACTTTTCTCTATAATTATCGTTTTGATTGCACAATCGCCCGACACAAGCCTCTGCGCGCAACTGAGTCGGTTGCGCGCAAGTCATGCGGAACTCCGCACAATTGTGTCACACTCGACATGACTGCATAACACTTCTATAGTTTTTTCTGTTCTGTGGGTACCTGTTAGCTTGCGCTGTGGCTTGAACATGCTATTGTGGTTAAAAAATACTGAATTGGTTTATGCTTGCATCTTTATGTATCCCTTTTTTATTTTAGGGTAAGTTTTCATTGTGGCCCGGAGCAAGGACTTTCAAAATCGATCAATCACATTTTAGTCGCATCCTTACCTCGCTACCCTATGTTGTGGTAATGTAATAATGGAGTTTTTCCAACATGCTACGTACTTTAAAAGGTGAATGTACGGTTTCATGCTAGACCGGCAACGCAACAGCAGTCCCAATTGTGCTTTAATGATTCTGATAATTTACCATCAGTTTGTTAGCTTTATTTATAAAGATGTGTGATTGGTCGATTCTTCGTCTCTGCACCGCTCCGCTTGAATGGAAGCGCACTCAAACTTATGTTTTTTTTCAGTTGCCAGTTGTATATATTATTTTATGTATTTTATTTAAACTGTATTAATCAAGTTGTATTCTTATTCATTCTCATCTCTAACACCAAAAGCCAAAATCTGCTTATGTATCCTGTTTATCTCAGACAATAACACCATAGTAAAAGTTAAACAGCTATTAAAATATTGGCTTTTTTTCTGTTCAGGATCTGAAAGATTACGAACATGCCCAAGACTACAACGAGATGTTTGAGAATGACGAAGACGACAACTGACGAGCGTGGTGGCGCTAGCGAGCGCTCCGCCCCGCGCCTCCCCGCCCCTCGAGAGCCTGCCTCTAGCTATATACTACCACTTAGACATCGTCCCTCTATCCCGTAAGCACTGCTTATGTATAATAATACATAATTACAGACCACAAGATCGAGCTGATGAACAATATACTGAAAATTTTCTGATTAAGTATAGCGCTAATGTCGAAAGGGTCTATTTTGAAAATATATATTGAAATTCATAATGATGGTCATAATGATCATTTGTCATAATTTTTAACTGCCCGCAGACTTTGCCCAAGCGTATTTTCTGTCAAAACTATGTTACATAAACAAGAAACGTGTAATGAATACTTAAAAGTTAGGCACTCTAAACTAATATTATACTGTCACAGATAATGCTGCCTAATCGTATTGTCTGTCAAAGCTTTATTACAGAAATAAGAAACATTATAATGTACACTTAAAAGTAAGGCACTCTATAAACTAATATTATACTGTCACAGATAATGTTGCCTAATCGTATTTTCTGTCAAAGCTTTATTACAAAAATAAGAAACATTATAATGTACACTTAAAAGTTTGGCACTCTAAACTAATCTTATACTGTCACAGATAATGTTGCCTAAACGTATTTTCTGTCAAAGCTTTATTACAGAAATAAGAAACATAATGTACACTTAAAAATTAGGCACTCTAAACTAATATTATACGTATACTGTCACAGAAATGTAACCAAAATGTATTTTCTGTCAAAACTATAACAGACATACTAAACGAGTGAAATTCCGTAAGTAATAGATGTACAGGGAAATATTCTTCAGAATGGGGTCTTTCGTAATGTCACATATTTAAAAGGGGGTGAAAGTAAAATTCTGGCGATTTTTGATAGATTTTCATAGTAATAATAATAAATGTAGCAAGAGCGAGCGGATTAAAATTAACAAAATTGGTGTTACTTAATTTACGAATGTCCCCAAATATAAAAAACAAATTGATCATAAAATCTGGCCATCGTTTGGTGACTTCGGCCACAGCTCTAGGAGCTTTGTAACGTTATTTTCCTGCTGATATTTTGTAAATACCGTTATCTCGGCCTAGTGTTGTCACTATGAATCTTAGCAGCGTTATTTTCCTGACATATACTTTTGCTTTGCTTCCACAAACTAACGACTGGATCAATCAACTGGTCATCTGTTTGTCCCAGTCGGTTATCTCGACCAGCCAGATCCGATATTTATCTCAATATTAACAATAAACGATATTTATAGAAATTCGTCACTGTAAACCAGTCAGATTTGATTTATTCGTTAATCAAAATGCAGTGCTTAATTTTAACAACACAAATCTCTACAGCGAGATATACTGTAGGCAATAAGCTGTTTTATCGCTTCCAAGCAATCTCTATGAGACAAGATTTGATACAGAAATTAATATGAAAGAAGTTAAAGACAGTTCGATCTTTTTATTTTATTGCATTATTATATTTCTTATTACAAAGAGGGTATGATTTCTTACATTATTAAAAACATAGGTAGATGTAGCTATAACGTGCTTTTATTATTGCTCAAAGTACCTATATTCGATTGCTTTGTTTTAATTGTGTAATATCATAAAATTGGACTAAATTGTTTTTGAAATGTGCTTTACGTGGTTGAAGTAAATTTAAGTTGAACTCTGAGCAGGCTCGCGTAGGATATTTGAGGAGTGGCTTTTTAAAAAGACATTTTAGTATGATGACATTTTTAAATTGAAGCCGCTCGTAACTTAAAAGGTGAATGGCAATAAGCCGTATCGAAAAGCCGCTTCTCATTTATACTAGCTAGGACATATCTAAAGCATTTAGTATGGAATTGTGTGATTTTTGTTCTTTGTACATGCCTCGTTAGTATTAATTGGTCGGTGTTTTATTTTTGACTATCTATTGGACGTTGAGGTCATTCATACATAATCCAAACGATACATCAAAACTAAACTTAAGATTCATTGCAACATAGTTGCAGAGTTTCTTAGAAATTTGTGTTCTTTATGCCTGGCCTCAATAAGCTACTAATGATGTCATATATGACTCTGAGTTCTTAGAAATTTCGATTGTAATTGTAGGATGATGTTCTAATTACACTTGCGAGTTCTTGTAGAGTTAACACCTTCACTGTTCCCATACAAAATGATTTACCAGTCACACGTCCAGGTGTGCTTCCACTTTAAAGTTATGAAGCCATAGTGGAAGCACGGACTCGCGAATAAAAAAGCGTTAAATGTGTTAAAGCATTTGAGCATTTTCCGATATGATATTGGGGCATGAAATTTATGAATGGGGTAAGGAGCTAAAAACCGTTTTATCTTGCTACTCCGTGACGGGTGTGTGAGGTTGTCTACGTAGCATGGTTTTGGCTTTAGAGTTGACTTTAGTAACTCGAAAGTAAGGCGCTTGAAACGCTTCACGACCTTGCCTAATTATATAGATATGTATTATTTACAAATTGTCAGATCCGTTAAGTTTTACAAATTGAATTTTCGCAGATATTTTATCAGATAATGTGAAATCACTCGTAAGGCCTCCGGTCAGATCTTTGTGACGATTTTATTAGTGTGACTGAGGCATGTACTAGCTTGATGGAATTAGAGCGCTTCTGTTAGATTTTAGAGGATGTTAGAGATAATTTGAATGAGATACATTTGTTGGTTGTTAATAACTTATTCAATATCGCATGAATAAAACATGCTATCCGTTAAGATTGGATTTTATTTACCTACCATTCCTTTTTCCTTTAAAAAAATTTAAGTTTTACCTTAACCTTTCCAAAAAATCAAATTGTTTTAATTAGTTTCATTATAAGATTCTATTTCGCACGCAGAATATAATTTTATCTACAATTTGCATGGAGTGTCAAAAATGATACCATAGCGTTATTATAAAATAAAATGAAAATTAAACTTTTTATCCTGATTTTTTTTTTTTATATTTCGGTTTCATATTTTCGACGGAAAATATTAAAATGCAGCTAAGGGTTAAATTTGATCCTCAAGACTGACACTTCTGTTAACTAAATTAAAACTTAATTCAGATTAGTTTTCTAGCTAAACTGATAGCTAATCTTAATTTATCCTGTGAGTTTGCCTAGTAATCTAGTTTCATTACTTTGAAAAAGGCTATCTCAAAATATGTGCACTAAATTCAACCTTGAAGCACACCGAGAAGTTGTAACTACATATTCTTCTTGTGCCATAGCCATACTCTTTAGGACTTTGTATCCAAAAAGGTGTCAACGGAATCCTATTATTAAAGCTCCGCTGTCTATTTGTCCGTCTGTCACAAGGCTGTAGGTACGTATCTTTAGAACCGTAGGTATGGCGCTTGTGTTCTGACCGCAGAAAACTTAAACATTCTTAGGGCCGTTCATACACGGACTGCTCGAGCAGTAACCCAGTGATCAACATACACGGACCGCTCTTGCAGTCGACCGCATGGTGAAATGTCACCGCGCTGCCAACCGCCCGAAGCAGTTGCAACAGGTCGGGTCCCGTTGGCCTTACTTGCAAATGCAAATAGGCTAAATAGCCTTGGCGAGCAAAACGGCTCAGTAGTACACTGACCAAGTATGCAAAATGACTTTGTTATACAGGGTTATTTGTAATTCACTAGCATCCTTTTAACCCTAAACTTCTACCACTTAAACAAACGTTTTTTGTTTTACAGCTTTTGTCATAACTTAATATTTTGGTGTAATAACGTTTTGAAAATTTGAGATTTCCTCTTATTTTTACGATACTCTGTGTATTTGTATGGGAAAAAAAGTGCTTCATTTTAAAAAGTCGTAGAACAAAAAACATTTGTTTGAGTGATAGGAATTCAGGGTTAAGAGGATGTCAGTGAATTAAAAATAACCCTGTATAATGCCATGGTTACAAAATTGTCTTAATTTCAGGAAGACTTACTTAGCAAAACGTCTAGGTCGTTAAATGCACAAGTAGGCAGAATGACTCAATTGTGTAAGGTCTTGATTGTATTGAATAGATTTTGAAGACCTGACCAGGGGCCTATTTAATAAACGTGACAGGATACAAGTGATATTGACAATTTGGTCTAAATTGCGCAGCGAAATATAAAGCCCGGTGGAACACGGAACTTCTAAAGCAGCGATGTATTACGAATTGTCATAGTCACTTGTAACCTGTCACGTTTATTGTAAAGGCGCCAGACCATTTACCTACTAAAACATTATGTCATTAAGTCGTTTTACAACCAAGTCATTCCGTCTACTATGGCTTATAGCAATGAGGGCGTTTTACAGACCAAGGCATTGTGCTACCCGGACAAAATACAACCAAGGTGCTCTGCTCGCCAAGGCTAAATGCAAGTAAGGCCAACGGGACCCGACCCGTTGCAACTGCTTGAGCGGTTCGTGTATTGCGAATGACCATTTTGTATTGAAACTGCAGTACCTGTACCATGAGTTACACTAGTTTACAGTGACCGTACTCGCTAGCGACGGCGTAAATGATTTGTACGGAGAATTGTGTACAGCGCCTCTAGCGGTCACTTACGGAAGTACAATTCTCCATACAAATCATTTACGCCGTCGCTAGCGAGTACGGTCACTGTAAACTAGTGTAACTCATGGTAGAGGTACTGATCACCCAACGGCGACCGCTTGAAGCTGCTGGCGCTGACTGCTTGAAGCAGTCCGTGTATGGCCGGTCTTAGACGAACCTAAAATTATAGTTTGCTTTAAAGTGACAATTGGACGTAGGTATGCAAACTTGAAGCAATCCACACAATGATAATTTTGAGAAAAAACCGATATTGTTAGACACGTGGTAGAAAAATGTACATAATCTTTTATTTAACCTTTAGAAAATGATAATACGGTTTGTTAAGGTATTTTCATCACTTAAGCTCTGAAAGTAGGTTGCATTTAACTTAAAAGCCGTGTTGTAAATTCGATTTACATCTTTAGGGATGTAAGTAAATTTAAAATTCGATTGGTGCTCCTTTGTATTCACGAACTGGTAAACAAGGAGATTGTAATGCGTAATACTTACCTCCAAACCTCCATGCTAGCATAATGCTGCTGGCCAGTGCTGGCCGAATGTGCCAAAGCCAAAGAACGCGAGGCCATTAAAAAAAACAAAAGACGGTTTGGCGCGATAAATTTTCTTTCGCTCTGATACAAATTGCGTATACATTTTTAACATAACGGTTTCTCTTTATTTCCTCGCATTTGTGATGAAAAGTAGAGTGTTCAACTCGAGTGTAAATGATCAATCACACCCGCGAACTATAAGCACCCTCGCTCGCTTTGCTCGCTCGTGCGCCTGAATATCTTGGGTGTGATTGATCACTTACGACACTTGTTTACCAATCTACTATTAAAGCAGTCCGCTCTGTGTCCAGCGCTGGTCCGGCGTCAGCTTCAGCTGGCGGCGCGCGGCGTTGGGCGGGCGGCTGCGCGGGCTGCGGGCGCGGCTGGAGCGGCAGCGGCGCAGCGGCGACGCCGCCGACGGGAAATCGTCGTAGAACACACGCCGAACACAATAAAAAATTACTAAGCGGTGGCGTGACCTCGTAAAAACTCGATTCCTACTAAGTCGTCTGTTACAATCAGTGTCAAATAGTTCGTGACACCCGAAGTGGTCTAAAAGTTTGCAACACGACCTTACTCGAACTGTAACATAGACGTGTTGCGTACTATTTGGCTACTATCACGAACTATTTGACGCTGACTGTACAGTCAAGGTCATGAGTCGTTTTCAAAAAAAAATGTACACAATTAAGGGATTTAATTAAAACAAAACTTAATTGATTCTTTTGTGTGACGAAAGTTACCCATATATTTTGTAGGACTAACTTTCGTAACACAAAGGAAGCGATCGATGTTCATTTTTTTTTGAAAAAACTCAAATACCATGACGTCAAAAATATCTATACACCTCTATGCCACTAATCATAAGGTTGATGTTTATATATATTTCAACTCCCGCTCCCGCATTCAACGACCGCTTTAGCCTAGTTGGTAGTGACCCTGCCTACGAAGCAAGAGGTCCTGGGTTCAAATCCCGGTAAGGGCATTTATTTGTGTGATGAGCACGAATATTTGTTCCTGAGTTATGGATGTTTTCTATGTATTTAAGTATTTATTTATCTATATAAGTATGTTTATCGTCGTCTAGTACCCATAGTACAAGCTTTGCTTAGTTTGGGACTAGATCGATTTGTGTAAGATTGTCCCCTAATATTTATTTTTTTATTTATTTTATTTGAAGCGATGGTTGTATAGATATTTATGCTCTCGACTGTGTTTACCATACCCGACAAGGCTGCGGTCAGGGTATTGTCGACTCTGAATGAACGACCTGAGTCTTATGGCCATTATACGAGGGTTTGAATTATCAGAGCTCTAATTGTCTAACGTAATTAACGTTCAGAATTATCACCGCTTGTCAAAAAAAAAACAAAAAAAAAACGAAAGCTCTGAAGTCTTTGGCCAGTTTGATATGTTATGGCCTAGTGGTTAGAGAACCTGACTACGAAGTGAAAAATACGAATGTTTGTTCTCGGGTCTTGGGTGTTTAATATGTATTTAAGTATGTATCTATAATATAAGTATGTTTATCCGTTGCCTAGTACCCATATAATACAAGCTTTACTTAGCTTCTTTGGGACTAGGTCAATTATTGTGAATTGTCCCGTGATATTTGAGTTGGTGTATCTGGTGTTGCAGACATTTCCACTATGATGACTTAGATTAAGACTCTAATGGATAGCTGTTATTGGCCTCGTATGATGTAACCTTTTGTATGTTTCTTTTATTCATTTAAGGCTGTTGTTATCCTGAATAAAATAAATAAATAAATTATTATTTTATTTATATTTAGTTGAAATTGAAACATAAGTTGTTGTAATTTATATCAGGCGTTACTTTGTGGAGGTCCATATTAATGACCTGAAACAATTACTTGCATGAACACGCATTTTAATTAATTAATTGTGAGAAAAGTAATTATTTCAGTTCATTAATAAGTTGTTGTTACACATTTTAGGGAGTGTTGAAGAGAAAACAACGAATATCAGACATTTTTTTTTATTTGTTTCGATTGGTGCGTCAGGTACACTCGACAACATGATTCGGCCGTCGTTACAATATTTGCACTGGGACAGTTCGCGCCGGCGGCGAGTTGCCCGACTAAATGGCACCGTTCCTCATGGCCGCGTGCAAGCGTACCGAGCTCACTTGAAATTGCTTTTATTAAATAACAGACGATAGAATTATTAATTACATCAATATTTTACGTTCAACTTACTATGCTACAAAATATACAATTATACACTCAGATAACAAGTCAACAAGTTTCGTTTTAAGTTTATTTTTTTCTAACTTGGCAAAGCACTGGAGATAATGAATTAATGATAAAAATTCACTGTACTTGTTTAATCGTGCATTCCATACAAAAATGGGTTATTTTTGTACATTGTAACTAAAATAATTGTTAAAATTTTAAATATTCTGTACTTTTAGCCAAGTTAGATGTGAGCAGGGCGATCGCTTAAACTAAGGGCTGGCCTAACTACGTGTGATGTTATGTTCTACCGAGTGCAACGTCCGTCGTTTACGCGATCGAACTGTTCTGTTGGGAAGTCCTTATCAGTCCAATTGTTGCTATAATGATAAATTAGAACTAAAACTAAAGTGTCATAGTTATATGTTTGGATCAGTTGGAACTGTATGAACTATGACACGAATAACACAAGAGTTACAATTGTAAAGTAAAAAGTTAAAATTAAACAATGTTTATTAATGTGTTGTTGTTTCCATGTTGCAGATCAGACAGTTTTTTAAGGGTCATTTTTTAATCAGACCAAATTTAGATAATATTAACTAAATAATTAACCCTTTATAAGGTCCCATTTATTGGAGCACACTACCACAGAATCAAAAGCAGCTATCGAATGCGTACCTGACAAAGGATATTTTTAAAGCTAGTAGTATTTTCAATAATTACAATAGAAATTGTGACGTATATTGTAATCAATAAGGTTGAAATTCCAACTCAATGCATGTGGTCGCTAAATCGCATCTGCCTTATAAAGGGTTAATATCCATAAAATACAGTAAGATTATTTCCACTTTGGCACTCGGCAATTCTCGACATACATCAAGAGATCGGATCGGAAGTGCAAAGCTTACGCGGAGGTTTTGTTATTAATTAAATTAAATAAGGTTTGGATATTTTATGAGAAAACGAAAACGAACCTTTACGGTCAAAACTGAGACGTCCCGAGTGTCAAAGTGGCAATAATCTTACTGTACCTTGTGCTTAAAGAGTTTCTTACTATAAGACCGCTCAGAATGTCTTCAAAGAAGGGACTCATTTACTTTACCATTGGAAATCTTACTTATCGATTATAAAACAAAATGGTAGCCGCCTTTTGTACAACATATTGTTAAAATTATGATTATTTTGGTTTTTATATTAAATGTATAAATAAAATTAAATGGTAACAGATAATCTTTACAAAGCTTAGGAGACATTTAAGACTTGTTCCCCATTGCTATTTTAAGTTTTTGAATGAAACTGGAATGAGTTAGATACTTCAAAAGCAGCCATTCAAAGCTGTCGTGCAATATTAAAAAAATATTTAGCAAGTCTCTTTTTATTTCTTTACCTCTATTAATCCACCTATCAAAATAATGTTCTCACCACATGTTACCATTTCACAATTACAAAAATATCACTGTTTTGTTCTATGGAATATTATATAATTTTACAATATTCAATTCCTTGCTTAAGAGAACTTACGAAAATAATTCACACTCGCATTATTGATTTAAGCTATCTATACTATTTAACATTCACTTCTTATAATATGTACGTCATTCTTAAATTAAATTAAATAATACATATGTATTTATTTCTAACAACCTATTATAATAATCTTCAACAAAATGGCTTAATAAAATACTTAAATTGTTCATAAACAACTTGTTCTATAAAAGCATTATTTAACATTAGGTCATGCAAGTTAGGGCCGCTTGCATATTGTGTGGTAATTAAAACGCTAAACTTGAGTTAGGATTCAAAATTACTTACATCTTGACACTACCAAACGAGCAAACTAAACTAACCTTAACAGGGTTAGTAGTGTCAGCATGTATTGAGCTGTCAATCATAACCCAGGTTCAAACAACTTAATCTAGGTATTATTCTTTTTTTGTAAATGACCCTAAGAATTTCATGTTCTTAAAATTGTTTTTGACAGCTAGAACTAACTACATTTTGATAACAGCTAAGATATTGTAGAAGATTTGAATGGCTTCATATAACTTGGGACGTTGTCGAAATTTGGCTTTCACATGAATACTATCGTATTATACAGTATCAATCGCTAAAAAAGTTAAATCTATGGCGTTCTGAACACAACCCTAATTTAATGAAGTAGTCATTGTTACGTAAACTGGCTACTGACGGCTCGCCTCCGAGACGAAATAAAACAAGATAAAAAACACAATTTATACATATTTGTTTCTCTCGGATATGGAGGCGTCAGTAGAAATGTTAACAAATTCTACAATTACTTTTGCACTTAGAAACGTCAAACTATACGATCTTAAGTAAATTATTTAAAAATTTACCAATTAAAAAATACTTAACGTCTCCGGGTCGTCGTCTGCTAGATATTTAATCGGCATTAACTTTTTTTATAATAATAGTTACAATTTCGCAGTTAGCTCTGACTAATTAACGACGTTAATGCCAATTAGAAATCTTTGACAGCAATTAATGAACCTAAACTTAATGAAACATTAGTCGGGAGCGTTCAGGAGCGACTGGGAGTCCAGAAGTAAAGAAGCGTCTATGAGGCTGACCTGCATACAGTCAAGCGAGGAGCGTGGCTCACCACGACTCACGCTGAATGGGAAGAAACGAGACACGGCCGCCGGCCGCGCCGTTTCTGCGTCCAGGTCGCCGTTGGATTGTCGGTTGCTTAGAATAGAAAGGGACGATAGCTTCTCGTTCAGTCGTTGTATCTGTGGGTGAAGTAATATATCATGAATATCATGATACCTTTATTCTTGCAGAAACTTAAAATTACACAAAAAGAGTTGAATGGTATAATTTCATGTTTCCTTTAATTATTGTTGCCACATACATAATCAACGTGCATCCAGGCGAGCCAACGTCGAAAACACTATTCATGAGTACCAGGATACTATGAGTATGCAAGTAGATTGAGCACGATGACACACGCATCGGTAATTCCGAACAATTGTCGAACGGAAAATTCTCTGGACGTTTTATTTTCAGTCAAGTCATATTCCACACGCGAACGTTGAAAAGCGAACATTAAACTGAAGTAGTTGCAGTAGTTGGTTGGAGTATCGGACGGAAAGATGGCGAACGGCCGGGCGCGGCCATAATGTCGGACCACAATCGGTTTGAGTTTATAACTTCAAATAAATTAGCGCCATCCTAAATATTCCAGCCGGAAATCCCTGTGCGTGTCATCGCGCTTACATGGTTCACTCACATACTGCGTAAAGATAGATTAACTCATTTTTAATTCCCTCAATAACTATCTGAAAGTACCAGGCTATCATGACAACAAGAAGCTCACCTCTTTCAGCACAGCGTAGTTGAAGACGTGGTACTGGACGGGCCCGGCGTGCGGCGCGTCTAGCGGCAGCAGCCATCGCTCGTAGCACTGCGACCAGAGCTCCATGCCCGCTACAGACGTACACGGCTCTAGACGAGGCAAGTCCGTGGACTGCTTGCTTGACATTGATGTGTGTGCTGAGGGATATTATTAAATTTTTACGTCTATACGACATACGAGTAGTTTTCAAAAAATTTGTACACAATTGATGGATTAATTAAAAACAATATTTAATTAATTATTTTTGTGTAACGGAGTTACCCATATACTTTGTATGACTAACTTTCGTTAGCTACACAAAAATAGCGATCGTGATTTATGTTTTGATTAAGCCGTTAACTATGTACAAACTTTTTGAAAACTATCCATACCACACGGTAATCTACAAAACTGAGCAGACTAGACTAGAGAAAATTAATACACTGATCTTCGGTGATAGTGCAAATCCGCTTATCTACCATGCGTAACTACCTGCATTTTACGGGGGATGGAATTAATTTCATATTTGTTCCATTTTAGTGAATTTGGAGAAAAACTTGGAAATTGGCTTAATTTGTCAGATAGGCGAAATTGTCCAATACCAGTTAAGCTGATGGGTGGCGAGCATTGCATTGCAGGATGCCTACACTCAGCATTGGGTGGCTATGGGCTGAAGAAGAAAGAGAGAGAGAGAGAGAGTTAAGCTGATTGACACTATCTCCAACGATAATTAAAAATAGTCTTTTTTAAGAAGTCAAGGTCAAATCTTGCAAGCAGAATTTCACAAACTTCTAGTAATAGAATTATCTTGAAATTTGGTACAAATGTGTAGTTTAAATGACAATGCAAGTACAAAGTTTACGGAAACTTATTGGAAATCAATCAGTAAGTAAAGCAGGTGCAAATTCACTCACATAGCCTCTGTTTAGGCGTCATCGCAGGTTTATCCGACATGTAGAAAGGATTGTAGAATAACGCCTTATCTTTTTCCGAGAACTGCTCGCCCCAGTCCCACACTGGCCTTTGGACAAAGTTCTGAAAAGAAAAATAGTTAATTAACTTTTGAGGTAGCCAAGACAGCCCATTGCCTGTTTGAAATTGAATTATTGAATCACAAGTCGCTAAAATAAAATGTCGCTATAAAATTACTACAAGACAAAAGGGTTATTTCTATTTATCCACACCCCTTTGTTTGAACCTTGCGTTCTATAATTAATTATATAGATTAATACTAATTTTATTTTCAATTACTTTTTTAAATGTTTTTTTTTTTATCTGGTTCATAAATAATATGAATGGATCTTGCAATTTGTACATTTTGTCTCTGTTTCCATCTTTCTCTTTTAAAAACCTACCCCTTGTATGATTAAGACACGGATCGGTGCCCAATTTAAGGCATTATTTTTGTATTTTTTTTAATCTGTGTAATTGGATTTACATACATATTATATGAAACAGTTGAGGTTAGAATGCACCACTTTTGTCACTTCCCGCATTTGAGGGGTT
Organism: Archips xylosteana; assembly: GCA_947563465.1. Classification (NCBI taxonomy): domain Eukaryota; kingdom Metazoa; phylum Arthropoda; class Insecta; order Lepidoptera; family Tortricidae; genus Archips; species Archips xylosteana. The sequence goes on from OX387360.1 coordinate 16,874,683, forward strand.
AAGGCTGCGTTTACACGAGAGATATGCGAGGATGCGTTACGAGGGATGTGTTTGTCATGAACCAATAGAAACACTTCATTCACTTAGGACCTTTTAAATTAAGTGTTTCTATTGGTTCATGACAGACACATCATCACAGCTCCGGTGGATACGCAGCCTAAATGTCGCGTTTTTTTTTTCAAATGATTGGAAATTTTAAAGAATAGGGCAGCCACGGTGATTGAAAATACGAAAGACAGACTTCTAAATTAATGATAATATTGATAGCGTCTAACTTCCGTTCTCCAAGCAAACAACGATCAACTCACCTTAGCCACAGCCAACTCCCTATCCCGGGGGCAGTTGAACAGGAACGTGTCGAACAGATGGTTGTGCGCCGCGTCACTCAGCGTGGTGAGGTAGGTCTCCGAGAACTGGAAGCGTTCGGGGAACTGCTGCAGCAACTGCCACACGCAGTCCAGGAGCAGCGCGAACACCGGCGCCGGCTGCGCGAGCGCTGCGTCCTTGGAGGTTATGTCCTTGGGGTTCCCGGGCCGGGGGAGGCCGAATCTGTAAGAATAACGTCGGGGGTTCTGATTATCAAACGTTCATAATCATCATCATCCCAGCTTATATACGTCCCACTGCAGGGCACAGATAGGCAGGCCAAGGCAATGTTTGAAAATTTTGAATAAATTCATGATGAGAGTAAATATATAGAGATCTTGTTAGAGCTTGCAAATCTTACAATGAAAAATTTTCCGATATTGACATATTTCATCTGTCTTTGCAACAATTTGTTTCTGCAATTAAAATTAAAGTTAAAGATTATAAATAAGTAAATAGTAGGTAAGTCAATAACAAGAGGAACCTTTGGAAGAAAATAGTTATACAATTATACACTTGTCTATTTGGTTATATAAATATATCATTACTATTGTATTCATTCGGTTCTTTTTTTCTCTTCTGTATTTACAGTATACTTCTTGTTTGAGCAACAGAAATGTTATTAGTTATAAGTGAAAACTGTTTGGCTAATGAATTGTTCAAATGATTTATGTATTTGTGCAATGTTTGCCTGTTTGTTTTCCAAATAAATAAATAAATATCAAATTAACAAGGAAAACTATAACGGCTAAGTTGGCTTGAGTGCCGTCTCTGTTTGTTTTGTTCGAATAGACGGAGACGGCATCACATTTATCCGTCAAATAAATTTTGATCAATGGATGGTGAAACAGGGGGTAAGAGTAAATAGCAATCTAAATGACAAAATGTACCTAACTTTTTTTTTTTAATTGTTAGACGGAGGCAAACGAGCAAGCGGGTCATCTAATGGAAAACGATCACCACCGCCCATAAATATCAACAACTCAAAGAGAGTCACTAATCTGTTGCCGGCCTTTAAAAAGGTGAAGGAACAGAGGAGAGGGAGGAGGAGAGGTATTGGGCCCCCGGCGCTCTCACTGACTGTACGAAACGCAGCAGGATTACTGGTGCTTCACGCCGGTATTCTGTGAGAGGGTGGTACTGCCCCGGACGAGCCGGCCCATTCGTGATGCAGCGGCTAACTACAACATGGCTCTACTACTACTTGGGAAGTTCCGTACAAAATACAAAATCCTTAAAAAAATATTACTTATTGAATGCAGATAACGTAACGTCAACGAAACTGAAACCAGTATGCTCTGGATCCTTGCCCCAATGCCTTAAAACCAAGGTTTTCGATCAGTGCGTTCTCCCAGTTTTAACATATGCTTCTGAAACATGGCCCCTTACAGTAAACATGGTTAAGAAGCTCAAAATCGCTCAGAGATCCAAGGAGAGAGCCATGTTAGGGCTTAGTTTGAGAGACAGAGTGCGGAATGATTGCATCCGGAAACTAAAGTAACAGACATCTTGAGACGCATTGCACGACTGAAATGGAACTGGGCGGGGCATGTGGCACGCGGAGTGGATAACCGCTGGGCCCATAGAGTGCTGGTGTGGAGACCGCGGACCACAAGAAGAAGTGTAGGCAGACCCCAGATGAGATGGTCTGATGACATAAAAAGTTACGCCGGACCGTACTGGCTCAGGAAGACGAAGATTAGGACGAAGTGGAGGAGATTAGGAGAGGGTTACATCCAGCAGTGGATAGAAAAAGCCTGAAAAAGAAGAAAGAGAAGAACGGCTACGGAACCTTATCCTGGGCGTGACCGACACGCTCTTGGCTGGTTTTATTAGCTTTAAAAGACAAGATACTAAGACAAAAAGTATAAAGCATAGAACAAAAGAGCTCACCGATCGCAGAAGGGGTGTCCTAGCGCGAGCCATTCCTTCTGGATGAGCGACTGGAAGCCAGAGATTGTTCGGAAGTAAGGGTCCACGAGGAGCTGCGTCAGGCACGATACCACAGCGCAGTAATCTACACCATCACCTGGAATAAAAAAAAACTCAAATTTAGTTAGTGAACTGCGCATACTAGCAAAGAGTTACTTGCACCTGCTTCTGAACCCAAAAATTAACTTAACCGGAGATTTGATTGGTGGTTAGATTGAAAATAGACATACCGTTAAAGGAATTCAAAAATAAACTTCTAAAATGGCTAAAAGAATAATGCTTCTACTGTGTTAATGAATTCATGAAATACCGGAGTGTACTGGCAACATAATAATTACGTAGGTAATTTAATAGGTTGGTAGGTAGTATAAACCTATCTACGTAATATAAAATAGTGTAACAACCAATATTGTTATCTTAGAACCGTGTATACTATGTTGAATGCAAATAATTTAATTAAATTTTAGTATGTGTGAATGTCGGTAAGTATTATTTATTATAGATTCAAAATTCATCATTACCTTGCACTGTGTAATGCCCATTATTAATTTAAAGGCATAGATTCGGAGACGGACTACCACGACTTCTGTTCAACCAAGTACAACTCAAATATTTTCACCATTTATAGGTATAATTTATGTTTTATGTCCGAATGATATTTTTAAAAAGTCAAATGCTTGGCTCAAGTAAAAAATCTTGATATTTCCAAACCCGTTTACAGATCTAAAGCCGAGTTTAGACCTGCAAGAAAAAACGTGCAAGTTGCATTACATTGCGAGGCAGTAAAGCCGAGTTTGATGTCAATCCATCGCCGCAGTGTAATGCAACATGCACGGTTTTTTTGCAAGTCTAAACTTAGCTTAAATCGATACCGGCAATGTATTTGCCGTCAAACATTTACGGTCCAGGATCGAATGCCTTGACAGGGTTGTCAAATGGTTTAAGGGTTAACAACTGACCCTCTTGCAAGACGACGGTGACGTTGTCGGCGAGGTGCCGCGCGGCGTCGTCCGCGAAGCCGACGCAGCGCGCCACGTGCCGCAGCCAACGGCTCGACTCCATCAGCGAGTAGTACTGCGAGTCCTGCATCTGCACGCAAACCAGACGGTCACACGAGGGCAACATCAGACAACAACAACAACAAATACACACACAACAACTTGACAACATCAGAAAATAAATTAACAGAAAATAATCCACCAATTTAATTTAGACCTTCAAGAAACTTCATCATCATCAGCATCATTTCAACCGTAGCTGGACATAGGCCTCCCTCATTGGTGAATCATTACGATTGGAAGCACACATCCACTCTGAACCTGCGGCCTTCACCAATCGTCCGTCCATCTCGTTGGTGGACGTCCCACGCTGCGCTTGCCAGTTCGTGGTCTCCATTCCAGAGCTTTTGGGCCCCAACAGCCATCTGTTCTGCGTGCTATATGCTCAACGAGCTAATCCGTTTGGCTATGTTGGTGACCCCGGTACTTCTATGTACGGATCTCCTCGTTTCTGATTCGATCCCTCTCCATAGCTCGTTGAGCGACTCTGAGCCTATTCATCAGGTCCATAGTGAAGCACCACGTCTCAAATCCTATGTCATCACTGGCAACACACACTGATAAACAAACTTATCAAGAAACTAAGTATTAAGTCTAAATAAAAATGGTGTATTATTTTGAGTTGACGCACTCTTCATATAGGAGTGCGAAATATAAGATGTTGTGACACGTATAGAGAAAGAAATGTTAAGTTAGTTTGGGCATGTGGAGAGGACGGATGAAGGAAGAATTATACATGGTTATTGGTAAGTCGACCTATTCCTGTTAAGGGGTTATGGGGGAGGTCATTTGCAATCATTTTTGTCCCATAAAGCCCTATGCGAAAATTAACCATTTCTGAGATAATTGAAATTTAAGGTTTTTTACAAAAATAGTCGGAAACGCATTTTCAAAAATTTATTAAAAAAAAAGTTGACCATTTAAATCAACTTTTTTTGTTTTCTTATGTACAAAATAAAATAGCTATTCTTATGCAATATTAAAAGTATAATTATCTGTACACGTTTCAGAACGCAGAACCAAAAAGTAAAAAAAAATAAGTTTTTTTATCAGGTTGTTCAAAATGAAAGGCACAAGACAGAAAATTTTACTATCACATTTGACGTGCAGATTGTACGTAAAACATGCACGTGTTTCAAGCTTTCTAACAAGCTACTAAGTTTTGTAAATGGTTCCCAGAAAAAAAAAATCACAAAGAACGTTGGAAGAAAATCACGTCCAAACATTTTCTCAAAGTAAACTCAACATTCTCGTCAATCAAAAATTTATTTAAAAAAAAGTTGGCTATTTAAGTGAACTTTTTTTTATTTGCTTATTTACAAGATAAAATAGCTGTTCTTATGCAATATTAAGGGGCTGTTTCACCACTTTTTTTAAAGTTCGGATTAGCTTGATCATAACCTTATTTGTCACATGGAATAAAAATTTCTGTTTCACCAGTCTTGATTAGCGCTAAGTGACGGACAAACTATTTCTTAATTTGACCATCAGATCAGGTAGCATTTAGCATTTTTATCCGTCACATATCTTTTTAATTAGTTATTTTATTTTTTTGTGGCCATGGTTGGAGAGCCCTTCGGCCGGTTTCAGAAAAATAAATCAAAGTATTTTTTATTTTTTAAAGAAAGAAGTCATGCTAAATTGCAAACGAGAATTTAAATATCAAGATTTGAATAAAAAATATAGGTACGCTTTTAGTATTTAAAAATAAATCCAAAATTTCGTAATATTTTTTAATTACAGACTTTTTTTTTAGTGGCTCAATCGTTTGTTCTACCTGAACTTGTACATCGCCATTAAAAAAAAAGTTAATCTGTCAAAGGGTTTGGCGCCACTTTTCGATTCGTTTTACGTGATTTTATTTTTCTTTGTTATTGTTAACCAAAGTATCGTAAATAAATACCGTTTTTGGATTAATTATAATGTTACACATTTGTTTATGCAAAAAAATAGATGTGTTTAAAAATAACATAGTTTACGATTTATTTTGCTTTAATAATGAGCGACTCTTTGAACGAAAATATGCGAACAGGAACCCGTGGTCGTGAAATGGGACGTTGCTATTCCGACTTTTTGTTAAACCGACGATTAGTTAAGTGGTACTTAGTTTGCACAGGACCGGAGTGGTGAAACTGAAAAAAAAACTGGCCGACAGATTTGTGCAGTACTTAGTTTATTCATTGGTTACGTAACCAGTAGTTTGACAATAAGGTGGTGAAACAGCCCCTAAAAGTACAATTATCTGTTCAAGTTTAAGAATGCGAACTTTACTTGAAAGTACCAGGAGTGCATAAACGCAAGGTGACTCACCCAGAACCCTCCGAGCGTGGTCGGCGTACACAGCTCCACAAGCTTGTTGTAGGAAGCTTGTAGGGCGCCGAGCGATGGCAGTACGGAGCCGCTCGTCGCCGGCGCTGCAAAGCTGTTGCCGCATAGGTGGATCACGTGCGGGGGCGTCAGCTTCGGATGGGATCGACGGACCTGGGGAACGGATGAAATATAATTTCAAAACTTGAAAAGTTTTTACATACCGCCATTCCAAATATGTATGTCAAATTGCTTTAACGAAACAATTGTTTTCACTTCCAGATGAAAGGGCTGGACTATGCTGAGAGACACTTCCCCTAAAGGCCGATTTTTGGTCTAATACAGAGTTGTAAACACAAGCGTTCACTGGACAATTGGACATGAATGCTGTAACACCTGTAAAACTATATTGTAACAAATAAGCAAATAAAAATTTCACATCTGAGATGCAACATAATTTATCTAAATAAAATTACAAAAAAACAACAAAATAATGTATTTCTAGATAGGTGCGGTTAGTGTACGACCCTGTAAATCAAATCCTTATGGCAATTACATAAGGGTTTCATTATCAGGTCGTACATTATTATCATTCATTCCGCGTCGAGCATTAAAGGTCATACATTAACCGCACCCTTTCTAGATTACTAAACTAGTTTCATAACCAGCGTTTAGCGTTTAGTTGCAAGACCTTCAGTTGTAATTTTCATAATAGACTTATTTATTCTAAATACCAATTGGGGATGTCTATTTTTTTGCAATGTATAGAAAATCGAAAACCATTTCGAAATAAATGCTTTTTAAATCGTTTTCTGTAGTTATTTCATTTTAATATTATGTAATGAATTTATTATATAACAAAGAAGCAATGACCTTCTTTTGACATTGGTGTAAATTGCGTGACCGGTCCAAGTCGTACTTTATTCTGTGTGGTTAGAATTCTTCACAATTTACGCGTGGATTATACTACGGAGTTTGATTTGGACCCGCTGTCTGACATCTAGCACTTTGTCAGTGCCAGTAAAGTGACACAGTGTATAGTGTACCACTACGCAAAAAATAATTAAAGGGGTTGCCTTATCGTACGCATTTAGATAGATTTAGAAATTTGGCATTGTGCGAGCCCTCAATTATAATCTGACGTCATCAACTAAAATAGTTTCAATAATTAATTTTGAAAAAAGTAGAGAACTAAATGACAAAATATTGAAATTAGTTTCTTATAATTGACTTTTCTATACAAAAAAAATATAAAAACCACTGGTAATTTTTTTTAGACATTCCCAATTATGTATACGAATATTTTGTAATAGTGTGATGATTTTGTAGCCACACGTACCTGTTCCAACAAGACGCTCTCAGCCGTAGCCGAGTGTTCCGTAGGCAGCAGCTCCCCACTCCTCAGCAGCGCGGCGCCGGCCGGCCGTCCCCACACCCACACGGGCACGCGGCCGGACCGGAAGTGCCGCGCCGACTCCATCAGGTTGTAATCCAGCACCGAACTCGGCACTATCAGCGTCTCTCCGGCCGTCAACATGAACGCATCCGAAGTCCCGTTAATACAAGTTATCCTCCAGTGAGGACACTCGCATCGTTCTAGCTCCCTCTTCCAATCGCCAGGGCGTATGAACATGTTCAAGTCTGAGGGCAGGGTGGGGTAGTACTGCTCTTTGAACTCGAAGGCGAAGAGTAGGTCGTGTCGTTTGGGGAAGGCGTGGTGGATTAACGCCATGGCTACTCGCCGGCCGTGCCCGATGGGGGAGTTCACGAAACTGAATGTGAGGACTTTCATGTTCTGAAAGGAGACGAGAAGTGTGATACATATAGCTTGACTTGAGACTGACATACATTGGTCGTTTGAGTTCATGCGTATTTACACGTAAAGCATGTATGTTGTAACTGAGCCACAGTATCCGAATAAAAAATACAAAATACCATTCAAATGAGGTGTAATTCTGTAAATAATAATATATATAATAATATATTTATTATGTTAAAAGAACAAGGTTTACAGTGCAAAGGTTGGAATCTGCTAGTAAGTATAAAATACCTGTGTCAGCAGACTCCGCTCTTCCATATCAAATAAGTTTTAACAATAACAACTATACAATATTAACAATAGTGTGAGTGTGTAGATGTGTGTGTGTGTATGCGCGCACACGCGTGTGCGTGCCCGTGCGCGTGTGTGCGCACAAGTGAGCGCGTAAGTATATCACAGCCTAGTACATATACCCAAGTTTCACTACACAACAAATAACTATTATAATAATCCTTCAACATCTTCATAATTCAGGGTTTTCAACCACATTGTTAAGGCCTTATTGCAAGGTTGTACCCGTAAGGGAAATATATTTGTAACCCTATTAATTTTATTATAAAGGCGCGCTGACAGTACTCGAAATTGAGTTCCAGCAAAACGAGATTTACAGAGTGGGACCGTGGCAACATTATACTTTCTTCTACCAGTCATTAACTGTGGGTTAAATGTCAAGGATTTGTGTACTTTGAGGGCAGTCAACAGAACAAATAACTTTCTCATAGAGAGAAGCCCAGAAATAGCAATATAAGTGTCCCTTGGATATTTTTTTATCAAGTATTTGATAAAACGAATGAGAATGATAATTTTCAAATAGTTAGTATTAACCGAGATACTACTTTTGGACGGCATTTTCGCAGATGTCGGCTTACAGGAATGGTAGGCTTTATCTATATCTATCTTAATATATAAAAGAAGAAACTGACTGACTGACATATCAACGCACAGCCCAAACCACTGGGCCTAGAGATTCCAAATTTGGCATGTAGGTTTCTTATAAGGTCTAGGGGTGCACTAAGAAAGGATTTTTCAAAATTCACTCCCTAAGGGGGTGAAAAGGGGGTTCAAAGTTTGTACGGGGAAACAAGATTAGTTTGACTATTTTATTCGAAACTTCACAGAAATACTCCTAATGATAAATAAGTAAACACGTGTTTCAGGTTTTTTGAGAATTCAACCCCTAAAAGGGGGAAAGGGGTAACAAAGTCTGAAAATCAACATGGGTGTTGTTTCTATGGTTAATCGGGTCGCTGGTTATGAAAACAACAATGGTTTTAAAATCTGATGTGGCATACGTAAAATACCATCTCCCTGGATGGGGTGCGATGGGGTTGAAATGTCTAAATATCCATATGGGTTTCGTTTTTAAGGTTTTGCCCAAACCACTGGACCTAGAGACTTGAAATTTTGCACATAGATACCTTATACAATGCAGGCATCCACTAAGGAAGGATTTTTGGGAATTCCTACGGGGACGGGAAAAAACGGGGTTTATATATTCGATTCCGAGTAAACCTATCTCAGTAACTATAATAACTAGACTCTTCAAACTTGATACACAAGTAGGTATTACATTAGTTAAAACGTTCATTTCAGGATTTTACAAAATTCCCACGGGATAAGGAAAAAACGGGATTTTTCGTTTTACTGGTCGTAGAAAGCTGAAATTCGGCATCTAGGTTGCTTGGAGAGTGTAGAGGAGGATTAAGAGAGGACTTTTCAAAACTCCCATGGGACCTATGGGAACGGGAAAAAACGGGATTTTTCGTTTTACTGGTCGTAGAAAGCTGAAATTCGGCATGTAGGTTGTTTGGGGAGTGTAGAGGAGCATTGAGGACTTTCCAAAATTCCCACGGGAACGGGAAAAACGGGATTTTTCGTTTTACTGGTCATAGAAAGCTGAAATTTGGCAAGTGGGTTCCTTGGGGAGTGTAGGGGAGCAATATGAAAGCATTTGCCGAAATTCTTACTGGAACGGGAAAAAACGGGATTTTGCGTTTTACTGTTTGTAGAAAGCTAAAATTTCAAAATTCATAAGTTTAAAAAGTAAGTAGTTTAGTTTAATTTCATTTAAATTTAATTTCATTTAATTTTATTATACTGTAAGTAGGCCGCAAAGGGCTCTTTAATAGACTTAAAAAAAAGGAGGTTATGCATTCCACTTTATGTATTTTTTTATGTAGGTATGTTCACCGATTTCACGGTCAATTGTGGACCGATTATAAAAATTATTTTTTTATTCGAAAGAATACAATATAGTCCTGAGATGGTCCCATTGTCACCAAATCAGGATCTGATGACGGGATCTCAAAGAAATCGAGGGCAACCCTCAAATTTTGTAGGCACGCATTACGTTTTTCATATATTTTCTCAAGCTATTTAAGTGTTTGCGTCTGGTAGACATCATCTCATGTTGATGAGCTGATGATGGAAGGTTAAACTCCTTAACGGTTAGGAGTTATAGGAAGTTTCTTTAAATATCATATGCACGTATAGATCTTTAGTTGTATTCTTTCTGGTTATTCAGATGAGCTGATGATGGAAGGTATAACTCCTTAGCGGTTAGGTCACACAACACCTTTACAAAATACTATAATATGTATAATATCAATGCTAAGTAGGTACACAGCGCTTCCAGTTACTCAAGTTTCCGTAGAAGGTAACAAAACATTGAATTATGCCTAATGCAGGACAGGGGAAAGTAATAATAGGTTTTATATTATTAACAAGCCTGGTTATTTTAGTGCCCGCTTCCGAATTAGTGAAAAACATTGTATATAAAGAAATACTGTAAAGGACCGTATCTACCTGAAATTTAGTCGGGCTTGCTTGCTCGCTTACTTGCACGCTTTCTTGCACGCTTGCTTGCTTGCGTGCATGCTTGCTTGCTTGATATCTTAGTTCTTTGGAATACTCATGGTATACGCGAGCGAAGCCGCGGGCAAAAGCTAGTAACTTATATTTTAACTTCTGAAGCGTAATGAATCACGAGCCTTAGATATACAGGATGTAGATTACAACCTAGGGTTACTATGCCAAGGGTGCGGTTAACGTACGTCAGAGTAACTGTCGTACATTACGAGTCGACGATTACCGGGCGTACATTAAGCGCACGTATGACCAAGCAGGGCAAGTTTATATGGCAGAACTTTTTTCTATTCTATACTTTTATGGCGCGTGAGTTACAACAATTTTCCTCCTAGCATATTAGTGTTGTGTTGCAAATAAATATAGTAAACAGCAGACTTGTATTTTCATAGACCAGCCCAAGTAATTTACAGTCCATGTTCCAAACAATATGACCGTGCACAACGACGGTGCTGCCAACTGGTGCCGCCAATCCGAATCTTTTACTTTATCAATACTTGACATGATATTGACATTTATCCTTACTATTCTTACTTCCTTATCCTATCCTTACTAACTTACTTATTAAACGCGAAAGTCTGTCTATCTGTTAAGTAACTCTTTAAGCTTATACCGCTGTACGGTCAAGGTAACAGGATCACGTCCCCTGAACCCTTTTCATTGGAAATGTCATGTAGACGTTCCATACATCAGCCAAAAAAAATATCGTGAAATTGGTTGTGAAAAGGTTCCATCCCGGTACGCGATTCAGTTTCCTTGAATGTGCGAGGTAGTTTGAGACCCTGAGAACGACATAAGATAAGAGATAGTATTTATCCCGGATAATTGCATTGTTCCCGCGACATAGGGATAGGGATAAACGAATTATTTGCAGATAGAATCGCGGTCAGCTAGTCAATAACTAGAGCGTCCACTAAAACTTTTATATCTCATAGCATAGCCAGTTACAAAGCATAAAGATCAAATGGTTCAGTAACCCGATACAGCGATTTTATCTAATCAGCTTAACAGAGTCGCGCTGTATGGTTTCACTGTCACTATCCAGATGGTTCGTCATCACGGACAACTGTCATTCTGTACCTAGATTAAATGAGGGCTTGGATATTATTGTATAAGGGCCTGTCCGCACAACGATATTTCACCACGCGGTTTTTGATTCGCAATTCTGTAACACATTGAATGTCATGGACGTACCCGCGCAGCTACGTCCATAAGATTCAATGTGTTACAGAATTACAAATAAAAAACCGCGCGGTGAAATATCGCTGTGCGGAAAGCCCTAACGCGCGGGCGCTCGCGATCGCATTCACTCTCCCTTTCTACCCTCAGATATAGGTACGAGTCATATTTGTATACCGTTTGACAAAAATTGGGATTGTTCATTTTTTCTAACCCCCCCCTTTTTATTTTTTTTATCGAAAATATAGAGCATTTTAAGAATCTAATTTGAATATTTCAGCAATTCATCACTCCAATGTTTTTTTATAATTTATTAAAAATTTGAGATACGACTTCTCGTAAATTACATGCCGCGGCTGAATCTGTGTATAAACCACAGACATAATGACAAAAAAAATGTGTCATAATCGATGGTTAGTTGTCATCTGACAATGTCACTTTACATTACAATAACAATAACACTAAAGTTGCCGATTCTTCCAAGAGAATAGGTAAAAAAACGATTTACGGCTATAGTATTTTTTGTACGTATAAAATAAAATGGTCAGAAGTGTTCCCTTGAAAGTTCTTTGGCGGATTTAATCCATACTTACATTAAAATGATCCTCGCAACAATAAGTACATCTTGTAAACTTTGAATTAACTTTGCGGCACCACTTCTCTTGTAAATACGAACAATTAATTTGTTTGGGCTATTGACAGAATCATTTCCACAAGTAGGAATGAAACACTTCCTGTATAAATCCATTATTAAAATATGAAAAACGCGAAGAATGTTTTTCAAAATAGTATCCTTAAACTGACAGATAATAACTACGTCGAAGTGACAGATAATAACTATAGAGAAACTAGACGGACGGCTTTTTTTTCTTGTTGCAAAGAATTTCAAAGTTAATGCCCACAGAAAGGTCAAACAAAGGTCAAACATTATTTTGCAAAAATACACACGATCATTTAATATTTTTTTACTACAATGTTATAAAATGATTTAATAAACCTATTCCTCGAAATGGTTTTGGAATTAGACCACATTGCAAAAAAGTGATCAATGCCAATTGGTGAAGACTACCTATTGTAAATCCAAGTGTGTTAGAGAATATGACTTCTGGTGTTTTGCAGATCCCTACATCCATCAATTAAAACCAATTACCTTGGTACTCCGCAACAACACGTGCAAGACAGCTAAATCTGTGCGATATAAGTCGCTCGTGTTTTAAGGAATTTTTATTGCTTGCTTTTAGTAACAGTTTAGTTCATAAATGCTTTCGTAACAAGAATTTCGAAATGTTTCATTCAAAGTTTACACCTTAGACCATAATGCATTAACGGTGTCATAACATGTAATTCTTGGGGAAAATGTAACATTAAATTTGAGGAAAGTCGATTGACTTTCCTCAAATTCGCTTTAACTTTCCTAATTTGAACTGTTTAGAAATGAATTGGCACCCATGCATCATGTATTTTCAGATTGATACAACCTAGGACTCTTCAAGGTTAAAGTGAATAGCTTGTTACCTAAACCAGTGAAATACACTTTTGGTCTCATCTGTACTTTTTATCTGGGATATTGGTTAGTTTTATGATAAAAAATAATAATAACGAATCCGGAAAGGACTGCGCATAGGGCGTGGCTGAACTACCATCATGTTTAGTTAAATCTCTAAACCTGCCGAAAAATCTTTCCTTTAATTAAATACACCGAGTAAAAAACAATGTAGTATAGTAGTATACAAGAAAATAATTAGATTTTTTTTTGTCAATGACATCCACATCAACACTTTTCATTAGGGCTCCGGCATGTCCTGAATAAGACGGCTCTGCCAATCACCATAATCACAATAAGTTTTTGTTAAAAATTTCATTTTTATATCAAGCTTTTTAGCTGACTGTCATCCAACCTACATAGGCATACCAAATTTCAAGTGAATCCGACCACTGGAAGTGGGTCAAATTCAACTTGCAAGATTTGACCCGTACACACATAGATAGGTACATAGGTACTTTGCAAGTTAAATAAAAGCTAGTTTATTTGCACAATAAGGTACCAGGAGCGCATAGCTACCTTGCAGATGACCTGCAGCCCCTTGACCTTCCCGGGCATGTCTCCTTTAGGCATGAGCCGCCGCCGCCGCGCCGGCCCGCCGTCCGTGAGCCACACCGCGCCGACGCTCGTGAGGGCCGCGTCGTAGGGCCCCAGGAGGATGTTGCGTTGGCTGCACTCCTAGTACAACAGAACGGGGATCAGATAAAAAAATTATACACCGTGGGTAGAGTACGGCAAATGCGCCAGAGCAATAAAACATTCTTAGTCCCTCTGAAGAAAAAATCTTTATGTTTACCTATTTATTTATTTTAAACCTGGGATCTATTCGCCAATACTAACTATTTTTCAAACAAAAAATAAATTAATAACTAGCCAAAGCCCGCGCCTCCGTCTGCGGAGAATTCCGTAGGAACTATGCAATTTTCTGGGATAAAATCTATCCTATGCCCTTCCCAGGGTCTCAAACTGTCTTCATACCAAATTTCATCTAAATCGCTTCAGCTGTTCAAGCGCGAAGAGGTAACAGACAGACAGGCAGACTTAGTTACTTTCGCATTTATAATATTAGCAAGGATTTCGAACTTCAAGATGGAACGAGCTAGCAAAGCATTCTAATTGTTATGAAGGTATCTGTTATTAACATACTATTTTAGGATTGATGAGTGGCAGTGAAGGACCTCTAATAAATAACCAAAAACGTCATTATAATCTATCGCCAATGTGTAAAAAAAGAGACCACGAAAGCAAGGCGATTGACACGCTCCAATAATTAAATATCGTAGCAACGGTCAGCTCATGGAAATCAATTATTAGTTAATATACTCGTAGAAATGTCAATATACAAGACAAAAACATTAAAATTGTTTTAAACATTTGTTAACGGATGAAACACGCAAACACAAAAATATACCGCTAACTTGTATACTCCCCTTCTTTATTTGTAGGGGTCTAGAATCGCCGTGAAACGAGCGGTTTGAGCCGACAAAGGAATATGTTCTATACAGTTAAGAAGTTTGCAAGTTAAATCGAAGTTAGTGGTAGAACGAATTCTGTTTGGTCACGGCTACGGTCAAAATCGGACGAGACGTCATCTGCAGCGAAAAACCGGTAGCATTACACAAAAAATAGATTACCCGACATTAGAAAGTAATAAGGAGTTGTAGACGAGTTCAATCAGGAACAAGACGTGGTAGCCTAGTGGGTTTGATCTATGACAGAGTCGTGAGTTCGAACCCGGGCTCGCACCTCTGAGTTATTCGATATTTATGTGAAGAGTTAATTTGAAATTTACCATGAGCTTGATGGTGCAGCAAAATATCGTGAGGACACTTTACAGACCTGCGAAGAAATTCAATGGTGTGTGTATGTGAAGTCGTCAATCTGCACTACGCCCGCGTGGGAACGGGAACTACGGCCTAAGCCATCTCATTCTCAGATGAGGCCTGTGTCCTCCAGTAGGAAGTATATAAGCCGAAAGTCAAAATATTGAATTGGGCTCCAGGCAGCAAGCTGAGATGATGAAACGAGTCAAAATTACTCTACATACAAATACGTATATAGTATAAATCTTCCCAGGTGCATTTTCGCTTCGAGCCCTTATCTTTCAAAACAAACGGTATCGTCATAGTATCAAGGTTCAAATTTAATGTAATGGCTCGAAGCGAAAAATTCACCTGGGAAGATTTATACTATACCAATATTGTATACGGGACGTCCCGACCCGACACGTCATTGATGAGGTGCCAATTTGAGTTAGTTATTTTCCTTTTCGTGAAATCGCCTAATTTTATTTATTTGGCATGTGTTATCAATTATGCAGCAGGTTGTGCTAGTATTGAACTTAAAATAGCACGAATGTCGGGTTTTAACGCGACGTTTCATAAGCTCTCGTGCGAATTGCCCCTACACCATCGGACTTTTGACGTTGAGCGGTGGACGGTAACTCAAATCGAACTTAAAACAGCGCAAATGTCGGGTTTCAACGCGCCACTTTATAAACTTGTGCGGAATGGGCCAGGCCAGTAACTCACGTCATCCTGGGACCTCTCCAGAGGCACGAAGGAAAGCTTGTAGTTGGTGACGAAGAGAGAGCCGAAACGGCCGTGGTCGCGGTCGCTTAGCGGTGTCAACAGGATCACGCTGTGCGCCGCGCCCACTATTTGCTCACCTGTAGAAAAACGAACATAACAAGAGATAAATAAATAAATAAAAAAATTAATATCATGGGACAATTCGCACCAATTGACCTAGTCCCAAACTAAGCAAAGCTTGTACTATGGGTACTAGACAACGGATAAACATACATATAGATAGATACATACATAAATACAAATTAAACACCCAAGACTCGAGCATAAACGTTCGTATTATTTACACAAATGTCTGCCCCGACCGGAAATCGAACCCGGGACCTCAAGCTTCGTAGTCAGGTTCTCAAACCACTAGGCCATCTGGTCGTCTAGATGATGATAGAACCAATCGACTGAGGTAGGTACTTTTCATGAGTATCAAAGTTTTGACAGCTTATGAATACCGTTATCATTAGTGATGTGCAATGTTAATAAAACCTTTTTTTTTAATTGCTTTTTTTTCGACTTCCAAGATGCACCTCTAATAAAATTATTTTACCCCTGAAAACCAGATCGATTTTCAATTAAATGCATAATGAGATTTTTATATTAAAATTAATTTACATTTGCTCTTTTTTTAGGGTTCCGTACCAAAAGGGTAAAAACGGGACCCTATTACTGAGACTTCGCTGTCCGTCTGTCTGTCACCAGGCTGCATCTCATGTCATGAAGCGTGATAGCTACAGTTGAAATTTTCACAGATGTTGTATTTCGGTTGCCGCTATAACAACAAATACTAAAAACCAGAATAAAATAAAGATTTAGGGGAGCTCCCATACAACCAACGTGATTTTTTTCCTTGTTTTTGCTCGATATTGATAACAGCATCATGTAAACGCTTGAAATATACAGAATATTTAGTTATATATTAACTTTAAAAATAAATAATTAAATTAAAATAAACAAATATTTAAGGGGGGCTCCCATACAACAAACGTGATTTTTTGCCGTTTCTATGGATAACAGTACGGAACCCTTCGTGTGCGAGTCCGACTCGCACTTTGGCGGTTTTTAATTATACCTTTATTTGGAACAATAACAATTTGGTACATTACATAATACGAAAACCATGACACTTCCTAACTCTTAATCGGGCAATCCAGCTCTCTATTTGTCAAGATATTTGACGTTGCAACACAATTTATGCATATCTTTCAACATCATTTTGAATGGGACTAAACTAGAAAATACACACATCGACGAGAAATCACAATTGCGATGTATTTATTAGAAAGAGCAGTGTTTAATGTTTTACGTGACCATAATAAATAGATAAAGCAATAATTCTACCACCGAACGTGAATTTCTAAGCTATACCTATAAAGATGGACCAAAACGTTTCTATTTCCCCCTATTACTTCGGACATCTTTCATGTTTACATGAACGAGTATGTAACTAACCAAGATAATAGTGGTTAGGTGTATTAATTGCATTATGTAAATTCATGAGGATAATGGATTCAACGTATAGAGCAAATGATTTAAATAAGTACAGTACCTAAATTAATAAAAAACTTATGTACCAGACAAAATAAACAAACAAGCACACAGAAGTCATACCTACTCATGGTTTAAGATTAGATAAGATACAAGTGGAATGGGATGATCATTCAGCAAGACTGTCAGCGTCAAGTTAAATATCCGATAAGGAAATAGTACAGTGTTTAGGAATATGATATCGATACTTTAGTTCACACTCATATTAAATACAATGAACTGCACAATTAAATAGTAGTTTTGTACACTAGGACATACAGTGCTAATTTGTATGTGCAGTTCATTGTAATTAGTATGTGTGTGAACTAAGGCCCATACTACACGGGCGGTTCTCCCGCCGCGGGAAACCGCTTCTGAACCGCCACTAGACACAATTTTATATGGAAGTTGTATGGTGCAAACTACACTGCGCAGATCCGTCGAGCGGGAAACCGCGGCGGGAAACCGCCCGTGTAGTATGGGCCTAAGGTATCGATATAATTTTTTTCACAGTCGATTTTACACTGGTGAACTGGCTCCATTCTGGATCCTTTTTGATCCAAATCTCACGGTTCCTATGTTCCACTTTTCTATAATAGACTTGTCACATTAAGTTTTAAGTGACCGTAGCCTTTGACGTTTTAAGCCGTACAACTGACTTTGAACCTTAGGGTTGTAAAGGAATTTCTTGGTCGACTATACTATATCGTGACCCACAATGGAACCTTGTCTTGGGAATTAAGTTGTTCGATAGTACGTTATCGACTAGTCTAAATATCACGTCTAACAAGATGTTAACCTTATAGTGACTAATAACTTGTCCCTCTATTAAGGTCCGCAAAAACCAGAGAAGCGGCTCGAAGAAACAATTAATATTAAGGTCAACGCGTGACATGCTCATTCCCAAAGTACCTACACTTTATTGGAGTACGAGATTCTGGACAATTTGTTTGCTTTAGAAATTGTATGCTTTCGGCAGCAGCGCTGTTATAAAACAGGATAGCTTTAGGCTCTAACGGCTAAAAAGTCTAGTCTACACTTCATCATCATTATCATCATCCCAGCCTATATATGCCCCACTCACTGTAGGGCACAGACGTCCTCTCAGAATGAGAGGTCATGGGCTGTAGTTCGTACGCGGGCATTTCGCAGATAAATTAGGAAAAACTCGGAGGTGCGTGTCCGGACTGGGACCCACGACCCTCTGCTTGAGTGGCCATAGGCTATCACGGCTTTTTATTACATTTTTAGTAGTTTTTATTATTAATCAAGTCTCGATTAGCCGCCCTTGATTTTAGACCCAATTTGTGAGAGATTAAAAGCTGCGTTAAGATCGAGTTATGACCGACCGCGTCATTAGTACGCAAGACGGCAATGACCTGCGCTGTGATATGAAACAATTACTTATATTTACTATCAGAACATACCTAAGCATATACATATAGTCACAACCAATAGGTACGTATTTGCGTAAACAAATCCTACCGCTGATAAACTCACGATAGCGTTTAGGACACGTGTTTTCGGTCCAACGATATCGAAAGCTTTGCAACGCCGCAGGATAGGCATTAGACATGTATCTAATTCTAAACATTGATCAAAATAATCCTTAAATTTTGCATTACGGCACGTCATTCGTTTAAAAAGAGACAACAACTGTCCAGGTAGGTACGGTCGGCCAAGAAAGTGGTATGCCAGTTTTGACAAAAGTTTCTGTAAGATCTAAATATCGCTAAGGTTGACTTTTCTGAGTGAAGTCTTTAGTCACTGTCATAGTCATCATATTATTGCAAGGGAAAATCGACCTGGTATCATTACGAGCAAATGAACTTCAACCGTAGGGTGGTAGAACATATTTTTGCCCGACTGTCTAGTCTACCACGAAATTAGAATTTCTTATCGTGCCGTCCCTCTCTCTCTTCTGTTTCATACTATTAGCGTGAACGGAACAGAACGATACCAAGTTCGAAAATCGAAATTCGTAGTATAAGGCCTGAATCTAATCATCCCGGAATCACCTTGACTAAATAGTGTGGCCATATCGAATGTGTCTGATTCAAGTATTAATCTAGAGCCAGGGGTTCCCAAACGGTCCGCTAGCGCTCTGGGGCGCCGTGGTAAGTAGCCAAGAGCTCTGCGTGGGGGTCCTGATAACCCGGAAATTATTACTAGCATTGCAGCCTTTTTCAACTAGCTAGGCTCCCTAGCAGCAAGGGTGCTGTTGCGAAATACTAAGCCTTTAAGTGCGCCGCAAACTGAATAAGTTTTGGAACTCTGATCTAGGGTACGACACGTCGCTAGCTAGGTGGGACCGTGAAGCGTATCAACCGCCGTATCCCATGTCTTACGAAAATAAAAGGATAATATCCATGAACTAAAACCAATTCCAATTCTGCAACCACAGTCCACACCGCGCACACACGGGACACGGCAGCTGAATCGTTTCACGGCACCATTCCAGCTCTATCTGTTGATGGTTCCGCGACTGACCTAAACCTAACTCCTTACCGCGGAAAGCAAACGAGTGATAAATCCCGATAATTAACTATATGTACAGCAATTAAGACGTGACCCGACTCGACTTTAATATACCATATCGCTTTCTATTTACAAGCGAAATTATATTTGCCACAATCAACGTGGATACGAGAAAGGAGCGTGAACGCAAAATACGCATTGTTGTAACAGCTCCGACAAAGAGGTTTGTTTGTTTAAGTGTGAGCTTTTGTCTTGTGCAAATTTACGTAAGCGGTGAGAAAATAATGTACGAGAAAAACATATTTGAGTTTTAATTTTAGGCATTACCGGGAGGTAAACCCACAAATGGGATATGCTTAGAAATAAACAGAACTGGCACTGGCCCACTTAGATGACGCATGCGTGATTAATGGTTTAGGTTTCGTGCAAAAAGCGCGCGTTTGTAACATTAACTTAAAACCAAAACCAATATGAGAGCTAATTGAAGGGTAAAAGAATAGCAAAATCGGTAAAAATTCCAAAAAAGAATTTGTTTTCGACTTTATATCTACTGATTATCTTCCTAATATTATTTAAACGAGAAAGTTTGGATGGATAGATTATGCATGTTTGTTATTCTTTCACATTAAAAAGGTGTGACGGATTCTGATGAAATTTGGCACAGAGATAGTTTATAACCATGATACTTTTTATTCCGAAAAACTGCATAGTTCCCGCAGGATAGCGACTAAAGAATTTTTCGCAGACGAAGTCGCCGGCAACAACTAGTTACTAGCTTCGCGTTTATAATATTAGTAAGATAGATAACCCACACTTAGATATGAAACACAAATAAAAATGATAAATAAAACTAAATATGAGGTATAAATAAGACAGTGTGCTATGCCTATTTGCACTGGAGTGATGAAAACAGGTCGAATTTTATCTTACATGGAGGAGAACCATTTCTTATTGTTCTGAATTTCTATAAATATACTAAATATTACTACCTCTCGCACCTGCCTAATTTTTCGTTCAAAATTTTCCATGTAAATAAATAGTCAGCTGCAGAGAAATGGTACCCTACCAGTGTGGTTCCCACCATTACAATCAAGCCTCCTTCACAGCAAAGAGGTAGGCAGGGACTATTTGTTACCTGCTACGATCCAAACGGATCAGATATAGATAGAAGTATGTAGATCTAAAGAAACTCTATGCCTAACCTTCGTCGAGCCACCAGGGCCGCAGGGGCGCTAGGCGCGCTGAACCGTTAACTTCTTTTATCAGTCTTCGCATTGCGCAAGCGCGGCCGTGAAACTGCACTGGCTCACGCGCCGAAACAAAAACACGAACAAGAGCAAACAACGCTCTTTCAACGCTCATCTTAGTAAGAATTAAGTCGCTCTACGTATTAGGTTGCTTCAGCTTCGGGGAAATTGGGATGTAGCGTAAATTTTTACCCCCATTTTACATTTTTACATTTTCTGAAGAAAACTCGGATAAAAAAAGCTGGAGAGATATAGAAGGCGGGTGTAGATGGAAATATTGGAAGGGGGAGACCTAGAAGGACATTTCTTGATCCGATTGGGGATGTCTTGAAGAAAGATCAAGTCAAGAGTACCTGAAACCGGCGAGCATGTATGAAAAGACTATGATCCGGCCACGACTTCGCGTGTCCAGCGGCTCGGCGAGCATTTTATCCGTTCATTGCGTGTGCCGCCAGGTAACTAAAGTGCGGCGAGCTTCTCGGCAGCGCAATGAACGGAGAAAACGTTCGCCGCGTCGACCGTCGCCCAAAGTCGTGGCCGGGCCGTAATGGGTGTTATGGAAGCGAAAGATGTAGGTAGGTATGTCAGGATCGTAGCAGGTGAAAACAAATAGTCTCCTTCCTTAATTGAAAAGGAGGCGTGATTGTATGTATGCACCTGTGTAAAACTTAGATATCGGCAAATATCGGTACCTATCTGCTTCGTAGGTATAACTTGGGAGGGAACCCCCTGTCTAATTATAAGTATAAGTACTTATGTTTGACGTAGGTAGGTAGCGAAGCGAATTATTTTGATAGATTGTTGGTACGTTTTATAAGTGTGTGTGTGTCGACCCGAAAAATAATTAAATTCACCTGATAGCAAATAAAATCCAATTGGTACCTACGCCTAACGGTGCTTGTTTGCTTTTACATTACACACTGCACTGATGCTGACAAGGGTAGTTTAGTTTTATGTAGTCCCGATGTTCCGAACATTCCAGAGAAGAGAGTTAATTTATCACTGTCACTTAGGTACAACGCACAGA
Source organism: Archips xylosteana (assembly GCA_947563465.1). Taxonomy (NCBI): domain Eukaryota; kingdom Metazoa; phylum Arthropoda; class Insecta; order Lepidoptera; family Tortricidae; genus Archips; species Archips xylosteana. The sequence continues at coordinate 16,896,610 of OX387360.1, forward strand.
AACTGATAACCTTTTAATATGCATATTTCACTCTCGCTCCTATCGAATTTATGATAAGTGCGCAAGTGAAAGTAACATAAACCTCTAACATAACATGAACAGGAGAAAATAAAAACCTACCTCGTCTCAGTACACCCATAGCTCCTAGTGTCGACCAGCACAGACTGACTATTGATAGGACGCCACTTCCCCTGCTTCCTGGGTTGAAGTACCAGGAAACCATAAATAGAGAGGTGGTACAGTTACACACACGCAATGCATACGAAATGAGCGCACTATCGTATTTAACATGCATTACCAAATCGCTGGTTCACGTATTAAAGGATCTGTTTTAATTTATGGTGCATTGAAATAGACCATTGTGCTGTACAGCAGAAGGTTAAATTTTCGTTGTACTTAACCTTTAACTAAAGACGTTTTAGTGTGCTCGCAAGGCTGACCTAACTTACGTATGAATGAAATAATCATAAAATGACGTATGTAAATTAATAGGCTTGGTTCCGTTGGTGATGTATTTTATGGCTCCACCATATAAAAAACTCCATTAAGTACTCCACCTTCACAATTCTGCCCATCGGGATGTGCGTCCGTCTGTCTGTAATCGTAAATGTATCGACACTAAGCTTAAGCACCAAAGTCGCGCGTATTTGCACTACCTATCCCGATCATTGGTTATAGAAGTCTTAGAGGTCAAATTACATCCTATACCTATAATAAAAGAAGATAGATTCCAGAGGTGTCATTCTTTATTATCATACCTATAAGGCCCAAGTATTAGAATGATTCATTCAATGAGTGAGCAGGTATTGAATGATCATTATAAGACAGACCTGTCTAGACAAGACAAGATAAACTGAATGATGTCAGAGTTTAAAGTAGATAATTAAGTAACAGTGTTATTCTCCATACAATTTCAAAGGTCAGTCATAATCATAATACCTAGAAAGTATTAAACTAATCGTAAAATACTCTTTGAATTTCAGATTAAATTGAACTATTCAAAATAAAATAATCCACAAAATTTACAAAATTGACAAACAATATGATTTGAAATGATGTCAATCAATGTTTTGTTTTGTTGTACAAAATGCACGAGTTGAGAAAATTGATTTTAAAGTTTATGCTCGTGAAAAATACACTTCTACTAGGAAGTTATGGAGTGATTGGTACCAAATTAATCTACTATCATCAAAGATTAAATACAGACATCAATGGTCTCAATAACTATAATGATTTGGAAGGTATTCAAAGAAGAACTTGCAAGAGTGGAAAAAATCAAGTATCTTAATTACTCATAATCTTAAGAAAATAAAAAATAACGTGTTGTCACTATGTTAAATAGTGTAGTAAATATTTTTCAATAGTAAAGTAAGTTTTTACTACATTAATATTCATTTCTAAGGAAAAAAATAATTAATATTCTAAGTCAGGTACCACTTTATCACTAAACTTTAAACTTGCAACAAAAATAAAAAAATTACAACTTGTCAAATTAAATTAATTTAAATACAATAATCCTACCGTCAAGTCAACACTGGGTACTTCCCTGTATGCCTTCGATCAGGATTAATGAAAATGCTTGTAAAATATTACCTCAAAGTGGTACCCTTGGTACTAAACTTCGTGACCTATTAGAATACTGAAATATTATGGTTTTATTTTACACAAAATGATATTTAAGGTGTTAATAACCGATTAGGAACAAAAACCCATTATACATAATCATCATCATCATTTCAGCCGAAAGATGTCCACTGCTGAACATATGCCTCCCCCAAGTCTCGCCAGACAGATCGGCCCTGCGCCATCCGCATCCAATACGTTCCCGCTACCTTAACTAGGTTGTCGCTCCATCTTGTTGGAGGCCTACCTACACTGCGTCTTCCGGTCCGCGGACCTTATACGTAATATTCAACTAATTTTTAAAAATGCATATAACTCGGAAACTAAAATCCTTAAAGTGGTCCCTTTTACTAGACACAGTCACATATGTAACTCGTAAATTTCTGATGTTAACTGTAACACATTGTGAGGAGCACCACAACATAAAGATCTCTCTCTACTCTCTTAGGTCTAAATGTTAGTGAAGAAATTATAAAATTAATTCACTGACTAGGAGCATGTAAACCCTGGTGATGCAAGTAAGGGCAGTCAATTTTGTCCTCTATCACATTCAAAATGTTGTTGGGACTTATAATTTTACTGTAGACAGGTTTTCCAGTGGCTTGCCATAAGATTGTTAGAGATATTCTCTGGACTGATAATGATTAAATATGGAGAATTCCCAATAAGAAAAAGAAAGCAACCTCATTTTGTGCAGTTGAAGAGTGTGACAAATTAATCATGTACATTTTAGTATTATTTGCACTTACCATTTAAAAGTTTAGGATTCACCTCTTGATCTGATCCATTTTTCTCTCCGTTATTCTAAAAAGATTAATTTCATTAATTAAATAAACACTAAATTAATTGAGATTCTTACCACACTTTATGAAGTCCTTGGCTACTACAACAGCACAGTAATTTACTTTATTTTAAATAGTTTAGTGCAAATTTGGAATAGGCTTTGAAAATATTAAAACATAATTTCATACAAGAAATCTATAGCACTGAGTAGAAGCCAGTACCACCAGGGATGTATATCCTGATGTAAAATCGAAACGAAATTAAATAGCTAATACAAAATATGCTTGTTACCTTTGGAGATACATTGATGTAGCTCTTGAAATTTCCAGCTAGATTTTTTTCATTCATTTTAATTCACTATTTAATATTCACTCGAAACATACACTACTGCAACACATATCGCCGTAGACTATAATTAGATAGTAATAACAATATTTCACATGATTTGTGTGGAATTCACACAGATTTGATAACAATCATATCCCCGTAAACATTTCTGTGTATCACTTAAAATCTGACATTCGGTCCACTGGTCCTTATCACTGGCCAAAGCAATAAGCTGCACATAATACTTAAGTATTCTACGTTAATAATAATTCCGTAAGAGGAAAATCAGTATGAGCTGAGCGAGAATAAATAAATATTTCCCAAAATTCCCATTCCCATGCCCCAATATGCAACGAAACGACAGCGACAGCGACAGATAACTATAATGTTGCCATATTTAATATAATACTCGTAAGTGATGTGTGTGAATGTGAATCGAGTATCTGAATCAATTTTTTAACGTTTTAATATATTTTTCAAACAATGTACCATGGTTTGTGTTAGAAAATTAAAAGCCCTCGCTAATTAAATCCAATTGGAAAAATCTAAGTATTTAAGTGTGAGTCAGTTCGTGTAGTAACTGCTTTATTAGCACAGACAAAGCAAGACCACGGCGAATGAAAAATAGTGTTGTGGCTATCTGACTGTATTCTAATTGGACAGGATTAGCGCATCACTAGTTTTTCATTCATTCAAAAAAAGTTGGATTGTGCATGTCTCAAAAAAATGGCGATTGATAAATTTTTGTTCATTATTTGAAAGAACAGCCCTCGCATTTATAATAAAATCGTTTATTTAACCGCTAGTAAAGCTGTGAACAAAACAAGGGAATGGCTGATGCTCTGGTGGAGCGGAGACCTTCCGCTCGCTTCTTTTGCCACAGGTGTAACGTCGAATTTGAGGATGTTTTGCAGGTAAAAATCAATAGCAAAGTTATTTTTACCGATATAACGCGGTCGAAATACATACTGCCGCATCTGGGGTTCGTGGCACTACCGGCCAAGGTCGAAATAAGTTCATTTCCTATTATTATTTTGTCGGTAAAGTTAAACTACGTTCAGTGATTAATATCGGTGTCTCTTCAAGTTTGTGTCACTGCATCAGGTGCGGTAGCCAGGCTGCTAATTTATTAGAGCCCTTTAATACTTGAATTTCGCTTAAATCTCAACAAATTCTACAAAATTACATCATGTAAGTGTCAATAATGTAGAAACTATTTATGGACATGGAACGAATTCTAAATGTTCTAGGTTGGTTATGGAAAACATTTAACTAGCTATTTACTGCCTTATGTTTTTTTGCTCCATAATTTAAATGAATAAATTATGTTATTTCAGGACTACAGATGTCCATATTGCGCGAGTGGATTCATTGAGCAGCTGGAGAGTGAGGCGGAGAGCTCGGCTCTCTCCGGAGATGACTTCAGTGATGCAGACATGAGCAATTTAGATGATTCAGATGATTTGGCACAAGTATGACAGTTATTACTGATTATTTCCCTTGCAGGACTTTCACATAGTCTTCAAGGTAATTCTTTTTTACACAAAATATACTAGGTGTGAGTAAGATGAACTCATAAGGCAGCCCCTTGAAATGGCAAAAAATATTTTTGGATTTGGACCTTTTTGTAATAATGTAGCTGACTCATCTCACCCACTCGTTTTTTTATTCCAATCGGTAAATATAACTGGTGTCAGTGGCATTAACAAGCTGTTGGGAATTTGTAAACTGTTCTATCTCCTTTCGGCACTTGTGTCCTAACTCCTCTGATTAACAGTTCACAAAATTCACACTTACCAAAATACCAATTCATCTGTTACTCATATTCTATAATCACTACTGCCTATAAATATGATTTCCTAAAATGCCCACTTTTTTTGTTTAATTCCTGTGCAGTTCCACAAATTATTATTTTTTATTTAGACGAGAATTTTGTTGTTGTAAATGCGAATGTTTAGTATTTAATTTAATTATAGGAATTTACCTACCTATCTAAACCAGTTTTGTTATTTCGGTAGTGCAAACGCTGGGTTATACTTAAAACATCAATGTACCAATGCAACAAAAAATTGTACCAATAAATAGGTAAGTGTGTATTATCCCAAGCAGTAAGTTTATGAAAGACGCAACCCTAGTTGCGTTATACAAAAGAAGTGAAAAAATGGGAATTTCAGGAAGTAGATATTACATGAGAGTGGGAATTCAGGAAGTGTCCAAAGTGGCATGTACGGGAAATGAACCTTATGTGAATTTTGTGAACTGTTAATCAGAGGAGTTAGGGCACAAGTTCCGAAAGGTTCTATCTCTATGTATGTATGTTGCAATGCAAGATATTTATCTGATGCCTAACTAATGCTGACTGACTGTACTTCATGTGATATTTTAGACAGCTACACAGCTAGACAGTCCAATAAGAAAGTAGAAAATAATTAAAGAGAAAACTGATTATTTTCATACTAAGTTGTTGCTGTATTCAAGCATTTACCATTTAGTTCTTACTCTTTATAGTTTATTGTTGAGACTATATATTATATTGTTTGTTTATTTTGTTTACAATGCATAGGTTGCTTGTTGATATAGGTAGCAATTTTTTAGTTGGTTTCATGATTTTGTTTATTAGTATTATTAGTTGAGATTTAGAAGTATTTTCTCTAAATTTTGTTACAATAAGGAGAACAAATGTTTCAAATTTATATTACTTGTCACAAAGGTCACCTGCATGCTTAGTGCATGTACCTACAGTAAAATTCCATAAATCTTCCATTTTATAGAAATGACTACTTCACTTCTTCAAACATTTATAAAATATAAACACTATAAATGTAAACATGTACATACCAATGATGTGTTTCTACAGCATAACTGTTATCAGTAAGTGTGAGAAATACCTAACTCTGTGATTGCTTATCTTTTGCATGCTTGCCATTTTCTTTATCAATAAAAATAATGTCTTTAGTGAATTAAAATTTAAAAGTGTGTTGGTTAAAAAATTAAACAATAACTAAACAAACAAACACAATTTCCAAAAAATTACAAGAACCTATTGGTAACAAGGCACATTGCAGATCTAAATTACGATTGTCATATTCTTGCTTAATCTATCTGCCATTTATGATTTTATGTAGGGTAATTCGTTAATAACCATCAATACCATCATGCATCACAATTACATTAAGTTGTAATTAACATACAAAAAACTGATTAGAACACTCAAATAATCGAGGAGCTTGTATACAACATTGAAAAATGCATATTAAATACAGAACTTGGCCACACATATTGCTGAATTTTGATATGAAGTACCGCCTGGAAAAATTTGGTATTTAGGAAAGTAGGTAGTAGGCCAATGTATGATCTATTCTGAGAAAAAATTCTACAGTGTGACTAAGTTAAACTGTTTAAATGAGTCCTCGCCTGCGCCACAGTATAATAAAGAGTACTAGCGTACAGTATGGCCACTCCCTGCTCAGTTACCTCACAATTACCGAGCGACTGAGCGTTCGTTCGCTCACAGTCTAAGCTAATGTAGCTCTGTAATTTGTATTATGAGTTGTATAGCCAACGGAAAACAGTATTTGTAAATATTTGTTTAATACCGCGTCGTCGCGTCCTGCCAGCCGGTAACTGTGAGGTAACTGAGCAGGGAGTGGCCATACTGTACGCAAGTACTCTTTATTATTCTGTGCCTGCGCGGTACAGGGGTCGGGGGGTATGACGACAAAGGGGACCGGGAGAGGTGCGGGCGGCGAGCGCGCCTCGTGTGCCTGCCGCCCGCACCTCTCTCGGCCCCCTTTATCGTCTACCCCCGCGCTTCTGTACCCCGCGGGCGAAGACTCAGTTAAACGGTTTAGCTATAGGTCCATAGTGGTCTCATCTATCCATCTCGCCCTAACATTATCACTTTCTCTTGTATTGTCAATCGATTACTATATTCGAAATCTGTTGAATCTGTAATTATGATTTAAGCAAATACATACATACATGTAAACCATTCTTGAAGTTATTATTACTTATTATTTTTGGAGACCTGGATTTATCTGGTGTCTATCTTAATTCAGTTTCCTCTTGACTTACAAATGAATCTCAGCTTGAATGATAATGATTATGTTGATGTTATAGGGTTTTTCCACTTTTGGCTTCCCCATAGAAATATTTTTTTATAATTTTATTCCCGCTATGTTGTCTTATTCATCAATGACTTACTTGACTTCAAGAATCAACTCACTAGGGAGGATACCCGAATAAAACCGAGCCTGCCCGTTGGCTCCGAGGTGGCATCCCCACCGATGGGCTAGGGTATAGTGGGCTAATCACTCGCTTACCTGAATTTAACCGATTTTTGAAAATGGACTCAACATGACTGATAAGATAATTTAAGTTTAATTTTTGTGTACTACATAGTTGTAGTTACGTATGTTTGTGCTCGAGTCTTGGATGTTTAATATTATTATGTATTTATCTATATAAGTATGTTTATCCGTTGTCTAGTACCCATAGTACAAGCTTTGCTTAGTTTGGGACTAGGTCAATTGGTGTCAATCGTCCCAACATTTATTTATTTATTTATAGGGTGCAAAAGCTTTCTTTTATGATAGTACCACAATCAACGGACAGCCTGGCAATAAGTATAAAGCAAAACGCGGGAAAAGTCTCGCTGGGTCCATGATTGCTCAAGAGTATGTGTCACAATTCTAAATGCCTTATTGCGCAGATGTCATCAGTATGACAAATTAATCATACCACACCAGTGCCTGCCTATCAAACTCATCTATCATCGCGATTATTATTACATGTAATAAAAACTAGCTCAATTCACAACATACCGCCATGTATGTCCCACGCCGAGCAAATATATAAATAGCGTCGACCTTGATATCGACTTTGTCATTTCGCATCATTCCTACGTCACCAACTAACTGATAACGTTTGTGACCTTTGTTTCATATTTATGGCCACGTTTTTCGCAAGTAGTCTTCCCTGCTTGACCATTCCCAACTTTTTGTGAAATAAAAATAATGTAGATTTTTACGCAGGAAGAATTCGTAAAAGACGTGGGGTTTGTGTCAGTGATGATTACTGATGAAAATTCGGGAATGAATTGTAGTCTAATGTCTATTATGGTTGCCGGCATGATATGTTATTGATATAAAAACTTGGTGCGTCTGTAAATAGGTTGTCCTACTCTGTATCTATACTAATATTATAAAGCTGAAGAATTTGTTTGTTTGCTTGAACGCGCTAATCTCAGGAACTACTGGTCCGATTTGAAAAATTATTTCAGTGTTAGATAGCCCATTTATCGCGGAGTGGGGGGGGGGGGGGGGTTAATATGACGATAAGTGTCAAGTTATCATTTTTTTTATATCGAGGAACTAAGGAGAGCCATAATTGATGAAAAAGCAAATTGGATGAAAAAAATAAACTGCCCAAATTGCTAATTCCACGCGGACGGAGTCGTGGGCAAAAGCTAGTTAACTTATAAAAGTACTAAGTAGCTGTTGGCCGCGATGGCGTCTGCGAAGAATTCGTTTATCAATATCCCGCGGGAACTGTGAAATTTCTGAGATAAATATATCCTATGTTCTCCCCATGGTCTCAAAATACTTCCATACCAGATTTCATCTAAATCGGGTCATCTGTTTAAGCGTGAAAAGTACGAGACAGACGCATTTATAATATTAGTAAGGATGTTCCTGGACACCCTGTTATCCCGTTATGCTCGATGTTTTATTAGAACAGCAAGATAGTTCTCATAGTAGGTAGGTAGGTAGATAGTAGTAAGTAGTATGGGGGGGTTAGGGCTTTGCTTACTTTGGGACCAGACCAATTGGTGTGAATTGTCTCGTGATATTTATTTATTTGTTTATTCAACTGGTGTAAGGCTAAGTGGATGCAAAAATAATAATAATGTCTTTGTTTTCCAGAGCAACAGCCACCCCATGCTGAGTGACCTGGCTTTCCTCATGTCGGGCGGCAGGCCCCGGTAAGTCGTACTAATTTATTTACTTCTAACACTTCGTCACTACTTTGAAAAAAAGCTCGTATCTCAAATGTATATGAAAACTCAAAACATACGGAGTAAAGTTAATTTGTGAGATGATCAATTTTGTGATACGATATATTTTCAAAATTGAGACGACTTGTAACGCGATGTTTTTCTAGTTGTTTTATTAGAGTAATTAATTACGAATTCGTGCATTCGTATTCAACACCATCGAAATTATTATAAATAATTCTATTCCATACAGAAAAAAGTACAACTTATATTTCACAACATATTTTTCAATGTCAATAAAATGTATTGAATATAATGTAATGTGCATTACATTATATTCAAAATTTAAAACTACAGAAAACGATTTAAAAAGCATTTGACTCGAAATGGTTTTCGATTTACTATACTTTACAAAAAAAACAGACATCCCCACCCCAATTCCTAGCAATGTATAGTCGGGGTAAGAAAAGGTTCGTCACTTTTCGACTCTATGTCAACGAGTTAAGGTCAAAAAGTGACGAACCTTTTCTTACCCCGACTATACTTACGGTAGCCCTACAAACTTGCCTAGTGTCCATTAGACCGCGTTCACACGTGGGTTACTTTAGCGGCAATCGTCGCGCTGCTCACGCCTTTATGTCGGGCAGGGGCACGGGGCGTGCGGAGACGCTGCTGGAGTCGCTGGTGTACTCGCTGGGCGGCGCGGCGGGGCTGGGCGGCGGCGCGGTCACGGCCGGCGCGCCCTTCGTGCTGGTCGGCGCGCCCGGCGACTACGTGTTCGGAGGAGAAGGTACCCTGCTCTATTGTCTCTGCACTAGCTTTTGCCCGCGACTTAGCACAAATAAACCTTATGCTCAACTCCCGATCTCTAATCCGAGGGAAATTAAAAAAAACCCTTTTTACTCAAAAAAAAAATCAAAACGTTTATTCTGCAAGTAGGCCGCAAAGGGCTCTTTTACATGTCACTTTTTTTTAAAACTACCTGCGCTTTCGTAAGGACCATCATTGCCAAGAAGAATGCGCCGCAAGAAACTTGGCAGGAAGTCATCTTTTCAAATTACAAACTCTTAAAAATTACAAACTAAAAAAACCATACAAATATAGAATTAAGTAAAAAAAAAATAATGATGTATTGAGTCCCTTAGTTAAAAAACTAAAACTATACCTACATCTTAAATATATCTACGTTTAGTGGAAGTGTAGAATGCTTCCACCGTCAAAAAAAAATAAAAAAGGAAAAAATAAAAAAATTATAATATTGCAGATAGTCTTCCAATGTCACAATAATTAAAAATGATTCTATTAAAACACATTTCAGGTCAAATAACCATTAAACTTTTGGATTCCAAAGGCAAACGCTTACGCCTGCCGCCCCCAAAGTTGGCTCACACGCACTCATGTCATGCTCTGAAAGCAGAGCGGTACCGAGGGCATTGTATCGCTTCTGTTCCCATAAGCCTTACTGCACCTCGATGTTCCTAAAGAAATAATTACCTGCCAGAGATTAGGGTCCCATTGAATTGAATATATAAATGCCATTTTTTTTCCTTATCCCGTGGGATTTACCGAAAGTCCTAACATTGTTTTTTTTTTTTTTTTACTGTTATGATGTATTGCTTGCATGCCAAATTTGAAGTCTACTCTAATAATTATTATGGAGACAGGGCCACTTTGAAGCGAAAATATAAATCCCGTTTAAATTCTCTATCCCGTGGGAATTACGAAAAATCCCTTCTTAGCGTACCTGGATGAACCAACTTTTTCGTGTAACCATAGCCCGTGGCAAGAAAAAGTTGGTTCACCTACCTTTATGCTATGACACTCAAGGTATGTGTGGCGAATTTCAAGAGAGTAAAGAGCTTCAGCGGTTTGGGCTAACTAAAAACATACAGAAACACACAAAAAAAATCTTCGTGGCAATAGGCTCAGGCTCAGCAAGCGTTTTCAAGTAACCATAAACAGTCAGAATTGTTATTTTTTATTTGTTTACAATGATTCTACTTTTGTATACAGAGCGAACGCTTGAACTTTCAGGTTTGGACGCAGTGGTGACACAGTTACTAGGGCAGTTAGAGAACGCGGGCCCGCCGCCGCTACCGCGCGAGCAAATCGCCGCCATCCCCAGCGAGGCGCTCACGCCTGAGCAGGCCGCCGCTAATACCTCCTGCTCCGTCTGCTGGGAGAACTTCCAAATAGGTAAGCTGCTGTAGATATATGACAACCTGGTACTACTGCCAGCTACTTTGTCTGCTGGGAGAACTTCCAAATAGGTAAGCTGCTGTAGATATATGACAGCCTGGTACTACTGCCAGCTACTTTGTCTGCTGGGAGAACTTCCAAATAGGTAAGCTGCTGTAGATATATGACAGCCTGGTACTGCTGCGCTATAGACTGCTGTCAGCTATTCCCTTCTAAAGAAATGCCAGATAGGTGAGTTGCTATGAATTTATGTCATCCTGGTACTGCCGCAGCACTGATTGCTGTATCTTGAGTGCTAGTAGTCGCTACGTTTGCTGGGAAAACTTCCAGTTAGGTGGACTAATGCGCATTTATGCCAGCCTGGTGCTTTTGCGGCGCGGATTGCTGTATTGTCTCGGTAGCTGCTAACTTTACTGGGAGAATTTTCATATGGATGAGCTGTTGCACGCTTATGTGACCCTGGTACTGCCATAGGCGTCGACCCATTGCGTTATACCGCTGACCTACCCTGTGTAAGATTGAACCTTGTCCAAACCTGTTCTATGTAGGTACTGGTGATTCGATATAGATGCAGTGGTGGGCAAATTCTCTTAGTGGGGAGCCAGAAAGTATATAAATTTCAGAAGACGCCGGAATTGCAGCTAAAATGCATCCTGATTTGAAACCGTAACTAATCATACTTATAAAAGTATAATCATTTTTATTTGAATTCGTGTAATTTAAGCGACACATGAACTACTCGGCTCTTATTTTACTTAACGTCTGGATCGTCAAAATTTAATTATCGTGGCCCATTTACTAATTAAACTTACCTGAGGACATAAAATTACTCAAAGGCAATAGTTTTAAGTATAAATTGACTACCTGGCTCTTAGACCGTTGTTTTTAAACCATCAAGAATTACTTAAATCGTGACTGACATTTTAATTTTTAATTTTTCAAATATTTGACTGTTATTGATTATGTTATTATTATTATTTTGTAATTGTTATTTTTTAGCATTTTTGACATTATTTTATTTTAATTGTATCGCTCCGACTAATGTTTGCACGCCTGCATGCAGGCTGAATACACTGGACATATTTGAGATTATCAATGTAACATCTGTACAACTGTATTCTGAGCAAATAAATTCTTTGAATCTTTGAATTATTTCGAAGGACCAGCGGCGGGCCGGGTGTGAATCTTTCGCGGGCCGTACTTTGCCCACTACTGATATAGATAGTCTTGTTACTTATAACTTATAAGTTATAAGCAGCGTTAGAGATGCACGTATTGAGCGATGATGTCATTCGTTCCAGGCGAGATGGTGTCGCGGCTGCAGTGCGACCACATATTCCACTCGACGTGCATCGAGCCGTGGCTGCAGCTGCACGCCACGTGCCCCATCTGCCGGCGCTCGCTGCTGGCCGAGGAGGCGCCCTCCGAGAGCACCTCCGAGGACGGCGCCTCGCAGCCGCCGCGCCCGCCCTCCGCCACGCCCAGTTAGTACCACCACACTACTACTGGCTCATGACACCCTAGTACCGCTGAGCTTATCGCGGGACTTCATACATACAATTTCCCCATTTTTTTTTTAACATCGCAAATATTCGCGGTCTTTCAATACTTGGGGGCTGACGCGATTATTAATCTAAAATCTTTCTGCATCAGTCTTGTTAAAGTTTCAAATAAGGGTAACATGGGCAGAATAGAAATTGTTAGTTAGTTTTGATTCGGTTTTGTCGAAGTATGGGACGTATTTTTACGCAATGCCATGCTTAAAAACTACGGGCGTTTTACAATGAAATTCGATTTTCTAACTTATCGTGCAGAGTTCCGTTCACGCTAATAGTATTAAACCGCTGACAGATGGTTTGCCTTCATTTCATATTCAACTTTAATGACCTACAAATAAAGCTAATTTTAGAATACTGTTACCCACATTTGCAGATTTTGTAATAGCTACTTTATTTGTATGGTGTTAAAGTTGGAAATGAAATGAAGGCAAACTAAAAGTGGTAAACTAAAAGTAAACGTATTGTACGAACTTCGAATTTTGAATTTCATAGTAGTAGCCCCAGATCTTTATTCTATACAGAGGTTTTAAAAGTCGTCCTATGCATTTGATTGATCCGAGTAAATACTTAAGTAGCGTATCTGGTTGAACAATAGTTGTTCTAACATCCTTCACATTGCCAAGCACCGTAACCGCTCCGATGTACAGATCTGTTCACTCATAAAGTTGCGCCCTTCCACAATTTCATTTCGAATTTAATGATAGAGTAAAGTGAAGCTATGTATATTTTCAAGAAACCGACACTAAAGGCTCGCGCATAGGTAGAAATTATATAAATTTGTAACTATATTCATTCAATGTTGAGGAGCGCGACGTGAATGAACAAAGGTCCTAGACATGACACCTACTGGCGTTAAAACTACACGCTACGGTCTGAATTCTATCTCGCTTATGTGCAAGCCTTACGCGTATTATACTTGAGCCACAGATTTACTATAAACTCTTTCAGAAACGGTAGAAACCATAGCGGTGCACTGTCTACCATAGGAGCTGGCAGGATTATTTGTACGGGGGGATCTTGCATCTACATCTAACAGGGAGCACCCATCCTTATAAATTATTGACATTTCTTTTATACCCGTACATCATGGAACTCCCGTTCTGTAATAGCACTATGACTAAAAAAACAAAACAGTAATTAAACACTACGACTCTGAAACATTCTATTCCCAAAAATCTATATCATAGGACCTTAGCCTTATTTAGCTTACCGCCCCTTTGAATTTCTACATTTCTCCATTTTCTTTCACTTACTAAGTAACGTCATAATCTTAATTTTCGCCCTCGGCGTTATCGTTCACGTTAAGTAAATACGTGGCTCAAATATTAACGCGAGTGAAACTCTCAAGCTTCAACAGCTGAGGCGTGGCGGTGCGGTGCCGGTGACGGTTGCAATATTCTAACATGTATGAACGATTGTGCGGTACCGTACTGCGAACTCGTTCATACAAGTTAGAATATTACAACCGTCACCGCCACCGCACCGCCATGCTTCATACTTATAGCATAAATCTTCCCAGGTGAATTTTTCGCTTCGAGCCATTACATTAAATTTGAACATTAATACTATGACGATACCGTTTGTTTTGAAAGAATAATATAATGTTTTGTTAATTAATTATTTATGCATGAGTTCATAACGTTAAAATTATTGTGTGCCCTGTCAGGGTGTCATGGATTGACTTGAATTTTAAATGTAACATCTTATAATATGTAAACATGACATAACAATGAATAAATAAATAAGATAAGGGCTCGAAGCGAAAAATTCACCTGGGAAGATTTATACTATACGCGTAAAGCTTGTAAGAGAGACAAAATTAGAGGCGCTCCGTGGTGTGTACGTCGTGGTATGTCTCGTATACGGGGTGGCGGGAGCGGGGTGCGAGTAGATGTGTTATCGGTGTTGTACGGGTGTAGTGTTGGTGTAGGTGGGTCGGTGCCGCAAGTGCGGCTGCGGCGCCTGGCGCGGCGGCGGGCGGGCGCGGGCTGGCCGCGCGAGGCGGAAGCGGAAGCGGAGGCGGAGACGCGCTGGCCCACTGACTCCTCCGACACCTCCTCGCTCAACTCCGCCGACCGGCAGGAGTACAACATGGACATTGACTTCGACTAGCGCCCGTTACACCCCACTCTCACGTGAGACTCTATCTGAACCGAGCCGCCGGATCATACGCTTTTCGAACGTCGTCATCGTCACGTAGTTCGATTTCAGAGCGTTTTGACCGCCGCGTTTTTTTTTTTCATTTTTATCGACGTAAATATTGCAGAGGGGGATGATGATCAGAGTTAACTTTTTATATAAATGTGTGGTAGTACCGAGGCTTAGTCTGATTTTATCCAAAGTTGTTGCGATTTATCATTATTTTATAGCAATAATTGAGTGACACTAATGAAATTTAAAAAATGCTGACAAATCGCTCTGAAATCGACCCACGTCTGTCCTGTCCGAGATGCATTTGAAGGTTAACGCTGAGCGACGCGAGCGCTCTGGCGCGAAACTGCTGCCGCTTTTTATGCGTGTTTTGTTATTGGTGAGTATAGTCTGCTAATGTGAACAGTAACGACTAAAAAGAAAGCAGCAAACCATTCTGTTTGGTAAACCAAAATACGATTTGCGCCTTTATGCTGTCGCGCTATCATGTCGTCCACAAAGAGACGTAGATTTAAATAGTGCTAGCATATAAATCGGACCACAGGCAACCCCGTATAGCCCGCGGCGACTTTTTACAGCAATGCGATAGTTCTACCCTCGAGAAAAAGATACTGTGGTGGATTGGCGCTTAAAAAGTCACCGTGGTCTGTGACTCTAAAAGTTCTTCGAGATACGAGTCTTCTGTCAATCAAAACCTGTTCTTATGGTAATCTGAATCGTGTGCTAATATTCGTGTGTTAGCTTATGTGGACTGTGACGATGTCGAATTGCGGATGAACCACTGCAGTCCAGCTGAGAGAACGCGTTAATGCGATTTAAAAATACATTTTGCCTTTTAATGTAACGTATAGTTGCGTCCCTTTTGTATGGATGTAAATGCTAGACTGGTTGTAGAGTTTAGTACGGTTGACGTGATAATTTCTGACTGTTGTCTTTTTTTGTGTTGACTTAACGACTAGAAGCATTCTTAGCGTTCTTTCCTCTGGGCGGATGTCGGGCGGCTGTGCTAACGTGTAGTGATTATTAGATGGATGGAGTTTGTGTTGTGAGTGTCACTTTTCGTGGTAACGGAAATTATTATAAACTGTATTTAAAAAGTGTTTGTTTTGTATCGCGTGTCAATCGCGTTTACGTCCACGCTGTTTTGCAAAGTAAAAGTATGACTTTTCAAGGTATATTTATATCGCTAATATTTAAAAAACGCGATTGACTGTAAAGTAATGTATAAAAACGGAAATCTTACGTAAATACGTATTGGTCGATTTCGGTTGGTGTTAACCGAGTGATGAGGGTGAGCCGATGATGTTGAAACCGGTCATTCTGTTCGCCGTCATTTAGTTCTTCTACCGCACCCAGCTAGATATTCTGAGTACAAATACGCCCGCGCGTCTGAATGGCTGCTTTCACCAAAAACGGTTCATCTAGTTGGTACTTTAGACTAATAAAGAAAAGTGGTGTAGTAAATTAATATTATTTAAATGTTACGTTCCCAGAAGGGTAATGGCGCTTTGCGTTTGTCTTTACACATTTGTAATACTTTAAATGTCACAACCGCCTGATGCCGTACGGTTCTTGCTCTGGGAACGGCACAATCGATGAATGGATGATTAACTGAAAGTGACTAGGAATGTTTATGATTGAATGCAACCATTGTTTGGTCGTTGTAAAACATAATAAAGGGTAGTTCCTGTTATGCATTCTCAGACACTCTGGAGATAAAGGAACTGCATCATCGGTCATACTGTTTACATATGTAAAATGATGCAGTTTTTTATTCCCCCAGTAAACTTAATGGTAATAATTCATACCAGGATGTGCAAACTACCGATATAAAAAGGTCATTTATGATTATTGTAACTCATAGTTATTATTTAAATATCTAGAAATATAACGAAATGTAAAAAAAGCAAACTTTAAAAGTTTCGCGTTTTAGTTTGTATCGCGGTTTGTAACACAATACAAATCTATTGCAAAATTATCATTGTGTATAGTTTTTCAGCTATAAAATGTTTAATGAGTTATTTTTCGTGTAAATTTTGTAAATATGAATCGTAATTTTAAGCCTTTGTTGCGTATAATAATTAATGCGTGCGGGAGCGCTTCTGCGGAGAGTTGAAGTTAATCTACCCAAGTTCAATTGCTGTCGTAATCTATCTGTAAATTCTGTATGTCGTTGGATATAATCTTTTTCCCCTCTGGGCTGGTGCTCGGCCGCCGGCGGGGCTGCTCGCCGCAGAATGGCTCGACGCACCTGAGGGATGCGACGCGTTGGAATCGGACACTCGTACTAGGCGCTTGCTAGGGTCTGATTTTTATATGATTTTTATTGATCTGTAGATAAATTTCCAGAAAACAATATGCATATTTAGACACGTCAGTCGAAAATGTGACGTTAGGTATCGTAGGTAGCCCTGTCTTGTGCTACAGATGCGTTTTGACGCGAACGATGTGGCGTAACGAATATGTTGATTCCCAAAAATATTTATATTTCAAAATGTCGCAAGCGGAAGCTGCTAGTTATTTTTTTATCACTTCAATTGTAGTAGTTTAGTTTCAGTTTAAATAGACTCGTTGATACAACTGCAGTGGGTTTTTTTACTGGCCTATTCTATGCAATGCGAACTTTTAACCCGATGGCTTTCATTTTGTTTGTTCTGAGCCGTAATTGAAAAATAATAAAATCTATTCATACTACTTATTTAGCTTTATTTTAGTTCTTAATTACAATAATTTTGAATTAGTCTAAATCCGTAACACCCCCGCTGCTTGAGTGATGCGCTTAGTCATTACTATAGTATAAAATAGGGACTCGCATTAGTACTCGAGTCGGTCAGATTCGGCCCTTCACTACGCGCGAAAGTCTTTAGCATTGGAATAACGTGTACAACTCCTTTATAAACCAGACTGAGCCATTATAATAGGGTACAAGAGTTGCTCACGTATTTGTAGTTGAGATAAGCAAAACATCCTTTCTCATGGTGTATGACTCTTGCAGCTTTCGCGAAGACCGTTTATCTTATTTCAAGTCATACTTGACTACAGTTCGTACCAAATGGGACGAATTTCGTGGATGCGGTTACTCGCGTGAAAGAAAAACGCAAAGAGACTGACGGGAATGCGGGAGCGAGACCGGTGACATCCCGGCCTTGCGCAGCTTTACACGCAAATTGTATAGATTTGCGCAGAGGCACTGTTACTACTTCCTCCAATCATAATGTAGGTCAGGTGCTATAAAATCACAAAAGATGGGATTTAAATTAGTAATAGTTGTTTGTGCTTTCCAATATTAGATCTATACTAAATTAATTATCTACACCTATAAAAAAGTAACCTTCTGACTGACTGACTGATAGACAATGCACAGCCTAAATCGCACTAGCTAGAGACTTGAAAATTGGCAGAATATTCCTTGAGCATCATAGAGAACCGCTAATGGATTTTTCGAAATTATACTATGGATTCCTCGTTTATAATGTCTATTATCTTTTCCAGTTACTACGTAATCAATTATAAAGACATGATATCAATGGGTGCGTACAAATTTTATTGTTTTTTTTTTCAATTTCGTAGATCAATTTACCTACTTAAAGTAAATAAATTCCTTGTTAAAATTCAATGGCTAATCAACTAAATATTCTCTACACTAGTACACTCTTTATATGACGCGTCGTGCATTTTCGACCGCGCAGACAAACTATTCCGATGATAGTCGAAGGTACGACTCACACTTGAATTCAGGCTTATGTCGTATAGTTACAAGGTGCAAATTACAGTGCACCTGTTATCATTCTCACTCATGCGAGTCACTAATATGCCTCGCGACACGCGCTAATATGGCGGCAGCAACCCACCAACAGCGGCGCAGGAAAAAGACGCGCCGTGCGTGGAGCATGCCGATTGATCAATTGCATTTCCCGCGCTTCTAAAACGCGTCTTCTGCGCAGGTACAGTCGACAAAAGCGAGGCCTGCCCAGTTTCAAAACAAATTTGCTTGCAGCCGTTGTAGGTCATTGGTATGGACAAGGATGATATAGACTGGATTGGCAGTCGCCATAGCACGGATCGGCCGCGGTTTTTGTAGTTCGATTATTAAATCTAGATGGCTCTGAAATATAGCCAGAGGCTTTGACGGCAAAACAATAAGACTACAGATATTTCATATCACTGCAAATGTATTATTATGCAATATTTTTGAAAAATAATACATTTGTAGTAATATGAAACATCTTTAATCTTATTGTTTTGCCTCCAAAGCCTCTGGCTATATTTCAGCGCCATCTAGATTTAATAATCGAACTCATCATATTGAATCGAATATCATCCTTGGTATAGATTGGTGTGGACAGATGTCTAGCCATTGCAAGCAAAATGGACATTTAAGGTGCCAAGGCGACCTTTACGTCGATGGTACATCGGTAAGCCATATCAGTTGTGTACTACTGTAACAAAAAATGACATTTAACAAGCTCTTGAACGGAGAGCATCTTCTAGGTAAGACATAGTACATTACCCAGTGTAGTGTTTTTATGTACAAAGTACAACAGATGTATCGTTTAGACTACCTAAATATTTATGTGATAATTGACTGCCATGGAAATATATCTACTTAGATGAATAAAATTGGCTCAGTTTTATAAAGATCCGTTAGGTTAAATGTCAGATAAATAACACTAATGAAAAAACATACCACTTTGCATAGGCGGCGGCAGGATTATCAGAGGGTGCAATGCATCCGTAGGTATCTAAGGGTGCATACTTCTTCATAATATTGGTTATATTCTATACCATAGTCATTTAGGCCCATACTACACGGGCGGTTCTCCCGCCGCGGGAAACCGCTTCTGAACCGCCACTAGACACAATTTTATATGGAAGTTGTATGGTGCAAACTACACTGCGCAGCTCCGTCGAGCGGGAAACCGCCCGTGTAGTATGGGCCTTAGTCATGTTCTGTACATACTCCTTTATACCAGAAGGGTGCAAGTGCACCTCCTTGCATCCCTGTCCCGGCGCCTATGCCACTGACTAACCAGCCTTTATAAACTACAGCCTACACCTCAAATGTAGTTGATATCCCTGTTACGAAACTGAAAGTGTTAACAATTACTTGGATAGGTTTGGAAATAAACTCCCATAATAAACGACTACTGTGTTGCGAAATGATTGTTTGTTTTCTTCCTTGATGACGTTAGATGTATATGTATAAAATTATGCACGGTGTACGCAATTTAAGCCACCGAAGGTTGTTTAGCTTACGTACTTATTCACTGCCGGATTTTTTTTTGAACTCCCGCCAAGTGTGGGTTTTTACTTAGAGTCGTGTTCCTTTTAAATAAATAAACCTGCTGTAGCTATTTTCGTCATATAGAGGTCTCTGTACCATTAATTTTGTATAGAAGCGGAATGAAAAGTTCGTCACTTTTCGACCTTAACTCGTTGACAGTCGAAAAGTGACGAACCTTTTCATTCCGCGACTGTACGTTACTTAGACCTTTAAACAACAGCGCCATCTCTATTTTGTTTCTTCATTAGGCTGCAGGGCGTACCAAAGAATGATACACATACAATACATACATTACATGCATACATAAATACATAGGTACGCTCGAAAAACATAACCCTCCTCCTTCGACTGTCGGGTGAAAATAACGCGACCCTAAGTACGGTTTGGTGACCAAAATTTCGTAACTGGCTACAGAATGGGGACGTTTCGAAGCTGGTAACGAAATTTCGGTTACCGAACAGTACTAAAGGAACGCGATATTGTATCTATAGACATTTTTACTGCGGGTCCCGTACAGAAATGTCGAAAGCAAAAGTGCTTAGAACACGTTCACAACTCTATCATTGTAAATTTCACTGCCTCTGGCGCCTATGACGGCAGGTAAAGGAAACGTCAAATGTGACGTCACGATCTACTGAACAAAGAAGTATTTATAACTCAATTAGGTACGTATGCGTAGGTGTTATTTACAGTGTGCTTTGGTAATTAATTTAATTAACAATGAAAATTCAATATTTTTTTTAAATGTAACTGTTATTTTTCTGATAAGTGTACGAAACGCGTCTTAGACGGAGTCAGATATTATCAATATCTCGTTTCGCAATCACTTTTTTTTTTTAATTCTAGTTTGTGTTATTTATTGCTGTGCCTTCTAAGTCACGTCGTATTCTGTTTGGTGCTTAAAAGGTTAAACAGATGTACTTATTCATAAGTGATTCATAGTAATATTACTGAGTCAAAGCATAACGCTTATACGCGTAAGGACTGAATGCGATAAAAAAATCGAACTTTCGGCAGCGTAATTTGGGCAAATGAGGCTAATACAGGTAAATGAAAAGATGCGACCGGACGCAGGGTACCAGGGGAGCAGAGCGCGCGAGCAGGTAGGCGCCTGTAATTAGGAGGCAGATGCCCGGGCACGTGCGTCGCACGCTGTTAAAAAATAACTGCTGACTTCGCGCGCCCGACATTTCTCACTTCGACGTACCTAAGTATTTACTGTGAATTCTGCTGACCACACTGCGCAAAAATATCAAATACCTACACGTTTGTAGATATTACGGATTAGATGTTATCCATCACAGTGGCTGAGGCGCTTAGAAGAAAAAGAATAACGTCGCTAATGTTAATCTATTGTTTAATTGATTCAGACATTACTTTAGTTAGAGGGATATCCATGTCCGTTTATCAATGAATTGCAAAACTACACTAGTGGTAGCGGAAGAGCCAGGTAAATAGGTAATAATTCATTTTTAGGGTCCCGTAGTCCTAATAAGGCTAAGTTCAGATGAACGCGCGACGACGCGCGGTAGGCTCGACGCGCGGTTTAAGATTGTTACTAAGGCCCATACTACACGGGCGGTTCTCCCGCCGCGGGAAACCGCTTCTGAACCGCCACTAGACACAATTTTATATGGAAGTTGTATAGTGCAAGCAGCAGCCGCGGCGGGAAACCGCCCGTGTAGTATAGGCCTTATCAATGTTGTTGTGTACATGACCGCGCGTATGCGAGCACGCGCGTTGACGCGCGGTCATGTACATAACAACATTGATTAGTAACAATCTTAAACCGCGCGTCGTCGCGTGTTCATCTGAAATTAGCCTAAGGAACCCTTATAATTTCGCCATGTCCGTCCGCAGCTTAGCTTAGAATCTGTTAGTGCTAAAACAATGAAAGTGGCAAAATAAAACTTCACCATTTCAGCAGAAAGACGTCCACTGCTGAACATAGGCCTCCCCCAAGGCTCGTAAACAGATCAGACCCATGCCATTCGCGTAACGCGTTCCCGCAACCTTAACCGCAGGTCATCGCTTCATCTTGTTAGAGGCCTACCTACACTGCGTCTTCCAGTCCGCGGATGCCACTCGAGAACCTTTCGGCCCCATCGGCCGTCGGTTCTACGAGCGATGTGCCCTGCCCACTGCCACTTAAAAACAAACTTTAAACACATTATAAAACTTATCAAAAAATAATTTTTAGTGTACCTTCCCCTACTTTGTTTACAGGATAAATAAGTATTAAGACAGTACTGCCGGCCAAAATGAAAAGGCAGTAAGTAATCGACAAAAATTTTCTTTTCACCTCACTAGCTCGGAAAGCCCTTTTTGTTTGTTTGACATCTATTGAGAAAATCGCTTTTTATCCACATGTGAAGAAAGAGTTTTGACATTTGAAGGCAGCTTACGTGATATTTAATTGACAGCTAACAAAACGTAAAACGTTAAAAGTGCTGAATTTTTAACATCACAATTAATGAATTGCATCGAATAAAAAACACTAAATACAGTCTTACAACTTTATTTTAATTCATAATTATCAGCATTCATCATTAACCTTCATTCTTGTTGCAAAAACGGATAAAATGTTCTGACAGTCCAAGTAAGTCGATGTGCGAACAAAACGCATCCGAAATAATAAAAAAAAACTTAAGTCAAAACTTTTCAATTAATTATTTTGAGTGAATAAATAAATAATAATTGATAGTACAAACCCTTTTTCTCATTTTCCTCGCTGTAGAGAGGTGAAAAGTTTTGTGTTATACACGGGTGAAAAGTTATTTTACGTCTCGTGTGTTGAAACACTCGCTATCGAAAGGATTCTATTTTTGAACCACTCGCTTCGCTCGTGGTCAATCATAGATTCCTTTCGATAGCTTGTGTTTCAAATGGACACTCGCAGGTAAAATACAACTTTCCCCCCTTGTATAACAAATAACTATTTAGGTTTTTGTCATTTTTTTATTCAGCATTTTAAATGCTATATGTATCACTTACTATAAATCTTATAAAAAAATAGAGGGTGAACATATGAGATTCGTTTATAATGCTGCTTTTGCTAGAAGGCACTTTTTTCAAATAATATAAGCAGTACCTATAATTTCGTTTCAAAGTAAAAAAACAGTACTTAAACGAGTGATTATGCTGCTTTTTTCCTTTGAAATATTTGTTTACTGCTTTTTTCTTTGCATTGAATCATACTGCTTTAAATTAAATAATTTTTTTTACATCGAGTACAACGAAATAAAGCAGTGAAACTGTACTTAGTTACTGCTTTTTTCCTGTGTTAGTACCTAAATATCTGAATTTAGTTTACATTAAATAAGGTCGACTGTTATGTACTTACCCATCAAATCGCTAATTTCTTGATTTAATAACGAGTCCCTTACATAATAAGAATTGTGCGTATATTTTGGGGGACAATAATGTGTACAGTATTTTTTTTCTTTTTTCAATTTAATAAAGCTATGGTTACTAATATCCATACCTATTATTTTACCTATTATTTTTGTGTTTCACTACGTAAATACACTTTGATAACAATGATAACTGCATTTATTGTGTTTAAAAAAGTAAAATTGGCGCCAGCAAATGCAACGGAAAAAGGCAGCGACTTGTATTTACAGAGCAAATAAGCAGTAAAAGCTACAAACTGCTTTTATTCTATGTATCTAGAGCATTCACAACAGGAGAAAGTTCCTTAGTATAAAGGCAGTTATCAGGTTTTTACAGGCATAATTAAAATTATTTCAGCAGTTTTCAGTCGGGTACAAACATACAATATTTTTGAGCTTACATGTGAAATTTCAAGCGTGTAGCATATGGCATTCGCTCGCAAATAAAAAGTATCAAAAACTTAATACCCATTATTCTCTGTTTCGGTATATCAACGATTACTGCTTTTTTATTTTGGACGGCAGAGTAGCACACAGTAGTTATACTTTGTACTACGGTTATTAGACAATAATTTACTTAAGGCGGAGCGGATGACGAATCACACGAATATGACAAGTTAGGAATATGACCAATTAGGAATATGACGAATCAGGAACAAATCCCCGTAGTATGGGGAACCGCTGGAAAGGTCTAAAGAAGTGGGTAGTTTTGAACGATTGAATTTATTTTTTACAAGTGTCCATAAAATTTAGTTTTGTTTCTTGCAGACAGTCTTGCTTGATGTCCTTGAGTTAACAATTGTTCTTTTTTTACTTGGGTATCTACTAACCTATAGATGCATATCTTTTTAGGATTCCGTGTCCAAAGGGTAAAACGGGAGTCTATTACTAAGACTCGCCGCTGTACGTCTGTCTGTCTGTCACCAGGCTGTATCTCATGAACCGTGATAGCTAGACAGTTGAAATTTTCACAGATGATGTATTTCTGTTGCCGCTATAACAACAAATACTAAAAATAAAATAAAGTTAAAAATTAAAGGGGGTCGTCATTTAAGAAACGTGTTTTTTTAGCGTTTTTACCTAACTAGATCTTTATAATGGCGTTAACTAGACACTTGAAATTTTCACCGATTATGTACAGTCACGAGCATTAATATATAAACGTTTCCTAATTTGCAAAATAATGTATCTATGTAAGATTTCCTAACTAAATACACATACATAACGTTCAAAATATTGTATCCAAAAAACCCACCACAGTAATGTACACGATATTTGTAGCAAAATTAAGTAAACAACCTCGATCACAATATTGTATACGCCATTGCTCCCTTTTTGAAATATACGTTATAATTTCAAAATAATGTCTACAACGCAAAGTCATTAATATGTAAACAATTATGTTTGCTCAATATTTTATAAAAATGTATACCAATACAATGATTGGAACATTTTTGTTCATTTCTTAAGTCATTATACAAACCGGTCAAGTGCGAGTCGGACTCGTCTGTGAAGGGTTTCTTGCCTCCGTACAGAGTTTTTTAAATCATCATCATCATCATCCCAGCCTATATACGTCCCACTGCAGGGCACAGGCCTCCTCTCAGGATGAGAGGGCTTGGGCCGTACTTCCCACGCAGAAAAAAAATTCTGTTCAGTAAAAAATCGCCAAATGTAAGCACCAGCCGCCGAAGTTATATATATATATTGTTATAGCGGCCACAGAAATGTTTAGCTATTACGGTTCAAGATATAAGAGCTTCTTTTCTTCTTTCTTTAATCTATACATATTTAAAATTATAAATGCGAAAGTGTGTCTGTCTGTTACCTTTTAACGCTTAAACCGCTTTACCGATTTTAATGAAATTTGGTATACAGATAATTTGAATGCCGGGAAAGGACAAAAGTGGTTTTTATTCCAGAAATCACCCTTTAACCTTTTCAACGCCAATGACATAAGATTCAAAGCAGGTTACGTTTTGTCGTGGCGCGGCGTTGAAAGGGTTAAGGGGGCAAAAAGGGAGGTGAAAGTTGGTATTGGGATATATACCTAACCGCTGAACCGATTTAAATGATATTTGGTATATAGACAGTTTGAGTCCAGGGAAAGGATATAGAATGGTTTTCCCAACATTTAAATTCCCGCCGGACAAAAGTAAGTGCCTATACACTGCCTTTGATTGACATTTAAGAATTTTCAAAATAGGTCAAAACAGTTATATCTATCCCGCGGGAACCTTACACTTTCTCGGGATAAAAGCAGCTTACGTCAATCAAAAACAGTGCAGCTTTCTATGAGTGAAAGATTTTTGATCTGTCTAAATGTAGAATTTTCTTATTTCTGTGCCCCGGGAATTTAGCGTTTTCCCGGGGGAAAAGTAGTTATCCAATGTCAGTCAAGAACTGTAGCTTTTCCATTAGTGAAAGTTTTTTATATCAATCTAAAAAAATATTTCTATCCCGCGGGAACTTTGCACTTTCCCGGGAAAAAATAAGCCCATTTCAATCAGGGACAGTTTAACTTTCTATAGAATTCACTTATTCCTATCGCGCGGGAACTTTGCATTTTCCCGAATTTATCCTATGTGTTAATCCACGTAACATATCTATTCTGTGTGACGCATCCAAACAAACGTGACGTAGACAAATTTGAAATCTATCTCTTATACTTCATTCATTTGAGGGTAGATTCACAACAAAATAAAAATGACTGTCGCCTTTCCTTGCAAATTACGAGCAACGCTAAGACCACGCGTATACATTGTTATGAAAAATGAACCAAACGTAATTGTTTACATATTAATGACACTGCGTTGTAGACATTATTTAGAAACTGTCACGTATATTTCAAAAAGGGAGCAATGGCGTATACAATATTGTGATCGAGGTTGTTGACTTAATTTTGCTACAAATATCGTGTACATTACTGTGGAAGGTTTTTTGGATACAATATTTTGAACGTTATGTATGTGTATTTAGTTAGGAAATCTTACATAGATATATTATTTTGCAAAATAGGGAACGTATATATATTAATGCTCGTGACTGTACTGTGGCCGGAACAACCACAAATAATAAAATAATAGTTATTTGTTATACAAGGGGGGAAAGTTGTATTTTACCTGCGAGTGTCCATTTGAAACACAAGCTATCGAAAGGATTCTATGATTGACCACGAGCGAAGCGAGTGGTTCAAAAATAGAATCCTTTCGATTGCGAGTGTTTCAACACACGAGACGTAAAATAACTTTTCACCCGTGTATAACACAAAACTTTTCACCTCACTACAGCGAGGAAAATAAGAAAAAGGGTTTGTACTATCAATTATTATTTATTTATTCACTCAAAATAATTAATTGAAAAGTTTTGACTTAAGTTTTTTTTTATTATTTCGGATGCGTTTTGTTCGCACATCGACTTACTTGGACTGTCAGAACATTTTATCCGTTTTTGCAACAAGAATGAAGGTTAATGTTGAATGCTGATATTTATGAATTAAAATAAAGTTGTAAGACTGTATTTAGTGTTTTTTACTCGATGCAATTCATTAATTGTGATGTTCAAAATTCAGCACTTTTAACGTTTTACGTTTTGTTAGCTGTCAAATATCACGTAAACTGCCTTCAAATGTCCAAACTCTTTCTTCACATGTGGATAAAAAGCGATTTTCTCAATAGATGTCAAACAAACAAAAAGGGCTTTCCGAGCTAGTGAGGTGAAAAAAATATTAAGGGGGTCCTGACTAACCAATATAAAATGATCTGATACTGCGTACATTTTACTTAAAAGCATGGTTCTGCTAACACTGGATTATTATAGTTACGGCTGTCTACGGCTTATATTTTGACATTCTTACCTAAAGATGCGCGAGTCCGACTCGCACTTGGCCGGTTTTTTAAAATTATAGTAAAGTTCTTTATTTACACACATAAATAAGCGATTAAGTTTGCAACTGTCGAGCTAGTCATTTAACAATAAAGTGCAATCCAATACTTGATTACCCGATAAAAAATAATTTCAAAATGCCATAGGAAACGGCAAGACGTCCTCGAGACTTTCGCTGAATAACAAAGGATCGGCGCATGCGCGGCGAGCCGAGCCAACGCTCGCAGCGCAAAACGAAACAAAAGCGCTAGTCTGAGATCCGATATACAACGACCGTCACCGAACTGGTTATGGATGAAAAATATTTTATATTAAAATAGCTGACCCGGCAAACGTTGTTTTGACATATAGGGGTATAAAATATAGCCTGTGACCTATTCTCAGACCTACCGAATACATGAAAAAAAGTTTCATAAAAATTGGTCAAGGCGTCTCAGAGGAGTTCGATAACAAACACCGTGACACGAGATTTTTATTAAATACTAGCTGACCCCGCAAACGTTGTTTTGCCATAATCACTTAGGGGTATAAAAAATAGCCTACGACCTATTCTCAGACCTACCGAATACAGACAAAAAGGTTTCATAAAAATCGGACAAGCCGTTTCTGAGGAGTTCGGTAACAAACACCATGACACGAGATTTTTATATATTAGATGTTAAAAAATGTATGACTAAAAAATTTCAGTCCAGTAAGTATATTTTTTTTTACATTTCAACGTTTCGGTTAATAGACTAATGAAATACCTACCAATCAAAAGTATCAAGCCTATAGAATATCCAAACGTTAGGTTGACTATTTTTTCCGGTCATAACTTTTGGGTAGGCAGGTAGGTAGCTATACCTAAACAGATAAAAACAGGTAGGTAAATCGACATTTGCACTGGTCTGGTTAGTCAACCTAACATTTGCATATTCTGTAGGCAGGGGCGTAACTACCGCCGTATATGCCGTATCAATTATACGGGGCCCCCGACGTGCGTAAGCAAAAATTAATAAAATTTCCCAAATTTTTTTTATTTCAGAAATGACAAAAGTCAAAAAAGCAAATGTGACAGATAATTATGATGAATAAAATATTTCTTTTAATTTTTTTTTCTTTTGTGAGAACTCTTTACCCTTCTTAAGGGCCCCCAAACAAATTTTTATACGGGGCCCCGCCAAGGCACGCTACGCCACTGTCTGTAGGCTTTACTTTACTTTTGATTGGTATGTATTGGTATTCTGGACTGAGTTTTAAGTCAACCCACTTGCAATATATTTTATTAACATATTTAATTTAATATAAATCCATTAACCAGATCGGTGAAGGTCGTTGTATACTCGGATTCTAGGCTACGCCGTTTGACCGCGGCGGGCAAACGCGGTCATCACGCCAAGGTGCGCGGCAGCTGTACCCACACCTGCCATTTTAACATTTCTTTGAGTTTTTTTCGCATCGAAGTTACTGGCCTATTTTTTATGGCGCAAGCTGTGAGGCAGCTGACGCCCGCATACTTCGAGCCTTTGTTACCGTCTTGCTAGGATAATAACTAATAAGGACAGCAAGGATAAGGCAGCTGTCTAAGATTGAAAGGCTCGCGCCGGCTGCAACACGTGGCTATCTATAAAAACTTTTTCTATTGCCTAGCGTTTTATTGTTTTTTAATCTCCTCTATAAAGGATATCGTAACATGCGACTCGTATTTTATCGCTAGGTAGGAGCTAATTAATTTGTTATTGCTATTTTTCTAAATACCTAGAACAAAATAAATAGCGTAGCTAACTATAATTATACAAACGTTTGAAACATTTATAAAGTGTGTAAGTAAATTATTTCTTAAGCGAATATCTAATCATTACCTGAATCGTTTTCAAAAAATTCTACATATAATTAAAGGATTTAATTAAAACAAAACTTATTTGATACTTGTGTAACGAAAGTTACCCATTTATAGTTTGTATGTCTCACTTTCGTTACACAAAGGAAGCGATCGTGATTTGGTTTTTATTAAGCCCTTAATTGTGTACATTTTTTTAAATCGGCCGACCTTCCAACAGTAAAATACTAGAGCGGCGTCGTTGGTAATCGTTACTAGATCAGTCGCAAAAAAACTAATGGTCGCGTCCCTTCGCAACGGAAACCCGAGGTTCAAGGCTGTAGTCCTTGCCACCTGTCAAACCCGTCCACTGCAATTAGGCGTAATGACGCACAATGTGTGTACCTACTAGGGTGACCAAATGTTATTTGCAGTTTTACGGGGCAACTGCATTGAATATACGGGATTCGAGGTTAAACGTGACAGACCGTGTTTTCATTAAAAATAATTCATATACCTATATATAATCAGGATCTCAGAAACGGCTCCAACGATTTCGATGAAATTTGGTATGTTTGGTAATTTTTCATCCCATGAAAAATTGATCTAGCTTGGTCTTATCTCTGCATGGGAAAACGCTTGGTACCAAGTTTCAGCCCGAGCGGAGCTCGGTCGCCCAGGTACTTATTTTTTTATTACTGAAATTTGACATATCAATTAAATAACCTAGGTATACAATTGCAATTTTTTTTAATGAAAGACTAAATAAAATATATTAAATATGTATATAAAATAGTATGTAATAGTATGTGCGAGAAAATAAATATAGTTCGAATAGGTATTTTTGAAATTTACCATGAACTTTACGGTAAAGGAAAACGTCGTGAGGAAACCTGCATAAACCTGCGAAGAAATTCAATGGTGTGTGTAGTTTCCAATCCGCACTGGGCCCGCATGGGAATTACAGCCTAACCCCTCTCATTCTGAGAGGAGGCCTGTGCCTTGCAGTGGGACGTATATAGGATGGAATGAGGTATATTTATCATTAAATGCCATTGACTCATACTAACTGAATATATTGATACTATGAATATATTGTTAATAAGTTATATTTTTTTTTGTTTAGATAGCAAACATTGAAATGCATTTGTAAATTTTGCATATACTACTAACATTCACATTTACGTACAGCTGCTACTTAATACCCTCAACTTTTTAGTTATGTTACATTTCGATTTCTCAATCGTACTTTGATCCACACATTGATACTTAATAAACTTCACGATTATGAATGACTGATCTTACTTCACCGTGATACAGTTATACTAGTACAGGGAGTAAAATTCACCATTAATTACTACAAGTATAAACCTTCAACTTACCCACCATCTTTAGTATTAAATATAAAAAATGTACTTACTGTAATTTGTAAAATGTTTGTTGTTGTTGGTGAAATAAAGTTATTATTATTATTATTATACATTTAAGGGACAATGAAAAATTCGTGCCTGAAATACGGGAGAACCTGTATAATACGGGACATCTGGTCACCCTAGTACCTGCGTACTGCGACTACTGCGAGGGGGGAAGCTCTGAATTAGGGCCAGTAGGTGTGTGAATTTGAACTTGAATTTGAAGTCACCAGGGTCAACCTGTGTGTGAAGACTGCTCAAGATAATCATCATCATTATCACAAAAAAGGCTGGCCGATACGTCATGCTGCAGGGCAAGAGGCCTCCTCTCAGAATGAGAGGGCTTGGGCCGTAGCTTCCACGTGGGCCCAGTGCGGATTGGGATCTTCACACACACAAACACACCATTGAATTTCTTCGCTGGTGTGTGCAGGTTTCCTCACTATGTTTGTCTTCATCGCAAAGCTCACGGTAAATTTCAAACCTAATTTCGCACGTAAATTCCGAAAAACTAGAGGTGCCAGCCCGGGTTCGAACCCACGGTCTCTCCTTAAGAGGCCATAGCTAGGTCAAACCTATGGCCTCAAGCAGACTACCATGGATTTTTTTAAATTCCGCGCCTAATCGTAATTATGACTCTTATGTGAAAAGACAAAGAATATCGATTTCTCTTACCGAAAAAAAGTGCCTTCGTTTCCCAAACTCAAGAGATCTTATTTCAGTAATTCGTTTATTTACTTCCTAACGAGAACGAGCCATGTTGCTCCCTAAAAAGAGATTTGTAAAATGAACTCAATTTCCTGTGTAATTTTACGCTGCTTAACAATACCATTTAATTTAATTCAAAACCGCCAAACATAATCCTGCATAAAATGTTTCATTTCTTTCTAAAACACGTTCGTTTATAAATCATTGGCGATTACGTGATGCTAGGAATAGGGGACCCCGTGGATCGATGGTGCAGACCGGCAGAGAAGCACCCTCGGGGAAACTAGGTCAGGCGCCCCCATAGCGCACCCTTGCTACCAGGCTGCCAGAACAACGCAAGCGGTCGCATTGGACCATCATTGAACCAACTAGAAAGACAGCATTGGAATAATTTGAAATTAGAGCTCGAGTAACAAAGATACTGTCATTATCGATCCAATCACGTTTCACGATAGGTTTTCCGTTTATTTTGAAGCTTTGGTATCTGCCAGGGGTACTCGCGCGGGGTGAATGAACTCTGCGAGCTCATTATTGGTGACCTTATTGTTTTAGGATCGGGCCCGGATTCATTTTGTTATGATCCACTTCATTAAAAATCACATTACAATTTTATTCCCGAAGGGAATCGTTAGCTTAGGTTGCATGTTTACTTAAGTTATTACTTTATAAACACTCGAGAAGGCTCCCAGACAATTGTTATACTTATTCTTTGTTTTTACGAGTTTCATGCATTTGACTTTTGAAACTATTATCAACTATTTACTTAAATAAGAATATAAATAGTTCCCTACTAGCGTGCATTAATATCTTATGGGATTCCTAATCATTTTCACAGGCTGTAACTTTGTGACGCTATTTTCAAAGAACACCCCTGCGTCTAGCTCTAAATACGCCTGCTGGTGACCTGTGAGGATCATATCGTAATGCTCCTGGGCCGACGAGCGGCACGACACAGTTTGTTAGCCACTGTCATAAAAGTCTTAATTATGGGGTATGTACCTAATAAACAGTCTCTCTGCGTCCTAATCAATCCTTGCATCATATCAGTTATTCAGTTTTGACACTATCAAATGACGTTGCTTTGCTTTGCAATGGCCATGTGGTCCATGTGGATGTGTTTTACAATACCGAAGTACGAAAGACCGAATGTATTAAAACATCGAATGGGTCAAAAGACCGACACGATTTTTTTCTGAAACCGTAAACTTTTCAGAATTTATTAAAACGGCATCATACAGAACCCATTAGGTTAGGTTAGGTTTGTTTCATAACAATCTTAAAGAGTTAACGGTTTCAGAAAAAAATCGTGTCGGTCATTTGACCCATTCGATGTTTTAATACATTCGGTCTTTCGTACTTCGGTATTGTAATACATACCCGGTCCATGTGGATGAGAAATATCTCATCTGGGGCTAAATTCAGGAACGGCTCAACACGGTTTGCGAGCGGTAATTCAATCGTTTGCGAGAGTATTGGGATGGGCTGAGCTTGGGATGAGCCTTATTTTCCTGTTAATTCGCTTTGTAAAAATAAATAAATTAATAAATAAATAAATAAAGCTCATCCCTATCTCAGCCCAAACCTCTCGCAAATCAGTGATTTTAGGCGTTCCTGTACCTCTACCATGAGCTACCATGAGCTGAGCTAGGTAGTAAAGTAAATTCTTCAATTAAATTATGTGTTTCAGTTTCAACTCAGACTGACTGTTTGTCGGGGATTGATTTGCTTTCCGTGGAATCAGATTCTGAAAGCACATTAGATTGTTTTCGTAGCTGAAACTCATACTTTTAATACTTTTAATATTTTTCACCAAAATGTGCAAGGCTTAAGATCAAAAATGAGTCAAATTGAAATTTTATCTGATACCACAAAAATTGATGCCTTTTGTTTTACAGAAACATTTTTGAAAAATAGCGAAATTTTATCCTTACAGATGGATAACTTATAAATTATCGTCACATTTTTGCAGGAAACATAAAACAAGAGGTGGTGTTTGCATTTATGTAAAAAAATCAATCAATTGTGTCAATTTGGAATGGATTGAGAATATGTCTATTGAAACAAATTTCGAAACGTGTGGTATTTTGATTCCAGAACTGAATTTCATAGTTGTATGCATTTATAGGTCTCCGAACAGTGACATGAATGTTTTTACAGCAAATCTTGAGCATTTGTTAGGCAAATTGACTTTTAGACATCAAAATATAAAAAAGAAAATATTTGTTGCTGGGGACTTTAATATAAACATTATGAGCGATGACAACACTTCTGTAACATTTGAATCAATACTGTCAACATTTAACCTGCACCCAACAATACACGAGCCCACCAGAATAACCAACCATAGTCAAACATGCATTGATAATATCATAACTAATCAACGACAGTACGTTGCTGAAGTAATGAACCTAGGAATATCGGACCACACAGGACAAATCATTAAAATACCCACTAGTTTGAGTTATCATGAAAAATATTGGTATGTTAAAAAAAGAAAAATTACTAGTAACTTAGAAATATTTTTAAAATACATAGCTCAAATTAATTTTAATAACGTATATGAGCAATCAAATGCCAATTTTGCATATGGAACTTTTATGGATTCATTTAATTTGATTTATAACCTCTGTATACCCTTAGAAAAAATTAAAATTACCTATAAAATGAAGCCCAACTGGAAAACCACTGGTATAAAAAAGGCTAGTTACACTAAACGTAAAATGCATCTTGGATTATTAAAATGTAATAATGTCTTGAAAATGCCTTTATATAAGAAGTATTGCAAATTGTTTAAAAAAGTAATTAGAAAATCTAAAATTTTATCTAATGACAAATTTATCAAAAATAGCTGTAATAAATCTAAAGCCATATGGAATTTAATAAAAAAGCACACTACTGCGACCAATTCAATAAAGACTACTATTGAGAGCTTAAAAAAAGACAATGAAATTTTACGTGATTCAGCTGAAATAGCTAGTGCTTTGAATGATTTTTTTGGAAATCAATGTAACACTAACCCTAAAATTGAACACAAAGTAATTTCAGATAGAATAAGCAAAAGTATGTTTATTTTCCCTGTTGACGTTTATGAATTAAAAAAAATTGTTAAGTCCATCAAAAATAAAAGCAGTTCAGGTCATGACGAAATACCTATGCAGCTCATTAAAGCCTGCATTGATCACATTGCTGGCCCTCTTGTGTATTTAATAAACCTAACTCTGGAAGGTGGAATATTCCCAGATGATCTTAAAAAAGCACTTATTAAGCCGCTACACAAAAAAGGCGTTAAAGATGTGATGGACAATCACAGGCCTATTTCTTTACTGCCTAGTTTTTCTAAAATTTACGAGAAGGTAATTTATAATAGGTTGTTGCATTTTTTGGATTCAAATAAGGTATTACATCCTAACCAATTTGGTTTTCAGAAAGGAAAATCTACGTCGTTGGCTATTTTTAAAGTGTTAAAAAATATATGGGATAATATTAATGGGAAAAAACTCTGTATTTCTCTCCTTCTTGACTTATCAAAGGCATTTGATAGCGTCCTGCACGATGTACTTTTGCTTCAGTTAGAAAATATTGGAGTAAGAGGCCATGCTCTTGATTTGTTCAAGAATTACTTATCAAACAGAAAACAAGCAACTGCTATCTCAAAGTACTGCAAAGAAAGCAAAACCATAGAACTTGTGTGTTCTGATTTTGTAACAGTCTCTAAAGGGGTTCCTCAGGGAAGTATCCTGGGACCCCTTTTATTTTTAATATATATAAACGAACTTCCCAGGATTGTTGATGAACCTTGTGTGTTATTTGCGGATGATGCAACTATTTTGTTTTCTGGAGAACGGTCATCAGCTGGTGTTATCGAACAGAACATTAATAGCACGCTCAAAAAAGTAGTAGAGTGGCTAAAAAATATAAATTTAAGTGTAAACTTGAGTAAAACAAAATTGTTACAGTTTAGAAATTACAAGTGTCCCCCTATAGAACTAAATGTAACTGAAGCTGGTGTATCGTTGGAAACGGTGAATAGTGCAAGTTTCTTGGGTGTGACTATTGATACTCATTTGAACTGGAAGGATCATATAACAAGGATTAACAAAATCATATCCAGTAAATGCTATGCTTTGTCCATCTTGTCCGGAGCCTGTTCTGAGAGTATCACCAGAAATGCATATTTTGGGACTGTGTACCCATTATTGACCTATGGTGTAATTTTTTGGGGTAATTCTGTAAATGTGCAGTCAACATTTTTGCTTCAGAAAAGATGTATACGTACCATATATCGTTTATATAGTTATCAATCCCTTCGAAATGTATTTAAAGAAAAAAGATTATTAACCCTTACAGCTATTTATATTCTAGAATTATGCCTATTTGTGAAAAGCCATCCTAATTATTTTACAAAAAAATCAGCACTTAAGGATAATTTACGAATGCAGTATAAATATAATTTATTTTGTCCTAGGGCGAGAAATTTAATTTATAATAAATGTGCTTATGTTATGGCAATAAGGATATTTAATAGTCTTCCTCAGGAGCTGAAAATGTTGGACGGTCAACAATTTAAACTAAAACTAAAAAATTGGCTGTTTGAAAATGTGTTCTATTCATTGAATGAATTTTATGCACACGTTAAACACAAAAATTAGTTCCTAAGTTAGCATAACTAAGTTGAGCAATAGTTTTGTAGACTAAGAATATTGTATGTCCTCACTGGGCAACTGTTGGAACTATTATTATAAGTATAACACCATTGTACCTACACAGTTTTTGCAATAAATTGATTCTGATTCTGATTCTGATTCTGATTCTACACTAGTTTACAGTGACCGTACTCGCTAGCGACGGCGTAAATGATTTGTATGGAGAATTGTGTACAGTACGCTTAGTATTAGTTTTACTTCACCAAAATACTTCTCGATCGCGTTTACGTAAAAATTTCAATTCTATGGAAACATGGACGCGCGCGCGCGGAAGCGCTGTCCATGGGTCCCTAGTAATTGATTTTTTTACGTAAACGCGATCGAGAAGTATTGAAGTGAAGGAAAACTTATACTAAGCGTACAGTATGCTTAGTATAAGTTTTTACTTCACGAAATACTTCTCGATCGCGTTTACGTAAAAACAACACCTCCGCGCGCGCGTCCATGTTTCCATAGAATTGAAATTTTTACGTAAACGTGATCGAGAAGTATTTTGGTGAAGTAAAACTTATACTAAGCGTACAGCGCCTCTAGCGGTCACTTACGGAAGTACAATTCTCCATACAAATCATTTACGCCGTCGCTAGCGAGTACGGTCACTGTAAACTAGTGTAACTCATGGTAGAGGTACTGAATAGCAGTTCATCCCTATCCCCTCGCAAACAATCGAATTATCGCTCGCAAACCGTGTTGAGCCGTTCCTGAATTTAGCCCCTGGTTACTGTCAGTCTAAAATAGTATAAACGTAAGGTTATGATTTTTTTTAGTAGAGCATGCAAATGGTTAACGTGTATTCGTGTGTTCTTTTGCTATATGCTTTATAGACAAAGGGTATCACAGATCTCTTACCTCATCAAAATTTTGATAAAGTTACATTTCACCTTTATTCGCCATAGCTATAGAGGATCTCCATACATTATGTGTCGCTTCCGCTAACACTGAGGTGTTTAATTGTATTACTCGCGTGTCATAGTGCCCTGGTACATGGGGTCGGGAGGGTCCTTAATGGGGTCGAGGACTTTCACACCCCCGCTGCATTAGGTACCTAACCGACCAGGCTAAACTAGGCTTAAAATGATGTAGTAAATATTGGACCGTTCAAAACATCAACTATAGCGACCTATACTTATACATATATGTATAGTAAGGATACAGTCACACTATGTTTGATGTCAATTGAATACCTAAACATAAGGGCGACACATCCCGCAGAAAATACGTCTAATACCTTGTCCATGTTTGACACCCACTCGCATGATATAGACAGTAAAGATATGACACTAAACTACCATAAATATGTATATTGAGTCCCTAGCTAGGCAAGAGCCTACTACACTCATCAAAACTGCGTAGGAATATCTTTTTCTCTAGAAAAATAAAACATTAAATTTTCACTAGTAATATGCCTAATTCGGGAAGCTCCGCAATATCATGTCATCCAATATACCGCAGTGTCTCAAGTCAAAAATCTTTGACCAGTGTGTGTTGCCGGTGATGACTTATGGGACTGAGACGTGGCCGCTAACGATGGGCCTAATAAGAAAGCTCGCAGTCACTCAGAGGGCGATGGAGAGGGCTATGTTTGGAGTTCCTTTGCGGGATCGCATTAGAAATGATGAAACCCGCGCAAGAACTAAAGTCACGGACATAGCTCGAAGAATCGCTAGACTTAAGTGGCAGTGGGCAGGGCACATCGCTCGTAGAACTGACGGCCGATGGGGCCGAATGGTTCTCGAGTGGCGTCCGCGGACCGGAAGACTCAATGTAGATGGAGCGACGATCTGGTGAAGGTGGCGGGAACGCATTGGTTGCGGATGGCGCAGGGCCGATCTGTTTGGGCCTAAGTTCAGTAATGGACGTCTTTCGGCTGAAATGATGATGATGATGATCAAGATAAATCTAGTTTTCAGGGTCAAAATAAACTATTTTTTTCTAATTAATACTTAATTGGAATTATTTTTTTATGGTGTCAACCCTTTCTACGTTGTCTGTACAAAGCCGGCATACCCAGGAATAGACAGAGACAGCATTAATTATGCACATGGTAAAGGTGGCAGCGTGACAGTCGGACTCACCTTGACGAGTCGTTGCCCCGGCGTTGCTCGGCCATCGATTCCGCGGCCTCGAACTGGTTCTAGTTCAGTCACTCGGCCGGGATATCCATATATAACTCATGCAAAATGCAGACGTCCTTCAATACTGAGGTAGTATTAACTACCACGTTGAGTCGGTGATATACCTATACCTGGAATAGAAGTCACGATAGCTCTCTACTGAATTGATTAATTTGAAATCTATAAATGAGCCTCGTCCGTATACGACGTGACGTGATGCATGCCTCTCCACTAAACCATTGTCTTGAAAAATATGAAAAAATATAATACGTATATTGTATATTGTAGTGTAACATTTAGATCGGTCAGTACGGGAATGTCTGAAACAATAAGACAGATGAAGATCTGTTCTCAGGAACCATGTTATCGATTTTAGAAACAAGAAATGTATTGTTTTCATATCCTTTCATTTATTTTAACTACAATAGAGAAATATTTCTCTAGGCAGATGATACGCTTGGGTAGTAGGTGTTTGAAATGACTACCATATTTTCAACCGACGAAAAAAACGGAGGAGGTTCTCAAGTCGACGCGTATATTTGTTTCTTTTTTTTTATGTATGATCACGCGTAACTTTTTACAGGTAGTCCGATTTTGATGATTCTTTTTTTATTGGAAAGCGTATACCCCGAGGGTGGTCCCATTTAAATTTGGAAATAATATTCCTTTCCTAAGGGTAGGAAAACAGGGGATGATTGATTGTTCAGTCACTGATTGTACTGTATGATCTGTATTTTTATTGGATAGGGTATACCTTGAAGTTGGTAGTTTGGAAAAAAAATTTACCCCAAGGATGGGAAAAAAGTATAAAATAAAAACTTTTTAACAAAAAAATTAAACCGCCGAAAAAACTGAAAAGCAAAAAAGTACCAGTTTGAAGTCGGTGCCTCAGCACTAGCCAGGAGGAGTGGACCTATAATCGTCTACCTGATTGGCTTCTATCACTCCTACTGGCTCGTGCTGAGGCACCGACTTCAAACTGGTACTTAGATTAAGGTCAAACAAAAAGGTATTATTTTTTGGTTTTCAGTTTATTCGGCGGTTTAATTTTTTTGATAAAAAGTTTTTTCAACAAGTAGTGGATGTAAACAAGATGCGACACCAGCAAAGAGCCTTAAGACAACAACCATAGAGACAATTTTAGGCACCTAAACGAGTTGAATGTTGCATTGAAAAAATGAATTTATTTAAGGGCTGATTTTTCAATCCTCAGATAAAAGTACCCGTCAGTTAAAACTATCGCTTTCCTTTTCTTAAGTCATTAATTTTATCTGGGGGTTGAAAAATCGGCCCTTAAATAAATACATATTAAACACTTAAGGGTGAGGCTCCACTGATGCGTTGCGTTGCATTGCGTCGCGTCATCGCAACGAATCAACGCATTGTGTGTCACACCTGCGCTGCGTTGACGCACGACAAAAACGACCATAAACACCATCCCAGCCACACTGAAACGGCTTGGACCCTCTAAGCATTTTTCCGGGATAAAAACTATTCTACGAGTATGTTCTTCCCGCAGGGCCTCAAACTATTTCCATGCCAAATTTCATCTAAATCAGCTCACTGACATGACTTTCGCATTTTTAAAATTACCTACAGGTCTAACGCTTAACTGAGTCAGTTCCTGAGGTATGGGAGTGGTACGGGAGGGGGTGTGTTTACGGAACGTCAAACGACGCGATACTTCAGTCGGGCGTCATATCACGTCCCGTGACCCGTGTCACCCCTCCCGTACCGCTCCCATACCTCAGGCACATGAATAAATAAACAGAACAGAATAAAAAGTTCAAACAACGCCGCGCACGCATTACACTACTACACGCACAACATATGTGTGCGTGACCTGCTCGGAGACAAACCGGTTTGAACTAGCTCAGTGAGTAGACAAAGTTCAGGTGTGCCGCCAGCGACGACGCGAGGGTCGATTTCAGAGCGTTTTGTCAGCATTTTTTAAATTTCATTAGTGTCACTCGATTATTGCTGTAAAATAATGATAAATCGCGACAACTTTAGATAAAATCAGACTAAGCCTCGGTACCGCCACACATTTATATAAAAAGTTAACTCTGATCATCATCCCCCTCTGCAATATTTACGTCGACACTAATGAAAAAAAACGCGGCGGTCAAAACGCTCTGAAATCGA
The DNA here is from genome assembly GCA_947563465.1 of Archips xylosteana. Classification (NCBI taxonomy): domain Eukaryota; kingdom Metazoa; phylum Arthropoda; class Insecta; order Lepidoptera; family Tortricidae; genus Archips; species Archips xylosteana. The sequence goes on from OX387360.1 coordinate 16,936,688, forward strand.
ACAACGACCGTTTAGCGTAAGCTACATAGTTCGGGTGTTCGGTTGTTTCTAAAGATGCCAATGAAGATGAAATGTGTATATGTATATACAGTTATTGATACTTAAGTACTTGTTTGAATAAAATATTTTGATTTTTAATTTTTTTTTTACCGAGTGACAACCCTATGATAATAGGTAAGAATTTCGAGCTCTGTTCGGAAGCTTTTCTTCTGTTCCGTTTATTTATTCATGTGCCTCAGGAACAGACTCCGTTAAGCGTTAGACCTGCACGGATGGATTAGTATGGATATGGATATTATTCACGTGAATATTTGCTCCAAAAACGTACACCGGTACTAGGTTCACATGAACACACGAAGCATTGTCTCGATCAATCACGGGGTAGCGGCAATACGTGCGTGCCGAGTTATTACCACACCCAGCCAACCCCACTATTGCAAGATTCTACGTCCCATTTTACTGTTTTCCAAATCGTACCTTACTTTGGAAGATATGAGGTGGAATTTTCACTGTTGTAAAATTCAAGAACAACTGTAAACGCATTTGTAAACAGCTAAAGTTGACTGTACATTTTATTGATCAAGCGAGTTTGACTTGCAAGTTTTGTTTTTAATGACAAATAAAAGAAATTTCGTGGTAGCACCGCAAGTTTATCCAATTGTTTAAGAGAAAATAAGTACTATGAAAGACTTTGTTGCAGGACATTTAAACTATCCAGTATGTAGATAAATGTATTATGAAGTACTTATGTATGGCCGATGGAACCAAAATTTTATGAGGCGTCATAAATCATGTGACAAATTAAAAAAAAAATTTAGGAGTGTTCTGAAAAGCAACATAAGGAAGTTCACATGCACACCGAGTGAAAATTAGTTATTAAAGCTTATTTTTTCTAAAACTTTAAAAACCCCGGCGGAGAGAGATATCAGCAGCCCTGAACTATGTAAGCTTACAAGTCATTATTTTTGTTTTTTGAGTAGGTAGGTATGTTGCGTCCTAAAAATATGTATGTCGATTCTCCCTTCACAGTCTAGACGTCAATAACAATTACGGCAAAAGGTAGGCTCGATAAGCTTACATACATTACATTAATTCTATTGGTCTATAATTTGGTATAATTCTATTCTATTTATAGTCGCATCATTCTGAGGATAAATAATCAGATCTAAATAGGCAGTATTGAAACGAGACAAACTCTATTGAGGCTATTGAGAGATATTATGAACCCACGACTAAATGGGTTCATGGGCAAACAGTTTTACCTACATCTAAACCAACCAGTCGGTCTGACTTTGATGTTTGTTGTTTATCTATTAAATTAGCAGTTCAGAATCGACCACACCTGAGTTTAAATACACAGAAACGATGGTTAGGATATTTTTCCATTAAGTCGGAGCAGAACTAAGTATACCTACTTCGTTTTTTTAAGCATTAGAAATAGGGTAAACAATCTTCATCATCATCCCAGCCTATATACGTCCCACTGCAGGGCACAGGCCTCCTGTCAGAATGAGAGAGCTTGAAACAGTCTTGATGAGTCTTTTTTATTGAAAAACGCTTTTAACCTATGGGGTATGACGACAAAAGGGGCCGGGAGAGGTACTGGCGGCGGCACACGAGGCGCACAGGTAAACGGTCTAGCTATAGTGAAAGTATATCTAACTCGTGTCCTCATGTGTCCTGACCTGACACAAACTGTAAATAATAAATTACGCTGATGCCTCATTTAACGTAACTCAAAGCTTATTTAAAATACGCGGTTCTGAAGGCTATGTATCACAGGGTATCCTAGCTGCTTAAGCCAGGCTAAGCGATGTGCGTGTAGAAAATCCACCAATAAGGAAGCTGCGCTATGACAGGCCCGGAAAATGAAGTATCGTATTGGTTGATTTTCTGCTCTTAAGTTCTGGTGGATGCACGGCATTACCTGCATTTAAGTTACTGTTCAAAGATATATTGTAACAAGTACCAGGACAGCAGGTGGGTAAGAGAATATCGATCAGTTGGGAACGTGGTAGGGTGCACCTGTGAAAGTTTACAAAGCAAACGTTGAATTATTGGCCCCCTGAGCGCCGATAAATTACTTCGATTGCAACCACAGAACTAAATCCCAGTTCAGACCTGCAAGAAAAATCGTGCAAGTTGCATTACATTGCGCGGCCTTAAAGCACACAAGTTTGAAGTGGACAGTCGATTGCCGCAATGTAATGCTTCTTGCATGATTTTTCCTGTAGGTCTAAAGGTCGCACCGAGCTTCTTGCGCTAATCGATTATAGTTATACTATATGCACTCGTGTATGTGTGCGTGAGAGCGGCTAGAATTAAAGCCGTGCGTAAGCGCGAGTGACACAAGTTCCCCGTCCGATGGCCGAAGGAGAACTAACGCAACTAACTATACGGGCAAGGGGGAAGCACGATGGCTCAAGATAGGTTGGTCAGACCGCGCGTGTATTTAGGTATTTTCATCGTATTACTAAAAAAATACATATTTTTAAAATGTAGCAACACTAGGCCCTGGAAAACATCTTGTTTAACATACAAAAGTCATGACCTACCGTGCAGTATTTACGCCGTACTAAGGATTTATTTTATTTTTAGAGGCGATTTTGGAGCAAACTACAAGTAATCGTGTTTTAAAAAACACTGGTCACTAGAGTGAATCATCCTCAAAATATCTTACACATGAATTTCAGACTTTCAGCAGTTGCAGCTTTGCTAGTAATTATATAGCAAAGGCTTAAATGTATGCAATAAATAATAGCTCGGTAGGGCCTTAATAATAAGTGGAATAGAAATTGTTATTGTTTGTACTTCTTCCGAGTCATTTCTCAATTTAAGTGCGAAATTTCATTTGAAATTTACCATGATGCCATGAGATTTTTGGTAAAAGAAAACATCGAGAAGCACCGAGTATGCATCGAGTATGCACCTGTAGAACAATTAGCTAAGTAAAGTTTTTTGAAGAGGTGCTAATTATATTTTTTTTCGACAGTGGTCGACTTCAACACCAAGAAACTGGAGCTGTTTTATTTTTATGTCCTTTTATTTATTGGAAATATTTTTTTAAGTGTTCGAGATGACATTTGTGAGATTTTACGGCTGACAGCGGTTCGCGCTCAGTACTAAGAAGAAATAGAAACAAAAACGAAGTCAACTGTCGCTTCTGTCAATGTCAAATGAAATCTAACCGTTTGCGTTTCGTTTGCTTTGCGTTGTCCAAGAAGCAGTTCCAAAATAGTGATCGAAAGTATTCAATCGTGATCCAAGTATCGTGCATAGGAAATGCGGTAAAATTGAAAGTCCGGATTTTATGCGGAGGTCGATAAAAATAGTCCAAAAATCACACTGAGCACACCAAAATGCAAAACAAACGAAACGCAAACGATTTGACATTGACAGAAGTGACAGCTCACTTCGGTTTTTTTTCTGTTTCTACTAAGTTCTGAGCACGTTCGGCTTGTCAGCCATAAAATCTCACCAATGTCATCTCGAACGCTTAAAAAAATATTTCCAGTAAACAATAGGAGATAAAAATAAAACAGCTGCAGTTTCTCGATCTCCAGAACGCCGACTGTCGAAAAAAATATAATTAGCACCTCTTCAAAAAACTTTACTTAGCCAATTCAATGGTGTGTGTGAAGTTCCCGATCTGCACAGGGCCCGCGTGAAAACTACAGCCCAAGCCCTCACAATCTGAAAATTTGTGCAGCAGTGAGAGGCTTATAGCCCAGAGATGTGATTTCATTGAACTGCTTCTCCGATCAAATGTTATATCCAGAACTTCTTACAATATCAGCAAAGGATGTGTAATACCGAAGTACGAAAGACCGAATGTATTAAAACATCGAATGGGTCAAAAGACCGACACGATTTTTTTCTGAAGAATTTATTAAAACGGCATCATACAGAACCCATTAGGTTAGGTTAGGTTTGTTTTATAACAATCTTAAAAAGTTTACGGTTTCAGAAAAAAATCGTGTCGGTCTTTTGACCCATTCGATGTTTTAATACATTCGGTCTTTCGTACTTCGGTATTGTAATACATACCCATCAGCAAATCACCTATCTCCAATGGTATAGCCGCTCCAAGTTAAATATTAGCCAGTCGTCTGCCGCACGCACACAGGCGCGTGCGATGCACCGTGGGACTGTGAGTCACGGCTACGTCTATTTACGAGATTGGTCGATCGATGCATCCGAAGGCTTGGCTTTCGTGGTGTGATTTGATATTTTACAGTTAAGCTTTCAATTAATAACACCGTTTTGTTGGTATCCGATACGATAATTATTGGAAAGTAGTCGAATTTAGACTGCGTTAAATAACTTTTTTATGCTCTAGAGCATAAAGAAAAATATTCGTTTTAAGATGATAACAGCCACGAATACTAGAGCTTTATAAAAATGTTCTTATTTCATTTTGATTTCTTTAAAATTCCTTTTGTAACCCGTGTTCTGTCTAACCAAATTAATAAAATTGTGTATGCCATAATAATAATGTAATGTAATGTAATTATAAAAATAAATACGCGAAAAGGTAAAGCTTATTGAATATTTATTTACGAATGTACTACTCATTCATTAAACTCATTTTACCCTCGGCTTAGCAATCAACCCTCGCCTGCGGTTCGGGTTTATATAAACACCTCGCTTTTTATGTAATCTACTATTGTGCATCATTAAGCGAAAACCCGGAAGATAAGGAATAAATGCAACATTAACGGTCTACCAATACCGCCAGAGTAAATCATCTGTCTGGAACTTCTGATACCCTAGTACCTAAGCTCTTATTGAAAGCCCTCCCCGTTAAAAATAAATCAAAACATTCTACCCCGTCTGGCGAAGTTACGTATAGACAGACAGACGGACAGATCAATTTGCGGGCCGTGTCGCCGTCTACAGTGAAAAGCGGGAAATTAAATATTTAATACCTCTTCGTCGGAGGGGAGAACTATGGGGCCTTTTATTAGCTTAATAGACTGTATTACGCAGGTATAATGCATAAGAATAGTAGCTTACCAGAAGCGGCTTATTTGTATAATTATGATAATAAGTGCCAGCACGAGTTTTATAAATAAGGTAACTGCGCCTTTTCAGAAAAAAAGTGTACCATTTACTTAAAAATAAGGTAATTTTGGGGATTTGTTATTCAAAATCACGCGTACAATTCATTGTCGTAAAGAAAAAAAGAGTCCTTATTTTTCGGGTTAGTTTTGTGACATTTTACTCACTGACAAAAAATGCACATCAAAAATTCGGGTTATTTTTTATTAATCATTTAAATCAATAACGCTCTTGATTCTGAGTAAGAAAAGCTAAAAATTTCTTTATCTTAAAAAAATGAAGGGTAAGTTTTATTAAATAGTTATTAGACATTTAATGTAAAATAAAACAATAAGCAGAAAAATATACTAAATATTACAAACTAAATTAAAAACTAAACTAGATCTAAAAAACCGGCCAAGTGCGAGTCGGACTCGCGCACGAAGGGTTCTGTACAATTATCTATAAAAATCACGTTTGTTGTATGGGAGGCCCCCTTAAATATTTTTTTATTTTAATGTAATGATTTATTTTTAAAGTTAATATATAATTAAGTATTCTGTGAATATTTCAAGTGTCTACCTATTGCCGTTATCAATATCGAGCAAAAACGAGCAAAAAAATCATGTTTGTTGTATGGGAGCCCCCTTAAATATTTATTTTATTCCATTTTTAGTATTTGTTGTTATAGCGGCAACCGAAATACATCATCTGTGATAATTTCAACTCTCTAGCTATCACGAATCCCGAGATACAGCCTGGTGACAGACGGACAGACGGACGGACAGCGGAGCCTCAGTAATAAATAGGGTTTCCGTTTATACCCTTTGGGTACGGAACCCTAAAAAAGGCCCCTGCGGCATTGTGCCATTGTAAGTATATTTTTTATTGAAAACACCCAACTAGATATTCAGTAGCCCGGGGTGAAAATTTTCGTTAGGTAACTCGTTGGTATGTTTTCGGGTGCATCACCTCGCAGTTAAGTGGTCACAAGTTTTATCATACTTGTCGTCTCTGGGTCTCCCTAAATCGACTTCAGCCGATCGGAAAAAGCATTACGTCAACGCAATAAGAGCGAAAACGTCGATCGGATCGGCTACGCGGGCCGAATGGAGCCGAGCCGATCGACGTCTTTTTCGCTCTTATTGCGTTGACATTAAGGTTTTCCGATCGGCTGATGCCAATTCCGCGTCGATAGATTTTGGGGAGACCCTCTGACGTCACGTAAAATTTAATATATTTATTTAGTGCTGTTGCAGCGCCACGCCCTCTGATATTTAGATACATAAGTATATACACATTAATATTGTTACGTCTCGGCACGCCCGCACAATTCATCACAGATTGGAATCCCTGACTGTCATACACTGCTCTAAAGGAACCATAGGCTATATTGTCTAATCATTTAATCAAATCACAGTCGCTTTTGCCATTTCTTTCTGTCAATGGTATAGAATGAGGGTACAAAGAGGTGGTGAGTGCGATCGCGGCTGCCCCCGCGTTTGACAATGCGATCGTAGGTTCCTCATTAGGTGACAAATGCAGGAGTTACGCTTCTTATAGTCTTTATTCTCATGGTAGTGTTAGGTATTAAAAATTCGTGGACATTTATATTGCTATAAGGTAAACGACCCTGTGCTCGACACTGACCCAAAACATGGCACCTTCAATCTTATGTCATAGTAAGAGAGGTGACAGATGGATGTCATCTACTGGGCGTTGAGGTGTCGAGCATTGGTACGTTTACCTTATGCGTATGGAAGGAAGTCACTGTATGCATTTTTTGTTGTTATACAGGTCATACACAAATACTATGCGATCAAATAGGTCTAAAAAGAGTGAAAAGGTGGCTGAGAGAGATAGAGAGATATGTTTAAATATTTATATTATTAAGTGCTCGGCTCATCCACTCAAACCTTGACTGGTAGAGATACTTTAAAGAGATCAGTTTGCCTTTATAATGTACATCCATCTTTATTTTACCTAAGTACAAAATATATGTGCCTTTTAACAGAAAGTATTACGATAATTATTTATTTTCTTAATCGAACTAAATCAGTTCTGGGTCTTAACTGTATCTACTCGTATTTGGGATCTCTCCGTTATTTTTGTCCATAAGTAGGGCACGAAACAGGCGTGTTATACATATACATGTAAGGATGTGCAGGTATATACTCATTAGTAGGCAATTTGCCCGAAAGGGTGTGGTGTTCAAGTTTGGGTACGTGCCGCGCTTGAGAGATTGTCATGACTTTATGGATAAAATAAAGGGCGAAGGCAGTACTTACATACGTAAATAAATTAATACCATGGTAAAATGGACAGCAATCAACCAAGTCCCAAACCAAGCAAAGCTTGTATTAGGGTACTTGGAAATGGGTAAACATGTTTAAAATAGAAATACACATACTTAAATCAAATACTTACTTAGTTTAGTTACCTACAAAACTTGAAAACATACTTTCATATTTTTTAACCGACATAAAAAGGAGGAGGTTCTATGTTAGGCTGTATGTAAGTATTTTTTTTGTTGGTCCACCGATTTCTCCCCCAATTGTGGACTAATTTTCAAAAATATTTTTCGTACATATTATCCTGCCCGACCAGGTATCGAATCTGGGTGCTCAAACCTTGTAGTTAGGCCAACATAATATATCACAGTATTTTTCTGTAAAGTTTAATAATTATCTCACGTTATTAAAATAAAGCCACCTACATATAAACCTGTTCATATTTGTACATGTATCCAGTATTGGTTGTCTGGAAGAGATCGCTTTTGAGCGATAAGACCGCCTATTGTATGCCTGATTTTTTATTGTTATTATTATTTTTTCTGTACTTTTTTTTTGGTGCTCAATAAAGAATATTTGTATTGTATTGTATTGTATTGTAAAGTTTTATTTCGCCAAGACCATGTTAAATAGTTTGGTTTTTGAACCAAATTAAGGATAAGAATTTAAAGTCATTTAAAAAACTGGTGATGCAATGGTTGATTGATAAATGTTTTTATAGTTTACGAGAGTTCTTTGATAAGTAGTTGATGTTTGTTGGTTTCTGTAACACAATTGATAATATTAAAATTAAATAAATGTAATTAATTATAAATTTGTACGTCAGTTTGTTGGCATAATGTGGCGATCTTACGACTACATAATTTTACGACCTTTATGTAAACCCACCATTAACAAATAAAATATTCATTTCATTTCATTTCATTTCATTTCAATTATCACTAAAAACAAAGAAAACACAACGTTTCCATGTTAAAAACATTAAGCAGAAGCTAATTTAATTAAATCAAACGAAATTCTGAAATACTGCTTACAAAAGACAAAGCGAACAATGAAAAGACACTTCTAACGCTATTACAACAAATAACGATATCCATAAAGAAACCACAGGAAACCGCCCATTTGTTTAAAGGCAATCCAAACAAATATGGTCGTTCGAACTTCCCTGAACTTGTATCATTATCGTGAGTAAACCCCGTTGTTTGTGGTTCGAGAACGGTTATTAAGTTAAGCCGTTTCACATTCATTAGTCTCTCTCTAGCCAGTGCTGATAGAAAGAGACCAGTTTACTGGCGAAGAGAGCAGGCAGGAAGCTGCAATATTGCGTAAGTCGCTAAACACTTGAACTCTCCCTCTTGGAAAACGTTGTTGGTAATACATACACGATGACGTTTGAAAATTTACCTATATGCACGTGCGAAGCAGTTCTACTATGGGTGTGAAGTGCCTAATCCGCACTGGTCCCAGAAACTATAGCTCAAGCCCTTTCATTCTGAGAGGAGGTCTGTCAATACGACTGACTATACGATTTCATTATGCGGACGGCTAAGGAGTGGAACTCTCTGCCGAGGTCAGTTTTTCCGGAACGCTATAATCTGGACATCTTTAAGGTCAAAGTGAACAGACACCTTCTAGGCAAGCGTGTACCACCTTAGGCCTCATCTTTGCCTTCCATCAAGCGAGATTGAGGCCAAACGTAAGCCTATTTTTTATATAAAAAAAAAAATCGATGACTGCCCCACCCCTTAGCACTCTTACGTTACGACGTCATAATTACGGAGCCCACCTTAAATGTGTGACGTAACAACATGCGGATGGTCTTTCTTTAAAAATATAACGATGGTCTTAAAATTAATCCCGAATTATTTCAGCAGATGCTTGGGTTAGTTTGACTGAACACCCAAAAGGTTTATCATCGATTATTTATTCAAAACGTAGTCACACCTTTCAAAATCAAAGTCAAATTATTTTTATTCAGTTTAGGCTTATTAAAGCTCTTACGAACGTCGAAGAATCTACCACCGGTTCGGAAAAATCCTGTTTTGTACACTTTTTCAAACAGATCTACATTGTTATTAAATTACATTATAAATACATATAGTAGAAGGTACATTTTACACTAGAAAATTGTATAAAAATTCCAAAGCAAGTTACGTTCGAAAAACACAAATCGCTTGAGAAGGGTTTATGGCCGGGGCCACACTGGTAAGGCGACGGCGACGCGACGCATTGATCAATGTGGCCGCTCACATAACTCGAACTACTAGTATGTTTGATTTAGGCCGGAATTGTCATAGGTAAACACGATGGATACCGATTTAGCCGCGTTTTCCGTTGCTATGAGTGCAATTTTGTTAATGGGGCAGAGGAAAAAAAAAGAAAATAAGGAGAAAACAACGTATTTAGGTTAGACCATGGATTGCAAGGCGATCAGAGAGAGGAGTCAATAACACATTATTAGAAGAACAGACTGGAAGATATAAAGTTTTTATATAAACACTCATTTTCCTCGTACAGATTTATTAATAATTTAGTCGTTTCGATATTCCACTCGAAATTCTTACTTCTTGACGACGCCATCTTTGAGGTAGACCGCATATGATCATAATTGTATGCTTGCTGTCAAATAGGATCAAATTTCTATGATCATAGACTATATGAATCATAGGTTGTTATTACACTGTCATAGGTTTATCAAATTAATATGAGTCCTGTGTCTATGATCATGTTTCTATGATAGTCTAATATCGGCTTTAGTCGCCGTCGCGTCGCGTCGCCGTCGCCTTACCAGTGCGGCCCCGGCCTAAGAGCGTGAACATTATGTTATCTTAAGCTAATAAAATTATTTAGACGGCAATAGAATTGATTTCAAGTGTTCAATTTTCTATAGAACAGATATTGCTTACCTACTTCGTTGTTTTTTACGAAATATAAAAATTCATTGGTATCATAATCATCATTATTTCAGCCAAAAGTCGTCCACTGCTGAACATAGGCGTCTCCCAAGGTTCGCCAAATACCGGTCCTGCGCCATCCGCAACCATCGTGTTCCTACATCTTAACCAGGTCGTCCATCATGTGAAAAACGCCTTGTATAAAAAAAAAAAAACCGGCCAAGTGCGAGTCGGACTCGCGCACCGAGGGTTTCGTACAAATTTATATGTATCTATGAACATCCAGTCTTAGCAGACCCCTGCTCCTAAGCAAAATGTGCGCAGTGTGGGATCATTGTAGATTGGTTACTGATATAGACAGACAGACAAAAAAAAATATGCTTTTCGCAATTTTTCCTTTATCTGTGCTATAAGACCTTGCTTAGTACCAAATTTCAAGGTTCTGAGTTCACGGGAAGTACCCTGTAGGTTTTGATTCCCTTGCGAGTGTCGAAAATGTGCGTTGTTTACTGATATAGACAGACAGACAAAAAATTTATGCTTTTCGCAATTTTTCCTTCATCTGTGCTATAAGACCTTGCTTCGTACCAAATTTCAAGATTCTGAGTTCACGGGAAGTACCCTTTAGGTTTTGATTCCCTTGCGAGTTTCGAAAATATGCGGAAATTTGCGTCATAAACGGCTGTATCATTTGATTGCGTTGGCTTAGATGTTTGATTTTTTCACAGCTCCAAGGGACAGTAGACTTGAGTATTTGATATAAATTTCAGCTTGACACCTCCACGCGTTCCTGAGAAAAAGGGTCTTGACAGACAGACGGACGGACGGACGGACGGACAGCAAAGTGATCCTATAAGGGTTCCGTTTTTTCCTTTTGAGGTACGGAATCCTAAAAAATAAGAAAACAGAAAAAAAAATTTTTTCTTGTCGCTAGGTTTTTCCGCGGCTCTTTTGCATGTGGTTCTAATTCCACGGTGTAACCGCTTCCTAAATCAGCTAATACGAACACCTAGCACGGAGTGTTTCAGATCGGCCGCGCGAGGCCATTGTCCCCGGCGGAAGCGGAAGCGGAGTCGATGCACCCCCGCGCCTGTGTGCGTGACACGGATACACCACCCCGTCTCACATTAACACAGTTTTTCCACGCACACCGACGCGCGCGTACGAGTCTGTACACGACGTCAACGAACACCAGCTGAGGATATTCTGTGTGTGGGTGCCGCCGTGTGTGGATAGGGGAGGTGTGGTTAACACAGAAGGCTCTAGTTTGCAGGGAACTGGGCGAGTGTGGCTGTGTGCGGGCTACAGGGTGCTGGTACTTGTTAGCGTTTGATGTCGTTTGCGTAGCTATTTTGTATCGCTTTTAGCTCGTTTTGTATTAGAATTAATTGTGATATAGAGTTTTAATGGCGAGCTTTGTAATTAATAATGAAATTAGAGAAATATATATGATTTTTCACAAATAGGGAATACATTTTTTAATTAAAATTACATTTTTTACCTAAAAAAAGAAAACATAAAAATATGAGTAAAACGGATAAAGAATAACGGTAAATAAATTATGTATTTATTTTTTATTTCATTTTAAATTACATGTGTGGTCTTATTGTTGTTAGCATAGATAGTCTTTTCGTAATAATTATAGTACTTAAAAACTAAATTCGATTTTACACAAAATGATTCGATTCAACATAGGACAACAAACATGATCAACAATCGTCTTCACATAAAAAGTAAATACAAAAAATACTTTCTTTATAATCTTAATTCTAAATTATCTTAAGCACTCATAAAATGCGTTCGAAAATGAAAATTCAAACACCTACTCAGTTATTAATTCGACTCAAAATTTGAACACTCATGTTTATGTGTAACAGTTTCCCAACCTGCGTTTCCCAGCCCCCTGTATGCGTCCGGGGCTGCGCACGTGTCTGCCCGGGCGGGGCGCGGGGAGGGGGCCGCACCCCCGTTCACGGCCAGGGGTCGGCGACCGCGCCCGGGCTACGCCGTAACCCCGCTACGCCGTAGCTGCTACGCGCCGTAGCTTCCTCGTGTTTTAATTTTGTATGTTTTATTAGGTCATTGTGGTGATGATACGAGCTGGTTATTTTGGGGATTAGGGTCAAATATAGAATGTATATTATTAACACTGGACAGCTGTAAAAATAAATATACATTTTAAACGTGTTTCAAAAAAAATCTTACTACCTATACTTCTAATTAAGTTTCTAAAAACACACATAAATACAATACATATACACCATGATTTTTAAATTACATTAAAACATGATAATGGGAAGAAGCGCGCTAAATCATATTATTCAAATTAATTATTAAAATCAATAACAACGAGAAAGAGAGCATCAGCCAACAGACAACAATAGCCTGTCTCATACATCCAACTAACACAATAAGACATACTACGGCCTTAGTCATACAAGATTACCTCAAATGAACTTATGAGTCTTACAACTATAAAAGTTACAAAAATCAACGATAACTTGGTACCGAGGAAGAAATTAAATTATACCAGTTCTGGAAACAAAAAAAAAGTTTCACTTAGTTATCTTTTATCCGCATTATTTGTAGTACCTAACGCGTGGGTTCGTTGACCTGTAACAAACCTAATGGGCTCTTTAGAGCTTAGCCGAGGTAGCGCGCCAAAACATTCAGACTAATTTGAGGTTGCCTACAGAAATCTGTTATATTAAATACTGAACATTAAAATAATTCCTCACCATTAGTTAAACTTCTCGTTCGCCTTTTTTCCTATCCTTTTTCATGAAAAAAAAACCCTGAACGTTCGTTCGTTGAAGCAGGCTTTGGGGTCGATATAAAGTACCTACCGAACCAAATGAATTTAGATGTTGAAATGTACAATAAAATAAAATAAAATAAATATCACGGGACAATTCACACCAATTGACCTAGTCCCAAACTAAGCAAAGCTTGTACTATGGTTACTAGACAGCGGATAAACTTACTTATATAGATAAATAAATACTTAAATACATATTAAACATTCAAGACTCGAGCACAAACATTCGTATTTTTCACACAAATATCTGCCCCGACCGGGAATCGAACCCAGGACCTCAAGCATCTAAAATGTTTTTTAGAATAAGCTTTACGATTTGCGATGTCGTAACTTTTTGATAAACGCAAAGACGATCTCTGGAATCTTAAATCTTTAAGATGGAGATAAAAACTAACTAAAGTCATGAAAGTTCTAAAAAAATTAGTAAATTCACATTAAGTGTTAGGATGAAAGGAATTCGGCCCAAATAAAGATGTATCACTGATAAATTCAAAATATTAAAGAAAAACGATACATCTTTAAGCTGTTTTCACATAATTTCCTCCATAAATATGACTTTCGGTGAACATGTGGACACCTTAAGGCTCGGGAATGAAATATGGACGGCTCCCTCCGTGACCCCAGCGAAAGGACTTCCCGAGTTTAACCTGTAATAAATGATAAAAATAAGGTTCACTTATATATCAACATGGTCAATAGATATCCATGAGTTACTTTTATTCTAACATGACAGACTATCTTCGAATTATATTTGTCTAAAAGTCGAGGATTAGAAAGAATAATTTGAATGTTATCTAATTCTTCGGTAGTTTGAGAATGATCTATTATTGTCATTTATTTTGTTATTTGATATACATTTGTTATACCTACACAACGTGTAAATCAGTGTATAATTATACTAAAAACCTTAGCTATCACAAGGATCTTATTATTTTAATTAGTTCGATGCGTATTTTTCCAAATACCATAGTAATTTCAAAACATCCCTATTCGTTTGTTTTGCTAAGTCAGTGTAACTCTAAACGCGCCAGTATTAATTACTTAGGCAAAAAACACAATCCGTTCATAAATATAGTGTAATCGATTCTACACTCTATGTTCATTTATTAAAATACCAGTTATTCCCGCGACTTCGCCTGTGTCAGAAACCGAAGAAAAATGTTACGGTAACGTTTTTAAAGCACAGCGTAAAAGTGAATGTTTAGGTGCCGCGCAACCTTATTATTACAAAAAAAAATACAATTTTTCATAATCTCTTTAATTTGCGTGCTTTACCTTGTTACCACAAAAATAAGGACAACCGTTAAACATATCTTTAACAAAGGTCAATTCACAGAAAACTTTAATTAGGCACGTCTAAAGGTGCGACCAAACCGCCCGCTTAAATTTTAAAAAACTAAAAAACACGCTCAAATTTTGTAAACAATTCTAAATATTGATAAAATAAATAATAATAGTTTAAAATATTTTATTGTAAAAAAAGCGTGGGGTGCATGGTGTCAATTTTCAAGGATTATCATTTTGATAACATCTTAAAAAGCACCCCACGCTTTTTTTACAATAAAATATTTTAAACTATTATTATTTATTTTATCAATATTTAGAATTGTTTACAAATTTTGATCTGGATATAACAATATAATAATTGCTTATTAAGATTTTTTATTGCACTATAAGAATAGTGAATTGAAATTTATTAATTTTATTTTTTATTTTTATTTTTTTTAAAGCGTGTTTTTTAGTTTTTTAAAACTATTATTTATTTTCTATTTTTTAGTTGCATTTTTTCACAGTGAGTTTCCATGTGCTAAAAAGAGACCCCCAACCCCCAAAACCCTACCGCCCAACATCCCCCAACCCCCCTAAACACCTAACCCCAACCCCCACAACCTTACCCCCAACCACCTAAACCCAACCCCCCTAACCTCGGACCCCCACCCCATTTCCTCAAACTTCCCCCAAACCCCTAACCCCAACCCCTCTTACCCCCAACTCCAACCCCCTAAAACCCCAACCCCCAACCCCATTTACCCCCTCCCCATTCCCCACAACCCCCCAACCTCCCTAACCCCCGAACCCCCCCAACACCCCACACCCTTAACCCCAACCCCCTAAACCCCCTTCCCCTCCCATCCCCCCCCCCACCCCTCCACCTACCCCCCTTCCAGCTCCACCATCAAACCCTTGTTACCATCTAGGCCTCTTACCCCCTCCCCATTTCCCACAACCCCCCAAAATTCCTAGCCCCCGAACCCCCCAACACCCCCACTCTATTTCCCCCAAACCCCCTCCCCCACCCCCTAACCCCAACCGCCACACCCTTACCCCCAACCCTCTAAACCCCCGACCCCCTTACCAACACCCCATTCCCCCTCCCCCCCCACCCCGCCACCTACCCCCTTCCAGCTCCATCATCAGACCCTTGCTACCATCTAGGACCAAAGTACTCGTCAAAACGAATCAAACGAGCCCAAACTCGATGGGGTTGTTTCGTTTTATTGTGGAGTGCCTTTGGCCATCTTCCAGCTCCATCATCAGACCCTGGTTACCATATGGGATCAAAGTGCTCGTCAAGACGAATCAAACGAGCCCAAACTCGATGGGGTTGTGTCGTTTTATTGTGTAGTGCCTTTGGCCATCTTACAGCTCCATCATCAGACCCTGGTTACCATCTGGGATCAAAGTACTCGACAAGACGAATCAAAAGAGCCCAAACTCGACGGGGTTGTGTCGTTTTATTACAGAGTTCCTATGGCCACTATCCAGCTCCATCATCAGATCAGCTCCATGTTACCATAATATTGCATTGTCATCCAATTTACAAATACGTGCAAAATTTCAGCTCAATCGGAAACCGGGAAGTGGGTCAAAATCGCGTCCTAAGGAGTCGGTTATAAACATAAAAACATACAAATATACAAACATACAAACATACAAACATACAAACATACAGGTGAAGCTAATATAAAGCGTGTAAAAACGGTGGCGTTACGGAATCGCAGTGACGCACCGTAAACGTCACAACTTTACTATGGAGAGTATGCTTTGATCAATTATAACTGTAGATCCACAGTCGCGCGCCCGAAAATGTCCGAGCCAAATGAGCGCCACTTTGATACAAGTGGCGTTCTTTTTTCTCAGTACGTTGCGTGAAATTGTCAAGTTTAGCTGTCAAGTGTCAACCGAAATTCGACTGTAATGAAGTAAAGACTAGGCTCAAATTTCTGTGTAGGTGATGATTTTAATTGTTATGCAAACAAATAAAAAAGTTCGGACATTCTTTGAAGGGGATTTTGTTCGGCAATGTGTATCTTCAGTTATAATTGATCAAAGAGAGCACGCGGTAAATTCTGACGTTTACGGCACGTCACTGCGATTCCGTAACGTTTCCGTACTTTAAGCAGCGGTATGGCCGAACCTTTAAACATGTTTAAGCTTTTTTTTAAGTCAGACAAGGAAACTGTTATTTGTGTGGTGTTTGCATAACCTTTCGTTTTCAAAGGTGGTGAAAAAGAGACAGCGATAGACTTTAATAAGAAATGGAGGGGCGCCCGCGCCTGCCGAAATATGCATTGAATTCTAAAACAAGCAAAAAGTTTGCAAATTCAATAATATAGCGTTATTTCTTGTTTAGTTTGGAAGTTTTGTTTATACCTAATATGAGCATAGTCAAGTGTAAAAATATAGCTTTGAATTCACCGCCTAAAAATTTACGTACCTATCTCACGTTTCATACGCACGTAACGTAATCATCATCATCATCACTGTATATCTATATACGTCTCACTGCAGGACATAGGCCGTATGGCCCTGTAGTTCCCACGCGGGCCCAGTACGGATTGGAAAATTCACACACACAGGTGCAGGCTTCCTCACGATGTTTGCCTTCACCATCATGGTGAATTTAAAATGTAATTTCGCACATAAATTCCGAAGAACTCAGAGGGTTCTATCTCTATCTTTTTTCTATCTTGAGAGGCCATAGACGGCCGTATAGCCTAGTTGTTAGAGAACCTGACTACGAAGCTTGAGGTCCCGGGTTCGATTCCCGGTCGGGGCGGATATTTGTGTGAAAAATACGTATGTTTGTGCTCGAGTCTTCGATGTTTAATATGTATTTAAGTGTATTTATCTTTATAAGTATGTTTATCCGCTGTCTAGTGCCCAACCCATAGTACAAGCTTTGCTTAGTTTGGGACTAGATCAATTGGTGTGAATTGTACAGTGATATTTATTTTTATTTATTTATTTATAGCTCAAAGTACTTGCAAGGATGATCTATGACTATATCTAGACTGGATTGGCAGTCGCCATAGTACGGATCGGCCGCGGTTTTTGTAGTTCGATTATTAAATCTAGATGGCGCTGAAATATAGCCAGAGGCTTTGAAGGCAAAACAATATGACTACAGATATTTCATATCACTGCAAATGTATTATTATGCAATATTTTTGAAACATCTGTAGTCTTATTGTTTTGTCTTCAAAGCCTCTGGCTATATTTCAGCGCCATCTAGATTTAATAATCGAACTACAAAAAACGCGGCCGATCCGTACTATGGCGACTGCCAATCCAGTCTATATCATCCTTGGTACTAGGCTACCACAGTTTTTTTAAGAATTAAATACTCGTCATTAAAAATTAAATACATATCAATAAACATTAAGTATTTCATCTCGTTAACCGAATAGCCGTAAGTATATTGCTACGTTACTTACTTCTGTACAGACGCCTGCATAGAAATGACATGACTAAAGTCTGAAGCGTCGGGAAAACTTTTGTTGCAACTTTGTTCCTCACAACAATACTCGGCAATGGCGTGGAGTAAACATTTTCCCGACGTGTGAGAAGCGTGAGCTAGGTGTGTCTTCTGCAACACCTCGTAGTTATACACACAAGCTGTATGCTTAGTATAAGTTTTACCTCACCATTTGGTAAGTATTTACTTCTCGATCGCGTTTACGTAAAAATTTAATTTACTATGGAAACATGGACAACGCCTCTAGCGGCGCGTTTGCGCAACAAAAATTGCGAGTAAAAATTGTTGAACGGAACGCAAACTATATCGTACGTGACTCAGTCGATTCACTGAACGCAAACTATATCGTACGTGACTGAACAAAACTATTCGACAGCGTTTTTCGAATCCGCACGAAACGAAATGTCATCCGTCAGTGTCATGTCAAATCCAATAAGCAATTTTGCCTTGTTTTACGATATTAATTTGACTAGTAATGTCTATACCGGTTTTATTTGCGGTTTTAGAAGATTATCTTATCAATATTTTGTAATTGACAAGCATAAAAAAATTGAGTGACTCAATTTGAGTCCGTGAAATTGTCCATAAGTTTTGCATTGGCAGTCAATGAATGAATTCAACCTCGGAAGTGTCGTGTCGCCGCATCATCATTCATTTCAATCATCAATTAATTCATGTGGGCAAGATCTATATTGCAAGACCTTAAGGCCCATACTACACGGGCGGTTCTCCCGCCGCGGGAAACCGCTTCTGAACCGCCACTAGACACAATTTTATATGGAAGTTGTATGGTGCAAACTACACTGCGCAGCTCCGTCGAGCGGGAAACCGCGGCGGGAAACCGCCCGTGTAGTATGGGCCTAATTAAATTATGATGGCAAACCAATAGGATAAGAGCTTAGATTATTTATACACTATCTAAGGATAAGAGGATGGATTATTAACAACAAAAATTTGAAGCGCGCAACCTCAACGGCTCTAAGCTCAAGACAAAGAAAGGTTTGTTTATCTATTAGGTATTTGTTATTACTCTCACTATGGTTTTTTACTGAACCTTATTTTCACAATCGCGTTTTTCCTCCAACTTCAATTGACACAGAAACATTAGGTAGGTTTAGGTCATGACAAGTTTACATCGGCCCGAAGGGCCAAAAGCACACAGAAGAGGAGCTCCATCAACACTGTTTCTGTGTCAATTCAAATTGGGAAAAAACACTAAGTACTGTGAGAATAAGCTTCAGTAAAAATCTATGGGCTCCTATTATAGTATAAATCTTCCCAGGTCATCTTATAATTGATCAAAGGCGTTACCTATAATAATATGCGCTATGAATTACGCTGTAGTAGATCCCGTGTCATAAATATTTACTTAAATGTTAAAAATAAAAGGAAACTGTTTTTTTAAAATAAGCTTTTATTTAGTACATGTTAATAAAAATAACTAAAAAGTTAACTGTCTATTTATTAAAGGGGGAAATTATAAGTTAACTAGAAAGTATAAATACAAATTAAAAACTACATAAAATAAAACTAAAACTATAAACTAAAACTACATACAAACTAAAAAGTTAAAAAAATGAAGAAATAGACCATGTATTCAAAAACATTGCGTTTTTGTCACAGTCAATCATCGATTTTACAATAAAAGCATGTTAGGTATACAGAAAAAAGTTTTATAAAAATCGGTCAAGCCGTCTCAGAGGAGTTCGATAACAAAGACCGTGGCACAAGATTTTTATATATTAGAAGATAGATAAATATTGCTTAATTAGTACCAATTTCAGAGTTATGGTAAGTACACAAGTTAAGCAACGGGTGTATACCCATATTTATACTCATACTCACTCATTTAATTAATACAGAAGCAGCAAGTAAAATAATTGTAGATGAAATAAATAATTTGTATTGAATTAAATCATATTTCAATTAAAAATAAAAGCTATGCAATAGCTTAAAAATAGTGCCACTCAATAAAAATATGCACAATGAGATTAGAAGTTGAGCATAGGTCAGACTTTTTCTGTGGCTTTGTAAGTACAACATTTGAATTAGAATTCTAGATAAAGCCTTAACACATATTATTCATATTCATTTATTAATTGCAACCATGATATTCAAAGATGACAAATAAATATTACAGTGCTACATATTATATAGCCATAGTGGCCTAGTGGTTTGACCTATAGCCTCTCAAGCAGAGGGTCATGGGTTCAAATCCCAGCTTGCGCCTCGAGTTTTTCGGAATAGAGTGCAAAATTACATTGGAAATTGACTATGAGCTTTACTGTGAAGTAAAACATTGTGAGGAAACCTGCATAAACCTGCCAAGAAATTAAATGGTGTGTGTGAAGTTCCCAATCCACACTGGGCCCGCATGGGAACTACGGCCCAAGCCCTCTCATTCTGAGAGGAGACCTATGCCATGCGGTAGGAAGTTTATAGGCTGGGATGATGAATGCTACATGGACCCTGCTATGGCGAAGCAACAACTTATCCTTAATTTATTCTAGGACTAATGCTAATATTTTAATTTTACTTTAATGCTTAACAAAATAATTATGTAGTTAATCCTAAAGTTATGGTTCCTTAGAACAGATCATCAGCAAAAGAGTACACGTACAAAAGTAGATGATCAACATCAGCAAAAGAGTATACGGACAACTGTGATTTTTACAATATATATTTTATTTTTTTCAGCCTGACATACAGTATATTTGAGAATTTTTGAGACGTACTTGAGAACCGCCCGTGTAGTATGGGCCTTATAGTATCAGACTTTCCCATACTGACCAATCTAAGTATGAAACATACAGTTAGTCACACCATGCCAACACAATTTGATGACAATGTAATGAATATCAATCAGTCAATAAATTTGATTAGTATATTAGTTATCCAAAACGCAGACAACTTTGAGGGACAAAAGTCCTTGAGTAGCAACCACTTACAGGAAGACAGCATTCGCAGTCCTCCTACTAGCTGGACTGACGATGATTAGTGGACATCCTTTGGCTTATGTTGATGACTATAGTGCTGATGTTATCTTAATTTATCCATTTGGTCTCCTAAAACAAATATCAGTTGAAAATATTAGATAGTAGTCAATGACCCTATGTATATGAATGTTTTGTCTCACTTGTTTGTTGTGTGTTTGCGGTCATGGATAACAAACAGTGTATTATAAATTAATATAACAGTTTCATACAAAAATGTTTAGGCTTTGGTTTTCTTTTTTTTACAATAATTATTAGAAAGGCAGTGATGGCGATAACTTTCCGAATGTGCGGCCTCATGGCGATCTTAACTCTTCTCTTCTCTTTAACACACTCTCAAACGCCGGAGGCATCAGTACAGTTACTGAATAAAATCAGCCTAACTTTGCGGACCCAATTATTGACAGAACCTACCTGAGAACCACAAATAATAACTTATAAGGCGAGATTACCAATTCCGCAATGTGTATTTAATAACTTTGCAAGAGAAACAAAGAACGATCTTACGAAATATAATTGGCTTTAATCGTTATCTTAAATTGCTCGTCAGAACAATGTTGACAAGTCAAGAAAGTTATATCTAATTTGCGTGTATAGTTCTTTGGATTAGACGCAGTATGTAGTCGGAAAGCCAGTCTGCAACAGTAAAATATATTCGAAATACTCACCACTTATAAGCTGCGAACACAAAATTATGATTCCAACCAATTCCGCAATTCAACCAATACTGATTGGAATGAATGATTGCAATGCAACCAACAACCAATACTTGTGCTGTGGGAAAGTCCTTTGAAGTCTATTCACAGACTTAGCTATTGTTTTGAACAGTCTTTTACAAGTCTTTTAGTAACGGAATCCATTTTTAATTTATAAACGTCAAAACTGACTGTCGTAAACGTAACTTCAATCGAATCGTGTAGTCGGTCTCGCAATAGTAAGTGACGATCGAAGTGCGATCGAACGAATGTGACAGAAATAATTTTTCGAATTTCATAATCGAGAGCTCACTTCGACGATAGTACAGACTAACCAACTTATCTGTGAATAAAACCAAGCAATAATACACTTTTTGCGAACGGCATAAAAACTTTTTCAATGCACAAATAAGTTGGGTTCACGCTCACGATCGCGACAGGCAGTGCTGCCTTGTTAAAAAATGCCTTAATATTAATGGTACCACATTAAAAATAGACATATTCCTAAGACAATCTTGAAATAAAAAAATCGTACATGAATATCGTGTATCATATCGTGTATCGTGTATGTATCGTGTATTCATCCTTCTTTCACTTTAATTATAAAATAACTCAAATTATTTCAAAAACATTAAAAAGCAGGTTATATGATACTTTATTTACACAGATTTGTACTATTCATTATTTTTTTTCCGATCAACTGAAGGCCACTACAAATCGCAGTGCGGGACGTGCGCGCGGCGCTAACGGAGCGGGTCCAGCGCGTTATATGGCACTGAATCATATACGCTGCGCCGCGGTTCCGGCTAGTGTCACCGTATATATGTTTCAGTATTATTCAACGCGCTGAATACGCTCCGTAGTCGGCGCGTGAACGAAATGAGTCGTCACCGTCGTAACGTTGTCGTCGTTTTATAAACATCATCTATCTATCTATCTAATACCTTTAAACGAGCAATTCTTGTATATATAGGTATATATAATCAGTATCTCGGAAACGGCTCCAACGATTTCGATGAAATTTGGTATGTGGGGGTTTTCGGGGATGAAAAACTGATCTAGCTATGTTTCATTTTCAGAAAACCGCTTTTACTCGTGTTTTCCGGCTATTTTTGTTTGCATTAGAATACAAAGCTAAATTTCGCCGACTTCGAGCAGATCATAATAGCACATTAGAAATCGGGTGGTCGCGGATCTAGCCGACCTCGGATCGAATCCAAGTTTTTTTTCAAGATTTTTAGTTTTTTTTTTTTAAGTTTATTTTTCATGAGAAAACGTCAAGTTTCTTCTTTTGTGAGAAAAAGTTACTTTTTTGTGAGAAAAAGTATTATAGGGAACGTGCAGTAGCTATAGGCGGCAGCACTAATGCGACAGAAGAGACACTATGCGGACAGTAAAACAAACTTATCAAGGTAAAACCACAGATTACTTAATAGTTACTTCGTAACAGATACTGCATCCCGTACAAAATCTTGGTACTTACCGCGATTGTAGCCACAGATTATACTACTCCGTCTCCTTAAGAATGTGTGCGTGCCGACAGTGACAAGGGCTGGCAGTTTGGATTAAAATTTTTTTTTCTACATGTTGTTTTACCATTTTGTCGGGATAATTGCTATATATTATATCCATGCAAACTTTCTAGCACTAATATTCTTTAAGCTAAGCCACGGACGGACAAAGAGACAGACGGTCATGGCGAAACTATAAGGGTTCCGTTTTTGCCATTTTAGCTCTGGAATCCTAACAAAAAAGGATATTTATTGTAATGCGTAGAACACATTGCCATGCTCATAGTACCCTAGCGTTATACTAAATACGAAGGTTAACTTTCGAACTTCGCATCGTGCCATCCCGCTCACGCTTATAGCTTTTTATAGAAGAGTAAGAGGGACAGCACGATACGAACTTCCAAATTGTTATATTAGCTATTAATTCTAGCATAGTCATATTAAAATTTGCCCCCTGTTTCACCATTCACTTATAAAAGTTCAGGCGGCATATTTTTTCCGTGGAACACGAATGAACGTGCGTCGGCGCGCGCTTGTGACAACCTACTGGAATTTCGATCGCAGGCGATCGTCCCCGCGGTAGGTAAATATCGCGCGTAAGTACATGGCATGCATGAGGCCTGGTAAAACATTCAAATTGATGGCACCCTTATGGCACCAGTTGGCAGCACCGTCTATGTGCACGTTCCCTATTGGGAGCACAGAACCCCTAAGTCGAAAGGATTGCATTGTCGTCGAAGAGCCGACCTGAAGAGCATTCTCCAGGCAAAAAATTGTCTTCTTGCCATTTTTCGCATTTACTTTTAGACTGATTTTTCACTATACTAATTCGCGCGTGAACGACTCACTAGTCAGAAAGCATGTGAGAGCTTTACTTTAGCGTTTGCGTTTGCTTACTTCTCACTACACCTTGCGAAAGTGAAACGTGGTATTTACGCTCACAAATTGCTCGTCCCAAAGTTAACGCTGTCGACGTGAGCGCTAAACTATTCGAAAAGTGACGCGTACTCGCAGGATTTGTTAGGAAATCGAGCGGAAAATTTACAACGATGAGATGATCGAGCTCACCGCGATAGTCGAAGTGAAGACAAACGCATCGACTAACGTTCATTCGATTTACGCAGTCGAATAGTATTCGAATGTTTGACGTAAAACTTATACTAAGCATACTGTATTCTACTGTCGTCACTGACGTCACGTAAAATAGGCAGTCCAGTGGTAATCGAGTTGTCAAGGCACCACGCCACTGTGATTGGTCGCATTTGATATATTGAAAACTTGAAAGGAAAAATCAAGAGTAAAGTAAGTGTGGAGTAAAGTCAAGATTATCAAATTTTGAGATGCGAGTTTCTTTAAAGTAGGTAGTGAAGATATCTAATTCTGCAGGCAGAAATAAAGAGTTGCCTTATTAATTAGCACAGATTTTAGAATAAAAGTTTTTATAGAAAATAAACGTATACTCGACCAAGAAAGTGGTTTAGCGTGAAAGAGTAACAAACAGCCACACATCCATTCATACAAACTTTCACGTTTATAATATTAGAGGTAGTATAAGATAAGAAGAAGTAAGGTAAGAGAATCTTATCATTCTGCTTTATATTGTTATCAAAATTATTTTACTAGCCACGTGGAGCGTTCCCGCATTTTTCGGGAACCCGGAAGAAATCACAGCGTGGTTATGTAACCCGGGCGGGGCGGGGGGCGGGGCCGATCGATGCGCGGCCGTTCACCCGCCTGCAATGCGCCGCTGCCTGCAGTGCGACCGCCTCGCGCTCCTGCCGCCCTGGTACTCCGCCGGGCCGGGAGGCTGTGCCGGCGGACCGGGGAAGCTTCCGGCAGACGTACTTTGAGAAATTTTGTTTGTTTGTATATTCATAATTACTATACTACGAGACTTATCACGCAATTAATATTTACCTCGACGTTTTGCCCACATTGCAGCAGCCGTGGTCACAAGTTAACTAAAAAATAGAATATTGGTAAGTCCCGTTTAGTATAGTAATTATGAGTGAAAATCACAAAGGTTTAAACAGCGTATACATTAATGTTAGAGTTTCTTTTTAACCCCCGACACAAAAAGAGGGGTGTTATAAGTTTGACTGCTATGTGGGTGTGTGTGTGTCTGTCTGTCTGTCTGTGGCATCATGTTTTTTTATTTGAAAGCAGGTTTCTTGGCAATGGTTCTTAGACATGTTTCATTAAAATTGGTTCAGCTGTTTCAAAGTTACCTATCAGCTCTTTTGTTAGCTGCGGAAGGGATCTTAGACGCATAATGGGCATTTACTTTATTTTCAAAGTAGGTGTGTGTGACCAAATTGCGTCTGGGGTTTTTAAAATTTTTAATTTATAGTTATTAATCCTTATTTCATACGAAATATAAATACGAAATAACTACGAAAAATACGAAAGTAACTCTATCTGTTACCTCTTCAAGCTTAAATCGCTGAACCAACGTAGATTGTAGATTAAAGGTATGAATCTATTTAGAGGCCCTGGGAAGGACATAAAAAAGATTATCATAGAATATTGTATAATTCCCGCGGGATAGCAATAAATTAATTCTTCGCAGACGAAGTCGCGGGCAACAGCTAGTTCAAACGACGTTCAAAACATTTCTTTCCAAAGACTACATAAGTTTAAAAAAACAAGCTACAGTGTTCACAACATAACATAATACACTGCGTTAGTTATTGGAATTGCGTCAAAATAGCATTAAATAAGTAGTCGCCAGCTGCTCCTCGTCGTAGCCCGCCGTGTATACTAACGCTTTAGGGACTATAGGCATAACTACGATAGACTAAGGTGACTATGACTGTAACATGCCTTACTTACTTATAAAATCTAATATATAAAAATCTCGTGTCACGCACGGTGTTTCTTATCCAAATTCTGTTTCTGGTTCTGTGTTAAAAAATTAATTGTATTAAATACTTTTCACTTCTCATGCTCTTAAAATGTTACTTTAGTCTCTGCATATCGGGACTAAAGCTCTATTTTGATCTCTAGAGATTAAAGTAAAATTTTTTTAATTGACTATGGAAACCCCTAAACTGCCAATCACGGTGTTTGTGAATGGAGGATTATCGCCATTTTCAGTAACTGGGTATAGACAATTTTAAAGCTTTCCACAGACCGAAGCGCGCTGCGGACGCACTGTAGCGCCCTGCGCTTCGGTCTGTGGAAGCCTTTAGGGCGTGGAAATAACCTTAAAATGACAACTGTATAAAAATTATTTAAAAAATAATAATTTCGTGAAACACATTGAATAATTACGAATATTAATCTATTTAATTATAAAATATTAAAGATGAATTCATTTTATTTTGCATGTAAAGAAAGATTTCCTTTAGCTTAGGTGTTTTTTAATTTGATTTTTTTTTTAAAAAACGCTGTCGGCAAAGCAGTTCCCTGCTCTGTCGATAAAATAGCAATCCGCACTGTCGGCAAAGCAGTGCTGGAGTGTACGGTAGATAGAGCAGTTACGTTTGAAAGTTAATATGGCGTGACTTCAAAATAATGCGATGTCAGTTGCATTTAATAGTAAATAGAAAGTATAATTAGATATAATTTAACAAAGAATTGACATATAGAAAATAAACTTAAAAAGTCGTTTCTTTATTCACGGGTAAGTGTTTCAGTTAACAATATATTTTGTGTGTGAACTTAGATCAATTAGGTTAATTTATTTGACGATTCTAATGAATGAACAATTATCATTCTTACATGCATAGTCCAATTAGTTTTAACATAGTCTTTAAGTTAGAATCTGTTGGCTAATTATGCAAGCATTTAAAGCGTCACTTTACAAAAAAATATAAAAGAAAAGAAAAGACAGCGGTATTTTTTTTGCTATTTGAATTTTGAACAGATGTCCATTGCTCGTATTGAGCATACGTTGTAAAAAAGTAATTTTGTACGTCGTTTTTTTCCTCGCATTCAAAGTGAAAAGTAGAGTGTTTAACGCGGGACTAAACTACCAAAATGACAACTCGAATTATAGCCTCCCTCGCTATCGCTCGGGAGGCTAAATATCTCGTGTCGTTATGGCTTGTTTTAGTCCCTTGTTGAACAATCTACTATTAGATGTATGTAATTTAATAACAATGTAGATCTGATTGAAAAAATATACCTAGCTGAGTTTCTTGCCGGTTTCTTCTCAACAGGGTTTTTCCGAACCGGTGGTGATTCTTCGACGTTCATAGGAGCATCAATTGATGTCTAAATTGAATAAAGAATTTTGACTTTGACTTTGAAATGTAATGAAACGGCTTGACCAATTTTTATGAATTTTCTTGTCTTCATTTATATACTTATTTGGTACTAGCTGCCCTCCGAAAGCAAAAGGCAGTACTTAAATAATTTTTAGACATTTCGAGTTAATGTGAAATTTCGCATTGCCTTAAGGAGAGTTAATTCTAACTCTGAAAATTAATTCGTGTTATAGGTATGACACGGTTAATTTGCTTAGTTCATCTGACGCAAAATGTTTTCAACTATACAGTATAAGAATAATAACAGAATATTGACTTTTTCGAGATTCAACCATTTGCCTTATGGCCCGGGCACGACTTCGCGCGACCGGCGGCAGCGGCGAGTGTTTTCTCCGTTCATTGCGCGGCCGAGACGTTCACCGCACAGTAATCTTCTGGTGGCACACGCAATGAACTGATAAAACGCTCGCCGCTGCCACCGGTCGCGCCGTCGTGGTCGGGTTGTTTTGAGGCAGTATACCTACATACCCATTTAGCTAACATATTGAATGCGTAATGTTCCTGAGACGCATGATACAGAAACGGAATGCGACGCAATTTGTTAGAAGCAGGCATGAAGCGGAGTAGGAATTGCGAATACAGCTCTATAGTTATGAGCGTAAGAGCGCGTTCTGTCTTGAACGCAACGTTGACGGTCTTGTGCCACGTTGGTGTACTCTATGGTGTGATACCAGTGTAAATGATGATGATGTTTGATAATTATCATAATATGTAATGGTAGATTCAGTGTGTTGGCTTCTTTCTAAGTGTTAAAAACATGCGGCGTATCCCACAAAACACAAAGGAAAACGGATATTTAAATGTCCTTTAAATAGCTAACGTTAGTCTAAAGTAACGTTGATGGTTGGCGGAAATACTTAGGTACAATTATATGTACAATGTACATATTTAGCATTTGATTGATTAGGCATATATTTTATACAGGAAGTATACATTTATTTTTCTAGTTCAGCCTGTCATGATTCCAGCCTACTGCAGGGTACAAGTCTCTTCTCAGGATGAGAGTGCTTGTGTGTAGTTCACATGCGGGCCCAGTGCAGATTGGGTACTTCACACATATCATTGTTCACAGGTAAAGCGAGGCGGAGGCTTCAGCGTAAAGCTCATGGTAAATTTCAAACTAAATTTTACGAATAAATTTCGAAAAACTCAAGAGGTGCCCGGGAGCCCGGGTTCGAACCCGCAACCCTCTGCGTGAGAGGCCTTAGGTCAAAACACTAGCCTACCACGGCTCAACCCAGCTCAGTCTGTAATTGCTATATAAAATGGATTATTGTAGAGACGGTGGTTCAAAAAGGATTACATTTAATTTCCGTAATCTACTAAAATCAAACAAAAGCAAAACGCGAACAAACGTGTGCTCATTGATAGCGTGAGAGGCGAAAAAGTGGCAACATCGATCGTAGAAGCAAATTAACATGAAACATTTTATTCCTCTTATTTAGTTCTGTGGTGGTCGCGATCTAGTCCCGTTGAAAATGTATCTAAAACATAAACAATTTTCATAAACAAAATACATTTGCACGAATTTAATCAACCTTGAATCACGGACAGTAAATGTTTCGACAAATTAAACTGAAAATCCAATCCAAATCAAACTAGCCCATTAGATATTGCGCAGCACTCACCACAATCAATACCGCTATCAAACTAATACCAAACTATATCAAATAAATATAAGTTTTATCGTTAAATTCATAGTCATATCATTATTCCATGCACCGACACTTCTCGCGGTAGTTGAAACAGCCCGTAGCCGGCCTACGTGACGTAGCGCTACGCGGCACGTAGCACGTGCTACGAATAAAAACGTAGAGAAACCGATTTTCAATTCTTTTTAGTTCCCGTACGGATTATAAATGTTTCCCATTAATACATGTACGGGAAATTGAATGCGGGCGCTGGCACGATACGTCAGGACCAATGGCTGTGTAATTATGGTGTTCTACAAACACTTCGGCGTGAAAAGGGCGCTGTTCATATGTGAAGCGGGTTTTATTTAACGCATGTGTTTGTATATTTTTTGAGGTATCAAATCTTGCTAATCAAAGGGCCATGAGCAAATTTGTACAGGTACTATGCACACCCAGCAAGAGAAACGAAACATGTCTCATTTTATACATCTTGGCAACCTCATGATTTTTAGCTTTTATTTACTCTCACCGGGCCCGTTGCCTGTGTGTCGTCAAACCTTCCAGTCTATTTAATGCAGTTAAGGAATTAGTTCCACGAAGGTTTCACGCTTACACTTTGCGGTGTCTATGAACCTATTTAAAATGCAAGCTGTTTAGTTAATTACTTTAAAAAAAATGCACTGTCGTCACTCTCTGTCTCTATGCAAACGCTGTCACCGCTACAATAAAATATATATAAATATACTTTGATCAATTATAACTGTAGATACACAGTCGCGCGCCCGAAAATGTCCGAGCCAAATGAGCGCCACTTTGATAACCGTGGCCTTCTTTTTTCTCAGAACGTTGCGTGAAATTTTCAAGTTTAGCTGTCAAGTTGAGTTTTGTCGCTACCGAAATTCGACTGTAATGAAGTAAAGACTAGGTTCAAATTTCTGTGTAGGTGATGATTTTATTTGTTACGCAAACAAATAAAAAAGTTCGGACATTCTTTGAAGGGGATTTTGTTCGGCAATGTGTATCTTCAGTTATAATTGATCATAGTAAATATAATATATTAGGGGACAAATCTTACACAAATCGACCTAGTCCTAAACTAAGCAAAGCTTGTACTATGGGTACTAGACGACGATAAACATACTTACAATGAACGCCGGACTAGAATTAGTAATAAATAATTTATCTGTAAATGGTTAGGGTTGATTCGACCCATTAAAAAAAACAACAGTAGCGTATTTTGGCAAGTTTTTTTTATAAAAAACCCAACATGTGAATTGTGCATTTAAAAAAGCGTATCAGGAATATTGCGCACACCATCGAATTACTTTGCAAGTGTATTAAGGTTACCTCGCGATGTTTTCCTGCACCGAAAAGCTAATGGAATAAGCTATAGGATAAACCACTAGGCTACTATGACTTTAACCTAGTTATATTGTGACTAGTCGCATTACCCCGCAGGAACGTTGCAATTTTCAGGGATAAAAGTTTCCTATGTGTTAATCCAGGTCAAAAACTTGGGTACCAAATTTCATCCCAATCACTTAAGCAGTTTTTGCGTGATGGAGTAACAAAGATCCAAACATAAACATCCAAATTTTCGCACTTCTAACATTAGTATAAAGCAGGAAGTAGGATTGTACATATAAGTCTTTAGCATGAATCAAAATATAGATTAGATCCGAGCCAGCGGCTATTTCAGGTGTTTGTGGCCACACGGCTCGCTTATCTCTCGCGGACAGTCTCTCAATTTGAGGCTTCGTGTATTTTTTTATGAATTAGCTGCCCATTTACACGTAGCGCATGCCAGGCACGCATCATGCAGCGAGCGATCCAGCCTCTTTGCTCAGCTTCAATGTTTTTTTCATAAACTCCAGGTTTTGATCTAAAAATGTCAAATTATTATGTTCGCGGTTTTATTCCGTGGAAGAATAAAAAATTTGCTATCTCTCTATTCTGTGAGAACTTCGAAAGATCTCCTGTTTGTGTGCTTTTATGATTCTCAAGTCTCGCAAATTGGCTGTTTGTTTTCAGTCAGTCACGTTCCTATTTTGTAGGTACTCGTATAAGATTCAGGTGTTACTTTTAAGTTTACGTAAAAGGTTGTAGTTCATATTTTGTTTATTAAAAACGTATAGGTTTACTATTAAACGTATACACGTATAGTAGCAAATGAAACGGTTCGTCACTTTTCGACCTTAACTCGTTGACATAGAGTTGAAAAGTGATGAACCTTTTCATTCTGCGACTGTATCTAAAAAGATCGCACATCGCCTAAAAAGATAATCCGTATCGGGTCCCGCTAATATGCATACGCAAATATGCATACGCAAAATAAGTACAATAAGAAAAAAGAAAGAAAAAAAAAATAAAGAAAAAAGAAAGAAAGTTCCCAGTCCGCACTGGGTTCGCGTGGGAACTACGGCCCAACCCCTCTCATTCTGAGAGGAGGCCTGTGCCCTGCAGTGGGACTATGGGCTATAGGCTGGGATGATGAAGAAAAAAAGAGAACAAAAATGAAAAAAAATTGTATTTAAATATTTTTTTAATATTTTTTCTGAATTTTTTTGGTGATCAATAAAGAATATTTGTATTGTATTGTATTGTTATTTGTCATCGACTCTGAAAATCATCACCGGCCTATAGAGTCCCACGCTTAGGCTGCGTATCCACCGGAGCTGTGCGAGGATGCGTTGCGAGGGATGTGTTTGTCATGAACCAATAGAAACACTTCATTTAAAAGGTCCTAAGTGAATGAAGTGTTTCTATTGGTTCATGACAAACACATCCCTCGCAACGCAGCCTAATAAGCCGAGCCTACCCTCAGAATTTGATGCCTTTCATTGTAGTTCTCACGCACCATTAATCGCTTGTGGAAAATTTCAAATTTAATTTCGGAAACGACTTCCCAAAAACCCACGAGGTGCTAGCTCTAGTGTAAACCAACGATCCTCAGCTTGAAAGACCATAGTTCAAACCATTAGGCCACTGCGACTCTAAAAATGCTGATATCCAATCACAATTAGCATAAAAATATTAGCCATGCCTACAAATCCAGACACAACATTCAATCGCCCGAAAGCACATAAAAGAGACTTTTCAATTACAAACCCCTCGTCCAAAAATACTAAATCATATCAGACCTACATATAAGTTGATCTTTACACGACGCTCAATTATAGCCTCTAATCGAAGAGCGGGAAGCTTTAAATTGATTGAGATGAATGGGTTAAGTTAAACATCGCATACGCATACGATGGGGCTGCGAGGGGCGCTGGGGTCCAGACAGAGAAATGCACTGAACCCCACGTCTAGACTGCAGGGGCTACCCAGGCTGGGGACCTAGGCCACTACAACAAGGTCGAAACTACAATGCACGTATTGAGAAGGTAAAAAATATTATAGAATGTCTTGGTGTTTTGGTTTGCGTTTTTTTTTAACTGACCCGTGATTGACGACTTTCTCACCTGATGAAAAATACAGATGAGGCCAAAAAGTATCGCACTGTTGTAGGTATATCTATCTGAAAATGGGTATGTATTACAATACCGAAGTACGAAAGACCGAATGTATTAAAACATCGAATGGGTCAAAAGACCGACACGATTTTTTTCTGAAACCGTTAACTTTTTAAGATTGTTATAAAACTAACCTAACCTAACCTAATGGGTTCTGTATGATGCCGTTTTAATAAATTCTGAGAAGTTTACGGTTTCAGAAAAAAATCGTGTCGGTCTTTTGACCCATTCGATGTTTTAATACATTCGGTCTTTCGTACTTCGGTATTGTAATACATACCCCTGAAAATAAAGACGGATCCATTCCTTAGCAGTTCGTATTAGCAAAGATGGAGCGAACCGATTCAAGAGGGCTAATGGAATACTAACCACATTATGTATGAAAATGTTCTCCTCGCCTGGATGATCGTAAATCAGTTCACGTTACATTTGTTTGAAAAAGTATTTTTTTACGATGCACTACCCACCGGATGGCTACCACAGGTTAGGTACATACACCGGGACTGCATTAGAAGTAATCGACGACTCAGACAACCGTCTAATTGCCTAACGAGTTAGGCAGTTTAATTGGATTATCATCCCAGCCTATATACGTCCCACTGCAGGGCACAGGCCTCCTGTCAGAACGAGAGGGCTTGGGCCGTAGTTCCCACGCGGGCCCAGTGCGGATTGTGAACTTCACACACACCGTTGAATTTCTTCGCAGGTGTATGCAGGTTTCCTCACGATGTTGTCCTTCACCGAATACTCATGGTAAATTCCAAATATCTCTCAAGCAGAGGGTCGTGGGCTCAAATCCCAGCTCGCACCTCTGAGTTTTTCGGAATTTATGTGCTAAATTTTAATGTGACATTTAAATTTGGATAAAGAAGTTAAATTCACCTTGATTCAGCAGATTGTTTAATGCCACACAGAACCTACATATTTTTTCGTGCTTCAAAAAATGTCTATTGTAAGTACTAGCATTATAAATCTAAGGAATTATGGTACAAATATTAGGAGCAAATAAAACCTTATCGCCTCATTGATTCAAAAGCGAAGATATGGTCGATCAACTAAGTGATTTTATTATGACAGACCAACATCAGAAGTAACACAGTTCAGGGTTAAAAAATTAAATCGGTAGCCCTGGGTTAAGAATGACAGTTCCATACATTTTGACACTTGTTAACCCTGGGTTAGCAGTTAACTCGGAGTTAAGTAGCTAATCCAGGTCCACGCAAACCCGCCTAAGAGCCATAACCATAACACATTGGCGATTTGAGAACGTATTATAATCGGAGTGAACGCACAACAGATTCGCCGCGTATGCGCAACGTATTCTCACGTACCTACGTCAGCTAACATTTATTTTACCTACTCAGTTTTTGTATAGTCGACCAAGAAATTCCTTTTCTCAAAGATGCAAAGAAATGTTAACCTTACGTTCCAAATTGCAGGTCGGCACGTATCACGTTGCGGGCGCGGTTGGACAAGTGCTATGTATTTGATGGATTTTCATACAGAATTGCAGGCCTAGGCCGGGAAAGCGATCGTCTATTGTTTCATGTGACACAGCATCATAACGTTTATAGGTCTATGGCATCATGGCATTCAGCCCTAAAAAAACATAAGCAATAGTTGCTTTCTTTGCAATTTTAATTCTTGAAGTTTTTTTATTTATTTCATTGCATGCATGAGAAAAGCACTATAGAGGTACAAGCCTCGGCCGGAACAGAGGTTGCCGGCCTCGTATAAAACCTACTTGGCCGGCAACCCCTTACTTCCCGGCCTCTGTAGTAATGTACTATTACCACTCAGGTTCAATGTCAGTTGTACGGCTTAAAACATGCCGATACCGGTACCGATTTGGATGCGGTTATTTAATTTTAAAGCAGGTTTCTTGGCAATGGTTCTTAGACATGTTTCATCAAAATTGGTGCAGCCGTTTCAAAATTATCAGCTCTTTTGTTAGCTGCGGAAGTGATCTTAGACGCATAATGGGCATTTACTTTATTTTCAAGCTTACATGTGACCACTAATTGCATTGGGGGTTTTTATGTTGGTAAAGGAATTTCTTGACTACACACCCAAGAAGGCTATCAAGCCTTCATCAGAAAAGAAAATTTTTTTTTCAAGTACTAGCTATAATTCACCAAGTCCACAGCGTCAGTGTCTCAGCCTCCCCCACAATAAACCTAGTGGTGTATAATTTAGAGCTGTACCAGTCTGGCCGCTATGGCTAGGTAGGTCTAGGTACAGCCAGGCTGGCTATAGCCCACGCCGCCGACTAGAGGGGTAGGTCAGGCATGCCTGCAGTTTTATCGATGCATTTACATCGAGAATAGGTACGCGGCGGAAGAGGTTTGGCTTTAAGGCTATTAGGACGCTAATTGAAAAATTTATGGCGACAGCTTTTTATAAACTTCGATGAGTAGTGAGTAGTGAGTTTTATGAATGATCGATATCCTAGTGTTTAAAGAACCGGACTACGAAGCTTGAGGTCAAAATATGAATGTTTGCTGTCGAGTCTTGTGGTCTTTATTACGTATTTAAGTAGGTATATATGTATCTACTAGTGTTTAGTGGATTACCTATGGCCTCTCGAACAGCAGAACGTGGGTTCGCACGTGGGCCTAGTGTTTAAAGAACCGGACTACGAAGCTTGAGGTCAAAATATGAATGTTTGCTGTCGAGTCTTGTGGTTTTTATTACGTATTTAAGTAGGTATATATGTATCTACTAGTGTTTAGTGGATTACCTATGGCCTCTCGAGCAGCAGAACGTGCGTTCGCACCTGGGCTCGCACCATTGAGTTTTAAGAGAAAGTATTTGAAAATTACCATGAACTTTACGATGAAGAGAAACATCATGAGGAAACTGTACACACCTGCGAGGAAATTCAATGGTGTGTGTGTCAAGTTCGCACTCACTGGCAATCCGCACCGGGCCTACGTAGGTACAGCCCAAGCCCTCTCATTTTGAGAGGAGACCTGTGCTCTACAGTGGATGACTTATATCTGTGGGGTTGCCTTTGTCCAACGATGGACGCGTTAGCGAGTCAAGCCAGTAGTGGCTAACGAATGCACTTTATAAGTATTGAGCTCTGTATGCTTAGTATAAGTTTTACTTCACCAAAATACTTCTCGATCGCGTTTACGTAAAAATTTCAATTCTATGGAAACATGGACGCGCTGCCGCGGAGGCGCTGTCCAAGTTTCCCTAGTAATTGATTTTTTTACGTAAACGCGATCGAGAAGTATTTTGGTGAAGTAAAACTTATACTAAGCGTACTGCAGCTTTGTTGTTAAAACGTTTAGCATTCTCGATCGGACTTAGCGGAAATATTCTCCGTGTTACCACAACAACTAAAACGAACTTAACTTTGAGCATATGTTTTAACCCTTTTCCAGGCCCCGGCTATTTAGATATGCAGCAACAAAATGGATCACTGTGTTATATTGTTTACCTATGCAGGATTACTTTAAAAGCAAAGCAAAAAGCATATTTTAAACAAATTCGATTGATTTTCTACCGTATTATAAAGTGGGTAAGGTCGAATCTTTGTGTAGATTTTTGTGGTCGCTATATGCACTATGCCTAGAAAAGGGTTAATACATAGTTTCATAGAAAACTGACATTTAGGCATCATATATTCTTTTTCTTCCTCGTGTTCTTAATTTCTGTAATGACAGCGGGATTTTGACATTTATTCGTACCGATAGCAAGTTCAACAGACTCAACATAGAATTAAAAGATTGACTAAAAATTTCTTCAACCTATTTCTTTAAGAATAATGTAGGAAAATACATCTAGTTCAAACAAAACAGATAATAAAATATTTTGATCTATTTTATATAAATCAGATAAGCATATTTTTCGCTATTTATAAAATACCAATTTTTTCTTGCGAATATTTCTTATCAGTTTCAAATTGTTTTATTTCAAAAATATGAAAAAAGAAAAATTATAATATGCACAGCATTGCGTAAGTATTTCATCATAAGATCATATAACTCACATTTTCATTCACTCAGTCATTTCATTCATTCAGTATCTTTTTTGCAATCAGTACTTTATGTAGCTGTGTGTGTAATCATTCGCCCCAACTCTCGTGGCGTTACCTACACGTGAAAACAGTCTTTCATGTTTTTAAGCTATACAATTGACATTAAAAGGTGGTAAAGGACTTTCCTGGTCCAAGTCAAAGACAGAAAAAATATTTTTATTCAATTTAGGCTATCTGTATGTATAACAAGCATTTATGAACGTCGAAGAATCTAACACCGGTTAGGAAAAACCTTTGTTGAAATTAATCCGGCAAGAATATAGAATAATATTATAATAGGTCAACAAGGTGTTAAGGTATTTCTTTTTCAAAACAGAACTACAATGTTATTTAATTACTTTGGTTGACGAGATCAATTAACTTCCTGTAAAAAAATACATCGCTTCGTTGACTGTACTTGATTATGATTATGTATAACATTGTCAAAATGTCAAGCCAATCGCATGGGTCATCATTAAAAGCAGGCGAAAATCGACTTGCATAGTTATAGCTAGGCAATATGAGGTTAAAAGGTTCCTAGAATCCGCGCTCGGATAAGAGTGACCGCATAATTTTCCAAGCACTAAGGAGATGCAAGTAGCTGCATTGGCTGCAGGTCGTTGCATCCCGGGAGTGAGGCGGTCGAGCCCGGGCAATCGCACCGGGTTCATTATCAAAGTTCACTAGTACGACACACATATAAAACAAATCGTATCCACACAGGGTCGGACCAAACTCAATCGACCTCCCTGTCTCCACGCTGCGTTCCCTTGTTGTTATCCTTAGGGGGGTGAGGGGGACAATCCAGGGGTCTCGGGAAACTGGTAGACGCGGGGTGTCGAAGCGAGCCGACGGTTGCCGGAAACGTCCGAAGAGCGGGCGGCAGTTTTGACAGGTCGGCCGGAAGCGCTGCAGCTACCTATGTGCTAACGTTGCACGTAGTTCGTCGCATGCAGTTTTGAACTTAGTGCTGTAGAATTAAAGATTGATGTACCTTGGAATTTTCAGGTGCCTTTATCTTAGATATTTGCTGGTTATTGGAGACAAAGGGGCACATTGTAACAGTTTCAATTAGAAACATTATGAATTAGTTAGCATTATGATCTAAGTTAAATATTAAATGAGAAAAAAAAGTGTAGATGTAAATAGGGATGATGATTTTTATTTTTGATCATTTTTTAAATCAAAAGGTGAATCAACTTTTTTGTGTTATTACTCTGTCCCCGGTTGTCCAAGTCACTTCATACTGTTTTATAGAAAAATGCTTAGGTTGTCCAAGGGACACAATTTGTGTAATCATTTTTCTGTACTTACTTTTGGTATTTAGTTAAGAAAACCCATACGTCCCACTGCAGGGCACAGGCCTCCTCTCAGAAAGAGAGGGGTTGGTCAGTTAAGAATATTTGTATCTTATTGTACTGTACCACTACCATGAGTTTACTGCGTAAATGAATTGTATGGATTCTCCATACAAATCATTTACGCAGTCGCTATCGAGTGCGGTCACTGTGAACTCATGGTAGTGGTACTGTACGCTTAGTATAAGTTTTACTTCACCAAAATACTTCACGATCGAGTTTACGTAAAAAAAATCAATTACTAGGGAAACATGGACAGCGTCTCCGCGCGCGCGCTTCCATGTTTCCATAGAATTGATTTATTTACGTAAACGCGATCGAGAAGTATTTTGGTGAAGTAAAACTTATACTAAGCGTACTGATGACACTACTGAAGTTCGTTTTATGATATGTCAAATATGATTTTTTCATAGTTTGTATGCAAATTGCTAGTTTTGACGTCACTTCTTTGCCAACTCAATTGACTAAGTATTTTATTTATTTTATAGCAATTAAATTTAATCAAAATAATTTTGAAGTTAATTGAATTTAACCTAGTTCTCAAGACTAAAATAAATTGTTTTTTCTTTTTACTTAGGTACCTGCGTTACGGTCGTTCGTTTGGCTTAGGTATATTTGATTATATATTTAATTTTAAATAAACAATTTCAAAAAATTCTCACATTTGCCGTACTCACAGTCATATCAGACAAATCTGGAATACTGTAATTAGCATTATTTTTCTTGTGTTAATGGTTCCTCGATTTTCAAAGTGACCGCAAAGCACTGCCAGGCCACTGTCAGGGTAGAACAGATGAGACCCTAGGGGTTTAGATTGAGTAAAACAAAATGCAGATTTAAGACGTATATTTGCCCCTAGGGCTTTACTGACAGAAAAATAGATCTCGAGGGTCGCGGATTCGAGAGTTGAGTGGGAAAGCGTTTCTTGGCAAGGCTTCCCTGGATTAGTATCCGAAGCGTAGACTGCCGGTGCTGGACGAAGGCTGGAGACAGGTAGTGGCCCCAGGGTCAGCAAGCGGCAGGAGTAGGTCTTGCCGTAGGAGCAAGGAGAGGTCTTCGGTTTCAGGCAGCCAGCCGAAGAAAGAGCGCAAGAGGAGATGTGCGGATGTTGGAGTGGTACCCAGATTCCAATCCGTACTGTGCCGCCCAAATTTTGGGCAGAGTGACACTGAATTTATTTTATTTAAAATATTAAAAAGAAAGTAGAAAGACTGGAGTTGTTTCCTATTTTTATGAGCGTATGATGATGAGCCCCTACACATACATACTTAATCAGGTACATATATACACATTTTAAGCCCTCCACTCTGAGAAAGAGGGGCGTTTTAAGTACATCTTTAAGTCTTTGTCGTCTGTCTAATATTTATCACACCCCCGACGTACCTACCTACCGTACTCAGACTGTCTGGCCTGCCCTGAGATCTATCTATGACAAAAATATATACCTATTTAGTACCTGAGCGATTTAGCCTCGTGTTTACAAAATCAGAATAATGAGTTTTCCCAGATGACCTACTTGACCAATATTTGACCCCTGAAACTCTAACAAGAGTCAAGCGTAATATGGGTACCTATATACAACTTGCTCATATATATGTGCCGGCTCTTATGTCGTCGAAGACTACACTTAAATATATCGCTATTAGGTATACCTAAATTCGTTATCCTCCTGAGGTCCGATGTCCTATTATTAGGACTTATTCTAATGTGACATTGAACTCAACTCATTTGTGAAAAAGTTTAAATTTCATTGAACAAAATTTGACGTGGGCGGCAGGAGGTTACATGAGAGGATTCAATCGATAACTATTTTGCGCTTGACTATACAGAAAAGGAATATGAGCAAATTTGTATAGCCACCCACCAACGGAAACGAAACAAGTAAGTATCATTTTCATGATTTTTTTTGCACCATGACAATGATCGCCCTAAGTATGGGGTTTTCTTGGAAAACCGTATTTTGTTAAGATTCTATTATTGTACCATCAAGGTTCATGTCTGACTGAAAATAGCTATCGAACCTTATTTTTTCCAAGAATTTTTCTATACTTGTATTTTATCATTCCAAAGACGGCTATAGTCTATTTTTAATTACGAATAGTGACTTTTTCTACTTCATTTCTAATACACTTCCGCGGTTCTAAAACAAACCTAGCTCCTTTTTAACAAGGTTTAGATTTCAGGGGTATGCCAAAGTGAGATACGAGTTTGTGATAGTATCCAGTGGCGTGTAGGTGTGCTTAGCCTTATTGGCTGGCTAGGCTGGTTGCCATAGCGACCGCCTCGACGAGAGAACAGGAGCGCATAAATTCCGCGAAGCTCATTCAAACTGCGCAATACAATACACGTGTCCACTGAATGCGGAGGTTTACTAGCTAATTAATTAATTAGGGCCAATTATGAGAACCTCATAATTCTAATTATTTATTGGTATTACGCTTCGGCTTGGTGAGCTAAGAACTATTGGTTCCATTCCGATCCCGTCTGCAAACCCGAAAAACTCATTAAACTAAATTTTACCCGCGTTTTTGCTCGTTAAATTAGATCTGAGGGTCGTACTGAAAGTTCAGCATTTTACTTTTCCATTTCAAAGCTTACGTAGTCTTCGTTTACGTTACATGAAGACACCCACAATAACAACACAGAGGCAACTTAGCTGCAATTTTGCAATTGCTTTTTGCGGGATATATACCTAGGACAGGATAATAAAAGTATTTTTATTTGGGGAGGTCAGTCTACCAAATACTTCTACTCAACTATTTTAATCTTTACGCATAGGTAAATTGAGCATCTTATGTGCCTGTGTCCGCTTCCTCGTTCTCTCTGATGAATATTTGTATAAAATTAATACCCAAAAAATTTATGCAGAAAGTGAATCACTTTTTAGCAGACGGTACTTTCCGAAGCAGTTGCGAACCGTTTTTACAATTATACGTTATTTTCGGAGACTTAGGCAGTGATGAAGAGTCAACAAATTGAATCCCTCTAATGTATGCCCTATTGACCACCAAAAAGCAGAAAATATAATTATGAAAAATTATTTGAACTAATTAAAAGCCAAATCCCTGACTGGAAGCCGCAAAAATTTACCTTCGACTTTGAAGTCGCACCAAGAATAGATAGAATGCCATAAAAAAATGTTTCCCGACATTGAGCTGAAAGGTTGCTTTTACCATTTTAGTAATTAAAATTTTATATAAAAAAGCCAAATCTCTTGGTATAAAATCAAAAGTGACGCGACGTCACATACTTAAGCTTTTGTGCTGGGCTCTCACTTTTGTCGAAAGAAAACATTGACGAAGGTCAATTTCAAAGTCCAAAACAGATTGAAATACATGATTTTAATACATACATACATACATACTCGAACATGTACAATCAATGGCTCACACGCCGTAGTTTTCGAGATATTTGGTGCTGTGAAGGCGAACAGAATCGAACCACAAACTGACTCGAGGGATAGAATTCGCGTCTCAATAAGTTCGTTGGTCGTGCTAAGCCAAGACTGCCACATTTACTATCGGTTTTGGAAAAAGACGCAAAATATTATGCATCATGTGCTTATAAAAAAAAACGAAAACTTTACCTTACAGAAAAAAAGGTCTCAAGACATATTATCGAGCTCAATGCTCGTATAAGCAGAGCTATTGTTTAATCAAAAGGAAGACAAATAGCGACCAGTCATTGTTTGGAGATTATTTGTCCATTTGTTTAATTTTTGTTTAAAGCCTAATAGTGTACTTATTTTGATTAATAATAATAAAAAAACAACCTTTAATTTCTAGTTACTAAGTACTATGACGATGTTAAAAATATACCT
This sequence comes from Archips xylosteana, assembly GCA_947563465.1. Classification (NCBI taxonomy): domain Eukaryota; kingdom Metazoa; phylum Arthropoda; class Insecta; order Lepidoptera; family Tortricidae; genus Archips; species Archips xylosteana. Next base: position 16,978,314 of record OX387360.1, read on the forward strand.
AGGTACTATCAACTAAAAAATACTACATGTACGGTCAAGGACTTTAATTCATGAGCCACCATGGAACCAATTCACAGTAAACGTCATAGTGATACAGCATTAATTAACAAGGAAAATCGTAATGACTTTTCCATTGAAAAGGTTCCATGGTGGCTCATGAATTGAAGTCCTTGACTGTACAACATTACCGCAGTATAGTGATAATACCAGCTCAGGCTGGTTATCTTATAGGAAAAAATCCTTCCTGGTAAAATACTAATTATCTGGGAGACATTTTTATTCTCCGTAAACTAGACCAGAGCTGGTTATCGTGCAGGCAAAAATCTTTCCCATTAAAAAACTAGTTATCAGGAAAGATTTTTTTTTCCTTCTTGGCTGCTGGTTAGCTAACTTGATTATCTGTGAGGAACAAATGCACTGGCCTGTGTATATTTTGACAACTAGATAGCCGAGTGATTGCGAACCTGACCAAAAATCTTGACGTCCGGGTTCAGTCCCCGGTCGGGGAAGATTATTATGTATGCAAAATACGAATGTTGTTCTCGCATGTTATGTGTTTATTATCTATTTAACTATGTAGATATCTATACAGGTATACTTACCAGTTACCTAGTACCCATAATACACTCTGAGACTAAGTCAGTAACTGTCCAGTGTGCTGTGATATTTATTTAGGCTCTAATTCCTTTACGCTCTTCCACGCTCTCTGTTACTAGTTTTCAGCTGAAACTAAGGTATCATACTTTTAACTTTAGCCATACTTAGTTTATATCATAATGTGTAACTATGTAGGTATTTCTTAAGTTCACATTTAACTATAATGTCACTGACGCATGCATCTTTATATTTAATATAATGTTGCATGTAATACATTTCTATTTGTATTTAGTTATACTTAAAAAATTAAAATATTAGTGATAATTTTGAGATGTCGGAATCCGTATCAAAATAATATATGCCGTAAGTTACCTTTATATCCAAAAATAAAAATTTTAACTTTAAAATAATTTTAATTATAATCCTTTTTATATTGTATTTAGCACTTTTACAATTTAAGGAAACTGTAGGTCTTATGTTAATCATAAGTATTTCTGTACACATTCTTGTATATGACCGTTTGTTTCTCTTCTCAATAAAATAAAATAAAAATAAAATCATAACGCTAATGCATCAGTTGATTGGCGATGTTGCAAAGATGTAAACACTATTGTATATGTATATTTATAAAGAAGTAAAAGCAATTGACAAATAATAACTTACTATACTTTGAAAAAAAGCTCGTAGCTCAGAATTGATAATCTGTCCAAGTGAACTTTACTAAATGTGCATCAAGGTTCAGTTTGGTTTACATATGGATTTGAGATATGAGTTTTTTAAAGGTTGTGACGATGTACAAAGGCGAACACATCCCTTTTAAGGGATTTTTAGTAAATAATGTGGAAATTTTATATATTTTTTAAGGTTTCTTGGCCTTAACATTTAACCCTTTCAACGCCACGCCTCGACAAAACGTAAACCTGCTTTGAATCTTATGTCATTGTGTCAAGATCACTTTGACACTGTACTTTGTGACACCTATATGTGTCGTTGGCGTTGAAAGGGTTAAGTGCTCTCGTAAATAACAATTTAAATCTGTTTTGTAAAAAACCCGTGTAAATTTACGTAAAAAAGTAAAAGTGGCCCCCATCTTTAAAATTCATTTATTTACGTCCGTCTTTGGGTCACCACCAACATACGTACGCTTGGTCCCTTTTTTACACGACTACGGCAAAGCCAAAGGAAGTGTAATGATTTTAACAGTCTATGTTTGTGTAACCAAAATTTCGTAATTGTCTACAGCCACAGCTGGCATACTTGGTTACGAAATTTTGGTTACCAAACGGGACTAAAGGATTTCAACTGCGATTCAATAGGAAGTTTTGAAATTGTACAAGTACCTACAAGACGTTGCGATAAGACCGCCTATTGCTTACCTTGTAACTTTCTCTCTGTGTACCTGTTTCCTGTATTGCTTACTATTACTGGTGTACAATAAAGAGTCATTGTATTTTATTGTACTTTAGGAGATCTGTGTTTCCTGCGTAATTCCCGTCCCCACGGGAATTCGGGGAAAATGTCGCTCTAGCGACTGAAACAAATCTAATGACACAACTCACACTTTAAAATCCATCGAGCCGTTTAGGTTGTACCTAAAGCGTGCCGAAAAATACATACAGAAATACATAAGCTCGAAAAACAATGCAATTTCAATGCAATTTCTAATGTCCTTCAGTGTGCAGAAAGCCAACCATGCACTGATGCACAAAGACAAAAATACCAGGGTAATATAATCACGCAAGAGGCAGAGTGCACGTAGGTGCAATTTAATTACTCTCACGTCTATGGTTGCCTAGTACCCGGCTCGCTAGGCACCGGGCTATAGGCGTGGCGGCGGTAACCATGGCAGCCGCCGGATGCGCCGTCATTGCAGGGGGGCTAGGAATCCACCTGAAAATGCCAGATGCAGTTAGCAAACTGTATTAAAATCCGTTTAAAGTGGACAGACGAACGACCGGCGATGGGATTGTTTACCTGTTATTAAATGAAGTACATACAGCACTGTTATTTTTCTTCTTCGCTACCAAATGTGCACCGCAACAACGTCTGTGCGACACATAAAGCTTAGAAGTATCTTCAACTTTCAAGCTAAGCTGACCTGGCAAACTTCACCGAAACCACCTCGCTTGCACCTCGGAATCGAAAATAGTACATTGTGCATCAAGGGCCGTAAGTGGGGATTACTAACGAGAGTCTATTAGAAGCCCGACGCTGAAGGCGGAGAGCTTTTAATGACTCGAGTTTGTAATCCCCTTACTGCTCGTGATACACCCAATGATTTTCATCACATTGCGAGGAAAAAAATCCAAGAATAAAATGATTTGGTGAAACACTTAAATTGAATGAAATAATGGTTACCCGCCAATACAGGTTGTCACTTTTTTCGAGTCATCTACCATAGATAATGTAAACTGTGCTGTATAGTTTAGAATCGGAATGGTCATACGGCCATATTCTGCTAACATGTTAAAATAGTAGATTGTTCAACAAGGGACTAAAACAAGCCATAATGACACGAGATATTTAGCCACCCGAGCGACAGCGAGGGAGGCTATAATTCGAGTTGTCATTATGGTAGTTTAGTCCCGCGTTAAACACTCTACTTTTCACTTTGAATGCGAGGAAAAAAACGACGTACAAAATTACTTTTTTACAACGTATGCTCAATACGAGCAATGGACATCTGTTCAAAATTCAAATAGCAAAAAAAATACCGCTGTCTTTTCTTTTCTTTTATATTTTTTTGTAAAGTGACGCTTTAAATGCTTGCATAATTAGCTAACAGATTCTAACTTAAAGACTATGTTAAAACTAATATATTGCACAATTGCAATTTATCACACACAAAATATATTGTTAACTGAAACACTTACCCGTGAATAAAGAAACGACTTTTTAAGTTTATTTTCTATATGCCAATTCTTTGTTAAATTATATCTCATTATACTTTCTATTTACTATTAAATGCAACTGACATCGCATTATTTTGAAGTCACGCCATATTAACATTCAAACGTAACTGCTCTATCTACCGTACACTCCAGCACTGCTTTGCCGACAGTGCGGATTGCTATTTTATCGACAGAGCAGGGAACTGCTTTGCCGACAGCGTTTTTAAAAAAAAAAAACAAATTAAAAACACCTAAGCTAAAGGAAATCTTTCTTTACGTGCAAAATAAAATTAATTCATCTTTAATATTTTATAATTAAATAGATTAATATTCGTAATTATTCAATGTGTTTCACGAAATTATTATTTTTTAAATATTTTTTATACAGTTGTCATTTTGAGGTTATTTCCACGCCCTAAAGGCTTCCACAGACCGAAGCGCAGGGCGCTACAGTGCGTCCGCAGCGCGCTTCGGTCTGTGGAAAGCTTTAAAATTGTCTATACCCAGTTACTGAAAATGGCGATAATCCTCCATTCACAAACACCGTGATTGGCAGTTTAGGGGTTTCCATAGTCAATTAAAAAAAATTTACTTTAATCCCTTGAGATCAAAAAAGAGCTTTAGTCCCGATATGCAGAGACTAAAGTAACATTTTAAGAGCATGAGAAGTGAAAAAATATTTACTAAAATTATTGCAAAATTATTTGATATTATAAATTTTAAATATAAAAATAACGAAGTTTCATGAGGCGTAAAAGATAAGTTTTGCGTTATAGCTAAGTTTTAAAGCTATAAATAAGACGTTGGCTGTCTTGAAACCTCCTCATTCTGAAATGACATACCTACTAAGTAACTTCTTTGCAAATTTTAAAACTAATGTTAGAACTCCCTTGGGAGGAAAAACTGTACGTAAATCCATAACTCCCTTAAGAACAATTCAGGCCATTGTCATTTAGTATACAGGCATGGAGTACCACCATTGACGAGCAAGTGTGATGAAAAAGGGCTTTCTGGGCTTTGTGGATGTGAAACACGCACAGCGCTTCTTCCTCTTATTCATTTGGTTATAACTAAGGGATATCTGGAAAGTTTTTCAGAAGTTTGTTTGTTTTGAAAGTGGGTCATTTGATAGATTTTTCGAATTTCAACTTTGCCACCTCGTGTGTTTGCCGCTCGCGCCGCCATATTGGAAAAATGGCGTCTAATAGCAGTTTTTTGACGAAATCTCTTTTCAGTCTCATTCTACGATAAAAACTTGTGGATTTATTTTATATTAAACTAGAGAAAATTTCCTGCAGTTTAAATGTATTAACAACATTTTCCTAAAATCAATAGTTTCGGCGTACGAGCACCGCAAAGTGTAATGTAACACGCGTTTTTGCTGATTTATTCGTTTCCACACCACCTTGAGGTGAAGTTCGCGGCGCGTTTTTACAAGTTTTAGCTTTTATTTGCTTTTATTGTTTTTTATACACATTGCGCAAGAACATTGTAAGTTTACAATGTTCTTGCGCAATGTGTATGCAAGTATGCAGGTAATTATGTATGTAAGTAAGTTAAGGTTTCGAAATTTGCAACCCATTTGTCAACCACTTCCTGGTCTCCTAATCCTATTGAGCTGAAATTTGATATGCAAGATTATGGTACCATTGAGCTCAACTGATGATGAAGCCGGAAGGTGGCCAGAAGATCTTTGTAACGAAACGACATAACCCCGTCGAGTTTGGGCTCATTTGATTTGTTTTCACAAATACTATTGACCTGGATGACGTCCAGGATTTTTTTTTAACATGAGTAAAAAGGAAAAATATAAATGTTTCCAAAATGGACATTTTGATAGATTTTGATGTGCTCTTTTCGAATTTCGACTGTACCAGGCAGACAGGCCAGTAATTGTTTTGCTAATCCACTCGAGATGTGTTTTGCAAAGTATTCAATTTATATAAAATTATTTTTATCCATTAACAGATGGGTGATGGTCGATTCTAGTACGGATCTTAGACTATTCATATCCCCGTAACAGAAACTATGCCAACCTAGGGGAGAGTGGGTAACAATGGATCACTTTTTTTTTTAAGGTCCACAAATCCCAAGTTTATGCCTAAATAATTAATCTATGATAATTAACCACAAGATACGTCCCTAATCTACAAAAACAAGTGCAATTATTGGCAAAAACGGCATAAACTTACAAGTTATAACAAGTTTTTAAAAAAATGGGAAATGATCCACTGTGACCCGTGGATGGGTCACTTTGGATCTTTTGATGGGTGACAGGGAATCGCTTGGGGTACACTGGATCTATTAAAAAAAGTTCAATAAAATACTACTTTTCTACATAATTATTTATTTATTTATATTATAAGACAGCCTTCTATCACAGTCTTATAAAGCCGAGACATAACATTTTCTAAGTTATCGAAAAATAAACCAATACTGTGGCGGTTGAAAGATGTCGCTCGACTCAAGCTGCAGCCCTCGAGAGTTCGCAATGATAATCTGTTATCTCTTTTTCTAAGATTATATAGATATTTGATACGTGCTAGTTTAGTTTCATGCCACTTTTCTGGAACTTTTTTGTTATTCAACAGTGCTACTTCATAAATCAGATTGCGAACGTCTGTGATAGTAAGTCCATAGAACATTTGTCTGCACTTAAGAATATAATCAACTATCTCCTTTTCTTCCGCGTCAGTAAATATCTTATGAACTGCATAATTAGGTGTTAGCCTCACTGGTTTTGCAGGATCAGGGTTTTTTGTACTCTTGACATGGTATCGATATAACGTTGTATATGGAATAGCAGTCGATTTAGCCACAGATCTTATTGTTCGGCCATTAGATATAAGTTTTAAGGCGTTACTCATCTGATCTTCAGTGTGAAGACCGATACTGGTTTTTCGTACCCGATTGCGAGGCATTGTTACCTACGAAGAAGTACAAAACCATTTTAATTTCACGCTATTTATGTAATTTCCACTTGGGTCACACTGGATCACAGTCCACTGTGACCCAAATGAAAATTATTCAATGTGACCCATAGGCCGTTACGACAGAAAAAAAATATTCAAAAAATAACTACTTATACCCAAGCCAAAATTACATTGCCCACAACGGATTTAACAAATAACAAGTTCAAAACATACAACTATCATTTATATTTATTAAAGGGTTGGGAATACGACAAATTTCTAAATTACGTAAAAAAGTACTTTCGTACTTACTTACTGGCCTGCGTGTGACAGCACGTGATTCCGCTCGGCGAGCGCGGCGGCGACTGGCGCGTGAGAGGGAGGTATCGACGAGCAGTAGCCACGCGTTTGCTTGTGTGCGTAAAGCATCACACGTAAGAATTATAGCGAATAATCCACTGTGACCCGTGATCCGCTGTTACCCACTCTCCCCTACTTAGCAAGGAAATACGTTCAAACGTTAAGCCCGTAAACAGCTATAAAGTGTTGGCATTTTGCTAGCTCCATACCACGCCGTAAACAAAAAGCAATCCCCTAATGCCTGCATTAGATAATTACTCTATAGGAATTCACATCCCCAAACAGAAAGGGATAAGTATTTCACTTGATTCCTGATCCGGTTAGTGTAGAATATAAAATCCCCCAGTACATAGGGGTGGTGCCAGACGGCTGGTACGCTAAAGGAACTAAATATAATCTACACGTCTCGCCGGAGCACCCAGGCAAACCCGTCTGACGTTAATTGTGTTGAGAGGCCTTGCATACTCTGGATGGCTTTTGCTACTCTCATTGTTATTAATGGCTACAATCCGATACTAAAGAATTTGGGACCCCATTGAAACGTAAAAAAGTGAATAAGGTAATTCAGCAACGGAATGAGTAAATAACCTAAACCAAAGATTGTTCAGTAACAGCCTATTTAGGAAAGCTTTGAAGAGCCCTAGGTTGTAAGCCCGGAAATGTTTACAGATGTGATGGGACCAATCGGACAGGTGTAATGTTAAAAAAGCGTTATTTTTTAGTTTTTCTTTAGGCGACTGGTTGCAAAACATTGTTTTTTTTTGTACAGTTTACATAAAAACTTAAAATTTTTAAATTTCTCACGGATGGTGAAAACCGCATCATAATCAGCTGCGTGGTTTAGGAGTTAGACAGACACACAGAAAGCATCTGTGTTTTATACTATGTAGACGACATGCACCCTCAGTTTAAGTCGTTTAATAATACATTATGTTATGTTATATTATCCTCCGGCGTCATGATCCGACAACATCACTATATTCACCACCGAGTGATTTGTTCCTTCACCTTCCCAATGCACTTTGACATTTCTTTTATTATTGCAATGCACCGAGAGAGGGAGGAATAACGCATTTTACTGTGGGGTAGGTCTGGCACGCCATCGCCACTGCAAGGAGGCGTCGAGACACTTTTATTACGCAACCTCACACTGCACGCGAAAAAACTAAAACCGGCCATCCAACGCTGCGTTTGTACGGAGCGTTTGTCCTCACTTGCAACGAAACCAGTGATGGATGCTTAGCGTAGCAATCACTAACGTAAGGTATTGCGCACATGCATAGCCTGCAGCCAAATTATTGGACTTCCCGAAGAAACAAAGCCCGCGCTAGTTGCTTAGGTATAAGTTTTTGTGTGTGTATAGGGAGTGTTCACGATCGATCTCGAGGTATTACTCGTAGACAGATGTTTCTTTCGTATTTGAGACCTCCTAAGATAACTGACGCAAATCAGCCATAGTCAATGTAGGCATATCGAGTAGTTTATCGGTGGGTTTTTGTGAGCATTCTTGCATCGTGGAACTAAGTGTAAAAGTAACCTCTGTGTTCAATTTATAACGAGACGCAAGTAAAGTTTTGTCTTGAAATCTTTAATACGTCATCATCATTATCATCATCCTAGACTATATTATACGTCCCTCTGCAGGGCGCAGACCTCCTCAGAACTCAGGCTTGGGCCATAGTTCCCACGCAGGCCCAGTGCGGATTGGCAACTTCAAACACACCATTGATTTCTTAAATTTAATTTGACTAATTTCGTACCTGAATTCCGCAAAATTCAAGAGGTGCGAGCGAGCCCGGGCTCTAACTCACGAGACTCTGGTTGTGTGGCCTTAGGCCAAACCACTAGGCAGCCACGGCCAATAAGTAAGTAGGATAAAGTAATCCCAAAAACCGCTAAGTAACTGTACAAACGCTTAACCCGTCGCGCGATCGGGGACTTTTTTGGGTAATTTTTTCTAAGTACAACATATGGTACTAGGTAATAAAAGGTGATCGAAACTAGAAAAAAAAATTAGCAAATTTTGACAGTTAGTTTAGGCACCGCGTGTGTGCCTAGGACGCTCGAGGGGTTAATTGCAATATTTGTCCTTTGTTGTCAACAAGATTATTCATGCGAAAGTCTAAGCTGGTAACTCCCGACCAGGAGGGCAGAAGCACGGAGTGTTTGTTCGCTATATTTGCTAGGGCTACTAAGCGTGTTGGCGCAGTTTCGATCTATTGCGTCGCGACTAGGGATTTTCTATTATCAGAATCAAGTTGAAGGTAACGCTTTGATTTTTTTTATTAACCCATAAGATATTAAAAAGGACAGGTTATTAACAATAATTTAAATAGGAGAGCCAAGAAGGAACGAGGAACGAGCACATACATATCAGAGTTTCAAGATTTTCATGCATGTTTTCCTAATATTATAAACGTGAATTTTTGTATGGATGTATGGATATTTGTTATTGTTAGTCCGTCCGTCACACTAAAACGGTTTTACGGATTCTGATGAAATTGAGCACCCAGGTAGTTTATAACCAGGATTAACATAATCTATAGGATAGGTACTTTTTATATCCCGGAAAATTGCGTAGTGTCGTATTCTTCGCAGACGGAGTCGCGTGCAATAACTTGTATTTCATATGAACATTTACTTTCAGGTTTCAGTTTACTGCTTAAACAATTATAGAGAGAAGAACAAATGATTATAAAATCACATTAGCCCTTAGGGATTATATTTAACACTACAAGTGTTGCTTTTACAGAGGAAAATGGCCATTTGGTAATTTTACGAGTACCACATGAATAGCACAAAAAATCGTTAAATTTAACCTCCACACAAAGCGAATAACAAAAATGAAACAGCAATCCAAAAAACGTGGCGTATGTGTTGTATAGCCGCTTCCGTATAGCTGTGTAGCGTGCCTTTATGCAGCTACGTGCATTTTGGTGCAGCGTGCGGCGCGGACGTGAATTATTTACCGAGCTATATGCAGCCGTCTGGGACGCGAGTAGATATGCTTTATCAATAACGACTATAACTAGCGATACTATAACTAAGTCCTTTATTTCGCCATTATTGTCTTCATAAACCTAGGTAATATTCAAAACGTGGAAATATGTTTGTTTGAACCCTAATGCCTAAAGTTAAACCAATCTTGGTCATGAATTGATTGTGATGAGATGACTGTAGGACATCAATCTGTATCGTATACTTATCTTTGTATTAGTGAGCGTGAGTTGGTAGGTTTGTTATCTTTTTATGCTAAAATATTCGTAGCTAGGCAGATTTGGGTGGTATTTTAAATGGAGATATCTTATACCCTGAATTAACACACCATAGCTGTTGTACACCGGTAGTTTTATAAAAAAGTGACATGTAAAAGAGTCCTTTGCGGCTTACTTGCAGAATAAACGTTTTGGTTTTGGATTTTCTTTTTTTCATAAGGTATTAATAATTTTTAGCACACTACCAATTTTACGCGTTGTTCTGATGGATTTATCATATCACCAACATAACGTTCTTCAGCACATACGCTACAATACAAAAAGGAAGAGACAGAAGATTGAACTTGTTCGAACAGCAAAGGAAAGACTCGTATTTACGAGTAGACCATATACTCCGACACCAACAATATTGCCTTTCGCAAACCATCATGATGGGCAAAGTTGCCTGAAGGCGAAAGGTCGGGAGACGCAAAATGTCATGGCTTCCGTAACATAAGAGAGTGGAATGGCATCAGGACGGTAGAACAGCTATTTAAGTTGGCTATGGACAGGATGAGATTTAAGGAGCTGACTTCCAACCTTCAATAATGAAGTGTCATATTAAGGAGAAGAATTTTACGCAGTTGATGTCGCAGACAAGTTGGTGCATGAAAACTTCTAATGTTAAATTGATTCCAGTATACGCCCAAGTATATCATGTAATCATTTGTTTAGTACTCGATGAAGCCATACAAACGTATGAACAGCTATTATGCCGACTGTTTAACACCAATCGTGTTTTAAATGCTGTTTAACAGCTTATGGTATTATCCTAATCTTCAGTCCAGATACTTAACGAGTTGGCTGTAAGTGTGTCTGTTATACAACTGATGTAGTCCTTAGGTAAACAATAGGAATAGTACCTAGTAATAATAGTTAATAGTACCTAGGGGAAAGGAAGGCAAAATGGCGCAGGAAGGTAAAACGGAACAGGATAGTCTATTATCTAGGAAACTGCTAACTCTATCTACTGGTTCTTTTGTCCATATCTCAGTCACCCCTAGGAAAAAACTGTCATGCGTACACCCACGTTTTTATCACGGAAAGTTCTTTTTTTGGGGTTTCGATGTAAAAAACGGAAATTTCGCTTAGCTCTCATTTTTATTTTTATCTAGTCTCTCATATTCGTATTCGTGTTCACATTTATAACTGACGATTGTTGTTTGTTTTAAGTATAAAACATTACAAGATCGGTGTTAGCATAACATCCAAATTTTACATTGTTTTCATATACCGTAAAAACGCAAAACGGTCCACCATTTGAATATTTTCTATATATTTTTTTTTGGTTTTGCTTTGTAAGAATAACTACACAAAACAACACAAAACGCTAAAACGGATAAGATAAAGACATAAATTACATATGATACGAAAATTACAAATAAAAATCAAAGACAATGGCAAAGTTAAAAACAAGTCTGAGGGCAAGAGTAAGGGTATGGTTAAGGCTAAAACAATTCCTATTGTCATCTATTTCTGACGGATGGTTTCCATTACAATCGATTCTGATTTTAATATTTTATTACTAGGCATTGATTGAACGGGGTCCGGTGGAGCAAACCATGACGTCGCCGGCGGCAGTTTTTACAGTTCTTTTATGTCTGACAGCGGAAAGGCTAGGCAGTGCCTAATGAAAACTGTTCAGTGCGCGCTGCTTACAAATCATGCTCTCCTGGTACTGTTGCAAAGCAAAAATTAATAGGTATTCCTCTAAAGGCCTTTTAAAAAGGTAAAGGTCTTTTTAGAGTTCCGTAAGTACCCAAAGAGTGCCAACCGGACCCTAACTATATTACTGAGATTTCGCTGTATTTTCGTTCGTCTATATATCATGCAGTCCGTCCGTGTGTCCGTTTATCCCTCCGCCCGTCGGCCCCAGGGCTATTATATCTCGTTGAGCCGTGATAGCTAGACACTTAAATTTTTCACAGATTATGTATTACCAAGTATTACTATGACCTTTATAACAAAAAATACTAAAAATAAAATTAATTTAAAAATTAAAGCGAGTCGTCATATAAGAAAAAAAGTTTAATTATTCAGCATTGATATTCATATAACTTCATATATATAAGGCCCCCGGTATGGACATTTTGTGGAGTGAAATTAATGTAAGTAAGCGTTAACTTAAAAATGCATTGCGTTTTTCTGTAGAACGCACCTTGCTCACTCCCACTCTGAGAGGAGGCTTGTCCCTTGCAGTGGAAGGTAAGGTAAAGATGCCATCTTGCGCACCTTTCACTTTAAAATTATGTACTTATGTGATAGGATAGGGACACAACGACAACAGAGACTGTCTCTTTTGAAATCGCTTTCTGCGCACTTCTATTATACTCTCCTCCCATATTGTCCAGCTACACAATAAGCTTCAGCATATCGACTAATTCATAAGCATTTTAAGCTTCAAAGGATCTACTAATTCATTAGCACTGAAATCCGAACGATGCAATCGTGGCATTTTCGAAAATAATCTTATTGACTTGTGACGGCGTACTCATGACAAATTATGCCAATAAAGAAATTAAACTAACTAGTTCGCTCTAATGTGGCATTTATTTTGTCACTTTTATTCTTGAAGGTTGTAAATTTATTTTCGAGATAGGTTTCGTTCAATTTATCACATTAGCCCACAGGGCACATAAAATTACAGGACCAAGAAGCGCATACTCACAATGTTATTCATATTTGTTATTCATATTATGTTATATTTGGGGGTCGTCTGTTGCACCACGTCCGTAGGAATAACCCACCGCTACCCTACACGTGACCCCTGGGTGGTGCTAAAAGTGCAACAAAAACTGGCAACCGTACTGTCTTTTCGAAGATCTCACGGTTCTAATTACGCTTTATATATGTCTCCTGCTATGTCTCGCTGCGCTCGAAAAAAGTCTCGGCACGTTCCAGTGCCAATCAACGGTGCTTTTAAGCGCCAACATTTGACAAAACACGTGGGGCCTTTTGTCCGCGTTTGCTCTTTGAATATAGAAGGCATTAGCCAAGCTAAGACAGAATGTATGACTAGGATTGCCAATGACAACGATATAGACATCATACTGCTGCAAGAGACTCACACGTGCGACGCTGCACAGCTCGCTCGTAGAGCGGATATCCCAGGCTACCACATGATAGGCGCCACATACCACCCCCAGTACGGTACCGCTGCATATGTCCGCGATGCCCTCGTGACGACCTCCGCAACCATTTCCAGTTCCATCGGCTTCGATAACATCGCCACCACCGTTATTCAGGTTGCGGAAATGAAGATATGTAACGTCTACAAGCCACCGAATAGCGCATGGCCCCAACCTGCACTCCCAAATTTGGGCCATCCATCTGTGCTGGTTGGTGATTTCAACAGTCACCACACGAGCTGGGGATACAGAACAAGCGATGCCAACGGAGAATCCATCGTTGACTGGGCGGATGAGACTGATTATTTCTTGGTGTTCGGAGGCAAGGATAGGGGCACATTCAGATCTGCTCGCTGGGGTCGTGATTACAACCCTGACCTTACTTTTGCTTCTCTGGACTCTGACCGCAGACCCTTGCCAGTGGTCAGAACTATACTGCCAGACTTTCCTCACAGCCAGCACCGCCCTGTCATACTAGATATCGGCCTCAGGATCCCTATAGTCGAATCATTCCCTGCACCTCGCTGGAACTTTCAGAAGGCCGACTGGGCAGGATACGCAGCTAAACTCGATGATTCCATCAGATGGATCCAACCAATCCGGGAAAACTACAAGCGTTTCCTAAAACTGATACTCAGCACAGCCAAAAACTTTGTGCCCCGGGGATACCGCAAGAAGTATATACCGTGCTGGAATCCCAGCACAGAGTCAGTTTGGTAGGAATTCAACATGACTGGTGACCGCAATACTGCGCATGACCTTATTAAGTCTCTGAATGAGGCCCGCCAGTCAAAATGGGAGGACACAGTGCAAGATATGAATTTTACCCACTCTAGTCGTAAGGCCTGGCACCTTTTAAAACGTTTTACCTCTGGAGCCGTTGGTCAGGATTGTCAAACTAAAGTATGCCCGAGCGCAATTGCCGATAGGATTGTGAAGCTTTCTAAAGCACCTAGTCATAAGCGGCACACTCGTTCGGTAAGGAGGGAACTTAAATCACTGAGGTTGGGTGCCACTCCACATCCCGATTACAGCCGCCCCGTCAGCTCGGATGAGGTACTCACGGGTATAAAGCAAATAAATGTTGGCAAGGCATGCGGAGAAGATAACATATTCCCTGAGTTCATCACGCATTGCGGCCCCCGAGTGCGGGAGTGGCTTGCCAAATTCTTGACAGGTATCATCGACTCCGGAAAGATTCCACCCGCCCTAAAGCGAGCGAAAATAACCGCCATCCTCAAACCGGGGAAGTCAGCAGCAGCAGTCAGTCAGAACAGATAGCTACCGACCAATTGCTCTCCTGAGCGTTATATATAAGCTTCTCGAGCGCATAATATATAACCGGATAGCGCCGATAATAGAGAAAGTCATCCCTCAGGAGCAGGCAGGATTCCGGCCTGGACGTAGCTGCAATGACCAAGTTCTGGCGTTGACCACGCATATAGAAAAAGGCTTTGACGGAAATCTTAAGTCCGCGGCAGCTTTTGTGGACCTAACTGCTGCTTACGATACTGTCTGGCGCCAGGGCTTGCTGTTTAAACTGCTGCATGTGATCCCCTGCTTAAAGATCTACAAAGTGATTGAGGACGCCCTCACGAACCGGCCTTTCCGGGTGTTCCTTGGTGGCAAGGCTAGTGGAAGTAGAGTCCTAAATAATGGTTTGCCGCAGGGGTCAGTACTGGCTCCTTTGCTATTTAATCTATATACCCACGACACCCCCAACACAGCTTCACGGAAATTTGCATATGCTGACGATCTGGCGCTGGTCTCGCAGGACCGGAAGGTTGGCCCAGCGGAATTAGTACTGCAAAAGGATTTAGCCATCATGGATGATTACTTTGTCCGCTGGCGCCTATGCCCAAGCACATCAAAGACTGAAGTATGCTGTTTCCACCTCAACAACCGCTTGGCAAACGAAGAACTTAATGTCACTTTTAGGGATGCCATCCTGACACATAATACCAACCCTAAATACTTGGGTGTTACCCTGGACCGGAGCCTTACCTACAAGACCCATCTTAATAACGTTGCGGCTAAACTGAGGTCCAGAAATAATATATTGCAGAAGCTGACTGGAAAAACCTGGGGGGGCTTCGGCTGGCTGCTTGAGGACGTCTGCTCTGGCGCTGGTATACTCGACGGCGGAGTACTGCGCTCCGACTTGGCTGAACAGCGCGCATACTACTGTTGTCGACACGCAGCTCAACCACACAATGCGCTTGATTACTGGCTGTATGAGACCAACTCCTGCCCACTGACTGCCAGCCTTGAGTGGCATTGCACCACCCCACCTACGCCGCATGCAACACCTCCGGCGAGAAACAGGTAAGGCCTGTGAAAGACCCGATCTGCCCATCAATGTGGACCTGGTCACGTTTAAGGCCACGACACTGAAGTCCCGTAACCCGCCAGCACTACTGTCGCACCAACACCAACTGGAGTGGGACTTAACCGCCGCCTGGCTCGCGGAGTGGTCAGCCTCCGCTGAGCCGACGGACGTGTTCGAGCTGGATCCGCACGCCCGCCCCTCTGGTTTTAAGGAGCCACGTCGTGTTTGGTGCTTGGTCAACCGTTTGAGGACAGGAGTTGGCCACTGTACCCACCTTCGGAAAAAATGGGGTTGGGGTGAAAGTGGATCGTGCGAATGTGGACACCCGAAACAGACAGTGCGCCATATCGTGCTGGAGTGCCCCCTAACAAAATATGGAGGAAGGATAGAGGACTTCAAAACCCTCACGAGCGAAGCAGCAGAATATCTTAGGAAGTGTAAATTTAAGTTATAATTTAAGCGTAATTTGTAAGCCATACGATAAATAAATAAATAATTCATATTCTCGTCACTTCAGCCAACCTGAACAGAACAGCATCAACTCCATCTTAGAGCCGGCTGGGCTAAAATTGCTGCAAACATTCCCGTGTCATACTTGTTCTGGTTGACTGCTGCTGCAACCAACGTCTCCTTTGCAGCCCCATTGTGAACAAATTGCACCAAGAAATGAGAAAAAACACGGATCTAAGACAAGGTAGTTGTAATACCACTTAGTAGGTAGGTACAGTCGGGGTATGAAAAGGTTCGTCACCTGAATGTTGAAATTTGCTTGCAGCGAGGCAATTGTCAGTCCTGGCAAAATTGTCCCATTAGACAGACGCCATTTAATTAAAAAACAATTGAAGTCCTGTCAATATTTTATTTTTCAAAATGTACTAAGAGTCTATAAGTTGATACAGGAATCATTAATAACTGACGAAGGTTTCGTACCCTGACTGTACCTTACCTCCATGGTCTTTGATACTTATTTTAGCTGAGCTCTGACTGATCATAATCACGAAAGTGTCAGACACGTAAAGATACTTATCGAATGTAGTTGACTATTATCTTTTATAGTGGTCGCAAGTAAACTCCAGCCCTGCGCTTTCAATTATCGTTAAAGCTCTAACTAATCTCAAAATTATGGAGCACCATATTATTTCAGTTGTTAAAGTTTTTTTCTAATTTTTAATTCAAGAATTATTTTTACTTTTAATTTGAAGTGTGTCCGTGCAAGCAGAGACCTTCAGCTGGATGCATTTAATGTAAACAGTGGTATGACAAGGAACGAAAACATTTTGCAGTATTTGAGATTATTTCTTTTAAGGTAAGTAATTGTCTCTACAAACATGTCAAGAAAAACAACTTAATTTGGTGTTCGGAAACTTTATTTTTTAACCCCCGACGCAAAAAGAGGGGTTATTAGTTTGACCGCGATGTGTGTGTGTCTGTCAGCCTGTGTGTCTGTCTGTGGCACCGTAGCTCTTAATCGGGTTAGCCAATTTGAATGCATTTGTGTGGATGAAACTCCACACTTCTTAGTAGTATAGTTATTATTATTTTTATTTTTTATTATTTTACTAACTCTAGAAATAAGTCTGTCCACTAATACAATGAGTCTTGTTACTTGAAAATAAATTATTTGAATTTGAATTTGTATTTGAATGCGGTTTTTTATTTGAAAGCAGATTTCTTGGCGATGGTTCATAAACAGTTTCATAAAAATTGATTCAGCTGTTTCAAGGTTATATCAGCTCTTTTACTAGCTGCGAAAAGGGTCTTAAACGCATAAAGTGCATTTACTTTATTTTCAAACATATTTCATGTATGACTTAAAATTTAAAACACAACGTATTTAATAATATGCTAAGTAGAGTTTTTAAATGTTCTCTTTTCTTTTGGGCGTTGGGGTTTTTAAATTTTTAAGTTTGTCAATCGTCGACTAACTTGGGACTAGATTAACTTAATTGAATACAGAAGTATTTATTCATAAAGTACATGGACAGTGGTGAGATTGCCTGATGGAGGTTGGTAAACGATTCCACAACCTAGCCCACTGCACTGAAACTATTATCTTTTAATAGACAGTACCTTTTCTCACAGATTTAATGACCGGTTATTAACTATCGTTTAATGAACAGTGAGAAATAAAGGCTTCTAAGTTATTAATATCAAGTAAAATGAAATATTTCCAGTCGTTACGGGACGGAAATTAGAGCACGGTTAGTCTCCTCCCGCGCTTTGCAGACCTGTGAAGAATTCTAGGAAATAGAATGAAATATCCAGCGGAGCTGAAATGTGATGAGATGAAATTGTAAACAAAATATAAACTCATGGAAATCGATCGAACGTACTCGTTGATATTTATTCATATTAAATAATTATCGAAAAAACTGTACCCCGAACCGTACCGAAGCCTTGGTGGCCTAGAGGTTGGACTCATGGCCTCTCAAGCAGTCTCGTGAGTTCGGACTATTTTTCCCCGATATTTATTTTTCCGTTCGCATTTTTCCCCATTTCCTTTTTTTGCCATACCTACATATTTATAATCAGTCGTTTATTTTCCCACACGATTTAATTTATATGCATTGTTTTTGCCACACGCATCTTTGCCTATGCATAAATGCTAATAATAAGCTATTGCCGTCTTTTAACTTTGAAATCGCAGGAGAAAGAAAAGGTTTGTCTAACTGAAGAATAAATAAACAAAACCTAGATCGTACATAATATCAAACCTTTAACCTTTTCAACGCCATGCCAAATACAAAATCGCCACTCATACGCCAATGACAGCTAGGAACTAGAGCTATAATAGTAGCTTTTGCTCGCCTTTCCGCCAGCTTCAGCATAGATTCGGCATGAACAAAGTAAATGTTTCAGTTCACTAAGTATTTAGCCTTTATCCGCAGCTTTGCTCTCTTAAACCATCAAATTCGGCAGCCAAAAAATCGCACAGTTGTCTTTATTTACGTAAATATAGTAGGTACATGTGAAGAACATCAGTGCAAAATTTTAATTTCCTTTTCCGTAACCCCCTTTACCACAACCTAGCAATACAAGTCTTCTTTTGTGATTCGACAGCCGCTAGCGGGCGAGCGAATTGAATCCAGCATCCCCGTCTGTAGTCTAGTCTTTCGTTATTGGATTGTCGGCTGTAGACCCTCGACTATATAGTCTAAGATCCGTACTAGAGACGACCATCACCCATCTGTTTAGAGGATGAAAATAATTATATATTTATTTATTCTTACTCACTTACATCTATCATTACATACATGCTTGACCTAATGCGACTGAGAAGTCCAAAAGTCAATACAATTATCTTAATATTTACTTTTTTTGCAAAAATATAATAATAACATATCTCCAGTGGGTTTGTTAAAAAATCCCTGGCCAGACAATTATTATTTAAAAATTTAAAAATGATTTTTTATTCAATATTGCACTCATGAGATTAATATTACCTAACAATAATTCTGAACATCGTTTGTTTTGCGTTCTACTGCGCTAATGCCTTAGTAACAGTTTTTCTCAAATATTTTCAATGTATGTACGACATCGACTTGTAACAGATTTATTATTTGTATATACTTAGATTAAATATATTTTTTAGGTTTTTCAGCCTGCCCAGGAATAGGGTGTTTAATTTTTCAAAATTTTTGATTTTTCTTTGACTTTGCTCGAATTCTTGTTTCCACTCATATGTAAAGTTCATACGCCAAAAATCAGTAAAATCGATTATCATCTAAAGGTTGCATGCACAGTTTGATGACTTTTATGTCAAGTAATTGATATCAGTGTATTAGAGGATAGCAAAATTTTCAAGTTTATTATCTGAAGTGGAGGGTTATAGGTGATTTAAGAGCATATTTTAACGTAAATAATAATATGAATAGTCAACAAAGAATTCGGTTACTCGAGAGGTTTCCTTGTGATATTTTGTTAGGAGCTGGACTTCCTTCCAAGGAACAAGTGCTGTTGGTTTATTTTAAACCATCACAAAGAAAAAAAAACTCTTTCGGACGCCACTAAGTAGGCAAGTATTAAACTGCAAGAAGTGTGGAAGAAGGCTAATATATATGTCAAGACAGTAATTGTTTGAGCTAACATTTAATAACTTTATAAGGAACTTAAGGACTTTAAGGTTTTCCTTAGAAATTATCCGAAAGCGTAAGAGACAAGACAAAGTGGAAGCTTATAAAATGTAGCATTATAAATCGATTAACGAAATCAACATGACAGTGACCTTGGACCAAGAATGCCCTTCATTAAGTAGTCATCAAGTCATGAAGACGATGAAAATAATTCTATACTCTGTACCACCAGCAAAAATGTCACGTCCTATTTATAAGTACCTAAACTAAAATATCTCGATTGGACACTCATAGCTGCATAGGACTGCGAACAACTCTCCACTCGGCAAGCTAGTATTTCGTTTATTACAGCTGTTAAAAGCCTAGGTCACGATGTCTCAGATGTTTCTATATCGCCGTCTACTATTCATCAAGCTCGGGTGACCAAAAGAAGCGAAATGGCTCAAAAAATTTAAGCATCATCCACATTTACTCTAACATTGAAACAGTAAATTGTTGCCATCAATCGCAAACTGTAAGATTCTAGAAGACAGAGTAACTATTCTTTATTTAATGATTCGATCAGAGACGAACAGCAGAAACAAGCATGCAACAGAAATTGCGTGGTCAAGCGAACCAAAGATGAGGTTGTATGTAACTTGTGTAGCCTAAGTAGTAAATTATTTATTGAGTACTTAATGTTCTATTTTATGCTTAATTTAATTTTCTTTCACTTAAAAACGATGTATGGCAACCAACCATATTGTGCTATTTTTAAATAAAAGTAATCACCTACTTCTTTTTTTCGATTCTTATTTAGAGCTGTTCATTCTGTGCAACCTCTAAACATGGTCCAATCCACTTGAAATTTGGAAAATATTCTATTAACATAAGCTAAACCGGAAGCTAAGCAAAGTCAGAAAAAATATCACAAAAATTTTTT
This sequence comes from Archips xylosteana, assembly GCA_947563465.1. Taxonomy (NCBI): domain Eukaryota; kingdom Metazoa; phylum Arthropoda; class Insecta; order Lepidoptera; family Tortricidae; genus Archips; species Archips xylosteana. The sequence goes on from OX387360.1 coordinate 16,998,780, forward strand.
TCACCTACAAAAGTGAAACACCCTACCCAGGAATTTTTAAGCCAACCCGTGTAGATTTCTTTTGCAATGTATTCAATTTTTTTTTTCATCCATTAAGCATATGAGTAATGGTCGCCTCCAGTTCGGATCTTAGACTAATAGTCCGCTACGGTATACGATTAATACATTTAGTATGCAGGGCAGTCATCCGAGGTTTTGAAGAGGTGATATTTGCTGGAACATTATGGATATTGACGAGGACATGAAGTCCGCTTGTAGAATTAAGCTCCAAACGCTCAGACAGCGGAGGCGTGGCGGCTGTGGCGTGGCGGTGACGGTTGTGATATTCTAACTTGTACGAACCGTTACCGCACAACCGTTCATACTGTTAGAATATTACAACCGTCACCGCCACGCTTCCGCTATCCTGTACGTTTGGGGCTTTAGGGCGGGATTTTTACGGCATGAAATCCTACGAATATTGGTTATGTATGTGCGTGCGTGTACTTCTATGTTACTCATGCACGCGCATTTGGATGAAATTTGTTATTAAGATAACTGGATATCTATATAATAATTATAAACTAAAGCTTAGGCTACTTTTTATCCCGATATTCCCACGGGATCGGGATAAAATTTCGAAATGTCAACCGCTACGTTTAGAGACATGAAATTTGGCACTGGTGTTTTTTTATAAAACGTTAATAAAAAGGACGATGTAATTTTTGGGTATTCCCAAATTTTCTGTTCGCAAGACCTACTTTACGAGGGCGAAGTCACGGGTGGAAGTTAGTAATTGAATATTAATGTGTGTGAGGAGGAGAAAACCTGTATAATACGCCGCAAAATACCCAAAAATGGTGTATGTCAAGTTCCTATTCCGCACTAGGAACTACGGCCCAAGCCCTCTCATTGTGAGAGGAGGCCTGTGCCCTGCTATAGGACATTATAGGTCGAGATTAATGTACATTAAGTTGGACTTAAGAACTGGCAATGTTCCGGATTTTAAGGCGATAATCTTAAAACAAGAAGTTTTAAACTTAGAGATAAAATTGGAATTAGCGAGAAATAAATCATAAAGTCGAAATCAAAGTGAGTTCACAGCCTTTATTAAATGTTCCATAAAGTGAATTAGAACGGCAGCCCTGATCACAACCCCTCAATTTGGGCCAATTAAAGTGGAGGGTTATCAATGGAGTCTCAGTTTTCAAACGCCGCCACTCTGAGGGACTTAGCTGGCATCCCGGCACCTGCTGCGAAGATTACGTCGCCGAGGGCGACTGCAAAATACAAACGCCTTCGCCTTTCCCTAAACTATAATAAAAAACCGGCCAAGAGCGTGTCGGACACGCCCAAGATAGGGTTCCGTAGCCATTACGAAAAAATCAAGTAATATTTTTCTAAGGATTTCGTATGTGTACGGAATCTTCTAAGTTAGGTATTGTCAATACTTTGAAAAAGCTCGTATCTCAAAATCGATAATCTGGCAAAGTGAACTTTATTACGCGCTTGTCAAGGTTCAGTTTTGTTTACATGCTGATTTGAGATACGAGTTTTTCAAAGTAGTGACGGTATGTTTTATACCTTAGGCTACTGTTTACTCTTAAACTACAAATAATTCCCAAGCAATCTTAGCCGCTATAATTTTCCTTGTAAATTTAATATATTTACTACCATTTTGAATTTTTTCAAATTTTTCCACCCAACAGTTTAGATTTTAGAGGGGGGGGGGGGGGCGGTCGATTTTAATGAAAATTTTCACTTTAAAGTTGAATATTTCGCAAATAAATCACTGAATACAAAAATCATGTTAGCAACCCCGCAATGGTTTTAAAAGACCTATCCAACGATACCCAACACTATGGGGTTAGTCGAGAAAAAAAAATCACCCCCACTTTATACGTCTATGGGAAAAAAAAAATTTTTAGTTTTTTTTATATAATCAGTTTGTCGGCATGACTGATATATATATTCATGCCAAATTACAGCTTTCTACTACTAACAGTCTCTGAGCTTAGCCGCGGACGGACAGACAGACGGACAGACATGGCGAAACTATAAGGGTTCCTAGTTGACTACGGAACCCTAAAAAAAGTAAAGCGTACAACTCAGTCGAGAACCTGTTACCGTGTCGTAATCAGATTCATCTAATCCGATTATGTAATACTTACCTAACGTCAGAAGCTTGGTCACAAAAAACCAAGCTTCAAAAGTTACAAAAGCTGAAACACCGCAAACTCCTCTTTCACCTGCGAAGTATTCATCAAATACGTCATAAAGCCCACATTCGTCGTAACTCTACAGCCTTTCATAACGTAACTTTTTCTGTTTAACAAACTAATTACGTAAGGCAAATAAAATTCTAATAAAGCGGAGTATTCGTTGCGCGGGCCGGGGTGCAGGGTGCAGGCGGCGGGCGTTGCTAGGCAACCGACGGTTGCAGGAAACTGCACAATCGATGTTGCCAGACGCTCCGCCGCCGCCTCTGGATCAATGTGTCTCTAGTACTACGCCCGGGCCCGGGAAACCTACCTACCCGCGCCTGTGTGCGTGCGACGCCTATCGCCCTCTCTATCCGCCACCCCCCAGTCCAGCTAGAGCTATGAACTCGGCTTGCCTCGCTCCCGGACGCCCCGCACGCCACTCGATACGCGAGGACCGGTAGCTCACGTTCCGCTGGTCGCTCTAGTGGTATGGTATGGGAGAAATTTCCCCGGGCTTTTCATTTGTGTGAGTTCGTTTCGCCTGTGTGGGTCAAACTGGTGTTCCATTTTCAAACGTTCGCGTCGGGAAACTCGTGAATCGGTTATCTGTGTGCAGTTGTTATTGTGAGTGCGTTCGGCAGCGCCGGGACTATTGTTTGTTTTGTTATCATCGGCCCGGGCGCGGACGCAGCAACAATGACTGATACCGCGCACATAGGAACTGCTGGGAAACCTAGCTGATACATAATTGGAGCTATATTAGCCCGCCGTGTTTGTGCGGTCGTCTGCGACTATTCAAATACATATGGAGTCATTGTACTCCACTCGGCGAAGAGCGAATTAAATACATAAGGCGCGCGGTTTCCCAGTTACGCAAAGCTGTGCGATTTTAAAGCCTCTTATAGAAATGAAATGAAAAGAAACGCTGGTAAAGCTTTTCCGTGGGTAAGCTATTAAACTACTACTTAGGAATCGGATGTTAAGCGGAATTAAAGCTATATTTCATCATGATTTTGGTTGTCAATCTTTAATAAATATTATAATTTGACAACGGAGTTTCCAATTTTCTAGAAATATAAATAAATGGGAAGTATACGTGATTCTCGAGAATTACGGTGTAGGGTAAACAGAGGGGGAACATTTTTTGGGAAGCGATAGGGCGGATGAAAATGATTCTTATTATGCCTGTTATTGGGTTTGTATTAGGATAGCTTAATTAGCTGGGGGAGGGCTATTGACAGGGTTTTGATGACTGGAGGAATATTGGGACGTTCGGGAGCGCTTTCAGGCGGTCAGGGGTCCTCTGCAAAAGGGCTTCTCCAATGCAAGACGACTCAATGGAAGTATCCGCCATTTCATCAGTTTTGAAGTCTTTTTTTTTAATTGGAAATGAGTACAACTCGAATGAGTTGTACGCTTTTGCGTAATTCGAGTGCTTTGAGACAGATGATGAGCCGGTGAATAAGATGGGGGACAATACGTTAAATATTCTGTCTTATACATAAACCAATGTATAAATTAAAGAGCACGAACAATGAATGACATGTCGCTTTTGGACTGGCATCCGGAGTTTTCTCCTTTTGATGATTTTTGTTTTCTGTGAAAATACCGTTCATATTGTGTCTCAGGGTGAGTGATTCGAATTAAAAATAATCATGCAATAACCACAAAACATGGAAGTAATAAGTACTACGTACAACGGGAATGAGCTGTATCTGTGCATCTTGCAGCTAAAATAAGGAAAATAAAACCTGTCTTGTTGAGTCTTGTTGTCTTGTTGAAGCCGAGTGAGAGGGCAACCACTGAACGCTGTGTCCCGTTCTAACAGTGATTTAGAGTTGCCAGAGTTAAGTTGATTTCAATCCTTTCGTTTTTTGTAGAACAATATGCGATTGATGTAATATAATGAAGTAAAAACATTTACTTCTAAAATGTTTCTAAATATAAATAATAATTTATTACCGACATGTTAACGCAATATTATTCGTTGCTACGTGTAAAGCCTTATTAACGCAAAAATTTTGCGATTGGCGTATAGGTTTTCTTTTATTTGTATGAAATACGGACACCTGACCTGACAACCCCACATGAACCATCCAACCAATCAACCATCGCCAGAGAGGGATAAGAGGTACAGTTACTGAGCTCTCGTTCGGCTTCAATTTTGCGACAACGCTCATTCCCGTTGTACGTAGTACTTATTACTTCCATGCCACAAAATAATTTCTAAGGAGACGAAGCGGATATGAGCTCATATTTTTACACAAAAGAATTAAATAGAAATCTGTAAAAGATACATAAATACAGTGAAACATTTACGCAGTGATTATCAAGTTGATTTACTGAAAATTCCATAAAAATGTGTACGATATTAAGTATGAGTGAGTGGGTTAGATATTTTATGTTCAAGAAATAGCAAATTGAAATTGAAACTTATGACATTTACACACCTGTGAGTATAATTATGATAAATGTTTCGGAGGTGGACAGGGCGAGTCATAAGGGCGTACCTAATTGATGCGTCAAAACATGATTAGCACGTGTAGCTTGTGATTGTTAAAACTGTTATACATTTTTGGAGGACAAATAAACTTGAATGTCATTTGAGCTTTCATTTTGGCTATTATTTTCATTTACTATTTTGCGTACTAGTTTTTACCCGCGACTTTATCCGCGCAGAATTCGAATTTGTGGTAAAGCTTCTTCATCTCTACGATGCAGAAGGCGCTTTATAGTCAGCAAAAGTTAGTGTCTTGTATTAAGACACTGACTTAGAACATTAATCAACAGTGAGGAGCCATGATGCACACTAATTTCTTAAATTGACACTATCCAGTAGGTTTAATCACTACATAGTATAAAACAAAGTCGCTTCCCGCTGTCTGTCTGTCCCTTTGTATGCTTACATCTTTAATACTTCGCAACGGATTTTGATGCGGTTTTTTTAATAGATAGAGTGATTCAAGAGGAAGGTTTATATGTATAATACATGCATAATTGCACCCGTGCGAAGCCGGGGCGGGTCGCTAGTGTTCTATAATACATATAAGTGCCATGCATGACATTGACAAAGAGATTAATTAATAATGTCTGTTGCGGATTTTTATTTGTGTTTTTGTTAAGCATTTGACGATGCTTGTTGCGGATATTCGCATGACTTGTTATTTTATTACGTTGACGAAGCCTGTGGCAGATTTTGGTTTTTAAAGAATAAATATTTTCTATTAATATAAAAAAAATGTATGTTAACCTTTTTCACAAAGAAATTTAAAAAAATAGGTCATTAGATTAGGAAGCAATAGGTACACTGGTTAACCATGCATTACTCGCTAAATTTAATAGTCGATTATCTTTAAATGGCACGAGCTTTGATACAATGTCATAGAGTAATTAGCTTCATTCATCTTTATAAAAACTTCACGTGTAAATGTTTTCTTTCTTTCTTTCATTTGACCTGAAGAAGCCTCGAAGTAAAAAAAAATACGGTGTACAGCTGTTACATCACTTTATCTTTAGTATCTAGCCAGAGCAAGTTCTAGCTATCTTACCTGATATTTACAGATAGATGCTCATTTGCATTTCCGTGCTCCTCTTCACGTCCTTATTCCTCACACCGTGCGTCCTTTCCTACCGGCCCCGTTAAAACGGGATGCACATAGCCACAACGGGAGTCACGGCCACTCGCGCTACCATTAAATCTGCATTTCAGATACAAAGATAATACGCTGGTAGCCCACTTCAGACCGATTGTATTGTTTGTGTTATGAAAACTCTGCAAAAACAAAAACAATTTATTGATGTTGTATTCAAAATACATACATAAGTAAATATATTTAGTGGGTGCCCCTTTTCTCCCATAATCTTTTTTATCCGAATTTTGAAAGTCATAAATTGATGTCCATAATATTCTTGCTCATAAATATCGATGATCATAATTTTTGTAAAGCATATCGCTTAATAGTTCTAACTGCAATGAGCCATAATCCCATTGATCATAACTTTAAAAAGTCATAATATTGATATCAATAATATTTAAGGGAATATCGTTGATTATTCAGAAACGTTATAGGGCATATATCTTAAAGTAATAATTGTTTTTAGTCATAATTTTTCATTACCTAAAATGCACTAACCATCTACATTGAATTCTATAACATCCAAAGGAACATTGATAATTATTCAGAAACATTGTAAGACATATCGCTGGCAGCGAGCGAGCGAAGCGAGCGAGCAAGACTTTCAGGGCAGAAGCGACTCGGACAGGTTAGGTTCAGAAGGCTAAGGCGGGAGCGAAGCGTAAGCGTAGCTCCCGCCTTAGCCTTCGATGTTAGGTATTTTTTTTATGACAGCACAGAAAAGGATTATTACCTTTAATATTATGAAATGTCATACAACCATGACATTGAATGTTATTACAAAGTAATATTGTGCCTTAAAATAATTATGACCTGCGAAAAAAGACCTTGCAATAATTATTACGAGTGACTTTAGTACCTTTAATATTATGAAGTGTGATGCTTCTAGACACTGAATGATATGAGTTTACTTCTTAGTCCTTACAATAATTATGACTTAAGAAAATCGTAGCTCCAATTTATGTTGTTTAATATTATGACTTCCGATAATATGACAAAGAAAAATTATGACAGAAAACGTTATGGTCTTGAAAATTCGGAACAAAAATTTTATGGGAGTCATTATAGACCCATTTTTAGTTTAATTTCAGTCTACAACTACCACAGGCGCAGCACAAGCCTCTTCAACAGAATGAGGGCTTACTGAAGTCCGCTGTTCGAAAATAGACTTATTCGCGCAAAACATTACCTAAACAAGTTTCAAATGTAAGTTTTTTTTGCACATAGGTGTACTAAGATAAGATGGTATTAAATTAAAGGTTCGCGATTTAATTAACCTACAACTGGTTCCGCTTCAAGAGATTTTTTTGTGTTTTCAATTCCATTACGCAACTGGACGGATAACTTAAAACTTGAAAGTTCGGTGGCCCCGCAATAAATAAATAAATAAAATAAAAAAATATCAGGGGACAATTCACACCAATTGACCTAGTCCCAAAGTAAGCTAAACAAAGCTTGTGTTACGGGTACCAAGTAACGGATAAACATACTTTTATAGATAGATACATACTTAAATACATATTAAACACCCAAGACCCGAGAACAAACATTCGTATTTTTCATACAAATATCTGCCCCGACACGGGAATCGAACCCGGGACCTCAAGCTTCGTAGTCAGGTTCTCTAACCACTAGGCCATCTGGTCGTCTAAATGTAATGCAACTTGCGCGATTTTCTCACCATCGCGTTACCTACATTGCGCGAGTGCGAATGCGACTTGTATTTGTCGACCCGGAATGAACGATAATAATGCACGACTTGATAATTCAAATCCTCGTGTAATCATGGGTTGAAAACGTTCGCGTCCGTCCGTAGGTTTACCCTCGAGACCCTACACGTGACTCCTGGGTGGTGCTAAACGAGCGATACAACTCCGTTGGTAGGCTTCGGCCGCGGCTGGTCACCATCCTATAGGTTGAGCCAGGCCGCCAAGCGACTCGTCGTGTTCCGGCCTGTTGCCTATAGAAGCCATTCTGGAGGAAGGGTCTGAGCAGTTGTACAGCGCGCGTACCGGGTATCAACGTCGGACAATTTTAGACTTTTTCATAAATTATCTATTAAAATGAAATGACTATGGCTTAACAATTTACCTACACACACTGAAGTTTGACTATAACAACGTTCTAACTACAATTGAAATTTTTTGCTGTCTGTTCTAACTTCGGAAAAACGTTGACTTTCCTTGTAATGCAACATCGGGAAATTCCGCGTGATTCACAGATGGCTCAGCCGCGTCAACCCAACCAAGTGCCGCGAACAAGTTCAGGCGACACGTGCTTCTGTTTGGGACAAATTCAATGCAAAAGAGTACAACTCTTAAGCTAAATGATATGCAAGAAAAAGATAACAAGTAAACGTGGGCCATTATTTGAGCGTTTGTTCTGAAAATGCCATCAAAGTCAAAGTCAAAATTCTTTATTCAATTTAGGCATCAATTGATGCTCCTATGAATGTCGAAGAATCTACCACCGATTCGAATAAACCCTGTTGAGAAGAAACCGGCAAGAAACTCAACAAGGTATATTTTTTTCTATCAGATCTACATTGTTATTTAATTACAATATATCTAAAGTATTTAATACAATTAAATTTTTTAATCAGAATCTACAGCCAATTTGGAATGTCTAAAAAAAATAATCAATTTTTTGTATAGAAAAGTCAATTATAATAAACTAGTTTCAATATTTTTTCATTTAGTTCACTACTTTTTTCAAAATTAATTATTGAAACTATTTTTTGTTGATGACGTCAGATTACCTATAATTGAGGACTCCCACACAGCCATATTTCTAACGAACGGCGTACGATAGGGCAAGCCCTTTTGTTTTTTTGTAGTGGTATACTGTAACTAGTGTCACTTTACTGGAGCTCTTAAAGTGCTAGATGTCAGACAGCGGGTCCAAATCAAACTCCGTAATATAATCCACGCGTAAATTGTGAAGAATTCTAAATAATGCTGTTCCACACCTACGTGGGGCATACTGAAAGTTTCTGGAAAGAAAATTAAAAAAACGATAATAGGATTTGAAAAAATAACTCTCTGGCAGTATATTACTTCTTAATTTACGAGACTGTCATTTGTTTTTTCATCGTGGTGTTGGATTGAAATTTGTGTGTCGCTGTTGCAATGAATTTAAGTCGTGAAAATTTTCGATCCATGTTTTTTTACGATTTCCGATGTGGATTAAGTCAGCAAGAGAGTTGTCAAAGACTTCTATTAGCATTTGGTGATGAAGCCCCATGTCGTAGCTCTGTCTATTCGTGGTTTAGTGAGTTTAGACGAGGACGTGACCATCTCTATGACGATGAACGTGAAGGCCGGCCAGCAACTGCGGTTAGGTACCGATATTAATATTAATACTGTACGACAACTAATTGAAACTGACAAAAAAAATACATGTCAGCAAATTCGTACTACCTTAGGAATTGGAATGAGCCAGGTCCAAAAGATATTGCATTTGCATCTGAAGGTTCGGAAACTTTGCACCTGATGGATACCGCATGATTTAGGTATCGGAAGACCAGAAACGACTGCGTGTAGAGTGGTACTGCAAAATGATAAAAAAATTTGACGGAGGGCTATCAATGGCTGTATATAACATCGTGACAGGTGAAGAAACCTGGGTATACTGCTTTGAACCGGAAAGAAAAAGTCAATCGGCTGAATGGGTCTTTCCTTTTGAAGACTTGCCGACGAAAGTAAAAAAGAGTCGAAGCACAGATAAGAAAATGGTTGCTTCGTTTTTCGGCAAATCGGGACATTACACCACTGTGTCACTTGAAAACCAAAAGACAGTAACTGCAGATTGGTATGTGAACACGTGCTTGCCCAAAGTGTTTGAAAAAATTTGTGAAAAGCGTTCCCGTAGCAAAATAGTCCTTCATCACGACAACGCGTCGGCACATTCCGCTAAAGCAACGAATACGTATTTGGAGGCTTCAAATGTAGAATTAATGACTCATCCGCCATACAGCCCTGATCTTGTACCATGCGATTTCTTTTTGTTCCCAAAGATTAAAGATAAACTTAGAGGTTTACGGTTTACAAGTCCGGAAATGGCAGTGAATGCTTTCCACGAGGCCATTGAAGAAGTCCCTAAGGAAGACTGGACCCACTGCTTTTCACAATGGTTCCAGCGAATGCAAAAGTGTGTAAATAGGGAGGGTATATACTTTGAAAAACAATAAATGTGTCATAACGATAATGCGTAGTCTTAATTTTTAGAATCCAGAAACTTTCAGTATGACCTAAGTATTAAAGTACAACTTGGACCGTCTGTCTACGATATTTACTTCAATGTCAAATAAAGGTCATTGCTAATTTGATAGGTAATAAAAAATTATATATAACTACAGAAAACGATTAAAATATCATTTATCTCGAAATTTCGTATGAATTAAGCTATAACAATTAAGAAAAAATAACAAAGAATAAAACTTAACTATAAACTAAAAATATTACAAACTAAATTAAAAACTAAACTAGATCTAAACAAACAAAAATAATACTATTACAAACTAAATTAAAAACTAAACTATATCTAAAAAAGGCCCCTGCGGCATTGTGCCGAAGATGCTGGCAGCATTTCCTCGTTGAATCGCTAGGCTTGTTAATTGTTTTCGATTTACTATACATTACAAAAAAATAGACAACCCCAATTAGTAGTAAAATGTGACCACGATAGTGAGGTCGTTGAAAAGCTCGAATAATGATCAAAGTATATACTTTGCTATGTATGAATGTTTAAGTATAAGTACAAGTTCATCTAGTTAAAGGGGCAGTCGTACTGACAGAAATAGTATCATTTAAAAGCGGCATTTCTACGCACATAGCTTTTCAATGAAGCCGAATGAAAAGGATGGGGTGAGAAAGAAATGGGATGTAATGTGTTGTGTTACTAAATTTATTTCTTCTTCTTTTCTCTTTCTTCCAATGGACTTTTCCAGCCAGAAGTTTGAATAAAAGCTAAATAAAAGTGAGTTATAGACTCATAGTCCAGACAGAAGGGTGGAATTAGTGCATTTTACACGACAAAAGCATTATAATGATAGTTAAAACAAATAGAAATGGAGCGAAAAGTTTTATCATAAGATGTACGAATAAGTATATATATTTTTTTAATTTTGACTTGATTTTAACCAAAAACACTTAACTTTTGATAAACTGCGGATCAAATAAATTGTAGGTATATCAAATAGTATAAAATATCTAAACTGAAAAATACATGACAGATTTCACTACTCGCAAACTTACAATGGATAAGTAAGTAACTAAGTACTCGTATTTACACGTGTCCAACTTAATAGTAAAGTATGTTTAAGGATATTTATTATTAAGCTCGTTGCCACAAGGCGGCTCAAGGCACAATACCTACTTTCTTTTCCTTATCTGAAAATAGAGAGGTCAGAAATATAACGAAAAAAAAAATAACCTCCAAAGAAACACGAAAACACTTTCTTGTGATCTGTTTGAAGTCGTTGCCTCAGCACGAGCCAGCAGGAGTAGACCTAGTCTTACCTACACTTCTATGGGCTTCTATCACTCCTGCTCTTCGATCAACAGTAGTATTGATGATCGAAGCTCCTGCTGGCTCGTGTTGAGGTACCGAATTTAAAAAGATCTCAAGAAAGTTATTTTCGTGTTTTTTGGAGTCGATTCTATTTTTTTAAATTTCTTGCTTTTTAGTGTACTGTAACTAATATAAGTTACAATAGCTTAGTGTCAACTGCTCGTCATCTTTGTCAAAATATTGCTTTTCCCGATTCAGAGACTTTAATTGTTGAGAAGTCCTCCTGGTGCTTCACCATGCTTCACTATGGGACCTAATTAAAACTGTTCCCTGTCCAACTGACAGATTTTTTAAAAATCTAATACATAAAAAATCTCTTGTCACGGTGTTTGCTATCAAACTCCTCCGCAATGGCTTGACCGATTTTTATGAAACCTTTTCGTCTATACTCGGTAGGTCTGAGAATAGGTCGTAGGCTATTTTTTATACCTACCCCTATTCTTCGCGGACGGAGTCGCGGGCAACAGCTAGTCTAACATATAAAGTCTCATGTCACGGTGTTTGCTATCGAACTCCTCCAAACGGCTTGACCGATTATTATCAAACTTTTTTCTCTGTATTCGGTTGATCAGAGAATAGGTCATAAGCCGAGTTTAGACCTGCAAGAAAAAACGTGCAAGTTGCTTTACATTGCGAGGCAGGGGAGCGAAAGTGTTTGGAGTGGTCAATCGAACGCCGCATCGCAATGCAACTTGCACGTTTTTCATGCAAGTCTAAACTGGACTTTAGGCTATTTTTTATACCCCTATTCTTCGCAGACGACGTCGCCGGCTACAGATAGACGGTTAATAATTATACTTAATTGAGTTTTGAAGTAACAAACACGTTAAAAAAACATACGACCGAATTGATAACCTCCTACTTTCTCTGAAGTCGGTTAAAAACGGGTCTGATTCCTTACAAAACTACCATCGTTTATTATTCTCGGCTACCAGTTACCAGTTTTAAACCATAAAAAGCCACTATCGCAAACCGTAAAAACTGCATGTTTTAATTTCGCATAATCAAATACCGATTCGGGATTGGCTACGCGTTTGCCCTGTTGTAATGAGCTAGTGTGGCGCCGCGGCGTCGCCCGTCTAGCCGGCGGTGACGACTTGACGACCCCGCGACCCCTGACGTCATCGGGCCCCCTTAATGTGTTTTTTTATTGCCAGTTTTGCGTGGCTTTGTTCATATGTAAGCTTTTTGAAAAGAGGACTAAATACATAGAAGGAATTATACGGCAGGTATCCCGTTGTTCTAGTTATCCTAATGATCCTAGCAATACAATATGTAAATATGGGAAAGTATAGTCAGCTATGGCGGCCTAGTGGTTTGCCCTATGGCCTCTCAAGCAGAGGGTCGTGGGTTCGACCCTGGGCTCGCACCTCTGAGTTTTACGGAATTTATGTGCAATAGTACATAACTACAGAGGCCGTGAAGTAAGGGGTTGCCGGCCGAATAGGCATGATACGAGGCCGGCAACCCCTGTTCCGGCCGAGACTTGTATTTATAAGTAGTTAGTGCTTTTCTCAAACATGCAATGAAATAAATAAAAAACTTCAAGAAATCAAAATTGCAAAGAGAGCCACTAATGCTTATGTTTTTTTAGGGCTGAATGCCATGATGCCATAGACCTATAAACGTCATGATGCTGTGTCACATGAAACAATAGACGATCGCTTTCCCGGCCTAGGCCTGCAATTTTGTATGAAAATCCATTCATACCACTTGTCTAACTGCGCCCGCAATGTGATACGTCCCGGCCTATCATTTGGAACGTATGTTAAGGTTAACATTTCACTGCATCTTTGAGAAAAATTGCATTAGAAATTTACCATGAGCTTTAGGTACGGTGAAAGAAATACAAATCGCCAGTGTGTATGGCTCTAAAGTAGACAGGCACTCGCCTTCCTTGTGCCCTTTCTTATTACGCCCGCTGCTGCACTTAAACATTTAATTGACAGTAACTCCGTTCCTCCCTAACGGTTTTCTGTGACTAACCATTTTCTAATAAGTAAGTAGTTATTTATAACAGATAGAGTGGGCTGTCTCCTTAACAAACTATAAGAAAGTTTTCCAGGTAAATACGACCTAGGACTCTTCATGGCTAGAGTGAAATTTCAATATGCTACTAGCTTTTGCCCGCGACTCCGTCCGCGTGGAATTAGTAATTTGGGCAGCTTATTTTTTTTATCCAATTTGCTTTTTCATCAATTATGGCTCTCCTTAGTTCCTCGATTTAAAAAAAATTACCCCCCCTCGCACCCCCCCCCGACCCCCCCCCCCCTCACCGAACCCCCACCGAACCCCCCCCCCCCCCGCATACCCGCGTTCACATTCACCACCGTACCTACTCCCAAGTCACTACTTCTAAAAACTGTTCTATAAATTCTTAAAATAGACATATCTTTCTTGTTTGTGAACCGATTCTAATGAAACAATCACTAAATGTTAATCCAAGAAAATACCAACATATCAGTGAAAACCGCATCCTTCTAGGTTAAGCCGTTTCTGAGATTAGCGCGCACAAACGCACAGACAAACAGACAAACAGACAAACAGACAATAATTCTAAAAAACATTGTTTTGGGTTCTATTGCGCTAGTAAATACCCCTAGTGACAGTTTTTTCTCAAATATCTTCAATGTACAAACACCGACTTGTTACAGGTTTATTATATGTATAGATTACTGAACCAGTGAGATACACCTTTGGCTCATCTGCACTTTTCATCAGCTGAGATAATGGTCAATCATGGGTCAGTTTTATGTAAAAAAAATTGAGGTTCAGGTGAAGGAAATCATCGTGAGGAAATATGTACACACGTCTGCGAAGAAATTCAGTGGTATTTGTGAAGTTCCCAATCCGCATTCGGCTCGGGTGGGAACTACGGCTCAAGCCCTCTCGTTCTGAGAGGAGGCCTGAGTCTTGCAGTGGGACGTAGGTATATGATTATAGACGTCTTCCGGCTGCTAAGGCGCAAGCCACACAAAAGAGAATGGGACGGGGGCGCATCGCAGGCAGCGTCTCCACCCTGTCTCTTCTGTCTGCTTTGGATCACGACGCTTCCATACATTTAGTATGAAAACTGAATCAAGGGGCGCGCGACTGTGACGCGCCCCCGTCCCACGTCTCTTCTGTGTGGCGTGCCCCTAATGATGGCGACGAGCGCTTTGCGGCGGGGTAACGGCCTAAGCGTTCGTCCTAATATTTGCCGCGCAATGCTGATGCTGGGCGGCTGGGTGGGCGCCGCGGCCGCGCTGCCGGGGTCGACACACTGCCCTGAGGTCGCCGCGGGCTGTTTCCATTGCCTGCGGAATGCGGAATATGGTGCATTTCTACAAGCTTTTAACAACCGACTTCTCAATGGTCGTCATATTCCTAATTGGTCATATTCCTAACTCGTCATATTCCTGATTCGTCATACTCGTATTCGTAACTCGTCAATGTATAGTATAAATCTTCCCAAATGAATTTTTCGCTTCGAGCCATTACATTAAATTTGGACCTTAATACTATGACGATACAGTTTGTTTTGAAAGATAAGGGGCTCGAAGCGAAAAGTTCACCTGGGAAGATTTATACTAATACAGTCAAATGAAACCGTGAACACGTGCTTAGAAGATTAATAAGTATTAGACAATAGGTATACTTTGTACTACGGTTACTACACAATAATATACTTAAATCAGGAATATGACCAGTTAGGAATATGACCAATTAGGAATATGACGAATCAGGATTTGCATATATGTTTTTTTTTGACTTGCCATGCTAAAAACGACGAATAAACCAATTTTACAAGCTCAATTTCACCCAGTTATAGTATTGACTTCGAAATTTGGTACGGATATGTACTTCTAGTTTAGATGACAGTACAATTAAATTCAACAAAAAGTACAATCAGCAAAAAGGTTGTATGAAAATTAAATTTTTACATAAACTTATTTTGTTGACGACAACTTGTAAGTAAAGCAAAATTGAGTTTTATCACTTACGAACATAAGTATTAAGACGCTTAAAGCCAAAAATTGATATTATCAGTATCCTGGTGCGTAAATCGAAGAAATAAGCTATAAGTAGATTGGATGAACAATTGAAATTGTACCGGAAGCGTAATTTAATTTCTTTCTTATGAAAGAAATTAAATTAAACCTTCTCCTGACAATAACAAACGCAATAAAAAAAGAATTATCCAATTTGGTGCAGTCGATCGGAAGTTATGCGCTTAGCAACACATTAAGCGATTCATTTTTATATTATAGATGTGCGACAGGATACTCATACCGGTTGAAATGCTCGTAGAACTACTCAGCCTTTGACTTTGTGGATCATGACACTTTAATTCGTAAATTAATTAATATGGTATTCGTGACCTCGCTTTAGAACTCATTTTATATCTTACCTCACATAGAGAAACCAACCAGTATCGGAGGGATCTGTGGTCGAAATGGGAGTGCCTCAAGGATCTATTCTAGCGCCATTTTTATATCTGGTTTACGTAAATTAACCTAATTTATACGGTGGTAAAGGAATTTCTTGGTCAGGTATGTTATGACAGCACTGGGTGGAAAACATGAAAACCATGCAGCTTGCAACAGATACGTTATTATTTTGCTACTTATGTACAAAACTGTTACACGATTCAAAACAAAATTTAGCTGTAATTAATACCTATTATAATGTGTGTCAAGTTGTAGAAATTCAAATGACATTTTATTTTGAATTATGTTGGTCTTCTCCACATGTCATTTGAGTCGCTTATAATCTATCTATCTATCTAATACCTTTAAACGAGCAATTCTTGTATATATGTATATATATATATATATATGTATATATATATGTATATATATAATCAGGATCTCGGAAACGGCTCCAACGATTTCGATGAAATTTGGTATGTGGGGGTTTTCGGGGATGAAAAACTGATCTAGCTATGTTTCATTTTCAGAAAATCGCTTTTACTCGTGTTTTCCGGCTATTTTTGTTTTCATTAGAATATAAAGCTAAATTTCGCCGACTTCGAGCAGATCATAATGGCACATTAGAAATCGGGTGGTCGCGGATCCAGCCGACCTCGGTTCGATACCACGTTTTTTTTTCAGGATTTTTAGTTTTTTTTTTAAGTTTATTTTTTATGAGAAAACGTCAAGTTTCTTCTTTTGTGAGAAAAAGTTACTTTTTTGTGAGAAAAAGTTATTTTTTTGCAAGAAAAAGTTACTTTTTTGTTAGAAAAAGTATTATAGGGAACGTGCAGTAACTATAGGCGGCAGCACTAATGCGACAGAAGAGACTATGCGGACAGTAAAACAAACTTATCAAGGTAAAACATTCAAATTGATGGCACCCTTATGGCACCAGTTGGCAGCACCGTCTATGTGCACGTTCCCTATTGGGAGCACACAGAACAGGAAAAGCCGGTTGTCTGTAAAGTCGGTTTACGGACGATAGTTTAACGTGACTCACCGCTCCACCCCCTCCGGTGTTTTTGTCAAATATCTTGAAAACGGTGCATCCTACGGCAAAATCAATGAAATTTTCATCCCCCCTTTAATACCCCCGCGCTCCCTCTCCCGCATCCCCTCCCCCCCTCCCAAACCCCCCCCCCCCCACCCCCCACCCCTCCGGTGTATATAATCAGGATTTCGGAAACGGTTCCAACGATTTCGATGAAATTTGGTATTTGGGGGTTTTCGGGGATGAAAAATTGATCTAGCTTGGTCTTATCTCTGGGAAAACGCTTGGTACCGAGTTTCTGCCCGAGCAGAGCTCGGTCGCCCAGGTACTATAACTTAAACTCGGATAAATCCAATTCTAAGAATTATTAAGATTTTGGAATTAATAGAAAAGGTAAAAAAAACCGGCCAAGAGCGTGTCGGACACGCCCAAGATAGGGTTCCGTAGCCATTACGAAAAAAACAAGTAATATTTTTCTAAGGATTTCGTGTGTGTACGGAATCTTCCAAGTTAGGTATCGTCAATACTTTGAAAAAAGCTCGTATCTCAAAATCGTTAATCTGGCAAAGTGAACTTTATTTAGCGCGTATCAAGGTTCAGTTTTGTTTACATGCTGATTTGAGATACGAGTTTTTCAAAGTAGTGACGGTATGTTTAATACCTTAGGCTACTATTTACTCTTAAACTACAAATAATTCCCAAGCAATCTTAGCCGCTATAATTTTCCTTGTAAATTTAATATGTTTAATACCATTTTGAATTTTTTTTAATTTTTCCACCCAACTGTTTAGATTTTAGAGGGGGGGGGGACGGTCGATTTTAATGAAAATTTTCACTTTAAAGTTAAATATTTCGCAAACAAATCACTGAATACAAAAATCATGTAAGCAACCCCCCAATGGTTTTAAAAGACCTATCCAACGATACCCCACACTATAGGGTTAGTAGAGAAAAAAAAATCACCCCCACTTTACGACTATGGAAGGTACCGTAAAAAAAATTTTTTTAGATTTTTTTATTTAACCACTTTGTCGGCGTGACTAATATATATATTCATGCCGAATTACAGTTTTCTAGTACTAACAGTCTCTGAGCTTAGCCGCGGGCAGACAGACAGACGGACAGACATGGCGAAACTATAAGGGTTCCTAGTTGACTACGGAACCCTAAAAAGGTAGATAGTCACCTAAGAGGGTAGAGTGGCCTTATCGGAGTTTGAAGTTAGCGGCTCATTTTGTCGTGTCGTCCGACATAGCACACGCGCCCTTGCTGACGTCATTCCAGCTGAGAGTAGTTGCGAGTAAGCCACGCCGTTTGTCTCGCTCGCCGTCGCAATCACAACCACTGGAACGAGACCAAATCAGTTTTGAATTTTTTTGATGACGGTACCTACTTAGTAGGGTTGCCAGATGGTATTCAAAAGGAGGACCTAGTAATATATAAAAAGTAGTTTAATTGTAAGTGTCCTCCTCTTTTAAGGAAAATCCTCGTTTTAGACCCATCTAATCCTTTATCTAAATGTCATCTGGCAACCCTAGGCGCAAGCCACACAGAAGAGACTTGGGACGGGGGCGCGTCGCAGTCGCGGCGCCCCTTGAATCTGTTTTCCTACTAAATGTATAGAAGCATCGCGATCCAAATCAGACAGAAGAGACGGGGCGGAGACGCGGCCTGCGAACAAACGACGCGGACTGCGACGCGCCCCCGTCCCACGTCTCTTCTGTGTGACTTGCGCCTAATGATTAATGAATCGATCCCAAACGTGACACGAACGTCAAAATTATCAAACAAAGCGCCAACTAGGGTGTCACCGAAATCCTCATTGATTCGAGAACAGTGAATTTCGGAATATACTTACAGCTTTTCAGTTCTACGAGGGATGTGCCCTGCCTACTCATCAGTAGGGCCAAAAGGTACTCGAATGGCGCCCACGGACTGGAAAACGCAGTGTAGGCACGCCTCCAATAAGATGATGCGATAACCTGGTTCCTTAACCCCCAGCCCCACTGTTTCCGGGAACGCGTTGGATTAAGAACGAAAATATCTGTATACCCAAATTAATAAATAAAAGCTTCGCCTTCCTACGCTATACCGGTCAAATGCTTGATCCACACGCTCTTTTGAAGCTAGCTTGTGCAATACATTATTTCTTTAGTAAAATCCCTAATGGAAAGCTCTGTGCTCTGAAAGCTAGCCAAAACAAGTCCTTTATCAGGTGGCCATTATAAAGCGAGAACAAGTAAGCGGATACCTCAGACGTGTACAAAGCTGTGACGTCACGGGGTAACGCATTAGCAGCTCGCGTCAAACGGGGTGAAGCCATTGTGCGAGAGCAACTCCGTCAGGGGCTGAATTCAGGAACGGCCAAACACGGTTTGCGAGCGGTATTTCGATCGTTTGCGAGAGGATAGGGATGAACTGCTATTCAGGAACGCCAAAAATCACTGGTTTGCGAGAAGTTTGGGCTGAGTTTGGGATGAGCCTTATTTATTTGTTTATTTATTTACAAAACGAATTAACAGGAAAATAAGGCTCATCCCAAGCTCAACCCATTCCTATCCTCTCCCAAACGATTGAATTACCGCTCGCAAACAGTGTTGGGGCCGTTCCCCAGGAGTATTAATGGCTTATCTAATACCTTTAAACGAGCAATTCTTGTATATATGTATATATATATATATATATATATAATCAGGATCTCGGAAACGGCTCCAACGATTTCGATGAAATTTGGTATGTGGGGGTTTTCGGGGATGAAAAACTGATCTAGCTATGTTTCATTTTCAGAAAATCGCTTTTACTCGTGTTTTCCGGCTCTTTTTGTTTGCATTAGAATATAAAGCTAAATTTCGCAGACTTCGAGCAGATCATAATGGCACATTAGAAATCGGGTGGTCGCGGATCCAGCCGACCTCGGTTCGATACAACGTTTTTTTTCAAGATTTTTAGTTTTTTTTTTAAGTTTATTTTTTATGTGAAAACGTCAAGTTTCTTCTTTTGTGAGAAAAAGTTACTTTTTTGTGAGAAAAAGTTATTTTTTTGCAAGAAAAAGTTACTTTTTTGTTAGAAAAAGTATTATAGGGAACGTGCAGTAACTATAGGCGGCAGCACTAATGCGACAGAAGAGACACTATGCGGACAGTAAAACAAACTTATCAAGGTAAAACATTCAAATTGATGGCACCCTTATGGCACCAGTTGGCAGCACCGTCTATGTGCACGTTCCCTATTGGGAGCACACAGAACAGGAAAAGCCGGTTGTCTGTAAAGTCGGTTTACGGACGATAGTTTAACGTGACTCACCGCTCCACCCCCTCCGGTGTTTTTGTCAAATATCTTGAAAACGGTGCATCCTACGGCAAAATCAATGAAATTTTCATCCCCCCTTTAATACCCCCGCGCTCCCTCTCCCGCATCCCCAACCCCCTCTCAAACCCCCCCCCCCCCCACCCCTCCGGTGTATATAATCAGGATCTCGGAAACGGTTCCAACGATTTCGATGAAATTTGGTATTTGGGGGTTTTCGGGGATGAAAAATTGATCTAGCTTGGTCTTATCTCTGGGAAAACGCTTGGTACCGAGTTTCTGCCCGAGCAGAGCTCGGTCGCCCAGGTACTGTTATCTAATGACCAGTTCATCATCATCATCCCAGCCTATATATGTTCCACTGCAGGATTGGAAACTTCACACGTACCATTAAATTTCTTCGCAGGTGTATGCAGGTTTCCTCACGATGTTTTCCTTCACCGTAAAGCTCATGGTAAATTACAAATGTAAATTCGCACGTAAATTCCGAAAAACTCAGAAGTTCGACCACCACGGCTGGAATGACCGGTTAAAGTTAAATAAAAAAAATATTATCTAGACACGCGGCAGAGCGTGTCAAGCCAAGTTTAAGAAAGGGAACTGGCGAAGCAGCGCCGTGTGTATATTTACACGAACCATTTGGAGCCACTTTTGACACCTTCATAACTCAAAATCTATTTAACGCAAACACACCAAATTTGGTTTATTTATTGATACCAATAAGATTAACTAGAATCCCAAATTTCATAAATATAGCTTAAACGGTTCTTGAGATAAAAACGTCTAAATATCGCTATTATTCCACTCACTGACTGATGGGTAGATCAAAAACCTAACCCACTTTCAGATGTCCTAGAAAGTTCAAATCTGGCATCCAGGCAGGTAATTACGTGTGTACAAAGGAAAAAATCAGAAAACAGCCAATTTTTAACTAACATTTGATTTTTCCCCAAAAAATGTGATTAACCCGTCAAAACCCGCTGGCTCCATAAGGCGTCGAGTACGCCTACAATGTTTGAAGTACGGGCGTTTGCAGGTATGTATGTAACGGAAACTTTGAACACGATTTTGACCAATTCCCCCGTTTCCGATTGAGCTGAAATTTTGCACGGATGTGTAAATTGGATGACAATGCAATATTATTGTAACATGGAGCTGATCTGATGATGGAGCTGGATGGTGGCCATAGGAACTCTGTAATAAAACGACAAAACCCCATCGAGTTTGGGCTCGTTTGATTCGTCTTGACGAGCACTTTGATCCCAGATGGTAACCAGGGTCTGATGATGGAGCTGGAAGATGGCCAAAGGCACTCCACAGTAAAACGACACAACCCCATCGAGTTTGGGCTCGTTTTATTCGTCTTTACGAGTACTACGGTAACAAGGGTCTGATGATGGAGCTGAAATGGGGCCACAAGAACTCCGTAACAAAACAACACAACCCTATTGAGGTTGGGCTCGTTTGATTTGTCTTGACGAGTACTTTCATTCTAGATAGTAACCAGGATCTTATGATGGAGCTGGAAAATGGCCACAGGAGCTCGGTAACAGTCATCATCATTATCGTCATCAGATCATCGGTCCACCTTCTGGGGGTCTGATTAGATTACACTGCCTAAACTATTCATGTTTATAAAAGTTTAATAGACAATCATCAAAATATAAATAATGAAGCAATAATAATTCAATTGTAGGTAGTTATATAAAAGGTAAATTATAAAAATGATATTTTAATATCTTTACAAAAAGTAATGATATCCCACCAAAAACATAAATGTAAAAAATGTTAGCCAAGTTCAGTACTAAAAATATGCTTGATTATGAACTTCACCGACAAAAGGATTGAGATCTAAATGGGTGCCAAGTTCTGCAGGTAATACTGAAATATATTTGTAAGAACAAATAACATCATAAACAAGTATAACACTCTATTTCTTTGGTTTTTCTACTCCAACAGTATTTTATATGTATAAATATAAATTCTTAAATTAATCTATCTAATAATTTGCACAAAGTAGATAACTTATGTTAAATTGAAGCTTAACATTTGACTTGGCTAGTAGTAAAAACGGGTAGGGCTTTGTAGGGTAAAAACGGGACCCTATTACTGAGACTCTGCTGTCCGTCCGTCTGTCACTAGGCTGTATCTCATGAACCGTGACAGCTAGACAGTCGAAATTTTCACAGATGATGTACTTCGATTGCCGCTATTACAACAAATACTAAAAAAAAAGCAGAATAAAATAAATATTTAAAGGGGCTCCGATACAACAAACGTGATTTTTTTGCTTGATATTGATAACGGCTTCAGGTAGACGCTTGAAATATTCACAGAATATTTAGTTAAACATTCACATTAAAAATAAATAATTAAATTAAGATAAAACAAATATTTAAGGAGAGCCATACAACAAACATTTTTGTAAGTGCCTACCTATGTTTCATAATAAATTAACAATATTTTTTCCAAAATATATAAAGTCAAACTTCGTCGTCTGCTTGTAAAAATCCATTTTAAAAATGAAAATGATTTTTCGACCTCTACAAATGTAACTGGCAAAAACTGTAGTTTTTGTAATGCTCTATGCAGCTTTTGTTTACAATACTTTTATCAATTTGAACTTCCTTATTTTCTAACAACTGATTAATATTTTTTACAGATTTAATGCCTGGATTTTTATTTAATACGTTTGTTAATTCAATAATTGTCGCCCTCCTATCCGATCAAATAGATGCAATGAATGAGTTATCTCAAGAACATTCACAAAAGAACAAAAGAATAATTTCATTTTGACAAAGAACTATTTATAAGTAAATGTGAATCAAATAATTATGTGAAGCAACATCACTATTTTAGCTTTCCCCCAAACTGAGCGTTAGATAACGGGGTATATACGGAACCCTTCGTGCGCGAGTCCGACTGGCACTTGGCCGGTTTTTTAAAATTATATTTACAATGCAAGTGAATCCAAAATAGGTGAGCGTTGCATCAAGGCTGAAGGCCCAAACTATTTAGAAACAGTAGTTTCGCGTCAAAGCTCCCTCAAATCTGTCATGTTATATCGATCTGAGTATTTTTTTTAATATTTAATCCGTTTATTAAATTTATACTAAAGTTTGTTAGCCGTTATTATATTAAGCATATTAAGATTATAACTGGGTCATTTTTTAAAAAAATGTGCCTATTTAAGGGCTTAATGAAAACAAAATCACGATCGCATCCTTTGTGTAACGAAAGTTAGTCATACAAACTATATGGGTAACTTTCGTTTTACAAAGGAATCAATTCAATTTAGTTTACACTAAGCCCTTAATTACAATGTACAATTGTTTTTCAAAACGACTCACCTACGTAGGTACTTACAATTATGCGTTTTAATATTGACTCGTTTTACCTGAAATACTTACAGCTTATCAATTCCATAATGCATAATCTTTCATTTAGCCGCATAAATTAGAGAGCGTCTTTATTTCCCTGCCGTGCCGGCTCGGCTGGGTCTGTTAGTGTATGAACCAAAGAACTAAAGCTTCATACAAAGAAATATTATTTGATTTGATTTTTGAAACAAAATAGTACTCATTTGAAAAACGAATGTTGTAGTTACGTACATAATCAGCTGTCCACTTTTAACGGGTGAAACGAACGAGAAACTTTCCTGAAAATATCGTGTCATGTGCAGATAATACCCAACATTCGGGAAAATACATTTTTATTTTCGATCCTGTTTATTCTCAACAGCTATATCAGAGACAGGTCTTAAATGGAATGTTACTTAGTCTTGTTTTATAACTTTGTCATACTACGGAACATCGCAGCGTCCGCAGGGCGTGACATGTTTAATGTGGCAACACGTTTTCGTTGGCACAGAACACACCATTCGCGGCGGACTGCGGACTCCACCGTTCCAGTGTGACCAAGACTTGAATCAATAAAATGGCTGATACTTAATACAGTGTCCGATGGACTTAGCCTCAGAATAAGTACTTCTAAAGACTGAGGTCTGTATTACGCGATTTTCACGAATTTGGGCCTGGGGAGATTAATCCCTCCCTACGTCTCTAGGAATTTATGGCCCTTGGAATTCCTGCCTAATTTAATTCTATCGTATTACTCGTAGATTATTACAGTAATTCCTTCGCTGATATTTAGTTAGTAAGTATTCGATGAAGACGATCTTTGTTACACAGTAGGATATATTTGTACCTACGTGCTGACAGCGATGTTGTGCTTCATTATCTCTGCTGGACGCAGACCTCCACTCAGAATAAAAGGGTTTTGATAATAGTTTTCACTCGGGGTTGTAAACTTCATACCTACACACACCACAGAATTTCTCTCTCACGATTTTTTCCTTCACCGAAAATCCCATATTAAAATTATAAATGTAAATTCCGACAAACTCATACAGAGGTGTAAGCCTGGGCTCGGTCCCGTGATCCTCTGATTGAAAGGATGCTGTCATGTTGTGATGTTGTGCTTCAATAACATAATTAGAAATTATAGTTTTTATAAATCGTCATGAAGTCACGATGTTGTTATTTGTCGAGATATTGTTAATAGTTTTGCAAAAAGTCACTGGGTACTACTACTTACCTCTAAAGCCTGGAGCTATCTCCACATCTATACATCTAGGTACAGAATACAACACTCAATTTTGCTGCTTGCTTAAAATTTCATCGTGCAAAAATACGGATAACTCACGTCTATCGAGTTTAGCTAGCTCGACTTGTTAAAATTGTTGTATGCTTAAAATTTACCAAATCAATAATGTTTTTTGAACATAAGCGAAATCCTCCATTTTTTCCACGAGCTCCTATCCAACACTGCATCCAGCTCCAAACCACGCTCATGCCTCTTCCAGCCCCCTATACCACCACTATCGGTATCGCCCTTAAATCTCAGCACGCGATATACAAATTATCCCGAGGCTGACGTTCTACTTACACCTGTAAATTCATATCGTCGTAAGCGCCACGTACTACAGCAACGGGGTATGAGGTAAGTCGGGGGCGTATAGGCCGTTTCGTCGCGCCCGCTGTTCACCTAGTTCGAGTGAACTCTGACCCCGCTAAAGTTCAGACGGACCAAAGTTCAGTTGCGCTAAAACGTGGAGTGCAGAGTAGCCTCGCTGAAGATATCGCCGTTCATAACTGTCACTTTGTGAAATATCCGAGTATCCGTGTGGAATGAGAAGACATGCAAATTGAACAGGCAGTAGCTCTAAGCCTGCATCTAATATTGCAGATAACCCATTAGACAACCGATTCAAAGTCAAGAGTCAAAGTCAAAATTCTTTATTCAATTTAAGCATCAATTGATGCTCCTATGAACGTCGAAGAATCTACCACCGGTTCGGAAAAACCCTGTTGAGAAGAAACCGGCAAGAAACTCAACAAGGTATATTTTTTCAAAGAGATCTACATTGTTATTAAATTACATATCTAAAGTATTTAATACAATTAAATTTTTTAACACAGTATATATGCTATTTGAGACTAGGGATTAGTTAGGAATTAGTTGTTAACAAAATTAAACATATGTAGGTATATTGAGCCATTATTCGAGCGTTTCAACCGCTTCACCTACTAGTTATTTTTTGAGTAAATCCCGCTCACCTTTGTAACTTGCAACACATTCACATTTTCACACGACTGCCCAAAGAAAAATACATAATGTATTATCGACAAATTAGCGGATTAGCTTGGAATTTGGTTTGGAACTTCACACTCATCATTGAAGTTTTTGTGTTCAGGTTTCCTCGCGATGCTTTCCTTCACCTTATAGCTCATGGTAGAGATTAAAATATGATGTGATTTCGCACATAAATTTCGGAAAACTCAAATGTGCAAGCCAGGCCTCAAACGCATGACCCTCTGCTTGAGAGACCATAGGTCAAACCACTAGGTTATCACGACTACTGACTATTCAGACGGACCTTTTAATAAAAAAAAAAACAACTGTGTCCTTAATAAAAACGAAGGAAATTAAAATAACTATTGCGGATTGGAATGTTTGGTCATTTACGTTGTTACACAAAGTTGAGTCTTTAAAAATCAATATACTTCTATAAATAAACCTACTGAATAAAACGGATGTAGAATATAATTGGGGAAAAACTATGAGTCAGTGCAGTGGGGTTTCCCGCGCCGCCCTATTAATAGTAAACCGATATTAACTCACGAACCCTTACCAAACCGTTTGCTACACTATAACATTATTAATGATACCCTTCCTGACCCGCTTGTACCTTGTACCCAAAATAATTTAAAATCAAAAACTTCCTTCCGATATCCGCTCCCACGTTTTTGTATAAAATTACGCACTAAAGTAATCGAGATCAGAGGAACAATATTAAAATTGAGGACTCAAAAAACGTCAGGGAACAAAAAAAGGACGAAAAAATGGTTGAAACGAGAGGAGCGGAAGTGGGGGCGGCGCGACCGCAGGCCGGAGGCTGCGCTGACACCGCCTGCGGGTTCCTGCTCGCCTGGTACAATTTTTCCCTTGTACCGAATTTGCCGAGGCATTTTAAGCATTTCTCCATCTTTGAATTGAAAGTACCTACCGCGAGACACAGACATAAATTAAATTAAACTTTACGGGTTACTTTCGCATTAGTTAAGTCGAGGTATGCCGTTATATTTCGAACCAATCAGTGGTTCCATTTCAAGGTGAGTTCAAACGGAAAACCAAGCGACACACAGGTTTACATACTGTACGTACAGCGTTCAAAATGACGTGACATTTTCTGGGATGTGCAATAAATGCGATGACTTCACGGGTTTATTGAATCGCATGTTACCTTTGCCACTATTAATTTACTTCAGGGATTTATGCAATTTTCACTCGCATCAACCTTGCTCGCTTCAATTCTGTTAGCTTGAAGAGGAACATGCTCACGTGAAGCTATATTTAATAATTATTAAAGTCCAAAATATCGCAGTGCTTCAAAACAAAAGTCTTTGATCGGTATGTGTTGCCAGTGATGTCATATGGAACTGAGACGTGGTCGCTTACAACAGGCCTCATAAGAAATCTCTAAGTCACTCAAAGAGCGAGGAGCGAGCGATACTCGGAGTATCCCTACGTGATCGAATTAGAAATAAGGAGATGCGCAGGAGAACCAAAGTTAATGACTAGCTCGGAGAGTCGCCAGGCTTAGGTTGCAGAGGGCACTGTGCAGGGCATATAGCTCGTAAAACCAACGGGCGATGGGTCAGTACCGTTCTAGAGTGGCTATCACGAACCAGAAGACGGGCGTAGGAAGGTCGCCAATAAGATGACCGACGATCTGGTAAAGATCGCAGGACCTACTTGAATGCGGGCAGCGCAGGACCGATCGTCATGGAACTCGTTGCGGAATCCTTAGTCCAGCAGTGGACGTCTTTTGCAGGGGCGTAGCTACCGCCGTATCAGCCGTATCAATGACACGGTGCCCCCGGGCTACAGAGGCCCCTAACGTGTGTAAGCAAAAATTAGTAAAATGTTATCCACAATGTCACTTAATCACGACTTCACGGAAAAGCCCCCCCCCCCCCCCCAACTAATTTTGATACAGGGCCCCTCCAAGGCACGCTGCGCCACTGGTCTTTTGGCTGATATAATGATGATGACTAACCAAAACCATTTATTCAATTGCCAAGTTATCAAACAAGAAAGCACCTTGGAGCTTTTGATTTGACCTATCCTACGGCTCTACGACGTAACACAGATTTAGAATACAAAGAATAAAATACTCTACAGGTAAATCTTGTCGCATAAAGCCCCAGTGAAATCTGAGGAGCGAGGAACTTGCACACTTCTTAATTAATGATACAATGCAGAATATGTAAAATGGCGAATCGACTCAAATAAAAATAAAGCGTATAAGACACTAGGTACGTAAAATTAAAAAAAAACCTTATTAAAGGCAACGCAACGCATTCATTCTAGATTCCAAGCAAACGTAACCTGTTTGTGAACGATGCAATTAAATTTCCAAATTACCTATATAAAATCTTGGGAGAAAAACGCATCTGAACTCAAGCAAAGTATGATTTGAGAATATTGCAAATAAAAAACTACTACCAATGCATACATAGATAAGTTTCCAAAACTGAAAAACTTTCGATATGAGAATTTTTCGATGAGTTATGAGAATATTTTCGGGAAAGCCATTTTCTCTCTAAAAACTTAAAATAGTGATAATTGTTAGGAGCTGAAAAAGACGATTTTGTGTTCACTAACATATAATGTTCACTATCTTAAAATATACTTATACCAATGTATTTTTATTATTCTTATTTATTCAATTGGGATGCACCAAAAAAAATAACCTATAGTTTTTATATTTTTTTTGGAAAGAATAGGATATTTTAAGACACCATTTTCATCGATTTTGAATTTGGTTGAGTATTTAATTTTTTATATTTTTTTTTAGAAATACGTTGGATGACGTCACAGTGAGAGAGCCACGTTCCATAGCCTAGAAAAATTTAAGTCGTACATAACATAATCTGTGGCACTACCACGGCACTACTGAGACCGTACTACGAAGTGCATAATTCGAACTTCGTTTCATGCCGTCCCGCTCACGCTAATATGATTTGACACGAGAGTGAGAGGGATGATACGATACGAACTTCGAATTTTGTAGTAGTGCCCCTGATTTGTCTTGTCACTGTCAATATTACAAGCACGGCTTAGGGTCCTAAATGAACCATGACATAATAGTTTTATTTATTTCTCTTCTTTTAGCTTCGGTTATTCCTGTTTGTTTAATGGTGTGATAGTAAATAAATATTTTTTATTAAAATCTGATATTTAAATTCTTTCATATTTACTTGTAACGTAGTAATTTAATAATTAAATGTGTAAAAATACATTGCGAGTATTGTATACATTTCGGACTTTATGATAAATGACAACTGTTTAAAGCCAGGTGTGCATCATGTGATTAAAGTTCTGTCTTTGTCACTCTTTGCTATTATAAGCAGGACATCAACATTTCAAACTGTCAATTTGCTTTAGAGTGAAGACCTGCTTTATATCTGCCTTTGTGACGATTCACTGCAGGGGTCAAATGAAGGTCATTACTTAAATTTTCTTTATTTAATTCAGATTATCATATTTTTGGAATCTGATTTCTGAAAACGCTTCACAAAGCCTATTTCTCCAAACGGTTTTCGATTTATTATACGTTGCCAAAAATTGGGACATCCCAATAGCCGTATAAAATTGATGCCCCTTTAGATGGCGCAATTTAAAGTTACATTAATTAGGTATTTAAGTACTAAGTTCATATTGATTTTTTTAAAGCCAAATTTACAACTTAGCTAAAATGTATTGTGTGTATGTGTGTTATTGGTAACACTTTTGACACGCAACTTAAATCTGTTTGACCTTCCTGAACACAGAGTATAAACTTCAAATCCGCCATTATGTACAACATAAGGCCGTATTTACGCGATGCTAACGAGTTATAATATAAGATCGATCAAGCACCGCAGTGTCAAGCTACTGGAATGATTTCAAGCAATAAACAGCTACTAGCTCAGCGCAAGTTCCCTGCAGGGTAGCGGGGCACTGTTGCCAGGCTACGCACGTGTCCCGAAGGACGCCCCGATACACGTGTCGGGGCTATTATGTACAAGCTTGTGTCGGCGACGCAATACCGAATAATTCTGTCTGATTTCACAATTGAAATTTATTTCTGATAAAATTCATGGTCGAGCTTGAGCACTCTTTGTTAAATAAGTCTCTGTTTGTTTAATCGTTTCATAATATTTATAGGCATTAAAGGCAGGCGAAAATTACAAATTATTAATATTAAAAGTAGGCTGTTCAAAAAAAGGGATTACCGTAATTCACTAATAACCTATATAAATATAAAATCCTGTTCGGATAAGGTAGGTACCAAAAAAGTGGTAACATTGATACTGAATGGAAATTCACACAGTAACATATTTATTCCTCTTATTCATCATTCATTCATCATCATCATCATTTCAGCCGAAAGACGTCCACTGCTGAACATAGGCCTCCCCCAAGGCTCGCCAAACAGATCGGCCCTGTGCCATCCGCATCCAATGCGTTCCCGCTACCTTAACCAGGTCGTCGCTCCATCTTTTTAGACGACCAGATGGTCTAGTGGTTAGAGAACCTGACTACGAAGCTTGAGGTCCCGGGTTCGATTCCCGCGTCGGGGCAGATATTTGTATGAAAAATACGAATGTTTGTTCTCGGGTCTTGGGTGTTTAATATGTACCTATTTAAGTATGTATCTATCTATATAAGTATGTTTATCCGTTGCCTAGTACCCATAACACAAGCTTTCCTTAGCTTACTTTGGGACTAGGTCAATTGGTGGAAATGTCCCACGATATTTATTTATTTTTATTATTTTTATTATCTTGTTGGAGGCCTACCTACACTGCGTCTTCCAGTCCGCGGACGCCACTCGAGAACCTTTCGGCCCCATAGGCCGTCAGTTCTACGGATTCCTCTTATTATTACTAGGTATTACTTGATTCTTATTTACAAAACATGTCGCGTCGCGTTACTGACATAGATCGAAGACTCACCAGGGCCGAAAGGTTCTCGAGTGGCGTCCACAGACCGGAAGACGCAGTGTAGGTAGGCCTCTAACAACATGGAGCGACGACCTGGTTAAGGTTGCGGGAACGCGTTGGATGTGGATGGCGCAGGACCGATCTGTTTAGCGAGCCTTAGGGGAGGCCTATGCTCAGCAATGGACGTCTTTCGGCTGAAATGATGATGATGAAGATGATGGACCCAAAAATGCTGATAGTATTTCCTCGCTGTATAGCAATGCTGATACGTTGTGCGAGGAAACTATCAGAGGCCGTATTGTCTAACGCTTCTGACGCTTGACTTCGTTTTTACCATCTCTTTCTGTCATCATTTTTTACCATTGGACAGAAAGAAAAAGTGATTACGTAGACAAGCGTCAGAAGCGTTAGAGAATAAGCCTGCAGGTCTTCAGTCCCCTGTGGTATCAGACTGTATTTTTGAGAGTTCTTTAGAAATAATTTAGGCGCTGGGGTCCCACGGGCTTGGTCTCAACCTCTCAACATTTCGGAGCCGAGACCTCTTATTAGATCTGAGTTAGAGTTTAATTTTAGGCATCATCTTAATATATAAAAGAAGAAACTGACTGACTGACTGACTGACTGACTGACTGACATATCAACGCACAGTCCAAACCACTAGGCCTAGAGATACCAAATTTGGCATGTAGGTCCTATATAAGGTTTCAAAATTCACTCCCTAAGGGGGTGAAAAGGGGGTTCAAAGTTTGTATGGGGAAACAAGATTAGTTCGACTATTTTATTCGAAACTTCACAGAAGTACTCCTAATGATAAATGAGTAAACACGTGTTTCAGGTTTTTTGAGAATTCAACCCCTAAAAGGGGGGAAAGGGGTAACAAAGTCTGGAAATCAACATGGGTGTTGCTTCTATGGTTTATCAGGTCGCTGGTTATGAAAACAACAACGATTTTAAAATCCAATGTGGCATACGTAAAATACCATCTCCCTGGATGGGGTTGAAATGTCTAAATATCAATATGGGTGTCGTTTTTAAGGTTTTGCCCAAACCACTGGACCTAGAGACTTGAAATTTTGCACATAAATACCTTATACAATGTAGGCATCCACTAAGGAAGGATTTTTGGGAATTCCCACGGGAACAGGAAAAAACGGGATTTATATATTCGATTCCGAGTGACCCTATCTCAGTTACTATAATAACTAGACTTCAAATTTGATACACAAGTAGGTATTACATAAGTTAAAACATTACTTTCAGGATTTTTCAAAATTCCCACGGAATAAGGGAAAAACGGGATTTTTCGTTTTACTGGTCGTAGATAGCTGAAATTCGGCATGTAGGTTGCTTGGGGAGTACAGAGGAGCATTGAGAGAGGACTTTCCGAAATTCCCACGGGAACGAGAAAAACGGGATTTATATATTCGATTCCGAGTGACCCTATCTCAGTGACTATAATAACTAGACTCTTCAAATTTGATACACAAGTAGGTATTACATTAGTCAAAATATTAATTTCAGGATTTTTCAAAATTCCCACGGGATAAGGAAAAAAAAAGGATTTATATATTTAGTTCAACGGAATCCTATGAACTATAATTACTAGACTCTTCAAATTTGGCATAGAAGTAGGTAATTATAATAGTAAAACACTGTTTTAAGGATTTTCGGAAATTCCCACGGGATAAAGAAAAAACGGGATTTTTCGTTTTACTGGTCGTAGAAAGCTAAAATTCGGCGTGTAGGTTGCTTGGGAAGTGTAGAAGAGCATTAAGAGAGGACTATCCAAAATTCTCACGGGAACGGGAAAAACGGGATTTTTCGTTTTACTGGTCATAGAAAGCTGAAATTCGGCATGAGGTTGCTTAGGGAGTGTAGAGGAGCATTGAGAGAGAACTTTGCAATATTCCCACGGGAACGGGAAAAAACGGGATTTTTCGTTTTACTGGTCGTAGAAAGCTGAAATTTGGCAAGTGGGTTCCTTGGGGAGTGTAGGGGAGTATTAAGAAAGTATTTCCCGAAATTCTTGCGGGAACGGGAAAAAACGGGATTTTGCGTTTTACTTGTTGTAAGCTAAAATTTCAAAATTCATAAGTTTATACTGTAAGTAGGCCGCAAAGGGCTCTTTAACCGACTTCAAAAAAAGGAGGAGGTTATGCATTCCACTTTATGTATTTTTTTATGTAGGTATGTTCACCGATTTCTCGGTCAATTGTGGACCGATTTTAAAAATTCTTTTTTTATTCGAAAGAATATAATATACTTCTGAGATGGTCCCATTGTCACGCAAGCAAGCAAGCGTGCAGCATGCTTGCTTGCATCTTGCTTGCATGCTTGCTTGATATCTTGATTCTTTGGAATTCTCATGGTACACGCGAGCGAAGCCGCGGGCAAAAGCTAGTCATCATATATTTAAGAGCTAGGCTCTTGTCGGTGGAGTGATTCCAAGCTTATTCTACATTCCGTTCTTTCCTTCACTTCTTTATATATAATGAATTTTTTTTTTCTTTTATTTGCTCCATATATGTACTTCCTGGTCTTCCCCTTTTCCTTTTCCCTTTTATTAGAGTCTTACCCCCTGTTTCACCATCCATTGATCAAATTTATTTGACGGATAAACGTGATGTGGTCTCTTTTTGTTTTGTTCGAAAAGACGGAGACGGCATCACATTTATCCGTCAGTTAAAATTAATCAATGGGTGGTGAAACAACCCCTTAATGTTTTTATTGTGCTATAAGAGATGACCTAACATTTTCCCTCTCCTGTTCTCAATTATTTAAAACAAAGATCATTTTTCGTTAACTACATATATTTAAAACTTCCTCATTATTATTTTTTATGTATCCAGCTTATTTGTTTTATAAGAAGTTAATTAACGCAGTAAAGTAACGCAGATAGAAAACGTTACCTTTTAAATACTGAAGTGTAATCCGCAATTATGATATCCGAGCATGACCTTGGCCTTATAAAATAACACAAGCAATATTACTGCTGTAAATTATATTCATGCTCTATAGAGAAAATAAATAAGATCTTCCAAGATCTTAAGCCCAACTTTCTTTTATGTATATAAATATGTATGTAGCTTTGCTCTAGACATCCAAGCTAACATATCGATACCGGAAATCTCAAATGGTGTAAAGGACAAAAATGCGAAAATGAGTCTTAAATGCCATCGTATACAGCTTTTTTTTCCCTATCGAATGGCATTTAAGACTCATTTTCGCATTTTTGTCCTTTACGCCATTTGAGATTTCCGGTATCGATATATTAAGTATATCATGTAGATAACGTACGTTATAAATATTCATTGATTAAAACGTCGAAGGTCGAATGAAGTCGTTTTGGGTTCCGTACCACCGTAGGTTGCCAACGGGACCCTATTACTCCGCTATCTGTCCGTCCGTCTTTCGGTTTTATCTCTTGAACCGTAATAGCTAGACACTGTTAATTTTCATCGATTATGTATTACTGTAAGTTAAAATTAATCGGGATCGTAATACAAGAAATGTGTTTTTTTTTTCAGTGTCTTTATAGCTTTATTTTTTTTTACTGAACTATTTTTAAAACTTCATGCACTCGTACGGTACCATTACCAATACCAATTTAATTCCTAGGCCACCACAGAATCTTGTCATTGTGACATTTTATCTAATCCTATGAGGTTGTTGAATGTAGACAAATAAAATTATTTACTACGATAGGGTAAACATTTAAACTTTCATGAGTTTCACTTATAATTATTATACGAAACAGGACTTATCACGCAAACAATTACCTCGACGTTTCGGCCACATTGCAGCAGCCGTGGTTACGAGTTGAGTTGACGAGTTGACCACGGCTGCTGCAATGTGGCCGAAATGTCGAGGTAAATATTGTTTGAGTGATAATTCCCGTTGAGTATAATAATTACGATAGGGTTCTATGGTGGCCTAGAAATCAAATTGGTTGACTGACTGGTTTACGAGTCCGACTCTCACTTGACCAGTTTTTTAACAATTGAATCATTCTGATATTCTTGAATTTAACCGTTTATATATAACCTGTATTCATGATAATAAAATGATATACAGCTGTAGATTTATTTAAATTGTGACCCACGATAAAATTATATTTTCGCACCGTCATTGAATGCACCAATAAGTGTCCCACACACCGCAAGAACCCGTTTCGCCTTAAAGTTTTCTTTAACCCATTAACGACCCACGGCTAACCGTCAAATCCTTTCACGGGTGTCGGTTGGGCCCGCCGTGGGAACTGTGAACCACCTGTGATGTGACCCGCTGTTCGACAGTTCAACGGCTAACTAGGGATGCAATGACATATCGAATTTTCGATAACATCGACAATATTGCCCCTCACAATATTATTTGTTGACGTATTAGCATTGCCGATACGATGTTATCATATCTATAACTATAACAATCAATACAATAAAACTTGTCGAAATCATTACTAAGTAATTTAAAAAAAAATAGAAAAAGACTCTGTAAACTACTGGTTTTAGGCTCTATTGATAAAAGTTATTACTAAATTTGAGAGCATAAGTGTCCAGTTGTTGCTTATTCTGCGTCTACTGTCTAATTGTTAACATACGTCTGATTATTTAATTAAAAAAAATATATATTTTTACTTACTCCTGAAAAAAATTAAATTAAATTATTGATAAATTCGATGATATCGCGTTGAAACCGTGATATTTTTAAGTTTTCGATATAAATATCGATATTCACATCGATATTTTCATCTACTTGCAAACCTACGGCTAACGCCCGAGCCCCGGTCTAAATACTGGCCGGCGCGCCCTAGCTGACGCGCTTATAAAAGCTAATTATGACAGGCATTCGACGGGTTAAGGTGAGAGTTGTCGGAATAGTCGGGAACGGGATTTTATTAAATGTTTTACTACAGTTGCTTAGGTAGAAGGGTGAAGACCAAAAAGTTGGACCAAGTTAAATGGTTGTTATGTTAACCATACAAATTTTTCTACTGGAAAAAGTTCCGTTCCCGTAGTTATAGTTTATTTTCGTATCGAAACGGAAAAAAATCATACAAATTTTAACTACCGGTGTCAAGGCCGACGAAGACCAAATGCGTGTGCGTGTCACGCACTAGTCGCAATGAATGAAACTGTAAGAAAGATGGCACACTATACGCACGCATCTAGTGCGCCATCTTTCTTACAATTTCATTTAATACAACTGGTGCGTATGCGTGATGTGACACGCACTTGCATCTGGTCTGCGCCGGCCTTTAAGGTGTCCAATTTTTAACAAGAATAAGTTTTTTTTTATTTATTTATTTTATTTATCAATTACTTAGACAGTAGAACAGTTTAACACTAAGGCACTGAGTAAGACAAACAATGAAGAGAGAAAAAATATGAAAAAGGTATAGAAAATTCCGTGCATGGCGTGAAGACCTTGATAAGTCGAAATATACGGTAAAAGAAATTTGAATCTAGAACATAATGTCCTAAATTCAAATTTCTTTAAACGTATATTTCGACTTATCAAGTTCTTCACGCCATGCATGGAATTAAATAGTCAAAAATTAGTCCCTTTTAGCTTTTCGATCAATAATGCGATGCGATGGACTTAATATATAAAAAAATAAACAAAGCCTTGAAAAGAAAAACGCCCATCAAAGGATTCGAAAACAAATCCGCGAACTGATGAGATTAAATTGAAACCTATATAAATGTACATGGAGGTCCCATAAGTACGTTAGCTAAAGAATATGAATAGGAAAATCTCAACTTATTAATAACTCGCATCACCTCATAATTAAATGAAAAATACTTTAACATGTTCTTTTAACGATACCGGATCACATATAAAGTGCCCATAAAATAATCTTGTATAAGTAGATACTATGCCACCGATATGTGTCATAAATACGACAGCATATAGCCTGCGATGTCATAATTTTTTTTTAATTAGGCAAAAAACTTAAAAGAACATTGTATCTTATTCTACATCTTAGCTTAATTTTGCACCTTTGTAGGGTAGCCAAAGTTTTACATTAAATACATGTTTTAGATTAAAAAATAGTATTATATTATTTTTTTTAGTATAATTAATTTTGTAGTAAATATACACACAATCCATATTATCCATATCCATTCTGTCCATACTAATATTATAAATGTGAAAGTGTGTTTGTTTGTTTATTTGTTTGTCCTTCTTTCATGTCGAAACTGAGCGACAGACTGCCGTGATTTTTTGTATGGACATAGTTGAAGAGCTGGAGAGAGAGAGACAAAGGCTACTTTTTACCACGAGAAATATGTCATTACCACGGGAAAACAAGTTCTAATTCAGCGAGGGCGAAGCCGCGGGCATCAGCTAAGTAGTAGAATTATAATTATGGCACAGCCTATTAACTTTACAGTGAAATAAATGAATAAACTACTCGTACTATGCTCGGTGAGTAGGATTCAGCTGGTTGGACTGAGTGTCGCACCCTTATTTAGCGCACACACTGCAAGGCCCATGAGGGGCTGATCAGCAACCCGTTCTGTCATTCTTTGCGTTACCATTTGAATAATGAGCAATGACGTGTGATACTCGTATGTGTCACCAGCCTTTGCTACTTTACAGTGCCACTTTACAAATAA
The DNA here is from genome assembly GCA_947563465.1 of Archips xylosteana. NCBI lineage: Eukaryota > Metazoa > Arthropoda > Insecta > Lepidoptera > Tortricidae > Archips > Archips xylosteana. Next base: position 17,036,093 of record OX387360.1, read on the forward strand.
CTGAGGAGTTTAAAAATTCTCAATTTTTTTTCTTTGAATTGAAGATATTGCGGTAAGTGATTGAATTGCCTCTACTGTGTTAATTAATTACTTACCTACTCATAGTCGTTGATTTTACAAAGTGAACTTTACTGAACATGCGTCAAGTAACGAGGACTTTTAAGTAACTGCAAAAAGATGGAGGTTCTATATATGGTTATTTTTTATATTATAGTTTTTTTTAATTTTATTTGGGTAATTTTAAACAAAAAAATACCGACTCTAGACTCAGACTCAGGATGAAAAAATAGCAATAAGTTTTTTGCTGTCGTGATAGCTTAATGTGGTGGTTTGACATAAGTATGGCCTCTCGAGCGGAGCGTTGTGAGTTTGAACTACACACCTCTACCTCTGGGCTATCTCTGAGTTTTACGGAATTTATGTGCGAAATTACATTTGAAATTTACCATGAGTTTTATGGTGAAGGAAAACATCGTGAGTATACCTGCACACATCTGCGAATAATCCCGATCTGCACTCACAGTTCAGAAAAGCTTATAGTTCATTAAGCGATTATAGAATTTTTTTAGAAAATATCTTATACTGAAAGTGATATGTTGTGTGACTCTACTATTTCTTAACTAACTAGTGACATGGTTTTTTTCTTATTTTTTCCAGAGTTGGTGTTACTTCACTGGTAACTGGTATTGGTTATTCTCATTCTGAGAAGCGGCGTGCCCTGCAGTGGGACGTATATAGGCTGGGATGATGATGATGATGATGGTGTTACTCGACCTTGTGCCCGGTACCAGGTCACCGTTTAGTTTTAGGGTGAATGTTCGGCGTTTTTACGGCGTTTTTCTTCTCATTACCATTTCAGCAAATATTATTAATAAAAGATGATTTTTAGGGTTTACTTTTTATGTAAACTTAAGAATGTAGGTACCGATGCTTAATCCAGTTTGAAATTTCGTTTTTGTTCGTCGTGGAAATAATCACGGAATGGTAATGAGTAATGAGGTATAACCGAGCGGTCAAAACTCTCTCTTGCACCCAATACTTATGCAAGCCAGCTTCACTAATTTTTCTAAACTGAGTTCAGATTTGCAAGCCACATATATCTAGAGCTCGGCATAGCAACAACCCGGATCGAACATAGTAAAAATCGCTGTCGCTGGCAACGATGACGTTGATCTTAGTAGTAAAAAAAATACGGATAACTCGCGTCCATTGCTTACCTTATTTCTTTTTTTCATGTACTTGTTTTTCTGTATTGTATTATTTGTGGTGTACAATAAAGAGTCATTGTATTGTATTGTATTGCCTATGATCGACTCTAGCTCGACATGTTTCGGGCTAATCCGTAGCCCTTCATCATGGAGCACACGCCACGGCGGCTTGCCAAACGCGCACGAGTTATCCGTATTTTTCCACTATGAGTGAGTGTCACAGTGGTTTTATGACTTTTATGTTCAAAGATGTTGATCTTAACATGTTAAACTTGCCTTTACTGCCGCAATAAAATCGTAATTAAATAATCCTGCACCGAAGCATCCTGTTTGCTGAACACTTCAGTGCCAGGATACAATGTAATTTGATCCCATTTTGAGATCGAATTTTACCAGGCTATGTTTACCGCTCAAATTTTAAACTATACCCTTAATACTTTGTAAATAAGAGTGGGAATTCTTTAGTTTTTGTTTTTGTGGTTGTAGCGGTTAAGATGGTGTTTTTAATAGGTAGTTTGGTTGCATCTGCCAGTTCTGACGGACTTGATCACACGTTTTTGTGGCCAGGATGTGATCTATCCGTCGTCCGCGCAGGTGGCGATCCAGTATGCGGGCGAAGGCTGGGTGATCGTTGATTGAAGTGGCTTTTGTTTTATGATTTTGTTCTGTTTACCAAAGTGCTCAATATCAGCAACAAAGTGACAATGGCTCGTTAACGGAGACGGAAGGCGTACTTTTCTATACTTTTCATCATTTGGGTCGTTTTCTGACCAAAGCAGTTTTGCGTGACCTTCGGTGGCACGATTGTTTTTATGATTTTCCGACTTTTTATAATTACATCGAAAACTAGTGTTATTTGAAATGTTTTGCAGAAGGAGGCACCACTTTAGTCCTCAGAGTTATCGAGATAATCAATTTCAAATTTTCATATGCCACCGAAATCACAAAACTGCGAATAATGAAAGTAAATTACTTTTATTGTTTAATATCACAATGTAACTACAAACTTACAATGATGGGCTTAAACTATAATTAAACAATTATCACCATATTTTTTGGAACGTTTCACTAGTTAAATAAGTATCTAACTCTTGTTAGGTAATTACATTACTTTGCTCTCGTTTATAAGCTATTGTCTTTGATCAATTATAACTGAAGATACACATTGCCGAACAAAATCCCCTTCAAAAAATGTCCGAACTTTTTTATTTGTTTACATAACAATTAAAATCATCACCTACACAGAAATTTGAACCTAATCTTTACTTCATTACAGTCGAATTTAAGTTGACACTTGACAGCTAAACTTGACAATTTCACGCAACGTACTGAGAAAAAAGAAGGTCACTTTTATCAAAGTGGCGCTCATTTGGCTCGGACATTTTCGGGCGCGCGACTGTGGATCTACAGTTATAATTTATCAAAGGCTATTGTGCTTTAAATAGTAGTTATTAGTATAATTATTTAACATAGTTAAAGCACACATTTGATAAAAACAAATAATCTCTTAAAAACAATAATCATTCCCTACTTATTATTTATTTCAACAGTATTTATGAAATCAAAAATCGGCTAAAACAAACTAAATTTTTTTGTGAAACAAATAAATAATGAAACAAAAAAGATATACATTTCAGAAATATTTGAGCAATAATAATCCACCATCAATACATAATTAAATAATTATTTAATAAAAGCTGAAAACACGTTCAAAAATAAAAGTTTTTTTCGTAAAATCATTAATATCCACCAATATTATCAACTGGCTCGAATTATTTTACATAAATATGTCTGTACATATCATTTCCTGTGAAATAAACTTAATAGTTTCAAAAATCCATGACTAACTGTAATACCACCGGATTCATTCAAATCACCGAATTTACCGCCACCGAATTCACATGAGCAATTTAGTTTTTAACAAATTACTTCAAAACGGTTAACAATAGAAACTTGATTTTTTTCTAGAAGTAGTAATAACACTGCTTAATATGCCAAATTAATTTGAGTTCAATATATCAACAAATCAAGCGAGAAAAAATTGCCACTGCTATCACTTTCAGAGGTACCAAAAATTTCATACGTGATTCTTACCCTCATAATTCAGCAGTGACGCAAAAAACCTTAAGTGCGCCCTGTTCAGCCGATGCAACGTGGATGGTTCTTTTTGGCAAGCCATCGTCAAATGTTTTTGAAGTGTGCGTAAGAACAGTATGACGAGTTTTATGAACGAAATTGGATAAGACGCTTTTCTCGGGACATTTATGTAATGTGGTTAAAAGAAAAGATAAGGTAAAAAGGAATATTTAAATAATTTAATCTAATTCATAAAGTAGTTGGCTTGCTGTGAACAGTAACATTTATTGGTTTTCTTGCATGGTTTTTGAAATAAACGGTAACACATAGTGAAAATTGGAGGTGGGACAAGGTCAAAATGGGGACTCCAGCGACTTTAGATTTTTTTTCTCCCATTAGACATAGCTTATATAAAACTGTTAGAAGTTTTTTAAGCAGAATAAAGTTAACTATATGAGGTATTTTAATTATAAGGTTATCTGTTAAAATTAAATTTTTACAACTACTTGAAATTGAGAACACGAAAAAACGTGAGACCGGAGAATGACCCATTTATTTATTTCAAAAAACAACTTTACAAGTATTACCCAAAGCGCTATAAAACTTCTCTCAGAATGAGAGGGCTTGGTCCGTAGTACTAAGGATGATAATAGACTGGAGGCAGTCGCCATAGTACGGATCGGCCGCGGCTTTTGTAGTTCGATTATTAAATCTAGATGGCGCTGAAATATAGCCAGAGGATTCGATAAGGAGATTCGATAGGGAAAAAAAGGCTGTATACGATGGCATTTAAGACTCATTTTCGCATTTTAGTCCTTTACGCCATTTGAGATTTCCGGTATCGATATGTTAGAGCTAAAAACTCTTACCTTTTTATTTATTATTTACGCGTTTATTAGAGATAGAGTTTGTTTCTCTGCGGGATCGCATTAGAAATGATGAAATCCGCACAAGAACTAAAGTCACCGACATAGCTCGAAGAATCGCAGTGACAGTGGGCAGGGCACATGCCTCGTAAAACTGATAGCCGATGTGGCAAAAAGGTTCTCGAGTGGCGTCCACGGATCGGAAGACGCAGTGTAGGTAGGCCTCCAACAAGATGGAGCGACGGCCTGGTTAAGGTTGCGGAATCGCGTTGGATGCGGATGGCGCGGGACCGATCTGTTTGGCGGACCTTGGGGAGGCCTATGTTCAGCAGTGGACCTCATTCGGCTGAAATGATTATGATGATGATGAAAAGGTACCCTCCAACCTAGACCACTTGCACTTGACCAGTTTTTTTTTTATAAAACTGACCCGTGATTGACCACTATCTCACCTAATGAAAAGTGCAGATGAGGCCAAAGGTGTATCTCACTGGCTCAGTAACAGCCTATTCACTCTAGCCTTGAAGAGCCTTAGGTTGCTATTTATCTGGAAATACAGACGACGGGAGCGAATTCCATTCCTTAGCAGTTCCAACGATTTCGATGAAATTTGGTATGTGGGGGTTTTCGGGGATGAAAAATTGATCTAGCTTGGTTTTATCTCTGGGAAAACGCTTGGTGCAGAGTTTCAGCCCAAGCGGAGCCGCCCAGGTACTCTCATTAACACGAGCTGTCTCCATGAGGGTGAGGGGCACTAGAAGACTTATCAAGACCTTCGAATGCGAAGACGGAGCAGGGATCATGTCCGGAAAAATAATTTGAACCAGCCCCCCCCCCCATGTCTCTTTACTAATAATGTTGTTATCTCTCTTTTATTATACAAAATTATCTCTTTTTACTATGTTTTAAATTCAGATGTATCTTGTGTTGTTCTAAATAAGTGTAGTGTGATGATATGTATTATTGTATGTTTTTAGTTGTTTTAATAAAATGTCCGTTTTTTATTACATACAATTAATTTTACATTGCACCACCTGCTGAAATGCATTCCTTGATTTCTTTCTTTTTTAAAGGTTGCCTGGAAGAGATCGCTTCGAAGCGATAAGGCCGCCCATTTCTTACCTTGTTTTCCTGTATTGTATGTATTATTTGTGGTGTACAATAGTCATTGTATTGTATTCTTTTTTTTACATGACTACGGCAAAGCCAAAAGGAAGTGTAATGATTTTAGCAGTCTATGTATGTTTATCCTAAGAAGCAGTTCTGTATTTAGCTCGGGGGAGTGTGTAAAACAGGATTTATTTTAATGCTTTCAAATAATAACTTAAATTATAATTTAAATTCAATATCTCATACTTCTCGTCGAACTGCTCAATCATTCGAACGGAATGCCAACCGCTTCCTAAAAAACTTGTTTACCTGCCAGCACGCGTCTCGGCCCATTTCCAAATAAAGCATAAGGCAAAAAACAGACAAAAGAATATGTTTTAAACTTTCGCGATTTTCACTCGTATAAATTTACTTATAATAAAGCCGTCCCCTATGACAATTTACTATAAAAATTGTCGACTAGATGATGAGCTGAAACAATTTGCTCACCCGCGATCTTAATGATAACTACGTTCATGCAAGAAATGTGTGTTCATTCAGTACCTCTACCTCCACACTGTACGAGCACACACGAACCCACCTATCACTAATTGACGCGTTTCGAACTCAACCAGCGCTCATCTTCAGAGCAAAGCAAAGTAATTGTTTGAGTTCATTTATATGGACCTCCGCAAAGTCACGCCTGATTCAATAATTATTTATTATTAAGAGGCTGACAACACCTAATTTTGTTGAAATTGATGTCATTTAAACAGTTTTTTAAGAAAAACTGCTTGTTCTAGCACATCAAAAAAAATATATGTTAATATTCATCATATTTCAAAGACCGTGGACGGACTCGATACATAATTGGACGAAATCGGCTCGATAGAAAATAATTGCAAAGATAGGTCTTAAAATCATCATTAAACGGTTCTATGTCTTTATTTTTTTGGCGTATGCGTCTGCAATTAAAAACATGAAGTCAACATATTCATACCTAAACCGCTAACGAGTCATAATTCACAAATAATCCACAGTTTTTTTTTAATTAAATATTTGCCCGATAAATTTCAATATACCCGGCTGCCCAGTAATAGCGGCATCTCGTTTACTCCGATACAAATAGACAGTGTGCGCCGACGTTGGTGTTGACAGCGTCTTAATAATAAGATTACCTTGACGTTTCGATCAGATTGCAGCGCTCATACTTTTATCCCGACAAGCTGCTCATTCATTTGTACGGAATGCCAACCAGGTGAAAAGCTTGCGGCATTGGTTTTCGAAACACATGCTTCCAATATGTTTTGAACTTTCGCGATTCTCACTCTTAACTAATATTTCTCAGTATTTAATCACGAACTACTTATTGCTAACATAAACTCGACGACTCGACTACGACGACACGACGAGTCGAGTCGTGACCATGGCCGCAGAAATAAATGCAGCGCTAATTGTACGTTGTAGGGTCAACGTCATAATTAAGTGATCACTTTTGTACCTTGTCTCTTTAACGTCATGTTCGAAAAGTCATACGAAATTATGTAACGACTGAAAGCGAAAAAGTACAAAAATGATCACTTATTTATGACGTTGACGTACAAATGCTGGTTGTCAAATTTATAAGTTTTTGTTAAAAATTCTATTTTTAATACAAGCTTTTTTGCTGAATTCTTTTTGCCCTTGGTAATATACTACCATACTACTCATCAAGACGAATCAAACGAGACTAAACTCGATGGGTTATGTCGTTTTACTATGGAGTTCCTATAGCCACCTTCTAGCTCCATCATCAGATCAGCTCCATGTTATAATAATATTACATTGTCATCCGATTCATACATGCATGCAAAATTTCACTTCAATATGCCTTTTGTCTAACTTTTGTTTTCACGACTTCTTTCTGTCATACGGTACAGCGCCCGCGCATTAGATATACGGCTTCTGACCCTGAGATCGCCTAAGACAGAAAAGCATAAATGCCTACAAATGGGATTGCTGCATTCTCTCCGCCTCGTTCAGTGTTGCTTTTAATGTTTTTTTCTCACAACGCCTTACGCAGTGCACCTATTACCGCGTAGCGTGTCTACGTTGTTCGTAGCCTTCATTGCACTCAGAAACTAGATAATGCAGTATCAACTGACGGCCTAGCGTAGGTTTCCCGCTCGTAGCGTTGCTACGAGTTTCGTAGCGTACTTTATTTGAATAGTATTAAATTCAAATTAATTAACTAAAGGCAAATAAATACAGAGGTCTCGGCTCTAAATACAATTTTATTCCATTCGGCGTTAAGATCTTAGGTCCGTAGGGTCCTAGCGCCCAAATTCTTATACAAAAAACTCGCAAAATGACTGTCTGATACCACAGGGGACCGAAGAGCTGGCAGCTTCCTGGCACAAGGTATCAGCATTACTATACCGTAGAAATGGTGCAAACATCTTCGCGTCCATGCCGCGGGGGTGGACCCTTTTTTCTGTGCGTAATTTTGTTTTTATGCGTTTCCATGTGGTTTTTTATCTTGCCATACCTTTTTATTACACAACGATTATATGTAAATTAACTAAATGTAAACGAAAACAATGTCAACTGATGTCTTAAATACTAATTCTCCCATTAAACTATCTAAACATATATATTTCTGTATTAAAATACGTTAGTCCAGTTTGTATTACAATGATAGATAAATAAAATGTTTTCAATACTTGAATGTACCAAATTTGGAAACTGAAGTTTGTTTACATTTAGTTAACTACCTAAACCTTTAAAGTATAGGGTTGTCTCTATTATCAACAAATATTATTTTGATTTTGTTTAGAAGATCATTACAAATCGATTGTGAATCAATTTATGACACAAATCCAGGAAAGTCTCCGTTTACGTTCCATCCGTTTTATTTTTGATATCGAATTCAAAATGCGATGCTTATTTATTACGGTCATACACATTTTTAAGTCATGTCTCTCCTATGAAAAAGTTAAGTAATATTTTTCAGTTAAGTCTAGGTACAATAGCCTTGCCAATTTTCGGTTCATTCAAATAAATATTTAGTTTGCTGACTCTGGAGTCGCTAAATGTCCATTGGAGAGACAATTTATATTTCTTACGGCGTGTATGACCCATTAAGGTAAATGTACACTATGCCGGGGTAGTACATTATGCCGTGTCATTTTGGTTTTTGTCGTATAATAAGAAAACTATCAGTAAAGTCATGATTTAATACAATGCTTCATCAACTATAGTTTAATTGCAACAAAAAAACACTAATTTTGAATAACCGTAATAAGTTCTAACAGCAGTATCGCATTTCCAAACTCATCAGTCGTAACCACGCAGTAGTTCCATACGTCGTGTTGTCTGAGAGCATAAGGTGGCAATGGTAACTTCGTAAGGATTTGTTGTGATGCCGGTAAGTATATTTAATCTAAATTTGTAAAATTATTGTACAGTAGTTATTAACTGAAGGTTTTATAACTATTTCAAGTTAATATAAAGCATATTTTAAGGGAAATTGACGAATTTATGACTGCCGTAATTATGTTCACAGATCTGACGCGATGAACCTAATTGCGGGAGTATCACGGAATAAGAGAAACTCAGTATGAAATGTTTTAATCGTTGAATTATAACTGGGGCTAAATTTATTCATCAATTTGATGTAAATAAGTTTAGTAATGACTGTAGATAATTATGACGTAATTACGGTATATGTTTTTTTTTCACCTGAGCCTTATAATTGAGTCTGAAATGATAACTCGTTATGTTATTATGTACGAAAGAATGGAGTACGGCATGGATATTAAATTATATTTTTTTTTTATAAAATCTAACACAATTTTTTTTATATCAATGTCCAAATGATTCTTTCATTAAAATGATTAAGTGGAATTATTAATTTCGATTTTTAATTTTGTACTTTGTATTATATTTAATACATTTATACGATAAATTTGTATTTTTATTTCATGATTAAAATAATTTTAAACCATTTAAGTAATTTTAAAAAGGAATATTTTTTGGGGTTACCTAATATAATGTGAACTTTGAAGCTAGCACGGAATTACGTGCAACGATTCCCGGGATTAGATCAAGAGCCAAATTTTAGCACGGAATTACGGACAAAGTAAGGGTTTAGCAAAAGAACGATTATTTCTTTAAATTAAAAGCTACGAGGCAAAATAATATCCTATATCCATCTAATAAGAACAGTCTCCAAAATAAAACAATTTTTACTTCTAGTACCTTCGTATTTTTTTTTAAATCTTACCTCAAAGTAGAAAGTTCCTTAATATGCCGTAATATGGTACATTTACCTTACCTAATGGCACCGCATTTTGAAATTTATCTGAAAGACTCATCGTGTTTAATTATCACTTGGGAATACCTCGATGTTTCATCCCATGCGTACCTATCGTTTGATACTAAGGGCCGATACAGACGGACTGCTTTCCAACTGCCGACTGCCAGTCTATTTGTCGCAGCTAGCGAGCAGTTTGCGTGCAGTTTTGCCGACTGCAATGCAAAATGTATGGGCTGTCGACAGTTGGTAGTTACGTTGCAGTTGGAATGCAGTCCATCTGTATCGGCCCTAACTAATTGTTGCACCCAGATTCGCCACAACTTTATATTGGAAACTTTACAGAACTTTATATTGGAAATAATCTCTTACACACGGTGTTAATTAAATAACTGAAAACCTGAAAGTAGTTTGTTCAGGATCGAGGCAGTAGATTTGGATCAATAATTGTGATTAGGCCATTAGGGTATTTTTGCATCACACTCTCATTGTAATTTTGTACTCTTATTTCTTGTACTAAATGTAACGCTAGATCCTTGGCAAAGCTATATTAGCGTTATCGCTTCTAATTTTACTGTAAGGACGTTTCAAGTGCAAATATATAAATGATAGGTAAATACTTAATCTGACTCGTCTCGAGAATAGCTATCGAAGTACGCAGTAGTGCTCTCATTCTTGCTCTGTAGGTGCGGGTGGCGATGTGGGAGGAGGGAGGCAAATGAAAGATTCAAGTGGAAAGTTATAGTTTATATTTAGATTTATAATAAGATATGTAGTCTACAAAATTTCACAAATTTTCACAACGTTATTTGAACCTAAAGCGTTCTACCCATTTTATTATGAAAATAAAATTATCGAAATCACTGGATCTACACACGGCGGGGGCGGGGTTTACGCAACATTATTTTTAAAATATAATCTAATAGGCAGTATTTTAAATCTCGCGTATCTTTACATGAGTAAGTCAAAAACTTATAACGGTAAAAAAATAAAAAAATATCCATCCATAAACCCCGCCGCCGGAACTGAACAACAACGTCGTCGCATTACATATACAAACATATTTATTATCGTTATATTATATTTAACTAGATTATACAGAATAATGATTCCTATGAAATATAATTATGCATTCTTTAAATTTATTCAATAATGTAATAATAATACTTAATAAGTATCAATAGGTAATGGTTAGTCAATGTTCGTGCTACAGACTACAATAGTTAATAATGAATGAGTCGTATTATTTCTTTATCATTTTATTACTATAATTTTATTACTCGATATATATATATTGTAACACTAAACGAACATGCAGCCTCGGCCCGCAGCGCGGGCTCATAATCACAAAAAAACATCGTCAACACATAAAATAATAATCAATAATAATAATCATACTGATAAAAATCATTCATAAAAACATTACAATAAAAATCTAAACATTAAAACACACTTAAAACAAACATTATATTAATATTATCATAATCATAGTGTGTAGTACGTATTGTATAATATCATTTAAGCGAATAATCGTATAGTCAAAAATAGTGTGAGCATGGCGCGCGGGGGAGCGGGGAGAGCGGCGCCGGCGCAACATTACCTACGCGGGGTTAACACACCCGCGCAACATTACCTATGCGGTGCGCACGCACCCGCGCAACATTACCTATGCGGTGCGAACACATCCGCGCAACTTTACCTATGCGGTACAAACACATCCGCGCGACATTACCTAAGCGGCGCGAGCGCAGCGGCCGCCATCGCCAGAGCCGGGCGCGGCTCGTTGCCGATGCCGACGGCTCGCGCCACTATGCATTACCTACAACAACATTATCTAGGGCCGCGCGCCCGCTCCCCGCGCCGCCCGTCCCTCGCCTAATATATTATTATATCTTAATACTTTACGCTATTACGTTAATTAAGCTTTATAAATTTTCGATTTCTCATTTACGCTATCAATAATAATAATTATACAACTTTTTTTAAATTTTATGTTTTTTTTTCGAAATTCTATCGTAACGTACTTCGACTCTCTCTGCGGCCGCCAGCGCGTACGCTGCCGCCTTAATAAAAAACGTTCATAATAAGAAAATATATGGTGAATAACTCTGCCGACTTACGATAGGTAGTGCGGCGCGGCGGACGGGCCGTGCCGGCGAGGCGCCGACTTTTGGCACCAGGATTTCGATTACGCGATTTTTATTTTTTTAATATTTTTATAACGATTTTTAAGTAAAAAAGATCGATCCCTATTACAAAAACGTGCGACTCGATTAGATCACCGGTGTCGGGTCGGGCGGCCGGGCGCCGGGCGCGCCGGCTTACGACAGGATGCGGATGGCCTGGTGCGCGGGCGCCGAGCAGGCCGGGCACGGCGCGCCGCCCGCCGCCAGCCGCTGCGCGCACTCCAGGCAGAACAGGTTGTGGCCGCACGGCACCAGCGCCGCCGCCACGCCGCGCTCGCCGCACACGCAACACGCGCGCGCCGGCGACGCCGCGGGCGACGGCCGCGCGCCCCACGCCCACACGCCCGCCGCGCCGCCGCCCGGCGACTCGAACGACGGCGACTCGCCCAGCCCCTCGTCGCGCTCCGTCGACGACCAGATGCCCAGCAGGTCGCCCAGCCGCGCCGACGAGCCGCCCGACGAGCACGAGCCCGCCGACGAGAAGGCCGGCTCCTGGTCGGGCCGCAGCAGCGACGCCAGCCCCGCGCGGTACAGCTGCGCCAGCGGCTCGCCCTCGGCCGCCGGCGCCGGCGCGCCGCCCGCCGCGCCCGTGCGCAGCGCGATGTGCGCCTCGATCTCCTTGCGCGCCGCCTCCACGCTCTCCGGCAGCCCCGTCACCTCGAACACGGGCTCGCGCTCGCGCGACGGCGTCACGATGTAGGTGTGCGTGGTGTGCTGGATGCGCTTGATGGTGGCGCCCTTGGGGCCCACCACGAGCCCCACGACGCGGTACGGCACGCGCACCTGCGCCGTCACGTGGCCCGGCGCGCCGGCCGGCGGCGGCGGCGCGGCGCCGCACTTGCGCGACGCGCGGATCTGCGAGAAGTGTTCGGCAGCGGACAGGATCTCGCGCTTGGCGCGCGCCACGTCCTCCTTGCGGCCCGTCACCACGAACACCGGCTCCTCGCCGCGCACCGGCGTCTTTATGTATGTGTTTGTCTTCGCGCGTAACGCCTTGATCTTGCAGCCTGGAACAATGATAAACGCACGTTAATTCACTGACCGACTTTCGACAACGTGGGACTTGTTATATTATACTAGCTGACCCTGCAAACGTTGTTTTGCGTTATATCACTTAGGGGTATTAAAAATAGCCTACGTACGACCTATTCTCAGACCTACCGAATACAGAGAAAAAAGTTTCATAAAGATCGGTCAAGTCATTTCGGAGGAGTTCGGTAACAAACACCGTGACAAGAGATTTTTATATATTAGATTGTACTCGTACGAACAAAATACGACAGACATGTATGTACATACTTGTAAGGACAAGTGAGGTTTATCTATCTACTATATGGACTCTCCTCCCTTCTACTACATGTAAAAGTGGAGTGAAGTCGGCCGTGGGTCCGTTTGCATCGATACGCGGCATTCGGCGAGGCGCCAGCGGCGCGACCACGCGTCCCGGCTCCATACGGAGCTCCGTCTCAACGCCCCGAAGCAAATTAGGCAAGGAAGCGGCACCTGTCGCGTGCGTCCCGCTCCCTCGCGCGGCATCCCGCGACTTCCGTCCCGCTCGCCCTCCCAATGCGGCAAAAGCGTGGCAACGCGGCACGTACAGCATCTTGATTCGCAGATGCGACTACATAAACTTGACCCGCGGATGTATTTACATAAACACGAGGTCGTAATGGGACTGCGAAGTATTGTAATTCATGTTTAAAAGAAATATATTGTTAGCCGACTTTATCCTCTGCTTATGCCTCACGAGTACCTTGTTAGTCTGTGCTCCGCCAGACGAGTAGTTTTACTACTGGCGCGGACACGTGCTGCTCGTAAAGGCAATTACGAGCGCGCTCGTCGCGCCCCCGCGGCGCGGGCAGACGGATCGAATTCATAACTTTTGCATAAATAGTGTACAAATCCCAAGTCAATACGGGAACTGAATGACAAAAATAAGAAAAGAAAAATGAGACGCGACTTCCTAATATTTAACTAACACGCACAGGTTAAATGACTAGTTCTTTTGCAAAAAAAAAATTCTGTCGCTGGCGCTACGCATTCTGAAGGGTTTCCACAAGCGTTATCTATCAATAAGTTTAATCGCAAAATCCAACCTAAATCACGTCATTTAAGCCATATTTACTCAAACATCACTAATTTTTTTAAAAAAAAGTCTACATCCACATTTAGAAGTACATACTTGATATAATATCGAGGCAGATTGTATCGCCGGTTACGAAACATAGTCGAGGTCTGGCTGTATGTCAAGGCCAGACTTCAAAGGCATTCAATGCCGAACAAACTGACTAGCTAGAAGTTATTGTAAAGCTTGATTTTGGTATTACTTGTTGCCGATCGCCTTTTAACTTTTCGTGTTTGAAGTATAGGTTCGTTTGAGACCGAGGTACAATCGAGCCATTCGACTTGTGATCCCTACCATGTAGAACGTTTTTTACCACTAACGTCGATAAGCCAAAGGTTACTAGAAACACAGGGAAGCTTAAAGTTCCATCTTACAGACTGGCTAAAACTAAAAAGTCGTTTCTGGGAAGATGCATACGTTTTTATAATAAAATTCCGAAAACAATAACCGAACAAACTGATACAAAATTCAAATCCATTGTGAAGAAGACATTAATATCTAAGGCGTACTATAAAATTAATGACTATATCATGGACAGGGATGTTTGGAAATAATTCCGATCCGCATTGGCGATCTCTAGTCTCAAATAGCGTATCTACTGTGTTAAAAAATTTAATTGTATTAAATACTTTAGATGTATGTCATTTAATAACAATGTAGATCTGATTGAAAAAAATATACCTTGTTGAGTTTCTTGCCGGTTTCTTCTCAACAGGGTTTTTTCCGAACCGGTGGTAGATTTTTCGACGTTCATAGGAGCATCAATTTGATGCCTAAATTGAATAAAGAATTTTGACTTTGACTTTGACTTTGACTTTGACTTTGACATGTATATGGTACACATGATTTAACTCATCTCTGTATTTAGGTTTCCTTCACCTCAAAGCTCTAGGTACAAATGTAATTTAAAAAAAGTAATTGATGCGAATCCATTCAAACCACTACCACTATCCTACTCATACTATAAATGAGAAAGTTTGTAAAAAAAATTGGATTTTCGGATGTTTTGATGCTTGTTAGTCAATCACGCAATAACACAGATAGACAAAAATCTGGATTTTGACATAGGATACTTAATACCCAGGTAATTTCTTTCTCTGGGATATTTTAACTTTAAACAAGAATAGAGATCTATGGCCAATAGTGCCCAAGAACGTTGAGGTCGGTACAGTCGAAAGTACAGTATAGTTATCGCGTCAAAATATGTAAACATCAACCGTATGGTTAATGACATAGAGTTGATTAGATAGTCTTGACACCTTGTTGACGTATACATATTTTTGCACTTGACCGTACCTCGGCTTTGACAATGACGCGTTACCTTCGTCAATAGATGGCGTTGCCCGAGCAATCATTTGTGGTTAAAAAAAATTATGGTAACCTTTTTTCAAGATAAACTAATGTAAAAGTTTCTTATGAAAGTAATTCCAACGAGGGCGAGGTCGTGGGGTAAAAAGATCATTTCAAATAAAGCGAAGGTTGTCTTGAAGCTTTGAGTTGAAGGCTGCGCCGGCGACGTCGGACGCGGGGACGCCGAGAGCTGGTTCAAGGTTCTATGCTATATTGGGCAAACTCTGTACCTACGGTCACGTGCAAAAATATATATACCTTAACAAGGTGTCAAAAATATCTATACAACAACTCTATGTCATACTGTTTTAAACTTTCGTGAGATTTCACTCATAATTACCATACTAAACGGGACTTATCACGCACATAATATTTACATCGACCACCTCCTCCACCTCTTGAGTTAACTCGTGACCACGGCGGCTGGTGCAATGTGACCGAAATGTCGAGGTAAATATTATGTGCGTGATAAGTCCGTTTCGTATGGCAACTCTATGTCATTAACCATAAGGTTGATGTTTACATATTTTAACTCGATGACTGTATACATATTTTCACTTCTCATGCTCTTAAAATGTTACTTTAGTCCCTGCATATCGGGACTAAAGCTCTTTTTTGATCTCTAGGGATTAAAGTAAATTTTTTTTAATTTACTTTGGAAACCCCTAAACTGCCAATCACGGTGTTTGTGGATGGAGGATTATTGCCATTTTCAGTGACTGGGCATAGACAATTTTTAAAGCTTTCCACAGACCGCAGCGCGCTGCGGACGCTCCGAAGCACTCCGTAGCGCCCGCTCCGTAGCGCTCTGTAGCGTCCTGCGCTTCGGTCTGAGGAAGCCTTCAGGGCGTGGAAATAACCTCAAAATGACAACTGTATAAAAAATATTTAAAAAAATAATAATTTCGTGAAACACCATGAATAATTACGAATATTAATCTATTTAATTATATTAAAGATGAATTCATTTTATTATGCATACTTAGTCCAATTAGCTAAGAAATAATTTTCAAGTTTTAATCTGTTGGCTAAATATGCAAACATTTAAAGCGTCACTCAACAAAAAAAAACCGCGGAACAAATTTAAATTGCTATTTGAATTCTGAACAAACGTCCATTGCTCGTATTGAGCGTACGTTGTATAAAAGTAATATTGTAGATTAGTACACCTCAAACATCGTTTTTTTCCTCGCATTCAAAGTGAAAAGTAGAGTGTTTAACGCGAGACTAAACTGCCATAATGACACGCGAATTATAGCCACCCTCGCTCTGCTCGGGTGGCTAAATATCTTGTGTCATTATGGCTTGTTTTAGTCCCTTGTTGAACAATCTACTATTATGCTTTCGACTGTACTTTAACACTGTGTAAATTCAACCGAATTTCGAATTACCGAATCGAATTTAATATTCAACTCTGTTATGTGCAAGTCCATCTATGATGGCAATTACTTAGTGAAACTATCTAATCTAGAAAAATCTCGTGACACGGTGTTTGTTATCACTTATCGAACTCCTCCAAAACGGCTTGACCGGTATATGATTTTTTTGTCTATATTTGGTAGGCCTGAGAATATGTTTGTAGACCATTTTTTAAACCCCTATTCTTCACAAACGGAGTCGCGGGAAACACCTAGTTTTACTATTTTTCTAACAGGATGGAGCGACGATCTGGTAAAGACTGGAGCCACTTGGTAGCAGGCAGCGCAAGACCGAGCGTGGAACTCTTTGGGAGGCATTTGTCCAACAGTGGACGTCTTTTAGATACTTTTAAAACAAAAGCAGACAAACGAGTATGCGGTTCACATGGTGGTAAATGATTCCCCGTCCCATGGATACCCAAACTGCACAGAGAGAGAAAGAGAGAGAGAGTAGAACTGAGGTGGGCGGAAGAGCAAAATTAATTATCAAAATATTATTAATCAATTAATAATCAAAAATATGAATCCTGTCAAATATGAATCTTGGTTCAAGAGTGTACATAATGTGATCTCCTAGTTCAATAAAACAAAAATAAAAAATAAATTTATACCTAACACTTGTAAAACAATTATGTGCAATAAAGTACCGAGTACTGAGTATCGAGTTATTATTACATTCAACAGCCGCTAACTTTAGTTAATCTGTACACAGCTTTTACGTTTCTGTATCAATAGACCTTGTGTTCAATAACTACGAGTATACAATACATATATTTTATGTATACCGTAGCCAGAACTACGCGCGGCGTAGACCCTCTACGCTCGTAGCACTGATTCGACTCATATCAAAACGACGAATGTTCTACTCTGGTACAACCTAATCTCAATCCCGTCGCGTAAGAAATAAGGTACATATTGAATCAGTTATTTTAAGATTATATATTGTTAGTTTAGTAGATTGTAATTAGATGTACATGTACATTAATGTACATAATAATTGATTCGTTAGTATGCGCATTAGTTATCGATTCTATTACTATCGTATCGATATTAAATAGGTCAGAATCATAATATTTCGTTACACCCGAGTCTGATTTAATGTTTGCCTCTCATTTATTCTCAACCTTCGATAAAAGTCAGAAGTATGTTTGACGTGTCTGTCTGACACTTCGTCACTTCGAAACGCGTTTTTTTTATGAAAAAACTAGTTTAGTCGTGATATTTTTTAGCAATATTTCGCTACACGATCAATGTGGTATCAAGTGCTTTGTGACTCACTGATTCCATATTCTCTATAGGAGTTCATGGAATAGTTAATTGTTTGGGATTCACATTTATTGAATGACGTATAACAATGTCATACTTAAATATAAATACCTGGGCGACCGAGCTCTGCTCGGGCAGAAACTCGGTACCAAGCGTTTCCCAGAGATAAGACCAAGCTAGATCAATTTTTCATCCCCGAAAACCCCCAAATACCAAATTTCATCGAAATCGTTGGAGCCGTTTCCGAGATCAAAACACCGGAGGGGTGGGGGGGGGGGGGGGTGAGAGGGGGGAGAGGATGCGGGGGAGGGAGCGCGGGGGACTTAAAGGGGGGATGAAAATTTCATTGATTTTGCCGTAGGATGCACCGTTTTCAAGATATTTGACAAAAACACCGGAGGGTGGGGTGAGTCACGTTAAACTATCGTCCGTAAACCGACTTTACAGACAACCGGCTTTTCCTGTTCTGTGCTCCCAATAGGGAACGTGCACATAGACGGTGCTGCCAACTGGTGCCATAAGGGTGCCATCAATTTGAATGTTTTACCTTGATAAGTTTGTTTTACTGTCCGCATAGTGTCTCTTCTGTCGCATTAGTGCTGCCGCCTATAGTTACTGCACGTTCCCTATAATACTTTTTCTAACAAAAAAGTAACTTTTTCTCACAAAAGAAGAAACTTGACGTTTTCTCATGAAAAATAAACTTAAAAAAAAAAACAAAAAATCTTGAAAAAAACGTGGAATCGAACCGTGGTCGGCTGGATCCGCGACCACCCGATTCCTAATGTGCCATTATGATCTGCTCGAAGTCGGCGAAATTTAGCTTTATATTCTAATGCAAACAAAAATAGCCGGAAAACACGAGTAAAAGCGATTTTCTGAAAATGAAACATAGCTAGATCAGTTTTTCATCCCCGAAAACCCCCACATACCAAATTTCATCGAAATCGTTGGAGCCGTTTCCGAGATCCTGATTATATATATACATATATATATATATATATATATATATATATATATATATATATATATATACAAGAATTGCTCGTTTAAAGGTATTAGATAGATGTGTTATGTTAATTTTATACTTAGTCCCTGTTTTTATACCTTATTTTATAGTTAAATAAAATTATGAATATTTTAAATGTGTTATAATAATAGATATACTTCGTTTTTTTTAGCATTAGTAATAAGGTAAACAATCTTTAAGAGTTTTTTAATGAAAAACGCTTTTTAAAAAATTGTAACTATTACTTATGAATCCAAATGAGGGTAAATAACCATATTTCCTTTCAAATTGTTAAATATTAGCCATGAATTATTTTTCAAAAGTGTTTTTCAATAAAAAGACACGTCAAGATAGCTTAACTTATTTTTAATGCTAAAAAAACGAAGTATAGTGGGGTCCATGTTTGCACTGGCTAGAATTCAAATATTTTTATTTCGGACCATAAAAAAATCCATAGCGTTAGTAACAAGTTACTTAAATCTAGGGTTAGAGGCATACAAATAAAAAAAAATTAATAACATCTTGTAAATACCATGGTTTCAATGAATAAATGAGTAAGAGTATGATTTCATTTTATGATAATTTATGGAACCTTTTTACAATCTAATATATAAAAATCTCGTGTCACGGTGTTTGTTACCGAACTCCTCCGAAACGGCTTGACCGATTTTTATGAAACTTTTTTCTCTACATTCGGTAGGTGTGAGAATAGGTCGTAGGCTATAATTTATAATGGCAAAACAGCGTTTGCCGGGCCAGCTAGTTACATATAATATCAATAGCGTATCAACAGAATTTCTGCCTAATTCCAGTAAACAACTGCTGCCAGGCAAAGGGTGAGGAAAAACGTCGAAATGCTTCCGGAAAAAGACACTAAGGTACATACCCCAGTGTTCGACACTCTAATTCCAATAATCGGCACCCTGCGCTGCTTGTCGCCTTTATTGCTGCGAATTAATATTGAAAGTGTCGTCTATTGGTGCACCGTCGGGCACTGGAGTACCTATTTATTTACCTTACGGTACTGCCTTGCCAAGCCGTGGTGGCCTAGTGGTTTGACCTATGGCCTCTCAAGCAGAGGGTCGTGGGTTCAAATCCCGGCTCGCACCTCTGAGTTTTTCGGAATTTATTTACGAAATTACATTTGTAATTTACTATGAGTTTTACGGCGAAGGAAAACATCATGAGGAAACCTGCATACACCTGCGAAGAAATTCAATGGTGTGTGTGAAGTTCCCAATCCGCACTGGGCTCGCGTGGGAACTACGGTCCAAGCCCTCTCATTCGGAGAGGAGGCCTGTGCCCTGCAGTGGGACGTATATAGGCTGGGATGATGATGACTGCCTTGCGCTCGACTTGGCAAGAGCACTGCCGTGCCTCCTGATAAATTATGAAATGCTAAGTAGTGTAAGTAAGTACATTTCGGTTTTATTCAGATTTTTAGCCCTTTGCAGTAGAAACAATGCTATACGACTAAAAACAAGGTGACAAACAAACTACGAAAGTGCCCGATTCATATTGTTAAAATAGTGGTACTGTAACTATGCTCCACTTTGACAAACCTCCATGTTTTTTTGAAAAGGCCTAACCCACGTGGCAATCTATCGACGGAAACGATGTCCTAATGGGGGTAGTTCACCGGATCGCAGGTCATTCACCTTCGTGCGTTAACCCCGAACCAGGGCCACTCCAACTTGGAAGCTCCTCCGTCCCAACAAGGTCGAAATTCCAACGGGAGGAAGAACTAGGTAATAAGTTATTTTAGGTTCTAAGTGGAAAGCTGGATGTAAAGGGGGTGAAAAATGAGGAGGGGATCGCACAATGCCGTTATAAGGGATGATTAATAGAGAGGTTTGGAAAACATCAGTTTGATCGCTTGGAGGGCGTTGATAAAATTGAAATGGCCTCGTTTGGAGAGGGTTGTTTTTTGGGCTGTCTCTTTACATAATTTTTGGACAGATCAGTTTCAAGAGACGTCATTGGAAAGGAGCACTTCAGAGTGGTATAGGAAACGTGTATTTTTGTGAGTTAACTTAAAAACAGTACGATGCAAAACAAACTAACATAACTGACATATTTTTCGCGTTTAAAAATGTAGTTAATTTTTCATACATTTTTTACTATTTTATGTCGGAGATAATACTCTAATTATGACGGTCTCATAAAAGATACCTTGTTATCGACAACATTAGGTTTTCAGGGATTTTTTTATGGAGTAAGGAGTTCAGAAAGGTTTTTTCAATAGGTACCTAACTGATTTTTAAAAGTATCACAAGAAAATATTAGTCTTAAAAGTGTGTTTTTTGCGAATTGGTCTTTTACCCGACTCTGCCATTTAAAAAAAAACTAAATCAACAAAATAAAATATTAAAAACTTTCACAAAAATCAGAAATGTGACCAGTAGAAAAAAACATTCGGACATCCTCTGGACAGATATAAGAAAGCATTTTGCCTCAAGCTAAAACGGGGACGCTTCGCTAACGCTTTACGCTCGGTAGATGAAATAAAAAACCGGCCAAGAGCGTGTCGGACACGCCCAAGATAGGGTTCCGTAGCCATTACGAAAAAATCAAGTAATATTTTTCTAAGTATTTCGTATGTGTACGGAATCTTCCAAGTTAGGTATCGTCAATACTTTGAAAAAAGCTCGTATCTCAAAATCGTCAATCTGGCAAAGTGAACTTTATTACGCGCGTATCAAGGTTCAGTTTTGTTTACATGCTGATTTGAGATATGAGTTTTTCAAAGTAGTGACGGTATGTTTAATACCTTTTTTAGTTTTTTTTATTTAACCACTTTGTCGGCGTGACTAATATATATATTCATGCCAAATTACAGTTTTCTAGTACTAACAGTCTCTGAGCTTAGCCGCGGAGCCTAGTTGACTACGGAACCCTAAAAAGTAACAGGGTTTCGTAATAAATTACACAAAATAACATAGAACCTTGTAGCCGGAGACCAGGGATTTGCGTTCGCATTCGGAGGTACTAGGGGGGCAGCCCGCGATAAGAGTTGGCGAGCCGCCAGGAGCTTGCAATGTATGCGAATTAAGATCTTAAACAACTTGGCCACCTCTACAATGATGCTTAGTTTAGTATACAGAGTTATTATTTAGAGTCTTGGACCTTTCTTTGCTACAATTTGGACATTTTGCCTTTAAGATTTATATTTATTTTTAACGGTTGCTTTAGATTTAGTTGATAAAGTAGTTGTTTTAGCAGCCAAAGATATATAACTGTTATTTACAATATAATTATAAGTTATCGAACGAGAACGACGTATAAGTCTACTTGGAATGAAAGACAGTGGCAACCACCAACCTGCGTTATACTTTTCTGTAGTAGTTTGTTTTATTACCCGACTGCGAAGAAGGAAGGGTTATGTGTTTGACCCGTATGTATGTATGTATGTATGTATGTAAGTATGTATGTATGTCCATTCCTATGTCCTGTCGTAACTACACAACGGCTAAACCGATTTTGATAAATGATACGTCATTGGATTCGTCTTGATAACGCGAGTAACACTGGATACATGAAATTCTTGAAAAATTAAAATGGCGGATTTTTGGCGCCAAATTGTGAGTCTTCAAAAAATTTTTCTTATTCAAACCTATCGAGTAGGGTATCAAAATAAAGGGATTTTAAAAGACATTATAAAAATATATTCAAGTTATGTGTTTAAATTTAATTTGGAATAGTAAATTGACAATCAATGTATTAAAACGACGACGTACCTACTTACTAGATTCAAAAAGATTCAAAGATTCAAAGAATTTATTTGCTCAGAATAAGATAAGATAAGGTAAGATATCTAAGATATCTTTGAGCAATAATTTTCTCTATGAAACCCATGTGGAAAATTAAGTACCTACATATTTCAAAATTGGTTTTGAACTTTAACTAAATAGCAACGGATTCCTAATTCAAATACTCAATAATTTATCTGGGTCTCAGGAGGTTACACTAAAAAGTATAAAATAAAAAAGTAATTATAAAAACTAAAAACCCGCCTGCGGTGTAAATAAAATAATAAATTAAAAAATCAAAAACCCGCCTGCAGATATACTGAAAAGGTGGAAACAAGATAAAATATTCAATAATAATAAAATTTAAAACACGTGGATGGCAGTCTTTCAAAATTTAATGCAACGATAAAATGCAGTCGGAGGCATGGGAGTCAGTGGCTGCATGGGATTTAATGTCACTTCATGCATGCCTCCGACTGCATTTTATCGTTGCATTAAATTTTGAAAGACCGCCATCGACGTGTTTTAATTTTTATTGTTATTGAACATTTTATCTTGTTTCCACCTTTTCAGTATATCTGCAGGCGGGTTTTTTTTTGATTTTTGAATTTTTACACTCCAGGTTATTTGTGTCTTAAAAATAGAGAAAATAAATGATAAAATAATGCCAATTAGTAAGCTTAACTTAAGTTTATAGTACATTACTGCAGCGGCCGCGAAATAGGGGATTGCCGGCCGAGTAGTTATAGATGGCCGAGTGTTAACGAGGCCATCTAGAGATACGAGGCCGGCAATCCCTGTTCGTGGCCAAGGCTTGTATAGAGTTTTTCTCAAACATGCATCACCATCACCACCATCATCATCATTACCATCATGATCATCATCAACATCATCATCAACATCATCGTCATCACCATCTCATCATCACCATCATCATCACCATCATCATCATCATCATCGCCATCATCATCATCATCATTACCATCATCATCATCATTACCATCATCATCATCACCATCATCATCATCACCATCATCATCATCATCACCATCATCATCACACCATCATCATCATCATAATCATCTTACCTTACCTTAAATAAGAAATGAACCAAACCGCAAATATAAGCAATATTTTTTAATGGCTAAATGCTATGATGCCATAGACCTATAATCGTCTTGGTATGAAACAATAGACGATCACTTTGCTGGCCTTGGCCAGCAAAGTTGTATAAAATTCCATTATTGACCTCTCGTCTAGGCGGTCCCCCACCACCGGCTGCACCTGCACCTGCAACGTGACCCTTCGTGGCGTACTATAAGGAACATAACGTCAATATTTCATAGCATGTTTGAGAAAAACCCTTTTCAACATTTCTATACGTTCCCGAAATGCAAAGTTTTTTATGTTAGTGAAGCCAGACAAACGAACTAGTGGATCACCTGATGTTAAATGAACACCACTGTCCATAGACACTCGCAGCGCTTTACGCGATACCAGTGCGTTGTCGGCCCTGCAGAAAATTGTACACTCGCCTCTTAAAGGCACCCAGGTCGTAACTCAATGGGAAGACCCCAGCGGGAAGCTCGTTCCAGATTTTGCAAGTTCGTGGCAAAAAAGACCGCTTAAAACGCACCGTCGAAGACTGCCATTCATCAACATGATGTCGATGAAATGAACGCTTACGAAAGTTTTACAAAAGCAAAATTATGAATATAAGCTATATTAGGGTTACAAAAGCAGGCTCGTAATCTAGTGCATTGGATTGCATTGCTACGAGCTACGGGCTACGCGGCTACGGGCAGTGCCTACGCCGTAGCGAACCGGGTCACTGCGCCCCGCTTGCGATTGCTGACTGCCTAGTACTCTTTTACTAGTACTTTTATAAAATGTATATTGCAATTTTTACTAAATTACTGAAATAAGTTTAATATTTTTTTCTAATTCTTTAGCCATCATAGATTATGCAATAAAATGTGGGGGGGGGGGGGAAATACTCCGGCCGTTTGTGACACAAACAAAACATGAACACATTTAAAATAAATTAAATTGGCGTGACATGATTAATGGATGGACATAAATTAAACTATTTTACAAATTGTGCAGATTATAATATAATTTTGACTAACGTTACCACAACAAAGCAACAATGTATCAAATTACTTGTTTTGAAATAAAACCTAATAGTCTTTACGCGCGGCATCGCAGCTGTAAACAATTGGGATGTCCCAATTTTTGACAACGTATAATAAATCGAAAACCGTTTGGAGAAATAGGCTTTGTGAATCGTTTTCAGAAATCAGATTCCAGAAATATGATAAACTGAATTGAATAAAGAAAATTTAAGTAATGACCTTCATTTGACCCCTGCAGTGAATCGTCACATAGGCAGATATAAAGCAGGTCTACACTCTAAAGCAAATTGACAGTTTGAAATGTTGCTGTCCTGCTTATAATAGCAAAGAGTGACAAAGACAGAACTTTAATCACATGATGCGCACCTGGCTTTAAACAGGTTGTCATTTATCATAAAGTCCGAAATGTATACAATAGGGATGACGACTGGGTTAAAAATTGGTCATTCTAATTAGTCCGTCATTTAGATTATGGGAAAATATGGGACACGTATTTTTTGGTTTATCAAATTATTAAAAAACGACAAAGATATAGATCATCAAACTTCCGGAGTGGGGGCTTGTGACGTCACCCTTAGGTAAAAATTGTACCATATAGTGACGTCACTCGAAACTTCTAAGCACTAGTATCCTCCTCATTTTTTGTTTGTCAAACAAAGGAAAAAATACGTGTACAATATTTTTTAATAATCTAACTGACGGACTAAACAGTTTTTTTTAGTCGTCTAGCCTATACTCGCAATGTATTTTTACAAATTTAATTATTAAATTACTACGTTACAAGTAAATATGAAAGAATTTAAATATCAGATTTTAGTAAAAAATATCTATTTACTATCACACCATTAAACAAACAGGAATAATCGAAGCTAAAAGAAGATAAATAAATAAAACTATTTGTCATGGTTCATTTAGGACCCTAAGCCGTGCTTGTATTAGTGACAAGACAAATCAGTAGTGCCACAGATTATGTTATGTACGGCTTGAATTTTTGTAGGCAATGGAACGTGGCTCTCTCACTGTGACGTCATCCAACGTATTTCTTAAAAAAAATATAAAAAATTAAATACTCAACCAAATTCAAAATCGATGAAAATGGTATCTTAAAATATCCTATTCTTTCCAAAAAAAATATAAAAACTATAGGTTATTTTTTTTGGTACATCCCAATTGGGTCTAATAGTTGAAATAACATACTGGGATTACGAAAAAATTACAAAAATTAACATCATGGATCATGGAACTTTTCAAAAAAAACCGCGGTTAATTCTAACACTTGAAATTTTGGGTTTTAATTACGATCCCGTGGGAATATCGGGTTAAAAAGGCTGTTTATGTGTTATTCTAAATATCCCGCTATCTGCGTACCAAATTTAATACAAATCCGTCCAGCCATTATAGCGTGAAAGAGTAATAAAAACACACACGCACACTCGCAAATTTTCGCATTTGTATTAACCACGTGTTTAACATTAATACCGCAGAAATATGAGTACTAGGACAGCATAAACGGAAAGTGTAGTGGAAACTGCGGACGCGGTTAGCAGGTCGCAGCGCAGAGTAACTTCAGAGAGTGCAGTCTACGTAAACCTGTACCTATAGACTACTTTCATTTCAATAACTAGAATATAGCCGAGCACTTTGCAGTTTTTTATTTTTTTATTTGGCAAGAGTGACATTACAAGTCGTTGATACTGTGATCTGACCACTTAGTTAAATTAAAACAGACGTCTCTATAGTATTAGCTATCTTTTTCAACAGTTCAACTGTTTTCTTAAACGGGGATCCGAAATATTAATGTTTTTTTGTTAAAATATATACATAAAACTCTCTAGGTACTCGATACTTGAGGTATAATAGATAGATATCGATCGCAATGAGAATCGAGGCAGTCACTGTAAGGGCCGATACAGACGGATTGCATTCCAACTGCAAAGTAACTGCCGACTGCCTATACATTTTCCATTGCAGTGCAGTCGGCAAAACTGCACGCTAGCTGAGACTGAAATGTATGGGTAGTCAGCAGTTGCAGTTGCATTACAGTAGGAATGCAGTCCATCTGTATCGGTCCTAACATTAATAACCAATGTCAAATGAACCGTCAAATCTTCTGTTAAAGCGTGCGTGTATAGTAAATTTTGGCTTCCAGAAATGAACTTATCCAGAGATTTAACATTTTATTGGTTACTGTTGTAGTAACTTAAAGTAAGTTAAGGCCCCTTGCACGGTCTTGTGTCAAATACGTAAATTCTTAACCCTGGGTTACGGATGACCGTTCGATACATTTTGACACTAATTAACCCCGGGTTATAACTTAACACGGAGTTATACTCGTATAGTCTGCCTTAGTGGTTGTATTTACTTATGTAGGGAGTAATCTCCGGAGCAACTGAAGGGATTTTAAAAATTCATACACAGATTGAAAGCTAGACTATCTATGGCTTCTTTAACACGCTATTTTTATTTATTTATTTTCTTTACTGAGGAAAACAAACAGCAACAATCATACATAAAGGTAATACAAGCAGGTAGAACATAAGCCAGCATAGTTTTCACTAGTATATCGATACTTATAAGAAGAAATGTAATGCACAAAGTAAAAAACAACAAAAGTAATGAAAATAAGACTTAATTAAATACTGGACTAGACTGGATTAATTAGATTAGACTTAATTAATTATCCGAGGAAGTAAATAAATCCTACGCGACGCAGGCGAGGTAGCGAGCAACAGCAATGTCTAAAATACCCGAACTGGGGCTAAATTCAGGAACGGCTCGGTTACCTATCATATTCTCGAAAAGCTCATTTCCGAATATTAAAATTCCGTAAACGAAACTCCTTTTTTTCATTTTCCAAATTATTGTTTGTCCGAAATTTTATTTACGATATTTTCTTTTGCCAAATGTTTTAAAATCCATTTTTTTATTTGCCAAATGATTCAAAATCCAACTGCATGAAATTCCGTAGGATCATTTGCCAAATATATATTTATTCCGCAAAATTATTATTCCGCAAAGGTCATGGATACAAAAGGCGACGATGCAATTATGTGTGGAGCGTACCTAATATTCATTTTGTTGTTTAATGTTGCCCAAATATTTTATTGAGTTTGCTATGTGGGTAGGCGGTTTTGTAGGTGGTTATAAAAAAAATAACTAACAACAAAGGCATGCGGGAGCTTCGCTCCGCTACGCTCCCGCATTAGCCTTTGAACCTAATCTATCCGAGTCGCTTCCACTCCGAACCGTCTTGCTCGCTCGCTTCGCTCGCTCGCTAAAAATTAAGCAATGTTGTCTTACTCTGATGTTAGGTTAGGTAGATAATAAAAACTTACTTTCGGTTTTTCGTTACATTTAGATTATGAAAATATGGCAACTGATTAGGTTGGAAAATAAAAAAATGGATTATTGTAATTCGGGATTTTGAATTTGTTGACAAATAAAACTGTGATTAAATGAATCCGTGGCATTGTGAAGTTTTGGAAAAACAAAACTTATGGATTTTAAAAAGTCGGAGAACCGTTCTCGGATAAATGAAATTCGAGTAAAGGAGTTTCTAAACATCGATAGGTTCCCGATCGGCTCAACACAGTTTGCGAGCGGTAATTCAATCGTTTGGGAGAGGATAGGAATGGGTTGAGCTTGGGATGAGCCTTATTTTCCTTTTAATTCGCTTTGTAAATAAATAAATAAATAAACAAATAAATAAGACTCATCCCAAACCTCTCGCAAACCAGTGATTTTTGGAGTTCCTGAATAGCAGTTCAAACCAAACCCAACTCAAACGATTGAATTACCGCTACCAAACCCGTGAAGGCCCGTTCCTGAATTTAGCCCCTGAACTAAATAAAAGGCATGTTACGCGTCTAACACAAATCCGGCTCAGCTAATGAAGGCATTTTCAGTCCGATCCGCGATAGTATGTAGGTCAAGTATAGCCTGTATATCTATATCTACGGCATGAAACATGCAGCACGCCGGGCAAACAGCGAGTCATCTTGAATAATGAACGAGACACCGCTGTCTCGCTCGCACGCGCTGTTCTGATACTTTGATTAATGGAGATAATATGCTTCATGACATTTTATTTGGGCGTTTCCTTGATAGTTACTCAATTTACGCAGAATAGGAGCCTTTTACTGACTGATCTAATTTAAATAACCGACACTTTATTTGCGAGTGAGTAAAATCAATTTTCTTACGCAGTTTCAAAAATCATATTTACACCGATCGATTGCTTTGTTTATAAACAAAATAACTTATCGATTGTTTGCATTATATTCAGTAACGCTAAAGTATACATTTCAATATATTCGACTGATCTCAAACTGAACCGCGACGGGTTTACGACCGCTGCTTCGGTTTACGATGGATACAAATATTATCTATACACGCCCTTACGCGGCGCGGGAATAAAACTTTATAGGCCCTGTATTTCCATTGCGTGAAGAAAGAGGATTAAGAAAATATCAATACGCAGACTTCGCCGAGTCACCGGGCAAACATAAATCAGAGGATGTCACTACAACAACACGCGGCAGGGGTGGCCAACCTCGCCCCGCGAGCATTTTCCCGCGCACCCTACACTACAGCTGTTTCCCTATACAAGCTATAGGCACGCTTCCTGCCTATAATGGAAGCCCGGGAATGAGTTTTCATCTTTGCTGCTTTCTCGGCGCTCTGCAGGGATCTGAATGTTTTTCTTCTTCGGAGATAATGTTATACAGATTTTTTCGGCCGTTCTGTTCGTCGGATGATTTATAGTAAGTACGGCTCTGGGACATAGAGGAAACGTTTCGTCATAGTGATTTGGCTCGGCGCCAGCACTGACGCATCTCCGCTGGATCAACGTCCACGACGCACTGAACCGCGGTGAACTTTCCGATGTCTCGCGCATGCCTCCTGCGAGGCTTCATTTTTGAAAACCAATTCAATTAATATACTCAAACGGGTACGTATCAAAATATATAAAGTTTAAAACAAATAATGGACGAAATACATAAGTCTTTTCTTTTGATATAATGCAATTTTCTTGGAAATTCTCAACTTTACAGGATTTTCATAAAATAAACCTAACCTAACCTAAACAATAGTTTCAATCAATAGTTTCATAGAAAATTTTAGTATGTATTATGACCATTATGTATTTCGTCCATTATTTGTTTTAAACTTTATATATTTTGATACGTACCCACTCAAACTCGAGTACTCCAAAGTTTTCGTTAGTTGATAAAAAATTTAATTAGGTACCGTTTCGATTGACCGGGAAGTTGAACGGTGGGAAATGAGAACATTTCAGCGTATCAAAGTTTACCGAAATGTCGCATGCGGTAACGGAAAGAGTTTCCCAAGGCGGCAGCCGCCGCACCGCGTGTCTGCAGGCGGCGCGGCGCGGGGGGGGGGGGCGGCGCCGCAGGGGCGCGTGCCGTGTCGCACCCCCGCGATCGATACCGGGCAATGACCCCGGCAGCGGTCCGCGACCGGTGCATTGGCAATCCCTGGCGCGAATTTAACCCACATTCTGCCGTGCGCCCGCCGAGCGCTAATTACTCTAACGTACTGATTGCGCTGAAATATGCATCGTGCCTCGCCGGCTCAGCACTTCAGCTAGTGTTCGGTTTCAACACTTAGAACCTAACACTTTGACTACGGCAACACTAGGTACTTATACTACCGCACTTGACATCAATAGGTACTAACTAATAAGTCTGTGATTTTACGCAGATAGGCGAAAATTCGATCTAAGTTCGTAATGGAGTCGTCAATGATCAAAAAACACAACATCTAAGCAAGATTAGCAAGAATGACGAAAAAACCACGAAAATTAACTTAACTGACATAAAAGTAACGAAACGTGAATCATCAGCATATTTTAAGCAAAACGCCTAGAATTAAGGTTGCCCAAGGAAATTTAGTTCGGAGGGAAAATCGCCTCCTCGGCGTTGAGCGGCCATTGCACCCGGCTTACATAACACCGGGGGAGCAGAGGTAGCGAGAGGTAGGCCGCCACGCGGGCTGCCGCCGTCCCGAATGGGCTTAAGTCACGTGTGCTTCTTATACCAAAACAACCTTAACAACGATGACAATAAACTTGAGAATAGCGTACGCTGCGGCATGGAGTTGCGCGTAAAATGATTGATGATGCGTCTTAGCGTAGGGCGCGGGGGATGCGGCGGGCGCGGGCGAGCGCGGGGTTGATCGAACCGAAGTCAGCTACGTTCAACGGCCGGCATTTGTTTCAGACAATTTATCATGGGCCAACAAGGGTTTGTCGACCTAAAAACGACGATTGAACTTCGCTACGTAAAATAGGGTTTAACAGCGGATCAAGACTACTTCCACGCAGTATAGTACCTATTAAGTATTTCTGTTTGGGAATTTTTAAATATCGAACTGTTGAAACTGTTTCAAAACTCAAACAAATGAGAACAGAGCAAAATGTATCCCGCTTCTACAAGTATAAGGTCAGAAGTCTCGCGGCGACGAACAGTAAATAGTTCGTTTTTAATTCAAAGTTCACTTTAACCGCGATAGTTGTAACAACACAATTGCGACCTTGTTTCTAGAGCGATAAACATTAATTTAATTTTCACGGGGTGACGAGTTGATACTTTTGGTAAGTGGACGTTGTCACGTGGTGTCTAGGGATTCCCGCGGGTAAGAGCGAGACAGCGCGCCTCTCTCTCGCTCTGATGGCCGGAGATAGACACCTATCTGACGAAAGGGAAATGGTACGGGTACGTAGTTATTTCGGTGCCGCTTGTTTTGTGGCAATGTATAAGACTAATAACTTAGAAAATTAAAACTAGCTTTGTACACTGTTATCTAGTATTCCACGTGTTCGGATAGACTTCGGGTCAAACTACCTGGAATTTTATGGGAGCCTAGTACATTAATAACTAGTTTCACGGTCGACAGCGTGTTAGGAGCAAAAGCATCTTTGCCAATTGGTGGTAAAAGAATGGTTATGTTCGTATGTGTACACAATATTAAGTGGGAGATGTGACTAATGTAATGTCACAATGTGCGCTCATTAGCAAGATGTTATGAGTATTTAGCATGAGCTTCAAAACAGAGCAGCCAAG
This sequence comes from Archips xylosteana, assembly GCA_947563465.1. Taxonomy (NCBI): domain Eukaryota; kingdom Metazoa; phylum Arthropoda; class Insecta; order Lepidoptera; family Tortricidae; genus Archips; species Archips xylosteana. The sequence continues at coordinate 17,067,949 of OX387360.1, forward strand.
GTGATTTTATTTGAGTGACAAAAAATAAAATCTAATACCTTTAAACGAGCAATTCTTGTATATATGTATATATATATATATATATATATAATCAGGATCTCGGAAACGGCTCCAACGATTTCGATGAAATTTGGTATGTGGGGGTTTTCGGGAATGAAAAACTGATCTAGCTATGTTTCATTTTCAGAAAATCGCTTTTACTCGTGTTTTCCGGCTATTTTTGTTAGCATTAGAATATAAAGCTAAATTTCGCCGACTTCGAGCAGATCATAATGGCACATTAGAAATCGGGTGGTCGCGCATCCAGCCGACCTCGGTTCGATTCCACGTTTTTTTTCAAGAGTTTTAGTTTTTTTTTTAAGTTTATTTTTTATGAGAAAACGTCAAGTTTCTTCTTTTGTGAGAAAAAGTTACTTTTTTGTGAGAAAAAGTTACTTTTTTGTGAGAAAAAGTTACTTTTTTGTTAGAAAAAGTATTATAGGGAACGTGCAGTAACTATAGGCGGCAGCACTAATGCAACAGAAGAGACACTATGCGGACAGTAAAACAAACTTATCAAGGTAAAACATTCAAATTGATGGCACCCTTATGGCACCAGTTGGCAGCACCGTCTATGTGCACGTTCCCTATTGGGAGCACAGAACAGGAAAAGCCGGTTGTCTGTAAAGTCGGTTTACGGACGATAGTTTAACGTGACTCACCCCCCCCCCCCCACCCCCTCCGGTGTTTTTGTCAAATATCTTGAAAACGGTGCATCCTACGGCAAAATCAATGAAATTTTCATCCCCCCTTTAATACCCCCGCGCTCCCTCCCCCGCATCCCCTCCCCCCCCTCTCACCCCCCCACCCCCACCCCTCCGGTGTATATAATCAGGATCTCGGAAACGGTTCCAACGATTTCGATGAAATTTGGTATTTGGGGGTTTTCGGGGATGAAAAATTGATCTAGCTTGGTCTTATCTCTGGGAAAACGCTTGGTACCGAGTTTCTGCCCGAGCAGAGCTCGGTCGCCCAGGTACTGGGAACATTAACCGGGATAGTGGGATATACTTATTTCAATGGAACTTGTAGAATCCGTGTAGAGGCGAATATTTACCTGAAAGCAGAAAAAACATCATTAGAAACAAGTATAATGTCTCACATTAAAACTTAATAATAGTATACAGAATTTAAATTCCTTGCTTTTATGAAATAGAAAAGACTGCATTATCACATCACGTAATCATTCATATTGCTATGATTTTATATAAATGTAAGTACCAATATGTAATTACTGAAAAGTGTTTTTCAATAAAAAGATAAGTCAGTATGTAGTCACTTTTATTGCTAGAAAAGACGAAGCACAGACACATATACATATAACAAATATGTACTTCACGAACCAATGAAAAAAATGTGTACTACGAGATTCAATACGCATTAAGATTTTTGCTGATAACAACCTATCAATTTAGAATTGCCAGATAATGAGTATTTTTTGAAAAAAAAAAACTAAACTAATTCCTGAATTACACTTTTTCTCATAGCCACCTAGCTACATCGATTATTTGCCACCGAAAACCCCCACATAGCAAATTTCATCGAAACACCACCACACCTTATTAAGTTTGAACAAGTGCGTGTTACATTAGTTAGATAGTATGTATTTTAAAAGTTTATTTAACTCGCTGTTGGATCTAATTTTAGAAGTCAATTATAATTCACTTACTAGCAGTCGAATTGACTTGAAATTTGTGATACATAATATATTTAGGTTGGAGGACGATGCAAAAACAGTGACCGAAAAGTACAGTAAGCAATAAAAGCTTGTATTAAAAATGACATGCTTATTCACACTACTGTACAATAACCTATCAAACACAAAGACGTATCAAGTATCTAGTTTTTGCTGCCAACTTAATCGGCTTTGATTATGATTAAGATGTAACTGATCAATCATAAAAAGTGGATAAGCGTCGAGGTAGGTAGCGAGCAAGGTCGCGAAGGGGTCCGTGACAGCTGTCACATCTGATCAAGCGCGCTGGCGGGGCCCAATATCTGTTACACGCGAACTGTCAACGCGTGAGGGAGTCCGCTGTCGCCGTCTCTTTCCAGCAAGTCGCGAATTGCCAGTGCCAGAAAAAGGAGGGTTATTTGTTTTGTTATTGTTTAGTTTGGTAGTCTATTTGATATTTTCGACTATTTTTAACTTTTCTGGAGATACCATAAGATCCTTTTTTTCAGTTAGGTACGCAGTTTTATAAGAAGCGTGGTTTATGTTTATGGCTATATTGAGTTTTTCGTAACTGCACTTCAATTTAAAAAATCACAAGATCGTAAAGATCTTATTAAAAAATGGTAGGTAGTTAGTTGACGAGAACAAGTTCATTGATTAGATTTATTTAACAGAATATATTTATTTAACTGGTTATGGTTGCATTTTTATAAATTAATCCAGGTTAACAAACGGTGTGCCAAATTTCATCAGAATCCGTCGAACCGCATTAGCGAGAAAGAGTAACAAACATCCACACATCCATTCATCCATCTATCCATCCAAACTTTCAAGTTTATAAAGCCATATTTACGTAGTGCGAGAAATGCACGAGTTTCCTAACATTGCTGGACATCGTGGCTATGGATTTATACAATCGATAATCGACAGCAGTGTACCGCAACTCGTTTGATATTCCCACTCCATATATACGGCTGTATCGAAAGCATTGTTTAAACTAAAACCTAATTAATACTAACAGGTAGAAGGAAGTGGTTGATGTCGTAGTATTAACCTTGAGTTCGCAAGTCATTACACTCGGTCGCTCGTCATGACAGAATCCGACAATCGCAAACCCAAACGACTAAGTAGTATTGAGTCAATACAACTTAGGCCGATTTTTTTTTAATCCCAAGATAAAATTATCTGTCAGATAAATATCTGTAAGCTTTCCTTTTTCCTATGACTTGAGAAAAGGAAAGCGATAGTTTTAACTGACGGATACTTTTATCTGGGGGAAAACGAAGTCGCGGGCACCAGCTAGTTTATAATATAGTAAGGATAAGTATAATGGGGCTGTTAAGACGCACTACAACATCCCTCAAGCTCTAGCGAATAGGAACTGGCAATGTTGTGAATTAGCGCTCTATATTCAAACGTAACGGCGCCCGCGCAGCCTTGAGCGCCGAAATGTGAATGGGCACCACGTGTCGCCGTGACGTCACCGCCTAATCGATAAGTACGTAAATAAAAGATAGAACTACATAACTATAAGTACTTTTTAACAGCAATTATTTTACGTGCTTTTCACATTGCAAGTTTTGTTTTAAGTTTTTTATACTCTTTTAATTCAACTTGGTTAGATGAAACGCTTTATTGTGCTGTATATTATGTGTTTCCTCCGCTCTAGTTTCTGCTTCGCAGGATAACTGCCATTAGCCTTTTTGTGAAGTGTGTTTGTGTGTCTATATTTAATTAAAATAAAGGCTCTGCCTATGTTTGTAATGTATACACATTATAGCAGAGTTCTGATTCTAAATCCACGATCTATAAATCAAAGAAAATATTTCATGAAGAATGAACACAGAATTTCTATTAACTGCCTCGCATTTCTTGCCTTTAAATCTTAAAAGTACGTCGACTAACGATTGGCATAAATTAATCTCGAATTAATTCGTCAGTCTCCGCGTCTTTGTTTTTGTTACGTCATAAAATAGATCATTAGATCATTACAGGTTCGCGAATGATTTAACACGAATTTTATTGGGCGCAAGCGTCTATGAATTATTAATGTGGGAACTCCTAAGTACCTATACTAAGATTTATTATAAGACGTTCTAAATGTAACCTTGTCTTGTCGAGTTTAAGGTTTATTTTGAACCAAAACGCCACCGAGTTTCACTACTAAGTGATCAGGCTTTATGATGGATGGGTTACGTTTGAAATGGTGTAGCCAAGCAGTAGACTCACTGTCATTTTAGAAAAGTATCTAGCAGCTTAGTGAGAGCACAGAGCCTTATGCAGCAGACGGTGTCGGAGCGCTCTCGAATATTCTACGCGTCGAATATTAGAGTGCATCGAACCGACACATTATTTGACAAGTGCGACATACATGGCACTCGTACCTGCGATCGTTCCGAAGATAAACATCTTTATATCACCATTGTCGTTAAATAAACGACCAAACTGGTTGTTGTGAGGTTACATGGGGCGCGATACGGCTACGATCTGCGAATTTGCAAGTTGCGTTTTCCTTGCGTAAATGCCGGCCAGCCCACGTGCGTATATTTTTATGCAAAAGCGTACGAGAAGTGTTGATTGATGGTGAAATATTTGGGATATCCCTGCACCGAAATAAAAACAATTGTATCGTGCGCGCCGCTGGGTGAACGCACCGGCGTGGCCCGGTTGGCCCGCCGCCAACTCTCACGGTAAACGCTTCTAATCACTGAACTCTTAGCCAGTTAGTATGCTCCCTACAGCTCATAAACGCCTGATACTTGCTAAACTATTGCACCCAGGCGGCCACCTACTGCTTGCCGGTCATTATTCCTAGTAAAAAGCCAGTAAACAACTAGGTTCGTTTACACTAATGCCAGTGCCAAGTGAACGTCTGACGTTAGCGTTGTTTTCCTATTTTATGACAAATGCCTGTTAGAATTGACTTGACATTGCTTGAGTATGCGAATAAATCTTTCGTCTGATCGACCTCTGTTAGTTCGTGGATGGCGTGTAGATGCATGAGGAAACGCTGCCAAAATCAATGTACCTATTATTTGGCTTTTGTCTACTCTTGCCCCCGCACAGGTTCAGTACCTAATAAATAATTCTTGCTGGGTGCGCTTGTGATATTAAGTATGGTGCTATTTACAATTTAAAAGGAGTATTGAATTTAATGGAATAAAAATCTATAATTATTTGAATGATGACATAAAAAAAATGTAATAATGTATACGAATTTTCCAAGAATTTGAAATCTTTTTTACTTGTACGACCATTTTACAGTCTGAAAGAATATTTTGATAAATTATATGAATAGACATTATTATTATTAGTTATTGTATTGTAAGAAATAAGAAAATATTTATTTAGAGTAAAAGCGTTTACATAATCAGTATCCAGTGGGCCCCAAACTAGGCTGATAGAATAAGACTTTTGCGTGCCATATTGTGGCGGAGCATGCATTCATGTAACTGCATCCAACTAACATGACTATAATATGTAACACCTGTGTATGTTCCAGCAAAAAAAAATTTCATTTCATTTCATTTTCATTTCATTTCATTTGTTTAAGTGATACGATATTGTCTGAACGGAACTTTAGGCATGTGCCACCACCAGTAATTAAATGACATACTCATTGAGTAACATAATCTATTTTTATGTATACAATTGGCTCTATATATCGATTGCATAAATATTATATGTAGTTGCTAAGCTAAACAAGAGAAGTTCATCCTATTTAAAGATATATAAAAAAGTCTGCACGAGAAATATTTCTAGATATTTCACTCCAAAAGTTAGGTGAATTCATATTAAAGCTTTATCAGAGGTCTTCGAAACTGCTGAGAAAACCGTTGCACTTTAGATCTAAATGCGAGCGATAATGCTTATCGGATAGTGACCCGAACTGCACATTTGGACACACCAAAAAGCGTATAATCACCTCCAATGATCACAACGTACAGAAATGTAAGACTGTTTATGTATCGCACTTTTTATTGGTCTGCCGGCGAAATATCAAAGTTGCTAGGTATTTTGTGAGCGCGGAATGTTTTGCGTACCAGGCCACCATGACCGACGAGTCGTGTTTAGATGCTGATAACCCAGTGGCTACGACCTGCTTCATTGCCGAATACCTATGCCTGCTTCCGGCTAGCTACAAACATTCGCGAGAAGTCGGAACGTGAGCTAACTTGGACATTACATAACGAGTTTAATCCAATGTCATTGTATATATTCACGACGCAACGTTAAGCATAAACGTTAAGTTTTTGTGCAGAATCACGTTAAAGTAATTTAGTTTTTGGTAATTGAATCATATAAGTACGAAAACTGATGTGAAAAGTTTTATGCCTCGGGTGTGTTCTGAACGAGTTAATAACGCGTGAGCTGGAGTTTATCACAATGTTTGAACTCCGAATTCGCTGAACTTGAACTGCCACGCGCCGTCAAAAGGTTCAGTTGCATGTTTATTATTCCAGACAGACGAATTAATTAATAAAATTCAACTGAGTTCTTAAATAATTTAGTTTCGTACCTGACTTGATACCAGGGCTGCATCAGACGCAAGCGGTAAACGTCAATGTCCCAAAAACGACTCTATTTCAGGGATCACCGAGCACAGAACAATTCTATTTTTATTTTCACTCCGTCTTGACTGACAAGAATGTTTCATAAAATAGACTAATGTTTTTTAAGAAGAACTTTAACAGAAAAAGACAATCATTTCGCTTCAATAGGTCTTCAATTTAATGCTAAGTAGCATTTTAGGCAAAGCAGTCAGAATTAGTAGGCGTGACCTATCGCTATCGCTATAATTATTTAAAGTTTTATTCAAACATTTATATTTTTTAATTCACTTTAATACCTGATAATTTCGCACAAGAGGCTATCATGGGTAACACGCAAAGGGTTGCGTGTGGAGGGCTGCGGGCTCCACCAAACTCGTAACTTCAAAGTTAAGTCTTAGACAGGTTACACGTTAGTTTAGTTATATCATTCGCCCCATAAAGTACGAAAAATCTAACATTTCGCGTCCGTGTGTAAACCGTCTTCACACATCGTTATAAGACTTAGTACGTACATTCAAGCTGAAAAGTAACTTAACTCCTTACTACATTGTCTCAATAAACAATAATAACGATACGGAGACAGTTTGACATGATTCAAAATAAGCAACAGTGATAAAGTCAAGTCAAATCAAATCTAGGGTAAATGAGCATTTACTGGGCAAGCGCGCTCCATCGTAGGCCTCATCTTCGCTTTTTCATCAGGTGTGTGTGATTGTGGGCAAACGCAAGCCTATATTATATTGCAAAAAAGTACTAAAGGGCTTTAGCTACTCTGAGCTCAATTGTACCTTAACGTCAAATGGATTCGAAAACAGCGCCATCTAGCGATATTTTTATCCACGAGATCTCTTTATGTATTTCCAGGGCATCCCTGTGAGCTAGATGACGTCACAGAGAGTCAGGTATAGTGTGCGAATCTCGCGATACGATCGCGGCCTTGGCTATTCGGCTTTGACCTGCGCAAGCGGTTACGTACGTTGAGATCGAGTGAACGTTAGATACGCCAAATGAGGGCTTCGATGACGGGCTAGTTGCGCTAGTATTGTCAAGACCGTTTGACAAGTTTGACAATTGTGTCACGTTTGGGATTGTCTTAGAACTAAGAGCCACTCGCAAGCAACTACGGTACTAACGCCATCTAGTGATATTCCACTTGTAAGAAAAACCTTATAGAGAGGGCACAGAGAGTATTACGCGACACAAATGACGGCTGGACAAGACCTGCATACCATAAATTATTTTTGAATTAAAAATGATGAAAAAAACCCGAGTTAACTGGTCGAAATCTTTTGTTTTGACCTCTCACGACGATTTAAACTATTTTTTCTAAGTTTAAACTAAAATTGTGAATAGAAAAATTTATTCTAAAACAATTTGTTTTATAAATTATTTCACCTAAGAAAGCTTTTTATCAGCGAGTAACATATGTTACATTTTATCCCGATAAATTCCCTTCACACATTCCCTGAATGTGTAAAATTCCCACGGGAAGGTATGATCAACAGCTAGTGTCCAATTAAAATTCAGTATCCATAACATCAACAAATTTATCGAAAATGCTATGATATAAATTAATGGATCCCTACTTAAAATGATGATGGCTGACTGCAAAGGTAACTTTTCAGAAAATTACTAAAAAAAAACTTTTTGCAATTGAATTGGTGGTTGAAATGAAAAAAAAAACAATAATCAAATCACTTATTAACCGTAGACTTGTCTACGTTCCGTTTGCATCTACACGAAACGCTCTCTGAATGGTTTAAATTACATTGCAAACTTCGACATCTATTATATTATTCCGGCGATAATTCCACGGACTTGTTATGACTCGAAGCAAAACCGATCACAAAAACATTACAAAACATTCCTAATTTCGACCAACGTACCTACAATGAATTTATCCTTAGTTGTTTTAGTTACAACGCGAAAGCTCAAATAATAAACGAGGGGTCATTCACGTATTAGAAAGAAAGAAACATTTATTTGTGACAAAAATGGTTAAATAGTTGACATAAATAACATAGATACAACCTTAATCAGGTCGTCGCTCCACCTTATTGGAGACCTAACTTTACTTAGATAACTTACAATTAAATCGAGGTACAACCACCAAAATGGGGAAAGTTAAAAATCTTTGAAACACATTAAATAGCACAATCATCCCTGCTCGCTTACAAACTTCTAACGCCACATATTAAAAAAAAAAAAAAATATTAGGGGACAATCTTACACAAATCGATCTAGTCCCAAACTAAGCAAAGCTTGTACTATGGGTACTAGACGACGATAAACATACTTATATAGATAAATAAATACTTAAATACATAGAAAACATCCATAACTCAGGAACAAATATTCGTGCTCATCACACAAATAAATGCCCTTACCGGGATTTGAACCCAGGACCTCTTGCTTCGTAGGCAGGGTCACTACCAACTAGGCTAAGCGGTCGTATATTGAGGCAGTAATGGAACATGAAATGTAACATTAGAAGGACGTGAAGTCATAAAATTTTAAATAAAAAATAAAACCTCCTTCAAAAAACAATCAAAAACCATGAAATAATAATTGAACTGAACCGACTACAATAAGCATGAAAATATCTTTCTTCTAATCTGTTTTAAGTCGGTGCCTCAGCTCGAGCCAGCAGGAGTGGACCTAGTAATCTAACTTACCTACATACCTTACTATCTATAGGGCTTCTACACTCCTGCAAGCTCGTGCTGAGGCACCGACTTAAAACAGATTAGAAGAAAGATATTTTCATGCTTATTGTAGTCGGTTCAGTTCAATTATTATTTCATGGTTTTTGATTGTTTTTTGAAGGAGGTTTTATTTTTTATTTAAAATTTTTTATTTTTTGCTTTTTAGTTGTTTCTGTATAAAATAGATGCGTAGGATAAAATCATCAGTTTGACTTCGATATAAGGTTATGTTGAAAATTCTATTTTTAATGCTCGACGGGGTTATGTCGTTTTATTACAGAGTTCCATGATACTTTCTGAATGCAAATGCTCGACTTGTCGCCGAAAATACTCTAATCGCTATAAGTTTCTCTTGAATTTTTGAGGAGTTTCGTCAATTCCTCATGGATTCCATCATCAGAACTGGATTTTGGTAACAACGGGACCAACCTTGAAGCATGTGCTTTCAAACAACGAAAAAATTTTCCAAATCGGTTCATAAATGACGGAGTTCTGAGGTAACACACGACAAAAAAAAAAAAAAAAAAAAAAAAAAAAAAAAAGAACATACAACCGAATTGAGAACCTCCTCCTTTTTTTGAAGTCGGTTAAAAAACAAGATTCGTTCTAACTTACCTCTACAAATGGGGAACTTATGCCTTGGAGCGGGCTGTTCTTCGTTTTCATAGACGTTTACGTCTTCCTAGCTATACACAATTAAACTTAAGTTAAAAATTAAATGATCTTACGGCTATGCTTCGCATAATTTTATTTTTATAATGGCTGTTGCCCGCGACTCCGTCTGCGAAGAATAGAGGTATAAAAATAGCCTACGACCTATTCTCAGACGTACGATATAGACAAAAAAAATTGATAAAAATCGGTCAAGCCGTTTCGGAGGACTTCGATAGCAAACACCGTGACACGAGATTTGTATATACATATTAGAAAAGAAGATTTAAGTTATAAACTATCTAGAAGGCAAATTTCATCAGGATCCGTCAAACCGTTCTATTTAGTTATATATATTTACTTTTAGAATAAATGATTAAATTAAAATAAAACAAATATTTAAGGGGGGCTCCCAGACAACAGACATGATTCTTTTCCGTTTTTATAGATAATGGTACGGAACCCTTCATGCGAGAGTCCGACTTGCACTTGGCTGGTTTTTGCCGACTTTACTGGCATTGCCACCCTACACACACGTATCTAATTTGAAGACAATATCCTATCCCTTCGACCTGCGAATTTGAAAACAAATTGCATACGAACATAGCATGTTTAATAAAAGCTTGTTAAAAAAATAGTAATCACTCAACTATATCAATTAATGTAAATGTGTGCGCCCACGTTCGTTGATTCACTTGCACATGCACATACATTACTCACACCACCGCATACAGTTTTGACGATATTGTTCCATTTGCACCAGACGGACTCTCAGACGGGTTTTTACATATACATGCATGTTTATGTTTTCTGAAGCAACTCCCTTATTTACGAGACACGTAACTTGCTGAGATGTGTACCTACGCACGATCGTTTTGGCGATAAGCTGGCTTGCGGCTAACAAAAACAATGTTTTAAGGCATGTGCCTTAGCTATGTAGCTATAGGTATAGTGTATATGTTTAGGAGTCCTCAATTCCTCATGGTAAAGAAAACGATCCTTTCGTTTGAGGGTGTATGGCTTTAAATAAAATGAAAATTGGGGATGTCTATTTTTATGCAATGTATAGAAAATCGAAAACCATTTCGAGATAAATGCTTTTTAAATCGTTTTCTGTAGTTATTTAATTTTAATATTATGTAATGAATTTATTATATAACAAATAAGCAATGAACTTCATTTGACATTGGTGTAAATTGCGTGACCGGTTCAAGTCGTACTTTATTCTGTGTGGTTAGAATTCTTCACAATTTACGCGTGGATTATACTACGGAGTTTGATTTGGACCCGCTGTCTGACATCTAGCACTTTGTCAGTGCCAGTAAAGTGACATAGTGTATAGTGTACCACTACGCAAAAAATAATTAAAGGGGTTGCCTTATCGTAAGCATTTAGATAGATTTAGAAATTTGGCATTGTGGGAGCCCTCAATTATAATCTGACGTCATCAACTAAAATAGTTTCAATAATTAATTTTGAAAAAAGTAGAGAACTAAATGACAAAATATTGAAATTAGTTTCTTATAATTGACTTTTCTATACAAAAAAAATATAAAAACCACTGGTAATTTTTTTTGGACATTGCCAATTGCTCCAAGATATTATTAACTAGCTGTTGCCCGCAATTTCGTCTATCGCAATATCATCATCACCATCATCCCAGGCTATATACGTCCCACTACAGGCCACAGTCCTCTCCGAGCGTGAAAGCTTGAGCTGTTGTTCCCACGCGGGCCCAGTGTGAATTGGGAACTTCACACACATCATTGAATTTCTTCGCAGGTGTATGCATTTCCTCACGATATTTTTCTTTTTAAGTTTATTTCTTATTTTTAAAAATTTAAAGGTTTTGAACCCCGAATCCTGGTTGCCACGTGACAGGCATTGCCTACTAGTACTAATTTTATTTTACTTGAAAGCTCTCGGTAAATTTCAAATGTAATTTCGTAAGATGTGAACTGACGCTCGAACCCTTCAGTCCCGTTTGGTAACCAAAATTTCGTAACCACCAGAGCTGTGGCTGTAGGCAGTTACGAAGCTTTCGAGAGGCCGGGCAAACCACTAAAAGTTATGTTAGTATTAAAATCGTAGTGGTAAACATATTTGAAAAAAAAAATTGTGATGTAGACAAAAACAATCAAATTGGGCTCGTCCTCTTTTCTTGGTCGGTTAAAAATATTGCTTTGTGTTGCCAGCCTTGCCCTGGAACGGAAAGAAAGCGGCGCTGATGGATTTACTTGCGAATATTTAAAGATGCCCGCCCCCGCGGAGCCGCGTCATGCGCCCGTTACTTGCAATTGTCATGCACTGCATCAATTAGAAGAATCGGTGAAGTCACTTTTAATATAGGGGAGCCCAAGAGTGGATTTGTGAAGTTACTCGAGCGCGGCAGATTAATATACGGAGGATACCTTAGGTATATCCTCTAGAGTACCCCCATTGAATATGAGCACTTCATGTGGGGGGGTTTGCATAGGGCACCCTCGTCAAAATATTGAGTAAAAAAATTGATTCTTTAAAATACTCGAGCGCGTATTGTTTAAATAACAATCCTGAAAAGTTTACAGTTTCAGAAAAAATAAGTAAAGAGTTGGGAAATGAAACACTTGCCAAATGAATCAGTTTGGGAAAAATAATTAGCGAAACATTAGTTAACCTCGTCCACTGCTGAACATAGGCCCTCCCTCAAGATTCAGCAAACAGAACGGTCTTGCAACATCTATAATAGTAGGACAGGATAAATAGTTTTATTTTAAAGCTTGACTTGAAATCTGCCTCGTGAATAAGATCCCGACGTACTATCGCCCCAAGCGCCAGATAACCACCTTAAAGGCCCAGTTTGCGTGCAGTGGCTAGACATCTGTCCATAACAATCCATAGCAATAAACATCAACGGCTGCAAGCAAATTTGTTTTGAAAATGGGTATCTGACGTCTGGGGCGATGGTACAATAACCCAGTGCCTACACAAAACGAGAGGCCTAAGAACTTGTATTTAACAATAAAATGTTTAAACAAATAAATTGGAATCATGTTGTTATATTGCACTCACGGAAAACAAGTAAAATATTGCCGCAGTCGTCGCATGATCGAGCATTCAGATTTATTATGGCAATATATGATATTAAGGCCTTTGTGTTTTTGCATAACGTTGAAAAACAGCTAAAGGTCAAGCAGTAGGATAAAGTTACTGCGAGTAACAAGGTAACAATACCGGCCCTGCCTGCAGGGGATATGAAACAAATGAATTTCGTTAAAAGTTTAGGCATGACTTGGGTATGACTGACAAGAAACTATCATCATCCCAGCTTGTTTACGTCCCACTGCAGGGCACAGGCCTCCTCTCAGAATTAAAACACAAAACGCCGGCGAATTTGAGGGCTGTGGCTGGTTGTTACGAGTAATAAAGTGCCATCGTGTTTACATTAAGAAAATGAAAGTTTTATGGCGAATTAAAAAGTGAAATATTGATATTGCTTTTTAGAATTAAAGTGCTATTTGAATGTACGAACAAAATAAAATGTCTAACCGAAGTCTTCAGTTTTGCGTAGATACTTTGACAACATTTTGTTGGTTTTATGAAGTCTATTTTGGTCAGAGAGCACTCTCAAAACTGCAACACCGTAACTGAAAGTGGCAATAGGAAATATTTTTTGGCATTTGCTTTGTTTATAAGTGAAGGATAAATCGACAATTGCGCATGTATTCGCAAGCCTTGGTGCTGCTCTCATATACCGAAGGTTTCATATCACATGGAAATCCGGCGCCTTGTGGAGCCCAGGGCAGTCGAGGGCTCCGCGAGACGTGCCCACGAAACCCGAGCTTAACGTCTTCATTATCACCGCCATCGGCCATACGTCAGCCCGCACAGCCGCATAAACAATTTCAATTTTAATAAAAAACCTCATTAAGTACCCTGTCAAAACCGGCAGCCGCGACACCAAATCGAGAGTCCGATTATTCGATTACGTCATTTTGCAAACGGTGCCTCCTCGCGTCGCGCGCCGCATCGCTAATACCAGGTCCTGAATGGAGAATAACGTTATTAAGCTCCACAAATAACGCCTCTGAATGCAGATGAGCCCAGCGTCTAATCTAAAGTTGGCGTCTGTCACGCCGCTTGAAATAACGAGGTGCTCGCACAAATGCCGCCGCCCGGCGCCGCGACCACTGTCGGACAGAAACCATGCGCTCCCGACCCGACCAAAGAACACGAGCGCCGAAGCTTAAATTGCGGACGACACACGCGCCCGATGACCGCCTTCCGGCATACCAGATAGATGGTGTGGCCGTAATAAAACTCGGATTGTGTAATAAAAACCAGCTGTTTGGAGCAACGCCACGGGAAAAGTGTAAATTGCGCGGGATGTTTACAAACAGCGCGTCGTGGGCGCGTCGCCGCGGGACCCCTAGCGACGCCTCGCCACTTCACACAACTTTTACGTATTCGCTAACCGTAACCGATTCGCTCGAGATTAAATGCATAATCGATATACATTTTTTTTATCACTCGAAGGCGTCAACGTTTTTTGCTGCACTGTCATTATGACGGGACGAAAATTGCACTCGTATCGTTGCGGTCGGGTTTTCGTTTGAAACGAACACTCAATTAATATCGTATTTGATTTGACAGGAGCAAATTACTGATGGGAGTTGCAAAGCGGCACGTCACATTTGTAACCTCAATGCGTGAATGTCTGAGGGGGGACTTATGGAATGTTCCAGGTCTAATATGAAGTAGGGCGACTTGCGCGCGTTGTCGCGCGTCGAGGGCGCGACGCGGGCGGCGGGCGCGCGGCGGCTGCGGCCGGGCGCCGCAATGGAAAAGGTCAGCAGCGAAGCGCAGCCGGTGACGAATGTAAGAGGTTGATGAACGCGAACGATCTATTTCGGAGCGGGTATATGCGGCGGCGGCTCACCGAGTGACATTTAGACGAGCTAGGTGCATCCGAGACGGGACTATGAATAGGATACGAAAGGTCCTTGGAAAATGTTACGGAAACGAGCCGAACCGGCCAACCGGAGAGCTATAGGTCCTGCGCCGGCGGATCGATGTGAATACGCCTGGAATTTTAAGACTGACGAGTTGTTGTTGTTTACGCCAGCCGCCAGTAGGCGTGAGCCTGAGGTGTTTAGGCTGTGAAGGATGTTTAACGAGGCCCGGCAATAGTGGACATTCCGTGCGGCCGCCGCCGGCCGGCACCGCGTGGTGAATTGCGTTAAACTGTGAACAAATTAGTCTGCCTCCGCCGGACCGATCGCGGCACACACACGCACGGATCTAATTTTACGACCTTTGTTCGTAGCATACACGTTTCTCGAGTTAACTTATAAATGGGTGTAATTATACATATGATTGGGCGTCAACACTTGAAAAAACTGTGAACCTAGCACTCGGCCGACGGAACTAATTCGTTTTGAATGTATGTACCTCTAAAACGGTCGCTCTTAAGTAATGGAAAATAACCAGAAAAGGCACTCGAGCGAGTTAGATACTGATGATCGGACATAATTAGCAGCGAGCCGGCTATGGGCGAAGTAACCCATTAAACAAAAATGATACAGATCGTAAACATAACCGCGAGAGATCCAATTCGGAACATTTTAATTAGGGTGCGGCGGCATAATGCGATACAGTTTCGAGACAAAGCGAAGCACTAACAAGTATATAGTAAATAAGTGGCCGGACCGGTCGCGCCGCCGCGAGCTTCGCAGAAATTAGTTTTTTTCTCAAATGCGATCTCTTTCCACTCCGTCGCTTCGAACCATTAGGCTCAGCTTTCGGGCCACGTCGTTGTTTCACGACCCATTTGAGACCGCATTGTAAGAGTATCAGATTCGCGGGCGCTGCACCGGCCTGCAATAAATAGGTTAATTGATCTATGCTGATTGAAACACAAATCAGGGGTCGCTGACCGCCGCGGTGACCTAGCGCACAGGATATCTGCGCCCATCGAGATCGGTTCGCACGCAGTCCACTCAGACGCTAATAAGAATGAACGAGCAAGTCATTACAATGACTAACAATCGATTAAAAACGTCCAGTTTATTGGCACAAAAACCGCGCTTTACGAACCGTGTTTGGAATATTTTTGGCGCTCGACTTTTTAATTATTGAAATATTGCTAGATAATTCGGGGCGCGGTACTAGGCGCGCATAAGGTAAACACTGCTTTCATTTTTATTCGTCCTCGCATTCTATTCAGGTTTGGGCTGTCACTTTTTCTTTCATTGCGGCAGTGCTAGTGCGCGTTCGGAGTAGGATCTCGATCGCTGGCGGGCAGCCTTGACCTTCGGCGGCGATCGGTCGCGCGAGCGTCGACCCGCTGGAGCCGCGTGCTCGCTCGCTCGCTGCCGCGATGCACCGCGCTGTCTTCCGCAATTATGTGCGCCTGGTCGCGTGACAATATCTCCGCCCTTACTGCCTACTTACTCATTTTCTGTTGTTACACTGTTAAAGCAAGCAAGACATGCTGATTGACTGGAATGCGTAAATTTCACTACTTCGGGGTGAGCGTAAGCACTTAAAGTTCGTTCGTACTCTGTCTTCCCTTCGGAGGGAGGCAGGTAGCGTTATCCATTAAAAAAGTCGTATCAGTTTTTATTGCGTGCTTAGCCATTTCGCAGGCAGCATTCTTCCTCGCACTGGCGTCTCAATTAGCAGGTACGAGTAAACAGGAGATGGCTGCAAATGAGATGGAACGCCGGGATCGATGTCGGCGTCTTGCGCGCGCGCCGCGGGCAGGGGCGCCGCGCCGCGAGCCGTGACGCGCGCGCTTCCGCCGCGCACCACACTGCCCGACACGATGACCAACATATTAATAAGTTTTACCCATCCAAGAATTTTACACATTCGCTGGTATTTTTACGCTTTGTACCTAAAGCTGCCTGCGAACACAGCCCCAACTGTTTGGTTCTTGGCGCTGAATTTGACAAAGTTGGCTAGCCTTATTGTTTCTAGTTTTTGTGTTGATGGTTATTCTTTATGTTTCCGGGTGAATATTCGTGCGTTTTGACCGCGCGGTTAAACGTCATTACCATTCGACGATTATTACCACAACCGAAGGACGAATCGAGCGAAATTTCATCAAACTAGATTCAGCATCGGTACTGTCTTAAGTTTTCATAAAAAGTTAACCCTAACCATCATCCTTTTTAATAATTTCTGCTCAAATGGTAATGACAAAAAAAACCGCCGTAAAAACGCTGAATATTTACCCTTCCCGTTTTACTTTATGAGAATGACAAGTCCATAACCAGCAATTACCAAAAGAGTATTACCTAATTGTTTCGAATTTAATCATCATTATGTAAATTATTTTAAACTTGTTATCCGGACCATAAAATCTATACTAGAACTGCGCATTCGCAACGCGTTCTTTTAAAAAATAATACTAAGTACCTAATGCCATATGGAATAAGTTGTCAATTTCAGAAACTTTGAAATAATTTCGTAACGTATGTAACACATGTACTTACTTATTTAAATAATGTAGCATGATGAGACAGACGTTTAATCTTTTACATTTACAATGACGAAATTGTATCATTTTATACGCGCTCACGGCGCGGGCCGCGCGTGCGTCGCGCGTCAAACATACGAGCACTTGAATTATTGTGCCTTAACGGCGCACACACGTGAATGGCACATACACGATACACTCGCGTACGCGATTCATTCAATT
Source organism: Archips xylosteana (assembly GCA_947563465.1). NCBI lineage: Eukaryota > Metazoa > Arthropoda > Insecta > Lepidoptera > Tortricidae > Archips > Archips xylosteana. The sequence goes on from OX387360.1 coordinate 17,085,256, forward strand.
TGTTTACTCGGGCCGGCGCGCCGCGACGCCGGTCAAGAGGGGCGTCCATCGCGCGCCCGGGACCCGATCGCCACGGCCTGCCCGAACACACCCCGCCTTGGAACTCTCACAACCTCAATTCACGCATCCCTTTCCGAATTTGTAAGGCGCAAACGCGTTACTGAAGTATTATTACGTTAATTTCCAATTATCGTCCTTCGTTATCCTTAATGGGTGTATGCTGATAGCTTTTGTTTCGGCTTGTTCGATGTGTGTCGTACTGTATCATATGTCGGAGTCAATTGCGTTGAAGCAGTGTTGTCGGCTGCGACATGGAGTCGTGTCGGAGAGGCCGCTCCTCGGGCGCCCGTGAGGTCCCCAAGGCCTTCGCCGAGACCATCAACTCTTAGGTCATTTACTCCAATTACGTAACACCCGTGTAACAACTATATAATCGGTGGAATTTTTATTGACTAATTATTCGCCTTTTTTTTATAAGCGGTGAAGTCAGCGGATATAGCTAAATATTCAAGCGGTGTATCATTTCGAGGCTAACAATAACGTACAAAAAACTCGCGAGGCATTATCGCACGTCGATATCTATGGCGTTTAACAAATATACCTAGATGTCGTGCATTCGAGAGGTTTTAATGTATTTAATGTAAGCTGTATTGGGTCCGAGATGCAGCCACATTCCGCGCCGGTGACTCGGCCATTGTGGCTCTCGCGTACAAACAACGCCTGCACATTCATTAGATTTAACAACTTTTGTGAGTCGCGTGTCGTCTCCGCCGCTAGCGGAGTCAACGCCCAGACGGATTAAAGGGACGATTAACGACCAGTTTAATTTATAATCGGAATAATAAAGTCACGGAAGGACCGCCGGCGCAGACCTCCTAACTAACCCACATCGTTCATAACCCAAGTGTCAACAAAACGATCGGCCTCGCCCTCTGAATACTTAGCGACGCCAACCAGTTTTGGGCTCTGCGGGGTCGCGACACGGCCGCCGATCCTCTGCCGCCGCCAACACGCGCGACAAACGCTGTCCGCCGACTCACTTTCGGTTTCGCACAAACAGTGATTTAGAGTAGGGCGGTAAAAGGCACAAAAGAGTTGCAATACCGAAACCGGTCGACACGGGAGCGTCGAAAACTGCAATCATGTTAATAAGATGGGATGACATGACATGTTTGAGCCAAGTATTACATTACAGTGTCGGCTTACGATGAAAGTCGTAAATGAGCAAGTTTATGGAGGCGGTATCGCACGCGGCTGGAACTGCTTCCCGATCCCTTTCCACATCTGTCTGATAAAAGCCGGGCTTTATCGAGACCGGAAAACCTGGTGAGATTCGCCGGTGAGTGGCGCGGTACCAGGGGAGCGTGACTGATAAGGAAGTTACACAACAAGCAGTAGGGAGCCAAGGTCGAGGCAGATGTGGGAAGTACAGGCGCGCCGTTCACGGCTTATCTGGAGTGTTTGCCAAGTATAAATAAGCAGCGCCCGACACGCGGCCGCGCTGGCCGTGTTTACGGGTGTGAACGCACTCGCGCCGTGACGTCGTGAGAACTTGAACTAGCTCATATTAGGAGCCGTGTGTCGACGCCGACACGTGGCGCGAGCCCGGCACAAAGCGCCTTGTGTACGCGCTTGCGCAACTACTGTTAATTCGGGATTTCAATGCGCTGATAGGAATGTCCGAAAACTAGAGCAGGAGATTGTGTCTTCAGCGCGGCTTATGGCGCAACAGCTGAGGTTACGAGTGATTAAGTTCCCCAAATCGATCAAGTTTCGATGCCGATGACCGAACAGAACAAACTTTTTTCAAATCCTCAATCCCTGTTTGTGTGTTGCGGCGTCCGACCGATAAAGAGTTCACGCGATCTCGGCGGGAGGGCGAGATGACGCGGCGGCTAACATTCCAAAACCGAACGTTATTAATTCTTCTTAATGCCAATGAACGCTTAACACGTTTACCTTCGATTTGTGATTCCTTCACGCTTCCTGCTCGTCGGTGGAGATTTATCAGTTAAGGTTGTCCATTGAGCGGGAGCGGCGGCGGGGCGGAACGCTGAGGCGGCGGGAGCCGGTCGCAGCAGTGGGTCACTGGACCCGGGAGCCCCACGCATCCCCGCCGTCAAGGCCGCCGCTCATAATTAAAATGACATCAACCGCGTGGGAACATACAAATGGCAGCTCGCGACCGGTCCGACCGGCAGATTTAATTGCGCCACCGTCGATTAATATTGGCATAAACGACATTCGTCGAAATTGTTTGTTTGAACACAAACAACGAAACCGAAAGCGCGGGAGATGACAAAAAGACAAGAAAGTGCACAGACGGCGTGATGCGTCAGCCGCGTCCGCCGCATCGCGCGTCCCTGTCGCACGCGAGGAAGCGGCTGCTCGCTTACGGGACGTCTCTACTCTATATCTGGATCCGGCTGACGGATTAGACGAAGAAGGTCCGAGCGCGTCGCGTGTGGCCGCGACATTTCCCCCATAACAATGAGTGATAGTGCATCCGTCCCTTTCGCGGCGGACCTTGCGGTGCTGTTGCTCCGGCCAGGTTCAACATCCCAGACCTTGGGCCGAGACCCCGCAGCGGCCGCTGCAAACTAGTTCCTCGCGCCTCGCCTGCCTACACAACCTACCACCTGCAATAATTTATAATTTAGCCACTATTTTTAGCACCTTATTGAAGGCGAATGACGAAAGTGTTTAAGTTATGGATTGCGAAGGACATAATTGGCTGTAAATAGGTTTGTTTGTCGGCGGATTCGCACGGCCGGCGCGGGTCACCGTTTGACATATACGACCGACCGTAAAAAACCGAGTAGTTTATGATTTCTCTACCAGGAAAACTAATGAAGCGCCGGTGTGGTCGCGACGCGCGCACCTACATCAAATATACGACCGGCCAATTAGATGTCGGGCGCATCGCGAAAATATAAATATTAGTAGAACCGACAAAGGTTTTTAATCACCAATCTCGATGCGTTTTGCTCGTTTTGCGGTCCGAAATTACAGGTTGCGAGTTCGCTCACCCCGCGCCGCGCTTAGGGCAACTATTGCGACTCGTGTGAAAAATTACCGAACATTTTGCTCTTATTTCTTATTATAAGTGGCATTCGATACGTATAATTTTTGTATCCGGCCGAATATATAAAGGAGGTTGCGCGGCACGCACATTTCGATTAGCGGAATTAGCATTGATTTAGCATGTTAAACAGGGCTGATCTTATAGTCCTCGGTTTTGTGGAAAAGAAGAGTTATTAAATGAAAGGGAATGCGTTGTCGGCGGTCGTGAGCGGCGCGGGCGCAGCGAGCGCGAGTGCAAGTGCGACGTAGCAGGGCGGCGACCGGCGAGACGGGTGACGTCACGGGCGCCGGAAACGGCCGCGGCCGCCATCATAGTTACGGTTACATTTTGAGTTTAGAAGAAAGTGTTCGGCGCTCCGTGGGCTAGGTCAGTGCGAGCCCAATTGTGAACGCACGAAAGGCTCTGCTCACAACAGCCTCTCCTCTGTGATGGTCGGCGTGTTGGGTAATAGATCACAATCGTACGGAGAGTTGGCGTCTATTTAAAGACTACAGTAACATCTACTTTAAAGCTTTATTATGTTAGTAAATTGTGTCATAATTTATAATTCTATTGTCTTGTTTGTGCCATTAAATTACAGAAACTACCGTCCGTAGTTTTAAGTTTTAATGTACTTCTAACACTATTTTTACTCTGTGATATTATTTAATGTAAAAGTATGGCTATACCCCAATAAGGTCTTGTGTTTTTTTTTTTATGTTTTTACCTAAATAAAATAAATATATAAAAAAAAATAATTAAAAATCAACAACATTAAATCGTGTCATAAAATCATATTTAATTAAAAATGCTTAATTAAATCATTTTTTACTATGCCGTTCACGTATACGAAAAGCAAAATTCGGGTTCGCTTATGTTAACAATTAAAAATTATACGGCCACAGGCGTAGCTTTATGGAACTAGTTATTAACATGTCCTTACTGTGCGTTTAAAAATACTTTAGCATGTTTCGATTCGTGTTTAAGCATAATAAAATAAGTGTACGGCAGATGTTCCGTTCGCGGTGATGAACACATTAATTGCGACCCCGGTGAAGGTTTACAAGACCTTCGAATTAAGTTGAGATGTCGTCAACGTAAACAGAACACAATTATGATGACAAAGACTGCAGTCAACGGCTGCTATGAAGTAAATCCTGACACATGGTTCCTCCTAAGTCCCGGCTTTTTCTAATCAATGTAGAAGTTAAGACCTAGATAAGAGTCATACGTTTTGTAATTTTGGAATTTATTTAAACACGTCTTTCAAGTTCTTTATTCATTGAATAATTTGTTCTTTATACAGGGTTATTTTTAATTCACTGACATCCTTTTAACCCTGAATTCCTATCACTCAAACAAATGTTTTTTGTTTTACGACTTTTTAAAATGAAGCACTTTTTAAAATGAAGCACTTTTTTTCCCATACAAATACACAGAGTATCGTAAAAATAAGAGGAAATCTCAAATTTTCAAAACGTTATTACACCAAAAATATTAAGTTATGACAAAAGCCGTAAAACAAAAAACATTTGTTTAAGTGCTAGGAGTTTAGGGTTAAAAGGATGCTAGTGAATTACAAATAACCCTGTATAGTACATTCGGCCGTTAGTCTTACTGATGATTTGTTCTTAAGTACGCCAGGACTTAGGAGGTTCCATGAAGTTTCTGAATATTCACAATGTGAACCATAGGAAAATAAATGCTATACCTGCATACTTGTCGCTTGTGACAGAATAATAATAAAATATTATATTTTTTTATGGTTCGCATTGTAAATAATATTCAGAAACTTCATAGTTATGCAAACTGTCTGTGTATGGAGTTCAAAGATGTGAAAATGTAATGATTTTGGTATTTGTTTTTCAGTTGTGGTTTAGAATGATCATGGAAAATAATGCAAGGGTTTATTTTCTGGGTTCTTCAGTGGGTTAGCCAGTGTCTAAATGTGCGTTAGGTACACAAAGTTACCATAAAGATAATGAAATACCAACCGTCAAATTTCTAATTTACTACATTTTTAGTTGATTAACCCCCTGTTTCACCATCCATTGATCAAATTTATTTGACGGATAAATATGATGCCATCTCTGTGTGTTTTGTTCGAATAGATGGAGACGGCATCACATTTATCCGTCAGTTAAAATTAATCAATGGGTGGTGAAACAGCCCCTTAAATTTACTTAATCGAAGACTCGACGGCTGGTTTAGAATAATTAAATGTTAATCAATTCACGGTACCTAAGACAAAGCTTACAAAAGTGTAACGTAGTGTATAGTGTAGTGTCACGCATTTAATAAATAAAAAGATGGTTTACAGAAGTCAGTATAAAAGATTCTTGAAAAATAATAATGTAAGGGTAATGTAACCAGAATCATGGGGTGATATTTGTAAATATAGGTATTTAAGTGTAGACGAAGTTGACTAAAGTTTTTTTGTTTTCTTCTTGTTAATTTTTGTATATTATTATTTTGTTTATCTATTAAAATACTATCTTATTATATGTTCAAGAGCATTCCGTGTCTAAAATTGTGTTTATTTTTAATCATTTTATTTATTGTTAGTTTTATAGTTTCCTCTTTCAAAATAAAAATAACCTATATACAGTTAAAAAAATTAAATGATAAAATTTCAATGCCCGCGTTAAACAGGTATCGGTCCTTTGATTAATATTCCAAACTCCGCCGATGACGAAATTAGGACTGAATAGGAGGAATACTTTCCGAGAACCTGACAGATTCCGATCTCGTTCGCTTTTCCAATAACATTTGAACAACTTACAAGTTTTTGTAGGACGAAATAATTCTTCAGTGATCCAATAATTACCTGCAAATAAAGAAACAATATTTAATTATTACTGTGGTCAGAATATGAAAGGTGACCACTTAATATAGAAACACACTTAAATCACCTGACAAGGATAAATAAATTTAATAAAAAAATCAATTAATATAAATGAACGCACATTTTTAAAGGTAATAAAGTAAGAAGTAAATCTTGCTTTAAATGACCGTAATTATTATAAGCTGTAAATTAAAAAACTGTTGTAATGTATACCAACTGAGTAGGTACCTGACTTGAAAATAACCTGAACTGGGTTCAATGCGCTGATTAGCACACCCCACTACAGTCTACGTGGCGCTGACTAAAACAATACCATCGGCCAGCCATCGAGAGACAAAGCTTTTAACGCGTCTCGTGTAGTGTTTTCATTTGATTACCTCCAGCGAAATCGCTTTGCCCACAACTGGCCGCGACCACAGCCGTACGTCATTCTGAACAATCGACAAAAAAAGCACGCAGTCAGTTCTGCCGACTCGAATTTACTCACGCACGATCTTTGTCTCGGTAAAATGAAAGAATTTCTGTAAATAACGACTGAGATATGCGTCGCAATGCAAACACGAATGCTTGCGCGCAACTGCAGCTCAGGTGTCGCGCCTGCGCGCCTGCCTGGTCGCATCCTCCGAGCCACACCATACCTAGTCGGTATCGCGACCTAAACTTCAAAATCGAAATTGAATTTTATTAAATTCTTTCGCGCGTTCAAAGGCCTGTCACAAGTACCGAGTAATAACCATTATTGTGCTGCCAATTCAGCGTGACCCACTCCGCGCGTTCATTGTTCCCGGCTCGCCCTTGATTGGTAGGGTTCAACGTGGAATGAAGGGTCACGTGAAGCTGGTCGGGGTATATTTAAATACGCGTCTCAGCCGTTAGCGTTTCCGATAGGCGCGTGACGCACTACGACTGGAGGCGAATACTAAATGAGTCACTAGTAATAGCCGGGGTCAGCGAAACAGCTAAACATTGTGGACCCCACGGCCGCCGGCGCGCCACCGCCGCGCGATCGGGCCCCGCTTGTGCTGTACATCGCAAGCAGGCCACAATAACCTAGCTACACTCTACCTTGCTACACCGACATGTATAGCGAATAATAAAATGTGTTTGCCGCAATGAAATGCCTCAGTACGACCCTATGACAATTTATCATACTCCACAGGTAACCTATTACCAATAGCTACGACGCCTATTCGATATCATATCACATGTCATTAATCTTCAACAATAAACACTAACAGTCACACGGAGAAATACTAAGTAATTCACATGTCAACTTGGCGAATAAATTTAAATGAAAGACCAGAGGTAAATTACATCCAATTTGTGCCAATTATTGAGTTTTAATAAGCCGATAAATGGATGTTGCGGCGCGGCAGGTGAACAACGCGGGGCGGTGGGCCGGCCTCCAAAACGAGTCTAGACTCGAGAGCTTAATGAAAATAAATAGACTTGAGGACAACCAGCATTCCTACAGACAATTCATTCGTACCAGAGGTAATTATCATGTTGATTTTTAAAACAGAAACTGAATGGAGAAGTAACGATATAAAGCGAAACGAAGACAAGAGGGGACCTTGAACTCGAGTCTCGGTCTGCGCGGCGCACCAACCGATATCAATTCCCACGAAACCGTTTAAAGTCGTAATGTGTGATAAAAAGTAATGAACAAATTCTCGCCGGTCGTGATTACTGCACAGGGACATAAGTCAGCGTACCCCCGGCCCTGCAGTAAAATTAAAAACGCGTAAAGGCTGCGGCGGTCGCGCCGGCCCTGTCGACTTCAATTAGATTTCGCGAAAGGCGAACAATAAGAAATAAAATCTGATCTTTTACGAGCTCTCTGTCAGGCGTCGGTCAGCCGAAATGATCGTAAACGCGGGAATGCAACGGGCCCGTGTTGCTAAAAAACCAAGAGTTACCCCGAGTATCGGCTGCGTTAACCCGAAGCGGCCGAATCGAAATTTGATGGCCACTTTATGGTCCCAGAAGTGGGTCATACCCTCACACCCGCCGACCCCGCGACGCCCGCGGGCCGAGGTGTAGCGAGACACATCACCCGCATTAGCCTCTACGGAAAACTAATTTCAACCGGCTCAGCGAAGACTGATTAGTTTTCTAGACGCAAGATTAACGTGAGAAACTTAGCCACAAACAACAAGAAACTTTTTTTTGAAAGATCGATTCATTGCAAATTCGCGTTTGGAATTGAATTCGCGGCTGCCGGTCGCACATCGCACACGAATACTCGCGGAATGCAAAACGGAATCTCGCTCGGGCTTTGTTGCGGATTCCCAGACAGCGGCGACGGAAGGTAAAAAGCGGTCGCCCGAACCGCCTTATAAATTATGAACCCAAACGAGGGTTATTAGTTGTCGAAATGACAACACCGGGCCCCGAAAGTGACGCTGTACCGTTACAAAACCTAGCGAAGGAGCGAGGGGCGACATAACAAACGAAGGGCGATAGGGTCGGATATCCAGTTTCCAGACTCGTTTGTTTTGCTCGCCGATCGAACTCCGAATTTGCCGCTTAAACCACTCGGTGGAACGAAAACGCGATTCAAATTAAGAGCTCGATTGATCGATAATCGATTTAACGAGAGCAATCGTCGTGTTATTAATTTATGGTGACAAAGAGGCATACAACAACATTGTTATCGGAGTGACATATTGAACTGTCCGAGACCGAGTAATAAGTCAACGACTCGGAGTGAAATGAAAGAATCCCCTTGATATTGATTGTTATGCATCAGCTTGTTTGTTTGGGACCAGATGCGGCTCTATCCCGCACAGTGCTGAGCTGGTCACATCCTACTGAGTCCCTCTCCCTGTCGCTGGTTTGTTTACGCTTCTTTGTTCATTTCCGCATACCTACACGTTTCCTTGGTTATATTTATTAATGTTCGCTCTCAATAAACGCTTATTCTTTCTTTCTTCCTTTCCTGTCTCACCCTCGGAATGTATGCCAGCAGCGTCCAATTGGTCCAGATTAATGCGTCGTTTAAGCGCAAGCGCAGCTGATGCAAAGGAATGGAATCACGAGCGCACTAAATTGGATGGTCGAAAAGTTTCGCCAACGAACTACCACAATTAGTTTAATTATTTCACAATACGGTTGCCCGTATAAATAAATTGACGTGAATCTACTGTATAAACCAAGGAAAAAGTCTTACGCAACAATATTATTTTTAGTTGTTCAAGTTATGTGTTGACAGATCTTGAAATAGTTACTTGTATTAATGTTAAACTGGCGTCTGATAAAGTTTATTTATGAATGCATAAATAAGATAGAAGGTCGGCTCTCACGCAATCGAACATCGAGGTAGGTCGGGGAACAGGCAGACAGACATATTAACCCCGACGCAGTAAGGTCACCAATTAAAGGAAGCACAAAAAACAGACCGTTCGAAACAGTAATAAACCCACCTATTAAATTAGACAATTTAAATAAACTTATTATGAAGTCGATCGTATTAAAGTTCTTGGAAGCAAATTAGTTTAGGTGTAAGATAACGTAGGTATATGTAAAGCCAGGTAATTATACTAAATCTGACGCATCGGGCGATCAAAAACTCAATAAGTATTAAGTACCTAATTGCGATTTTCTGTTATTAAAACATCAAACGGGATGATTGATTGCAATCTATTCGGTCGGGACTCGGGGTGCTGCGACCTCGCTAACCGAGCATTGTTTTCATTCGTTCGACCGTCTAGCGGGCCATGCTCGCCTGGTACCTACTTATTCATATTGTGAGCTAATTAATCATCTTAGCTTCAAGTTCTTTCATTGGCGTAAGCAATCAATATTGATGATGATGATAATATTTGTTAGTAGAAATCGAAATGTTATTTTGTACCTACTTGTCTGATATTTGATGCACATAAATTTAAAAACCGGTCAAGTGCGAGTCGGACTCGCGCACGAAGGGTTCCGTACAATTATCTATAAAAATCACGTTTGTTGTATGGGAGCCCCCCATAAATTTTTTTTCTATTTTAATTTAATAATTTATGTTTAAAGTCAATATATAATTAAATATTCTGTGAATATTTCAAGTGTCTACCTGTTGGCGTTATCAATATCGAGCAAAAACGAGCAAAAAAATCATGTTTGTTGTATGGGAGCCCCCGTAACTATTTATTTAATTCCATTTTTTAGTATTTGTTGTTATACCGGCAACCGAAATACATCATCTGTGAAAATTTCAACTCTCTAGCTATCACGGTTCCCGAGATACAGCCTGGTGACAGACGGATGGACGGACGGACGGACAGCGGAGCCTCAGTAATAGGGTTTCCGTTTTTACCCTTTGTGTACGGAACCCTAATAAACTGACTGTATTTGGTCTTATTCCTTTCATTTAAGATTTTACGGTGCTAATGATGGGTAGCATTTGGCGCAGCATTTCCCAGTGGTTGTTCAACTAAATTAATTTAATAAATCTCTTACAATTAAAAAAAAAGCATAAGGGTTGGTGTTGGTTTCCAGTGTTCAGTTAGATTATTAGCACAATAAAAGTCTTGTCTCAAATGTTTTAGGTAAGTAAGTACACTAGTAGCAGCACAAATACTTGGTTTTCAATGTTGCAGACACTTTACCAGGACAACATGAGCGCAGTGGCAGTGCAGAGGTTATGAAATTGCGTGCGACCGCAAGGCATCCGGCGGACAAAGACGCCCGCGCCGGACGAAAGCTCGCCGGATGCGTGTAATGCGCAGATATTGGTGTGCGCGGACGCGTAACTATATTTACCTACTTATCGCGCATTGGCTGCCCTACAAGCATCGTGGCTTCCATTTGAGTATTTTTAACAGACTTCGAAAAAACGAGAAGTTATCAGTCAGTCGTGTTTATAATTCATTTTATGTTTGGTCGGACAGCAGTAACTTTTTACAGTTCAGAAACCAGCTTTTTCCAAGTTTAAAAAAATACCTAGATAATTGATGATGATGTTTACGATAAAATATTGAAACTGGTCAACATGAATGGGGTTGCCAGAGCTTGTTTTTGGACTCCAAAGACAGTGTGGTTTTATCAAAACAATCTGTTGTTTCAGACCGTCATGTGTTAACGTTTTCTTCAAAAGTTTATTCAAAACAACACAAAACTCGTCACTTTCCATCCAGCACCCATTCCATTTTTTGTAAAAGAAAGCGAAGTAAAAAGCTAATAGATGTGTAAGAACCTTACCAGGGATATTATGATCACGCGAGTGGTCATCCAAAGGTATCAAATGAAGCGATCTATCAGGCTACCACAACGCAGCGCAGGGAAGCCGGCTATGTGTGGGAGCGGAACTGGTTTGCCTATTCTCCAACCACTCTTACATCCTAAGGACCTTTTTGCCTATGCTATCGTGGTGTTCTCTTACACAAAAATTATTTGTTGTTAAGTTAACGCTTTCCCAAATTCTTCGAACAGTTTTTGTAAGTCTTGGCCGAGGTTCACGCATCACGAAACACTTATTAAGCTCGCAATCTCTTTTGTGCAGCTCGACCGTGTCAGTAATATCGGCAAATCTTGCACTGCGCCCAAATTGCATTCGTAAAAGCATCAAAAGATGTCAAAACACGACTTGATCCTGGCAGTAAAAGAAGTCTTTGTTCGATGAAAAAAATGAATGGATTCGATGCCTTTATACCATTTTTGAAATAAACGGTATTTACCGGTGAGAATGGGGCGGGCTCACGCGATGTGACTGCTCCGGCCGGCCAGTCGCCATTACGAAATAGAACAAGGGTTCTCAAAACAGTTAAATGTGCTAGAAACCTTTCCCGCCCGGTCTAAGTTTAAAAATTTAAATAAGGTTACGTTAGTACTATTATTATATTCTGTGATAAGGTATACGACCGAGTGCTGGGGCTGTATTCGGGGACCTGTTCCAATAGTGGACAACTGTAATTTAATTTCACTAGCAGTAGAGGTGACAACACGGTGTCTTCCATTGGGTTATTTCAAACACTAGAACTTTTACCTTTAAGTACCACTAGTAGGGGTGCGTGTCGGGTAACTTCCTCGTTTGCCTCGCGATTGGTGGGACCTCGTGATTCTCCACTGCGGCCCGATGGCGGTTGGGACCCCGTGTGATTCTTCACTCCGACCCGATGGCGGTTGGGACCCCATGAGCTAGACTTTGTTTCTCCACTGCGACCCGATGGCGGTTGAAACCTCGTGAACTAGACTTAGATTTACAAGCCCCCGCGCGGAATGCAGGTCGTTCGCCACCTATCTATTAGCAACGACCTCCAACACTAAATAACGCATGATAGGTTAATTGCTGTGAACAGATTAGCTTTTGGCAGTTTTTTTCCGCGCACTAAAAACATGAAGCTCTTTGTTTATGGTCCATAATTACAATGCGATGGAGAAGCAATCACCGAACCCGTCATTATACTGTACAAATAACTACTTATTTATACATTCATAGTGAAACAAGTTAATGTGATACCTATAACGGCCACGTTGGCCCCATCACGGCCTTATTTAGTTATTTGTTTATTAATTGGCAAATTGATGTCAAAAAAAGGGATGGCTTAATTTTATCGGTATATTTTATAATGTCTCGGTTGTATAAAAATAAACCGCGCTTAAGTTACGGTAAAGGAAAAATTTAGATGAATATCAGTGTTTTTTGTGTGTTTTTCAAACGCCGTTTATGATTTGTGGTCATTAGTGCAGCAACGGTTCACGCTGCACCGCTGCCTGACGCAACGCGCGGGAAAAAACGTCTCAAATAACAACAGTTACGGTCGATATGAGCGAAATATTATAATAAGATAATCATACGTCTGCTCTAACCGGCGCGGTTTTTTGCCGGAGCTGCCATGTCTGTCTGGGGATTTATTCCCGCCCCGTTTAACTAGTTCAAGGTTGGAGAGCAGAGACTTCAATGAGCGCTTTATGATTTTGAGACGGGTCGTAAGGTCGTCGGGTCGCCGGGTAGCGTCGTCCCCGTGGCGTCGCCGCCACACAATGCCCCGTGTGCGCACTCAATAGGCCGCGCACAATCCCGCTCGTAAACACTAATCTAGTTCCTATTCGCATGCAACACGAGCTTTTTTATTGCGACTAGCATAAACCGACCATTAATTCTGCAGCTATTTGTGTAACACCTACTTAATTTTAATCGTCTGTTATGTACGGACAAATCGAACATCGCAATAAAATTTAAAATGCAATAGACTTATTTAAACTAATTGGCTACTTATGCTAATAGGTCGGGGTCCGGTCCAAAAATGCATTTTGCCGAGCGTCGCAAAAAGTGTCGATGACGAAGGTATTACCTTGTTTTGTAACAGAGGGCAACGCTCGGGGAGTGACCCACCGGCGCGACAACACGACAAACAAACACTCAGACTAATCGCCGGCCACGTGACCCTCACACGGAATATACCATTTATTTATTTGCTTAATGTATTTTGGCCATGTGGTCCTCAAACCATCGATATAGAAACATTCGCATTGATAAAATTAATTAAAAGCTTTTAATAAAAATTGTTTTTTACTGGCTACGGTATTTACGACCTACGCTAACACTAGGACTACCATACGTCTGGATTTACCAGGACTGTTTGGATTGTTTGTTTTTTTTACCTAAATATTTTGTTTTCGACTAAATTTTTGGCGACTTGGAACAGTGCCACAAACTTATCCGACCTTAAATTGACAGTGGTGTGTCTCCGGCATTAGTTCCAGTTTTGACCACCGAATCAAATAAGTTTGTAGCACAGTGCACAGTGCAGCGCGCGGGAACTACGGCCCAAGCCCTCTCATTCTGAGAGGAGGCCTGTGTCCTGCAGTGGGACGTATATAGGCTGGGATGATGATGATGATGATGTCATGACAGTGCATTCCAGCCATGCACGTCACATCAAATGTCACCCTTCCTGTACCGACTCAGTTAATCATTAATAACTTTAAAACATTATCTCAACACTTTCATTCACGGCAAAAATAAATTGCCCCTGGGTAGCTAGGAACTCATTAGCTCATTACACCTCCTTGATCGAGCATTTCGCACAATAAAACGCCGGTTGGTAATAACGTGACATTTCACTTTCCGGGTTCGGCGGGCAGAGCGGACCACCGCGACCGCTGCAAAGTCATTCACGAGTCACTTTGTCAGTGAAGCAGGTCACCGCCGCGAAATAAGTCATCCATGCATACATTAGCTTTAGATGTATTAAGATAATTTGCATTAAGTATCAAAATATCTGTCGTCTGGCGGCGCGTTTGATCTGTGCGAGTCGCAAGGACTGTCCGACAAATCTACGTCCGTGTGCTCACTGTCCTGTTCAAATGTCAGTGAATCCTAAAGTGAACCACACAGAAGTCCTGTCGACGAACTGAATCGCGTACTAGGATAGAATCTATTCACGATCAATGTTACAAATGATTTCTTTTGCAGATGTATGAAATGTCAATTTGACGTCTCGATTCAGTTTCTTCGATTGTACGCACTGTCAAAAAAATCTTAAACTAGTAGCTCTAGCTAGTCTTGCTAACGCATATGAAGGGCGTAGTGTAGTCCTATGCATAACGTTAACGTAATCATTCTAAAACAGTGATTTCTAGACTTATTCGAAATTAAATCCTGATTTTTTCATCCCTTATCATGTGGAACATCTCGCATTTCGCACGCCACAGTGTTCGCGAAATACCAATTTTGTTACCTACTAGTTTCGACCACCTTGTATCATAGGGTACTTACAGAAAACTATCCAAAAATGTCGTAGTTCATGATAATGGGTTAAAAACAAGTACAGTGCGATTTTTCCGTCCCATCTGTTCACACTATGTTACTGGCATGTTGTTTTTAATCCCCGCGAAATACGGTTTTAGGCTCGGAATCAATGTTCTATTAAGTTATGAGATAAATAAGTGTGCCAACTTAAAACTTTTATTGGTAATAAATCTGTCATTGTCAAAAGCAATTAATTCGAGCTTCTGAAGAATGAAGCGCTGGCGAGCGGCCTCTGAGAGTGCGAGCCGAAACGCCGACACATCCATATTTCAACTGCCATTGACATTATTAGTTTTTCGTCTTAAAGTGATAAACATCTACATGAATTTGGTAATGCCCTGTTGTCGCCGGTCAGATCAAACGGTGGTCATGTCAAGGCACCGACTAACGCAGATCCCCAACAGAATTTAACAACACCAAGATAACTTGAACTTATAAAGTCACCAGAACCGCAAGAGGGTCCTTTTACGCTGGTCTGAATACCGACCAATATTCTATTTAAAAATTAGCCGAATTCGTGATTTTGTCCGATGCCGCCGACGACGACATACCTCAAATATCGGCTACGTTATTTATTGCCTCGCAATTTAAAATTATACATTTGATATTTGTTCTTAATTACTGGATCCGTGACGCTTCTCATGCTGCTCTTTATTTGTGTATTTTCCTGTGATTAAATGCTTTTAGGTATGCAAATGGATGCGAAACGTCTTTTTGTGATGGTAAGTGGCGCAGGGTTCGTTTTCTGTTTGAGTTCCACGGCGCGGGGCCGCTGCGCACCTAATTACAGAGAGTATGTTTCTGTGTCGACGTGCTAATCCTAATAAAAACAAAACACGTAAAACTGACAGCTGTCGCTGACCAATTACATTTCGGGTTTTTTGTACATCGGTTTCAAAGCGGGTATGGGGCTTGGTGCGATATCGAATGAAGTTATGACCAGTTTATTCTATTCCAGGGGAGAATTCATATTGACAGAAATTTTGCAAACAAGGTTTTAGCGACAGGCTAGTTTGTGCTACTATCGTGAGGTTCTTTTTGACATTTGTGTCAAATTTGGGATTCGTTTATAACGAAATGAGCCAATTGCAAGCAAAACTAACGTCTGATTGACCACATGGCACTAACAAACGGTCTGTCAAAAAGCTCTAATTAATTTTAGAGGTGTTTTTTCTTTGAGATTTTCGATAAACTTAAAAAAAAATCAACAAAATTGTCCATGGATTGTACATTTTTTCGGGTTGTTTTTGATCGGCTGAAGTCAGAAGAAGTCGAGTGAAGAGTATCTAAAACGCGTGTTAACTCCGACCCGATCAAAAAGCAGCATAGAGTTAAACCAAATATTGGTTGCAAAAACATTGATGACAGTATTGACAATAGATCGCATTGCGCTTTCACTCGTTTTCCACGGTATCCTTGCAGATGTTTAAAACAATGCGCCGGCAGGGAGGGGCTCGGAGCGAATCGCGCAAAAACAAGATCCATCGAATGTTGAAATAAAGGCACGAGGCCACTTCCAAGAAGCCTGACCACCTCGCCAATTATAAGCGAACAGTTCCCGGCCGCGTTAGATATTCAGAGCGCCCGCAGTTATGGACGATCCGAATCAAGATAAACAATCTCCTTTCGAGCTCTAAATGAGGCAAAATTAGAATAAATACGCAATGAAGAACAATTATTACAGGACATTGAATATTCTGACCTTGCTCGTGCAAGTTTTAGTCTACTATTCAGACTCATTGCGCTGAGGTTCAGATCGTATTTGGTGATACGCGGCGTTTAGATAGCTCTGCGATCGTCTCGGTTCACCCGATCCATGAATTCGGTTAAAAAAGCAATCCTTGCGCGAGCGCGCCAGTGTCGCCGAGCCTGGCTGCGAGGCTCTAAGGACTATTACTGAGGAATGCCGCCGCGCCGCTCTCGCTTTCGTACTATACAATTCTCTGCGCTTTCCGAACCCATCGCCAGGCGTAATCGTTTTTATAGTTTATTTAATACGATCATTATCTCGACGAGCACTCGATTCTCGAAACTGCTGAATTTATAGGCGCGCTGCGACGCCAGACTGCATCGGAATATGAGCGATTACGGATTAAGCGTGGGGACATGCCAACCAGTAGTCTGAAGGAAATCTTGTCTGTAGACCCGTGACGCGTCGAGCGGCTTATCGGGAAACGGCGAGCTTTTGATGTTCTCGCCTTTCAATTCGACTAGGTACTCGACCGTCGGTATCTCTATTCAGAGATCTTGGTATTCATCAAGCCTCAACTTCATGCTGCTGCGAAATACGCAAGCCATTGTTGTCAAGGCAGCGGAATGCAGTAAATAGTGCAATCAGGGGAGACACTTTTTCAATTATTTTGCAGCCGTCGAAATTACAGGTCGGCGAGCGACATGCGTGTGTGCTGCTTTTGCTTATTGCCTTAATGACGAGCGAAATAAAGGCGAACTTCGTGCTCAAGGTGTCAATTGCATGCAACTGCCCGGACTCAAAATTATATTATTAAAATATAAGGTTGGCCGTTGTTCTCTAAAAGTAAAAAGTTTAGTAAGATTACAACAGAATGCGTCTGCAGAAATGAGATGTTCAATATTTGCGCATTTCATTATGAAAATGTGACCGTTACGGATTTGTAGATCGTTCAAGATAATGTAGCAGACAGCCGTTGGAGCTGGAGTTAAAATTGAGAGCCACCAAGGACGCATAAAACAGAGGTTATCAACCAGTCGCATCTCATCGCGATCGCTGGGTTTGAGCCGCGTTTGAGAGCTGATGGAAAAAAAACTTTCAATTTCGCAGGTGCTCGCCCGGGACGGCAGATGTCGCGACGGCTATTAACGAGACGGTTTCGAAATCTCAATGCGCTACGACTTTATGTAGCCCTGGTAATTTAAATCGTAATACGCTTTCTTATTTTTAAACAATAAGGGATTGCTTACAACGCTGACCTTTACAGTAATATCAGATATTAAACGTAAACAGCTCGCAGTATATCTTGTGTAATTAATTTACAATAACGATTCCTTTCAGCAATAAAGAAACTTAACCCGTACCCCACATCTGCTGGTAGGTATGGAAAAACACGTGTGTACGTGATTAAAACAACGCGCCGGCTTACTATAAAAAAAACGCTCGATTTATTCACGTGGTTAGAAAAACAGGCGTGTTTTTGAATTTTTACATAATTATTTACTATAACAAAAATTAAGTTTAGCGCGACGGTGTGTGACGGACGTGACCGTTAACCGCAAACGCAACTGTCAGCAGAAGTCGGTTGCTTTGCATGCAGTACCGGGAATCGAAGTTCGAAATTTCGAAAACAGAACAAATTACGTTTCCGGGGCGCCGCTCGGCAGATGGCGCCTTTCCGCCAGCTGCGGGCTAGCGGAACCGAGTTCCAACTGCTCCAAGCTAAGCCCGCCGCTGCGAACCGCAGCCGAGCCGCCGTCGCCAACTCGCCACTACAAACACAATACTCGCCAATTTCGACGTCACTTCCAACTTTAAGAGTCCACCAATGCTGATGCTGTTCAATGTTCAATGCTATTTTTAAAAAGACTTTGTATAAAATTGGTCTATTTTATGGAAGTTTAAAAATAAATAGGATAATCTTGATCGTAATCCTTAATTCGATTAAACAAATTCGGCTCGATAGATTTTAATGCCAAAGTGAGCTCTTACTTTGATTTTGAATCCGAAAATACTCCGTTATTTTTTATGGCACTATAATCAAATTACTAAGTCCGATTTTATTTCTTTCTATAGCTTAATTTTCAAGTATACATCGTAATTTTATTGTAAAAATTTTATTTGTAGTTTCTTGATGAGTAGGCTTGCGCCACGCCGAAGCTATATTGCCGGGCGGCATTGGTGGCCTCTTAAACAGTCTTTACCGAAAGTGGTCCCTAGATAGTCAAAATGGCTTGACATGCACGTTAATATTCACTTGCACTTTAAGCTTTTTTGAGCATTTAGAACGAAGCATGAAGTTTGAACAGCTTCAAAGTGCTTATGTTATGAATGAGTGAGGGAAAATTTTACAAGCGTGCTTGGCGTTGCGTCAAGCCTCGCCATGCAATTTCGACCGTCTAGCGAAGGGACCCCTGAATGAAGAATAGCATCGAACTATAAATACCCAACCCGCGAAGGTGAACCTGTACCGACAATGCTGGGTCTCCTTTATCGAGCGAGAACGCGATCTTTAATTACACCAGGCGACAGGTGGCGGGTGGCGTATGAGAGCGGCGCAAAAAACTCATACACAATAATTAACGACGCGAAATAATGTACCAGCATGCGACGAAAATCTAAAGGGCTCGACATTCGATACCGGCTATTGAACAGATTTCCACGGCAAATATCGGCTTACCCGAGCCACCCACTACGCAGCAGAAACACTAAACCCTGGCATTCAGGCTGTCGCGTGCAGCGGGGTTAGCGACCGACATCACCGAAATGCAGTTTTAATAAAGTGCAAGCCGTAAATCTCGTAGCATTTAATTTGCCGCCATTAGGAGCTGATTAGGGCAGGTACCTGAGCAGGTAAAGGGCCTCCACCGGTCACTCGCAGGAACAGTTATCCTCCGCTTTGTTAAAAGTGTTAAGGTTTTATAATAATGGAATAACAATGAAAGATAAGATTTTTAATTTTTGGTGATTCTGCACGCTCCAAGACGCTGTCCTTGAGGTTTTCCTTTGTGAAGCCGTTTCGGGATTTAATGGTTTAATGTAGGTATGTTACGTTTCCGCTTATTGTGGTAGTGATAGGCGATAACCCCAGTGCGCCCGGAGCAAATAGAATCACGATTGCTACAAAATTATGCGTAATTTTACTATAAGAACTAGAGTAATTATAATTGGCGTTGGATTAGCACAGCCATTCACACAGCGAGTTACGTAAGAGGATAAAATTTATTATAATCCAGTTAGTTTTTTGTTCAATGAAATAACCTTAATAGATAAGGGAACAAACATTTTAAATGACTAAGTATTCGTTATTGTGCATTGTAGGTATGGCAACGGTTCTCACGCACCGAACTTGGCAGCTGCCGTCGACTTGTCGATTCACATTCGTGGTCCTTGTTTAACTATGTTGGAATGAAAGAGACGAGAGCTGTTTTCGATGAATTGACGAATCGGTCGAGGGACGCCGTAACGTTCAAGTTGAATTTTTTGTTAAGAATGTAAGTTTAAAAAAAGGAAAGAAATAACTTAAATATAAAACGTAGTAATTAAGTGTTATGTGAATGTGATACCTATTTATTAATAAACTGCATACTATAGCTAGTGAAGGTCGCAAATCGTTAATCAGATGTTTTAAAACTGCAAGAGGTTACTTTGTATGGAATAATGGAGCATTATTAGTTTGTTGCTGTTTTGCATTATTGCTGAGCTCGAAACCGATCCTTACTGTGTATGAAAATAAGACCTGTTTTCTTCAGAGTTTTTGGGCATACAGTATTATGTACAATAGGCATGTATTTAAATATTTGACATTAAGTATGAAGTACATGCCTTTTTGTTTTGACTGCGACATTTTCCCAGTAAACCAATCGACACTACCCAATCTCGACCATGTTTATATTTATACCTACCTACTTTGTAAATCAATTAAGAGCGATTATTAATGCATGTGTTCACAATAATCTGTTAAAGCTGACATTTTTATAGATACGTTGACTTTTTTCCATAACAGATGCATAACAGGAGGTACTTACATTCTTAAAGAGTCAAAACGGTTAGGAGCCGCGGGGCGCGGGGGGCGGCAGGTGGGTCCCGAGACGGTTACCGGATAGATGTACCAACCGACGATAACCGTAAGTTGAATAAAGAACCCAACCTTATCTTAGAAGTCAACAATAATGACAACCATCCAATCGATTTTGATAATAATCCTGCGTGTAAACATGCGTGAGGATACGCAGCACATGTGCTGTTGCTAGCTTCGGCAGTGCTGTTTTTCATACGACATTTTGCACATCTGCGTCCTACGGACTTCGGCCGGCAGCGACATCATATCCTGTCATTAAACCTTTGCAAGAAAACGGAGCAGTAATACTTTTTTGTTCAGTAATGTAGTCCGCGACAAATAAACTGCGATAGCTCTGGAGCGTAATGAGAGCCGGTCAGCCATCGCTCGCACTCGCACCAGCTTCGACGAGACAATCGAAGTGGGATCGAGCTGATTCGCGGCGCCCTGACAGCCGAGATGGATTATTGTCAACATTACTGCGGGAGCACATCGACTTGCGCTCCCGGCTCCTCGGCTCCTGCCGGCTCTAAACATATTTAAACCTGCGTCCAACCGAACAGAAACTAGTCTACTAACTACTATAATAAGACTCCATTTCATACGAGCCCTCGATCGTCGCTCGAACGCTCGGCGTCTGTAGCGAGAAGCAGTATGCGTCGCGACGCCCGACACTCGATTTCAAACTCAGGAGCAAAAGGGCTCAAGGTTTACAATTAAACGGCGGGGCGGACTGTCGCGCCGGATTACGGGTTTATTTGTACTGCTGCGGCAATTAGGAAGTCATTCATTAGGGTCCCTAAGTTTCGCAGACGTGGGGGTGCCGCAGCGTGACGTCACGGCTTCTTTCGCAACTGAGCTAGAAATGATTGCTAGTTCGATGCGCCTCGCGACTAGTTCAAGTTCAGAAACAAAAAGTAGCAGTTAAGAATGCTGCTCGATACAGCGTCGACGTACAATACAAACACGGCGAGGTACTGCCCTCTCTCCCCGAGGCCGTGGCGCCACCGCGAGCGACAAGGACGGCGAAATGCACCTTAAAATAACCCTCGAATTCGTCGTAGTAAATACGATCGTAGATCCTTCTCGAGCGAGCGATAAGGATGCAAGATGCGGTTAGTGGCGTCCCAGAATGCATCTGTCAAGTTATACAAAAAATGGGGCCCTGGAATTTCGGGACGTCTCAGCAGCGCCGGGACACATGCTCTTTTATTTTTTACTGCCGAGTAGTTTCATTCAAAAATTGTCATCGGATAGGGAGATTTGTGTAATCTTGTTAAGTAAAAGCAGTTTACCACTTAACAACCAATTTAGCGACCGTTCCAATAGTGTAAGCTGACATTTATGGCCTTCTAATTCACTGAGGATGTTATTATGATTTTTATGTGACCGCGGTGTGGGGTCAACGGCTAGGACGCGTACGGCGCGGAGTTGGCCAGAGCCGTCGTGGGAAAAGGAGCTAGTAAGTATCAGTTTCGCTTTTACCCTTCCGGTGAGTGCGAGGAAAGAGCAAGACGGGCAGCGTCGCGTACCAGCCGCGCAGCAGTGTGCAGGAGCCGAAGCCTTGACCCTGAGTGCGGTGGCGTCGACCGGAACGCATACCGAGCTACATTGCGAATCTTGCCGATTCTGCACCGCCTAGCTGGTGCTGGTATCTTAATAAATTACGCTTGAACGCGTACCTTACTAGATTGATTTCTCTTTCGTTTATTATCGATAGTTTCTCGACTACGTCCCTAATCAAGAAACCTTTCCTTAACCACTTGAAAGGAACGTAAAGAAACTAAAACTATTGATTGAGTGTTTACTCGGGCTTTGAAAGTTGTAGAACACAATTACTAGAAAAAGTACAAGTGAACGTTACTAGCTCACGAAACGGCTGGGTAACGTCAAAATCGAGAGTTATTGTGTATAAAAAGGCCTCGCCTCAAAAGATGAGGCTCTAGCGGGGAGGGGTAGCAGAGCAGTCATTGATGTGAAACCGGTCCGGTCGTCACTCGCTCGCGACAGGGATGGATTACTCGCACACCTCGCCTCGCTAGCGTTCCAACCAACTAATACGAACATAGGAAGGCTTACCAAAGTGGATAATGTTGTAGATGAAATTGTACGTAAGTAGAGGAAATCCAACAACAAATACAGTTAGTAGCACTGTTCTAACATAAGTTTTGGCTGTTCAATATGTATCACGTAAACGGCGTAAACAATGGCTTTAATGCAAAGCTACAATTGTGTCGGCATGCAAATCGTTGTCAACAGGATAAAACAGAATTTGTAACGTTTACATGGAATTGACACATGCGCGTGGTGCTACAAATCACAAGGATCACAGAAGCCGACAGGAGGTCGCTCAGATCGGTGTCGACAATCGCCAATCGAAATTATAGATTGCCGCCGCGGCCGGACGTGACGAAGCGGGCGAACGCGTAAACGCGAGAATTTTAAACAACCTCCTTATATTGCCTTGTCTTTTAAGCAGATGTACAATGTTGTCCCTAGTTTGAATAAGTCTTCGATCCTTAACAGAAGGTCGTGAGGGCGATTGTTCGATGGCAGCGAGCAGGCGATGTGATCTCGCTTGATATTCATGTCATATTAAACTGCGCTGTTAAAAGGTCGTAATACGAATTGACAGGAATTACTGATTCTGGCCGTACGGACTTGTAGGTTTACAAATTCATTAGTGTTTATTTTGTTTTGCTCAAAAACTTTTTACAAACCTAAGGATGTTTGGTATTGTATGAAATGAATGAACGGAGTACCTACCTAGCGCACTCGTATTGAGTTTATCTTTTTATAATTTCAAGGTACCAGACAAAATCTTAAAGCTCATTGCAGCGTGTACCAACAGGTATAAATCGTGTAAAAGTCCTTTCAATAAAGGACTGCACAGTATTGAATTTCTGGCTATTGTAAAGTACGGAGTGTAAAAAATAAACTCAGATCTTACTGAGACGTTCTCGGAAGGTTCGAGTGAGAAAGCTACCTGGGATTTTTGTAAAGACATGAAGACAATAGACCCAATAGATAGAGCTCATTGAGCGTGAAAAAGGATAAACGCTTTGTTGGTGGAACATGTTGAAAAAAGTACATACAGAATGTTACCGTCAGTTAAGTCTTTCT
The DNA here is from genome assembly GCA_947563465.1 of Archips xylosteana. NCBI lineage: Eukaryota > Metazoa > Arthropoda > Insecta > Lepidoptera > Tortricidae > Archips > Archips xylosteana. Next base: position 17,108,781 of record OX387360.1, read on the forward strand.
TTTGCAAAATGTGATGTTGATTTAATATCGCGCGGAGACAAACAAAAACAAAACGCGCGGCCTAAATATAACGACCTAAGCGCGGGCAGCGTTGATACCCTGTCACATTAAAGGAGTGTGGAGTCTTCGAGAATATCGGCTGGATGTAACATCGTGCGGTAGTCCGACAGGGTTGCAAGGGGACGTTGTATATTTAGGGCTCCGGGATGAAAGGGAGCTGCGCGGAGCAACTGTTTGTATAAACGAGAGAACCTTAACAAGTGCTAGGTGTGTTGAATGATACTGATATTCCTGTAAGAGTTAAATCGTTGAAATTATGCAATAATTTAAAAGCATGTTTTTAAGGATGAGCGGTTTTGCCATTTAAAGTTGAATAATGTTGGGGAATACAATACTATTAAAAATATGTAAGTAGGTATGCGTAGATAGATATGTTATTTAAATTACATTTATATGTAAATAAATAAATATAAATAAATAATAAATATTAGGGGACAATCTTACACAAATCGACCTAGTCCCAAACTAAGCAAAGCTTGTACTATGGGTACTAGACGACGATAAACATACTTATATAGATAAATACATAGAAAACATCCATAACTCAGGAACAAATATTCGTGCTCATCACACAAATAGATGCCCTTACCGAGATTTGAACCCAGGACCTCTTGCTTCGTAGGCAGGGTCACTACCAACTAGGCTAAAGCGGTCGTTAAAATGTATGTATGTTGAATAGGTCTAAAACTTGGCAAAATACCTATTGCTTCTGATCTAACCTCTTTCCTCTTAGGATCATTATCTATTTTGAACAGACGGTCTGATGTACAGTCGCCATAATACATATAGGTAACGCCACCAGAGTTGAGGCCACGCACACAACCACATCTCATGTAATGACAGCGAGATTTTGACGTTGTGTTGTCGTTAAACGTCAACACAACGTCAAAATCCCGCTGTCATTTGTCTCACATGAGATGAGGTTGTGTGCGTGGCCTCAACTCTGGTGGCGTTACCTATACCTATGCTAGCTTGCGCCCGCGTCTTCTCTCTCGTTACAATTCCATATCCCGTGGGAATTTCACAAAATTCGTGCTTGCTCCTATTCTACGCTAAATGGAACTTCTATGCAAAAAATCAGATGCTTAGATCCAAGCGTTTGATTTAAACTAGGCGTTGATGAGTCAGTTAGTGCGAACTTTTTTAAGTCTACCTACTGCTTACCATATGTGTACTAAGTATGTAGGTACAGTCGACATCAAATATATGTGTATGTACTTCGCTACCTTCTCACTGTCACTTCGCAATTGAACTTTTGTATTAAGTTGTCAAAAGGCATAAGTACCCTACATTTACAAGGCGCTAGAGTGTAAAGATATCTTTGAGCTTTATTGTTCCTATGTTCATTTAATTACCTCATCCCAGGACATCTTTAGTAATGAGGAGTCTACAGACTAAATCAACAGTCCCTATGAAGACATGTAAACATTACCACGCGTTTTGCAAAAAAAAACATTAACCGTAAACATGTAGCAACAACAACAAACAAAATATAGCGACCTAGATTTTACCGCGGCTTCGTTCGCCAGAACTATTAAGTCTGGCATTTCAAATTCCGGGATTTTGCTAATCCCCAAAGTATTTACTAGTTGTTGCCCGCGACTCCATCTGCGAAGAATAGGGGTAGGTATAAAAAAATAGTCTACGACCTATTCTTAAAAGTTTTATAAGAATCGGTCAAGCCGTTTCGGAGGAGTTCGATAACAAACACCGTGCGTGACACGAGATTTTTATATTAGATGACCTTGACTACCACTAATACTACTTTACTTCGTTTGTAAACAGTCTTCTTTTCATTTCTAAGTTATCAAGTGGCTATCTATACGATAAATTACACCATGTTTTTTTGTGTCCGTTAACTATATAAGTTAGTTTCTCTGAGACACTATTTTCGAAACTCATATTGTTGGAAAAATAATCAAGAATTAAATTAATTAATTATGCGCGGTACGTTAGGGCCTAAGCACACGGCGTATTTTTAACGCGCCGTCGACGCGCGTTTTCATCGATACAAACGCGCGACGACAGCGCGTTTTTTAAAAAACGCCTTGTGCTAGGGGCCTTAAGGCTGTTCTAATGGAATGAAAAACGCTCTGTAAACGCGCGTTCCTAAAACGCGCGTCGACGGCGCGTTCAAAAAACGCCGTGTGCTAAGGCCCTTACGTACAACTAAACTAAGCTGCGCTGTCGAAGTTAAAACACTGACTTTTTGATACTATCTTCTGGAAAGAACCTTTTTTGTCACCGTGACACGTATGTCTCTTTTGCTCTTTCGAAATAAGAAAAAGAGAGATGTACCGTCACGGCGACAAAACTCAACCGTGTGCGCCTAGCCTTAAGAAAGAAAAAACGATTTGGCCAAAATGATTCCATCGATGTATGCACTAAGACCAGGAACTGAACTGAACGTATATAAAAAAAAACGGTGTATAATCTACTATAGCTAACCTATACTTCACCGTATCATAAATAGATGAAGACGGAAACCCAACTTCGCAAGTTCGACTCGAGCTTGACCGCTTTTTTGCTCTCATTTTACGAGTCTGGAAATGCACGCCTATGTGTGCGTGCAGTGTGCATGTATGTTGCTTGCATGGGAACCGATTTGGATGAAAGCTTTTTGTACCAAGTTGTTTGATTATTTTATAGGTAGTACGAGTATATGTATATCTTTACCGCTTTTTGTCAGTGTATACTTTTCAAATTTCAAATGGACTGTTCATATATTTGTATATACTTTATTGTGTAGGTACTGTCGTCATCATAAACATCAGAGTTGTCTAGGTGCCCAAAAATACCTGAACAGTGCCATTGAGGACCGGATAACTGCGTGTTCATGATGGTTAATGTACATAAAGCATGAAAGTAAGGCGAACTTATCCCAGAAGCTTTAAAGCCTATAAGAATGTCCGCTAGTTAACCTGTCTGACCAAATTGATTTATAATTGATCGACTGGATCCGATTGTCACATATCCACTTATAAACAGTTACAGGCAGTTATAAAAGCTTTTTTGCTGGTGGTTCTTTAATATTGCATTATACTCGACCCTCTTTACCTACGAACATGCATCTACCAAATTACTTATACGAGGCGAATTAATACGTATATGTACTTAAAAAACTTGTTCTACCTATACTTTAAGCTTATCGTGGCATGGCAGAAGAATTCCTGAACAACTAGTTTTCTTCCAACTAACTATTTAGTGGCTGGCATGCCCAGCTATTCAAAGTAGGTAATAGAATTTAGAACTGTACGATGACACGTTTTGTTTTGAAATCAGGTATACGTAAAAGCTTAACACCTACACTCATAGGTAAATCAATACAAACAACCTTAGTTGTATACGTTACATTTATATACACAGCAAGCCTATTATTATATTTTTGAGCAGCTTTAACCGCACCCCTAACTCTAAAGCCCAGTAGACTTGCAAGAAAACTCGTGAAATTTGCATTACATTGCGCGGCCGTAAGGCGAACGAGTTTGAAGTGGCCAATCGAGCGCCGCAATGTAATGCACCTTGCACGTTTTTTCTTGCAGATCTAAACTGGACTAAAGGTATATGCTATAAGGTTCAATGTCATTTGTACGGCTTAAAACATCAAAAGCTATTTTCGCTTACAAGTCAATGTGTCAATCAGCCTTATTTTACTAGCGGTTACCCGCGACTCCTTCTGCAAGGAATTCGTTTATCGCTATCTCGCCGGAACTATGCAATTTTCCGGGATAAAAACTATCCTATCTTCTCACTAAACTATCTCCATACCAAATTTCATCTAAATCGGTTCAGCGTGAAGAGGTAACAGACAGACCGACACACTTCCGCATGTATAATATTAGTATGGAATTTGGATGTAAGACTGTCATAAATAATGGTAAAGAAATTGTTCGACTGTACTGATACAAACTAATTAACGAAGAATGTTTACAAAAACATATTTATGCCATAAATAAGCATAATAGGAAGGTAAGTGGGCAAACATGTTGGGACTAAACTATAATACCCCCTTTAATTACAACACCCGCTATGTACTCGGAGAGGGGAAACTAGGTTTGAAACTTAGATCAAGCTCAGAGCTCTGAAACATTAGTAAGACTGAACCTTGGCCCTCGAAAACTAATTTCAACGACGCCGACTAGTAAACAATTTAGTCAGGCCATAGGTAACGCCACCAGAGTTGAGGCCATGCACACAACCACATCTCATGTAATGACAGCGGGATTTTGACGTTGTGTTGTCGTTAAACGTCAACACAACGTCAAAATCTCGCTGTCATTACATGAGATGTGGTTGTGTGCGTGGCCTCAACTCTGGTGGCGTTACCTCTACTACGAAGCGCGAAATTCGAACTTCGTTTCATGCCGTTCCGCTCACGCTAATGGTATTTATTACGAGAGTGAGAGGGACCGCACGATCCGAACTTCGAATTTCGTAGTAACCCCACAGAATAGTCAGATTTGTGATCCTACTAATATTTTATACGCGAAAGCTTGTATAGCTGGATGTGTGGATGTTTGTTGCTCTTTTACGCTTAAACGGTTTGACGGATTGCGATGAAATTTGGCACACAGCTAGTTTATAACCGGGATTAACATGTAGGATACGTATTATCCCGGTAAATTGTATAGTTCCCGCGGGATGGCGATAAACGAATTCTTCGCAGACGGAGTCGCGGACAACAATGCCTATTATAAATGTAAAAGTTTGTATGTACTCGTTCACGCTAAAACTGTTGAAGGGATTTGAATGTAATTTGGTATGTACCTAGATAGTTGGACCACTGGAATAACACAGGACACTTTATCCCATTATTAAAATACTAGCTGTTGCCCGCGAACTCGGCAGGAAGTCAGGAACTATGCAATTTTCCGGGTTAAAAAGTATCCTAATGTTAATCCAGGTTATAAACTATACGTGTGCCAAATTTCATCAGAATTCGTCTAACTGTTTTAGCGTAAAATAGTAACAAACATCCACACATCCATACAAAACAAACTTACGTTACTAACGTACGTTTTTAGTGGGAAGTGGGATGTAATTAAGCTAAGTCTAGTAACATAAAATTGTGCTCGGAAGTCCTTTATGTACCTACTTAGATAAGTTTCGGAAATCCCAATGGGAATTTAGTAAAACCTAGGAATTCCTGAGACTGCTAGACATGGTGGTTAACACGTGCAGCACGGCGGGTAAATACAAACTAGTGTAAAATAAATAAATACGTTTCGTCCATCCTTCGCCTGGACAAGTATACCTACGTTATAATAGCTGTAGGTTGGAATTCCCTGCCCGGAGGCCATATTGTCAAACGCTCGGGCGCTTGCCTTCACTTTCACCATCTCTTTCTGTAATTATCTTATACCGTTTGTCAGAAAGAAATAGTGATTGCGACAGCAAGCATCAGCGCGTTAGAAAATAGCCTGCTGGTCTGGGACCTGGGTTCCGTGAGCTTTACAATTTAACCGTCTACAAATCCAGACCGCATGGGAATTTACTATACCTACTTCGTTGTTTTAGCCCAGGGATGGGGAAACTACGGCCCGCGGGCCATCTCCGGCCCGCGACCATCAAACAAAAATCAAGAGAAGATTTCGTTATGTTAGAAATTTCATTCTCATTGGCATATTTTCAGTAAATAACATAGCCAAAGATGCAACAACTTGGCCCGCCATAGATTTCGTTGGTATATATTGGCACGTGAAGGAAAAAGTTTCCCCATCCCTGTTTTAGCCTTACAAAAACGGTAAACAATCTAGACGGGTCTTTATTGAAAAAACGCTTTTAATAAAATGGGAATAGGTATTACTTATGAAATCAAAAATGAATGTAAATGACCATACGAATATGTCCTTGCTAATTGTTACGTATTTGCTGTGACTTATATTTTAAAAGTGTTTTTCATTAGGGCGCGTCAAGGTCGCTTACCTTCTTTCTAATGCTAAAAAAACGAAGAACATTATAGGCAAACATGCAAACATCTACCTTTTAGCTATCTAGTTATCTACCTACAAATTGCAACCGACCGACGTTACAACTTGACCCGATTGCAAATCATTACAAAAGCTCGTAAAATCAAAATAATTGTGTCAGTGGAGTTTCAATTTTAATAACATTAGCTATTTCATTTAAAGTGGCGTCCAAAGTATACGTTAATTATGTAGGTATGTTCCAACACTGACCCGTAGTAAACGCGAACCTATCCTAACAAATCATGAGATCCACCGGTCCGCGCCCGCGCAGCCAATGTGCAGGGCACCGAGATGCGATCTCAGCACCACTCAGAATTCCCAAGAATCCGACCCTCGCCTTTGTCGGTGTTATTTACACCAGAAAAAACTAACATCCCTCATCCGACTCCATTTTTTGCCCAAGGGTAGTCTTTAATTAAATCGAGGTTTTTTGCCACTCAATTTTCGAGAAAAATTAGTAGGTAAGATACGTAAGGCATCGAGGTATGCACGTATGCACCTGCCGACCGACGAAAAAATAAACACGCCGTGAAATAGGTACGATGCTTGAAAAATTACTTCTAATAACGTGGTCTGATTGCGAGCTTGAAAGCTTCGCAACTTAACGACACTAACAATTCTAGTACTACACAGAAACCTGACTAAATACTAGATGTTTTAGACACAAATCTAGGCAAGGGAGCGATTTTAACATCGAATCGATACATTTAACAGGCGGGCGCGAGCCGGGCAGGCCACGCTCGCGGGTGGTACGTAAACAAAAACACGCTACCTACAAAGTAGAGGAATTATCATGTGCGTGCGAAAATTTCATCAGCGGGGAATGGATCGAATATAACCTAGGAGCCGGGGAGCACGTGCACCCTTACGTAAGGGTGGCGCCCGGCCGGCGTGCGGACAACAGCTGTTCACGGTACCTTGGCGGCCGACGATCTCCGCGACGTGCTCCGAAGACGGCACGGGGACACACTCCGTCATGTTCTGGGACTTCTTGGCGCGGTCGTCGGGCGGCGGCGCGAAGCCGAGCGGGCTGGCGAGCGGGTTGGCCGAGGGCAGGCTCTCCCCGAGGTTCAGCAGACTCAGTTCCAGCGCGAGCTCGAACGCGCGCTGGTCCTCCACGAGCCCGCCGAAGATGCTCGACGGCATTTCCACTTGAGAAGCTATCTTGCTGGTTGGTGAGAGGTCGCCCTCTCGTCACTTGTGAGTTAAGGTTCGATCGTTTAGCCGCGGCGGTGCATGGGAGACGCGCGTGCGTGCGGGCCGGCGTTTGGCGATGAACTGAGTTGCCGGCCGGCGCGCGCACGGCGCAGGCGCCGCGCGGGGGGCGCCGGGCGGCGACGCAGCTTCCGCCCGCCCTGCCGCCGCCGCCAGCCAGGTGATTAGCGCCCTAGCGGTACACAACACTAACACTACAACCCTTACACTACTAACATTACATTACCTTACCAATAAAACATAGATAAAGGCGACTCTTAAAGTTCATACAATAAAAAATTAAATTCAAAAAAGATGCTTATATTTTTCATGTCTAGAATTACAATTAATATTATATGAATTGAATTGCTTGTGTATGACACATCATTCAGTGCTAAATTAAGAGTTAAGTAAACTAAATTAATAATGAAAACGACGCTGACTTTGAAATACGCACCTATTTATAGATAAGTGAATGGATTTGCGGTTTTTTTTACATTTATAAGTAGGTATTAGTAACACTAATACGCGTACTTATTACTTTAGATACATACATATTTAATAATGATTTTTTTGCTAAACTCGCTTTATTTCTCGGGTGTGTTATTTATTTATGTTAGGTAATTATGTTTTTATTTTTATAACAGCTACTTATTTAATACAACTATTTAAGGACAGATGAGCGAATAATTATTAATAAGACCGCAGAAAAATATTACTAGCAGGTAATATATTAGAGATGAAAATTGGTCTGTGTATAGGGTTGCCAGGTGTCGGGCTTTAGCTGGACATGTTTGGATTTTACGGGTGTGTCCGTCCAAATATTTTTTATTTTTCTCGTCTGACTTATTCGACATTTGTTACCTATACTTTTTGTCTAGCTGCCCCATAAGTAAAGCCGCGAGCTTGTTAGTTACGTGATTGATTAGGTAAAGAGTATATTATAAAAAAATAAGATTTTTTTTTTATTACGAATTGAAAGCTCAGAGACTGTTAGTACTAGAAAGCTGTAATTTGGCATGAATTGTATATGTATATCAGTCACGCCGACAAAGTGATTAAATAAAAAAAAACTAAAAATATTTAGACATGTCGATTTTCTTTAAAAAAACATCAATCTCCGATTCGATTCGAATCGAACATACTAGAATCGATTCTTGTTGAAATCGAGCATTAAAAGATCGATTTTCGATTAATCGCGCCACTTTCAAACATGCCTACTAACTAAGATACATACCTACACAAAAGCTGGTCCTTCACTTCCTGCTTGAATTAAGTTAGGTTAGATTTGAGTGTTTGACCGTGGTTTGACCACGTTTAATGAGAGAATAGAGACGCGCCCGGATAATTTTTTATTTTTTTATTTTTTTATATAGCCTATAATATGTCCCACTGCTGGGCAAAGGCCTCCCCTTTCTTCCGCCATTCTTCCCTATCCTGGGCATGCACCTGCCAATCGAGCTGGAAAGCGCTCAGGTCGTCTCGCCATCTCCTCTTGGGTCTGCCTCTGCTCCTTTGGCCATCCCTCGGAACCCATTCGGTAACGATTCGTGCCCATCGGTCCGGATGCATTCGGCAGACATGTCCGGCCCAGTCCCACTTCAGCTTGGCGGTTTTGACACCCACATCTGTAATACGAGTTTTGGAGCGCAGTGCCGTGTTTCTGATTCGATCAGTTCTTCGAACACCCAGGATACTGCGCTCCATTGCTCGTTGGCAAACCTTAAGCCTGGACTTTTGAGCTTCAGTTAATGACCAAGTCTGGGCGCCGTAGGTTAAGATGGGAAGAATACACATGTCGACGAGTTTGCGCTTAAGTGACAGAGGAAGGTTGCCCTTCATTAGCGTCTTCATGGACCAGAAGCTCTTCCAGGCATTATCGATACGCCTATCGATTTCTCTTGACTGCCTGTTCTCAAAGGATGCTATCTGGCCCAAGTAAATATACATTTTAAATATATATTTTTTTTTAACGCAAGTAACGCCACGCCACCTTTGGAAGCGTTCATAAAAGTTAACTCTATGATGCGTTCAAATTATCGACCAAGTACTACCAGTTGCTTTTGCGTCCGAAAACAGCAAAAAATTAAAAAGTAAATACCCGATTCGGGAATACCGATTCGGGAGACTTATGGATCGATTCATTGAATCGATGTAGGGTTCAAAATCGATCTGAAAAATAGATTATTTCATTCAAAATAATCGATTTTTCGATTAATTGATTTTAAACCGACATGCCTTACCTCCCATAGACGTAAAGTGGGGGTGATATTTTTTTTCTCGACTAACCCTATAGTGTGGGGTATCATTGGATAGGTATTTGAAAATAAATATGTCCCCCCCCCCCCCCTCTAACTTTTGAACCGCACGTCTAAAAATTATGAAAAAAATCACGTAGGTAAGTTAAACTTAATAGAAACATTCTAGAAAAATTATTTTCAACTTAATCAGTTGAGCAGTTTTGAAGTTTTAATAAAAAAATATTTCTAAACTAAGATTGTAATTTAACCGCCATTGCAAGCATTTTTTTTCTTTAAGTACCTATAAGATTACGCTAACAGTATCTTCTTTCAAATAAAAAAATATATTACATCTGAAAAACAATCAACATACATACTAGTTCTAGTAGATTGCAGTTTAGATTAGTTACCCAATTCGCCGATAGATGGCGCTGTACCGCCGACGTTGGGACCAAAACAACCACATTAATAAAGTATGCAACGATTTTATCGTACCTGCTACGGAACCCTATCTTGGGCGTGTCCGACACGCTCTTGGCCGGTATTTTTTTATATACAGAAGAGAAGAAGATAAGGGAGTACCTAAGTGTAAGTTTAACAACCAGCAAGCACACGTCGATTCATGCTTATTTTATTGATAGTAACATAATAACTTAGTACCTAGCAACTTGGGAGCCCGTCAGGCCCGGCGGAAGCGGGTGCAAGCGCCGGCGCCCAGTGCCCACTGTTCCGCGAAAACCGATAAGCATTAGGAGAACAAACGAGGATCGCCGCCGATTATGATTAGTCACTTGTTCAATTGTTTTTGTAGTGAGCATGTTTGTTTAGCCATTTCACAAGCTTTTTTTTATTAGCTTGCAATGTATGCACATATCAAAGACGTACGGGTATCAAAGTAAGTACAGGTCAAATCTTGAAAGTTAAATATCGATACCTTAGTTCACACTCATACTAATTACAATGAACTGCACATACAAATTAGCACTGTATGTCCTAGTGTACAAAACTACTACTTAACCTCCTGTGGCCCAATGTCCTATTTTCAGGACTGTAAAATGTAATCGGGCCATTCTACTTTTCGTTGACCAGTAATTTTTTGTACTGTGCTCTTCAAATATTTTTTTTACAAAAACGGTAAAGTGCTCGGTTTAAATCATTTAAGATTTAAATAGGCACATAATTAAGCTTACATTTAAAATTATCACTACGTATAAAAAGTAATCATTATTATCTATAAAGTAGGTAACGCAGTGGACATGCATGTCCCCGCCATTTGTATGGAAATTGATGTATTTTCCGCTGAGTTACCAATTTTTTCCTCAAAATTTCTTTGAATTTAAAGTTTTATTGCTTTAAAACATTAAATTTAGGTGTTTCAGTTTGTATATAAGTTATTTACACTTGAAAAAAATCACCAGGTATGCCTTATATTTCACAAAAGATTAATGGTTACTTAAAAGTAGAATGGCCCAATCCTTTCAGGCCAAGTAAATGTTAAAATTCAACAAAATAGCGTCCCAATGTCCCAAAATAAGGACACGCACTAATTAGCAATTACAATATTGTCCAAAATATATTAAAGTATATAATGATTTTGTAATAATTGAATTCCTGGGCTACCAGTATAAGTTCCTATTAATAGGACACTGGGTCGTTATTACAAACGTCCTAAAAATAGTTTGAGCCTCAGGAGGCTAATTGTTCATTGTAATTAGTATGAGTATAAACTAAGGTATCGATATCGAACGTCCGCTTTAGCCTAGTTGGTAGTGACCCTGCCTACGAAGCAAGAGGTCCTGGGTTCAAATCCCAGTAAGGGCATTTATTTGTGTGATGAGCACGAATATTTGTTCCTGAGTTATGGATGTTTTCTATGTATTTAAGTATTTATTTATCTATATAAGTATGTTCATCGTCGTCTAGTACCCATAGTACAAGCTTTGCTTAGTTTGGGACTAGGTCGATTTGTGTAAGATTGTCCCCTAATATTTATTTTTATTTATTTATTTATGACCCACTTTCCGATTTCCGATTGAACTGAAATGTTGTATACATGTATAAATCAGATGACAATGCAATATTAATATGACATGAAGCTGATCTGATGATGGAGTTGGAAGCTGGCCACAGTAACTCTGTAATAAAACGATACGACCGCATCGAGTTTGGGCTCGTTTGATTCGTCTTGACGAGTATTTTAGTAACCCGGGGGCAAAAAGTATAGTCAACAAAAAAAGCTTGTATTATAAATAGATTTTTTAACAAAAATTATTATTGCAACACTCACCATCAACCCAGACTAGGTATACACGGTGATTTTTAATTGGTGATCAGTTGATAAATGTTTATTTCTATCTGAAATGGAATTTAATAGATGAGATCTCACATAGTCGAGTCTCTGTTAAATTTAAAAAAAAGTTATTTCTACAACTTTGTCCATCCACGGAATGCATGGTCATTCCACATTTGTCTTTCGTCAAAGTCTCGTGTCGCTTTGGCGAGGAATTCGACAGGTATAGTATAAATCTTCCCAGGTGAATTTTTCGCTTCGAGCCCTTATCTTTCAAAACAAACGGTATCGTCGTAGTATTAAGGTTCAAATTTAATGTAATGGCTCGAAGCGAAAAATTCACCTGGGAAGATTTATACTATACCTATCACGTCAAATTTTGTTTAAGAAACTTACTTGACAAAGAGGTTTTAAGCTCATAGACTAAACCCTTAAACCATATCGTGTAAGATGACAATGATTTTAATTAAAAAGTTATTTTCCAATAACTTATTATTTAAAAAAAATTACGATATTTTCATGAAACTGCGACTTCACCAGTCACCACCGAATATAGGTACTTATCTAGAAAAATTGGTTCCCGATCACCAATTAACTAAAAACATGATTATTTTAGACTATCGCGGTCATCACTAATATTATGTGTTGAAATCGGGTTTTGTTCCGCGTACCTTGATTTTATAGAAGCCCGATATTTCACGAGATATGAGATATGATCACGAGACGACTCCGTCCGAGTCAATCAAGGTACGCGGAACAAGACCCCATTTCAACTCATAATAAAACATGATTAGAATTGACACTAAGTAATTTAAAAAAAATATCATTAGATAATTCGGTGTCCATGTCAGTTAGCTAAAAGTTTCTACGAGATAGACAGATTCTATTGAAATGAAGTTTACAGGCCTCCACTCAGGCAGAGAGGGCTTGGGCCGTAGTTCCCGCTCGAGCCCAGTGCGGATTGGGAACTTCACACACAGCACTAATTTTTTCCCATGTGTGTGCAGGTTTCTTCACCGTAAAGCCCATGGCAAATTTCAAATGTAACTTCGCACGTAAATTCTGAAGAACTAGGAGGTGCAAGCCTGGGCTCAACCCCATAACCAGCGGCGTAGCTACCGCCGTATCAGCCGTATCAATGATACGGGGCGTCCGGGCTACAGAGGCCCTATCGTGTGTAAGCAAAAATTACTTAGTAAAATGTTATCCAAAATGTCACTTAATCTTGTGCTTCCCGGGAAAGCCCCCCAACTAATTTTAATACAGGGCATCTCCAAAGCACGCTACGCCACTGCATGTCCAAACCCAAACTCAAACTCTTTATTGCATTTAAGAGGCTGACAACACCTAATTTTGTTGAAATTGATGTCATTTAAACAGTTTTTTAAGAAAAACTGCTTGTTCTAGCACATCAAAAAAATTATATGTTAATATTCATCATATTTCAAAGACCGTGGACGGACTCGATACATAATTGGACGAAATCGGCTCGATAGAAAATAATTGCAAAGATAGGTCTTAAAATCATCATTAAACGGTTCTATGTCTTTATTTTTTTGGCGTATGCGTCTGCAATTAAAAACATGAAGTCAACATATTCATACCTAAACCGCTAACGAGTCATATTTCACAAATAAACCACAGTTTTTTTTTAATTAAATATTTGCCCGATAAATTTCAATATACCCGGCTGCCCAGTAATAGCGGCATCTCGTTTACTCCGATACAAATAGACAGTGTGCGCCGACGTTGGTGTTGACAGCGTCTTAAATGTTGTGGGTAAAGATCTTAAAAACACACACGCTAGTAGGTAGCGTAGCATATGCTCGTAAGTAGCATGCTTTCGTGCTAGTAACGAGCATTGTGTAACGTAGCTTAATATTAGCCGCACGATACTTCTTGCTTGGTTTAAAAGTAGGTAGGCTTTTCTGTGTCGTTTCTACCTGCGCATGGGCAAGCCAAATGAAAAGGTGCCAGGCGGGTGATAACTGCACGATACTGCCTGATATGACCTTACTTCGAAAGGGACTATACAAAAGGCTTGGCTTATCATTGTTTAACACCTCTAAGTTGTCGAAAATGTGATAATTCCTTAAAAACAAATATTAAACACGTAAGTACCTATATACTTAGATTTACTCATAAATTTAAGCCGTGGTTGCCTAGAGGTGTCAACTCTCAGGCAGAGGGCCGTGGATTCGAGCCCCCGAGCTCGTAAATCTTAGTGTTTTGAAATTGATTAACACTTTCGCGCGAGCACCTCACCTCATCAGAAGTACTTGCTAGGACACACTGTTTTTCCATATAAAGGAGAACGACGTTCATATACGTACTATTGATACACAGAGCTACGGTTCTTTTTAAGTATGAAACAAACGACTAATCACGTCAACGTTTATAAACGTTCCTCCATTTACGTTAAATGTTATGTTCGTTATTGAGCAAGCAACGTTTAATCACGTGGGGGTGGTTAGAACAGGCAGCGTCCAGTGACGTTGTGCGTGTACGTGGACTCACCTGTATATGTGTAAGTGAGACCTATAGAGAACTCAAAAACATCGACTCTGTGTGGCGCTACAGATTCCGAATTGTGATATGTTGTGACACAATGATGTAGTTATAAGATTTTAGTAAGACCAGAGGACGTTCTATAACGTTGTAGGCGTAGAGGAAATTTTTTGGATGGCGTGATTAGACGTTGTGTCACAACACTCATTATGTGCCGTCTAGCGACGGTGCTTGCGCGAAAGTGTTAACGAAATTACATTTAAAATTTATCATGAGCTTTAATCGAAACATCACGAGGAAACCTGCATAACTTCCTCACAAACTGATACAATATGATCTTCGCAATCTGATAGGAAGTTTGTACCCAGCAGTTAGCCGTAGGCTGATTTTATGTCAAAAACTTAGGTGTAAGCCATACAGAAGGGATGTTCGCGTCGTTTGTGCGCAGCCCGCGTCTCTGCCCCGTCTCTTCTGTCTGCTTTGGATCGCGACGCTTCTATACATCTAGTATGGAAACTGATTCAATAAGGAGCACCACGACTGCGACGCGCCCCCTTCCCACGTCTCTTCTGTGTGGCTTGCGCCTTAAACTACCGATAAAAGCTCGATTCGAATACGTATTTCCTGCTTGTACCTTTTGTTGGCTGCACTTGCCTGTCACCCATACCATATATCCGTAAATTTCAGCTCAATCCAATCACTACTAGGCTTTTAAAATTTAGCTTCACGCCTTTGTCATGCAGCATGGCACTCAATCAAAATGCGTCGATATTTCCCGCCACCTGCCCCCTGCTTCGAGGAACCTCTTTGATACCGAACTTTGCGCAAAGCCCAGCTGAAAGCTGACGGCGCTTTGAGAGCTCCAATACTTAGCAGTCCCGGCATTATACCAATCAACCTTGACTTTGGAGCTGAAAAACTGGAAGCGTAAAACTCGACTTTATTATTGGAAATTCTGTCTTCCTCTTTCAGGAAACGGAGCCGATTTTTTCTGATTGAATCATGATTAGCAAAATTAACTAATAAGCACACGTCAGAAGATAAATTCTCGTTCTCGAGAATATACCGAGAAGTTACCGAGAAATTCTCACTTTGAAAGTTTAGCAGCTTTGGGAACTTCTCGTCGGTGCATTGCTTTCCACCACCGCAGATCTACTTAGATCAGATTTTCATTGTGTATTTTTTCCGGTAAACGAGCGCTGTGCTTTTGATATTCCGACGCATTTGGGCATTTCCACTATAACTGCGCAGAACCTTTTTTTAAATGATTAAATTATTTGGTGCTTTCTTACTCAGAATCATGCGATTCATGAGCCTTATTAATTTTCATAAAAAGTGTTCTTATTCTTGAGTCAGTTTTGTGACTTTTTTTTCATATAGTTTGTATGGCTCATTATACGAAATTGACACAAAAAAATGTATGAAAAATTAGGGACACTTTTTAACTAATTTATTGTATCGAGCGTTACTTTGCGGAGGCCCATATTAATGAACTGAAACAATTACTTTGCTCACCCGCGACCTTCCTTCCTTTTAAGGTCGCGGGTGAGCAAAGTAATTGTTTCAGTTCATTACTTTTTTTATCATCAAATTCGACAGCGCTCTTTGATTCTGCGTAAGAAAACACGAAAATTTCATTAATTAAAAACATTTTTTTTTTAAATGTCCATCTACCAGCATCATGATCACAGTTCACCTGAAGTATTTGCGGGGTGATGTGCTAATTGTTTTAAAGTGTCACGTAGCTACTAAATTGTAAAACCTACGCAATCATCAAGCCAATGAGTCAATAGATAGGCATTTCAATTTCCTAATAACTACCTATCATTTAACCTCAGATATTTTTTTTTAAGTTTTCTAACCACATCGGTTTTAGCTCGAAGGTCTGGGCTTAGTCAGTTCGACCTTCCCGAACACACACATTTATATTCACACAAACAAATACACACGTACTATCATTTTATGTAAATGTATCGCGGACAATATTTTTCGTAAATTGTTGCCCCAATATTATATGTGTTTTACAAATATTTTGAGCCTTAATGTAATATATCGATGATATTGTATGGACATCAAAACAAAATTACATTGCCTATGACTCCTATGAGTCCAGTATGGGTACAGGACCCCGCAGTGGGACGAATCTTGGCTGAGGTGATGGATGATGGTGAAATATTATGTCACAATAAAACTTACACTCTTTAGTCCGTCTTAGTAATATTATGATTAAGAAAGTGTTTTACGTCACCAACAGAGCAACGAGTAGGTAGGTGTAGGCACATGTGAGTATGGCAGCGTGTGTATCGGAGCTAAAGACGCAGTGGCACGACCCGACATCGCTTCCGGAGGTCAAAGTCGCCGGAATTCGGCAAACTTCTGACGACTCCTGCTCGCTTGGTGACGTTTCCATGCTTATTGATAAGTTTATACCTATAAAGTCTTCATAAAATACGTCGTAACTTGTACAGTTATTGTCTAACGTGTGGGGGCTTTCTATCGCATTTATTTCTTTCTGTCAAAAGGTATCAGATGGTGATGCGAATAAAGAAAGAAACAAAGAAAATATTTTATTTACGGTTTTAAAAGTACCACCACCAAACATAAGAAAATAACATAAATAACTACATCTAAAAGACAAGTGTAACGTGGCAGTGACACCAATTGTCACCGAAAAAGGGTCTCCACTCAGCATTATGTTGCTACACAAAGAGTGCAGCAACGCTGGTTTTCAGTAGAGCCCAAGATTTGAACTACACGACAGCTCCTCTTGTTACAATAATAATACCCACAAGCTAGGCTAAAGCTTGAATTAAAACTAAACTGAAGGGCGCAAAGCAAGAAATGTGGCATAAAATAAAATAACAATTTACATCATATAGGTATACATACACAACAAAAAAACACGATTATTATACATTATAGAAAGTAGAAGCACTGCACGAACTGACTAAGTTTGATTTTTTTGTACATTCAACAGATATTTCTTAAATTTATGCTTAATAGAACCAATCGAATCGATTACGAGCAGACGTGCTTTAGACAATAATAATATGGCCTCTGGTCCATAGTTAGCGATGCCTATGAGTATCTAATCTAATACCTAACCTATATATTTTCTAATATACAAAAATCTCGTGTCACGGTCACGGTATTTGTTATCAAACTCCTCCAAAACGGCTCGACCGATTTTTATCAAATTTTTTGTCCATATTTGGTAGGTCTGGGAATAGGTCGTAGGTAATTTTTTATACCCCTACTCTTCGCAGATGGAGTCGCGGGCAACAGCTAGTATAGTTATGAAAATCGGCCAAGTGCGAGTCGGATTCGGGCTCGAAAGGTTCCAGAACGTATTTAGTCATGAATTGTGTAATTGGATATCTATAAAGCTTCTCAATGGTTTATACATACATGTCTCTCAACGTACCTATGACAATTATGATTATTATTTAAAAGCGAAAAAGTTTTTCGGGTGCGCCGGTGGGAATCGAACCCACGTCTCCTGGGTATGCGCCCCAACCTGGGTGTTCTACCAATTGAACCACGTCGCTCCCAACCAACTTCCCCGAAATTCTTAATCGCTTATATACATACGCCAACAGTTACAGACAACAAATGCATACCCAGGATACGTGGGTTCGAATCCCACCGGCGCACCCGAAAAACTTTTTCGCTTTTAAATAATCTTAGATTCGGTAAGCAGCGCTTACTGCTAATAAAATAAATAATATTTGAATTATGATTATTCCTTTACTTTTGTACAATAAAGGGTTCCACTCTATTTAAGGGCCTACCGAGTTTTTTTGCGCTAATCGATTTTGGATGCACGATTTCGGGCGTGGGGGAGGCACGATGGCTCAAGATAGGTTGGTTGGACTTCGCGTGTTTTTGGGTATTTTCATCTTATTACTAAAACAAAACGACTTTGGATTTTTTTTCTATCGAGTGAACTACAAGTAATCTTGTTTCGATAAACACTTGTCACTAGAGTGAATCCTCAAATTCAAATATCTTACACAATGAATTTCAGGACTATCATAGAATTGCTAGTCATTACTAGCAATTCTATAATAGTACTAATTCTATAGTAGTAGTAGTTTGTATCATTATACAGCACGAGTTTAAATGAATGCAATAAATGCGCCAAAAACACGGTAGGGCCTTAAAATTTTGGATGCCATGAAGCAAGCTTACGCCTGCCGCTGCCGCCCCCAAAGCCAGCTTTCATCATCTCAAGATCTCATCTTCTGTCCAGCTTAGCCAACACAGGGAAAGCACAAGCCTCTTCAACATATTGAGGGATTACAAAAGTCCGCTAGTTAAAAATCTACTTACATATATACACGCAGAACATTGCCTGTAATGTTATGTTTTCAAACACAATACAATACAAATATCCTTTATTGAACACCAAAAGTGGTACAGTGACATTACAAAAATAAAAATTCAGGCAGACAATATTCGGTATTATCGCTAAAAATAACCAACACATAACACATAACATAACATCTGCTTTGAGAAATATTTCTCTATTGTGGCTTACATATTTTTATTGCGCATAGATTGTAGCAGATGAGACGGTATTGAATTAAAAGTTCGCGCTTTAATCGCCCTTTAATCCTGCTTCGATTTAAAAAGTTATTTTTTGTGCCTGCAATTCCATTACGAAACTGGACGGATAACTTAAAATTCACAAGTTCGAAAGCCCCGCAATGTAATGCAACTTGCGCGATTTTCTCACCATGCGGCATTGCGCGGGTGCGCTTAAAATACGACCTGTAATTGTGGACCCGGACTGAACGAGAATAACGTACGGACCTGATGAAATTAAAGCTAAAGCCTCATGAAATTGCCGTAAAGGTTTGAATCAGGTCGTGCATTTTTGTCCTTCATTCAGGGTCCACAAATACGGGGTCATTACGGTTACGGGGTAGGTACATAAGTACCGCACCAATTTGGGGGGCGGGGGAGCACCACTATAGATATTGATTTAAATAGATTTAGAAATTTGGCTGTGGTAGCCTACAGCTATTTTTTTCATTATTAAAAAGTGTGAACTAAATTTAAAATATTGAAATTAATTTCTTATACTTAAAAGGATACGATGCGCACCATTTCTCCATACAAACGTAGTCCCCTGTTTCCTCCCTGGATAATGACTTAAGAGCCAAATTTTTTTTACTGTGTAATCTGTATCTACCACAGCTATGCCCATATGTTTCGTTTTTTTCCATATTTCAATTAACATAAGAAATATGAGCTTTCAAAAACTGAAAAAATTTCCCTATTTCAACGTCATTTTCAGACACTCATCAGAAAAGAATCCCTCATATAAACAAAAAAATGAAAACATAGGGGCATAGCTTAATCTGCTCTCTAAATATTTTTGAAAAAAAAAAATTTATTGGTCCAGTTTTCGAGAAGAAAACAGGGGACTACGATATGCTGTTTTGATCAATTTTACGCGCCTATTAACGGTCTGAGCTGCAGCTGTCTCGCTCTCGCTGTACTGACACGGAGGGGTTCGGGCGAGACAGCGACATTTCATTAAAATACCTATTTCTCAAAAGTCTCTCAGCCATCGTACCTATCCTCTTAATTAACTTTTCTTTTCTTTTTTTGCGTCTCGCCCTTAAACGTAGGTAGCAGTTTGGCGAGAATATTTATGTAATAGTACCTACTTAAGTTGTAATTAAATTTATAAAAAAATTAAAAAAAAAATACTTCCAAAAACATTATAAAAACCATTGGTAATTTTTTTAGGTATTCCCAATTGGACGGATAACTTAAAACTCAAAAGTTCGGAGGCCCGCAATGCATGTAAACTCTGTATTGTACAAAAATAATAAGTTAAAAAACATAACACTATTCGAAACCGTTGAGATGTACAATATTAACTACGACTAATGTAATGAAATTTACACAATTAACTCACCATCAAGTTATTTTGCTCAAAGTAGTAAAGAGGGGTAATTAATACAAGATATAACAACTTATTATCTAATATTCATAATATATACGCTCACTTTATATAAACTCGTTTAGTATAACGTTCACTGGATATAATGAACGAAAAGTATAATTATAAAATATCTAATTTTGTAATGTATAACGTTGTTTATATATAATATCAATTGATATAACGATCAAAGCGTATAATGTTCATAACACCTAAGATTTAAAACGTATAAATTCATTAAAAACTTTGAACAATCAAGCAATCCATTAATTTTTTCCGCCCTGTTACAAAAAAAAACCTAACATCGAAGGCTAAGGCGGGAGCTACGCTACGCTTTGCTCCCGCCTTAGCCTTCTGAACCTAACATATCCAAGTCGCTTCTGCCCCGAAAAGTCTTGCTCGCTCGCTTCGCTCGCTCGCCGCCACATAATTTAACATTTACACATATTATTATATATCATGACTGTTATACCTAATGTTTGTTATGTTAAAATAAATTAGTCCATATAAATCTTATAAAAAATGATGTTATATAAAAATAACGTTATATAATTTAAGCGTTATACGTTAAAAAATTATACTTTTTGCTGTTATAGCTAACGTTCATTATATCTTGTGAACGTTATTAATATGAAATTAGACATTTTGTAGTTATATCTTGTGGGACGCACCCAGTAAAGAGCGGTGAAAATATTTTTATTTCAAATCTCCCACAGAACTCTAAAAACGCCTAAATTGTTCATACAATAACACCGCATAAGGCACTGGGAGAAAAAAATAATGAGGTACCTATCTTCACGCTACAACTCTGTATGAATAGGTGCTGAGCTGTCGCCCTTTTGTGAGACAAAGTTTGAAGAATGCAATTTCAACTAAAAGTAGGTAGAACTTGATCTTCGTATTGTATGTTTAGTTCAATGTAGGGTGTCCTGTCCGCATTATGGGAATGATGGAGCATCGTACAAATTGTAAGGAATCAAACTGAATAGATTTTTAAGCTTTGAATTTGTGATATAAATCAAGAAACCAAGTAAACAATTACTCTGTCTAAGGACATCTCCAGAACTCAAGCTATGGAGTAAACTTATGTTAAGAATCGAATCCGAATAAGCAGAAGCGGAAGGCGCTAAATTTTGAAAACATAATTTTAAGTTTTTTTTTAATAGGTACTCAAGTAAATATACTCTGATAAGTAAATACTAGAGTAGGGCAGAAAAAGAAAATGGAGATTTCAACAAACGCATTAATTATAATAATTTTGGTACCTAGGTATGTGTGTGCAGGAATAAAAATTTAATTCCTCCGGGTACGTTACGTATCAAAATATATAATGTTTAAAAATAATAATAAAAGGATTTTCATAAAATAAACCTAATCTAACCTAAACCAATCTGTAGATTACACGATTAAAATAGTTCGTTTCATTAATAGTTTCATTGAAAATTTTACTATATTATAATGACCAATTATGTATTTCGTCCATTATTCGTTTTAAACTTTATACATTTTGATACGTACAGTAAAGTCTGGTTACTTTGGCCCTGAAGGGTAACTTTGACCATTGGGATTAACTCTGACCAGATTTTATTATTGCATCAAAATTAGGGCTAATTGCCGTATGATTTGTTTTAGCTGACTGCTCACGTTCTTATGTTTTTTACTAGACTCTTCTTTATTTAGTTTTATATGGGCCAAAGTTACCCTTTATTGGGTCAAAGTACCCCGACTTTACGGTACTCCCATCGGTCCTTACGAAACGATTCGCTTCATCTTTCCTAATTCGAACTGCTAAGGAATGGATGGAAGACAGACAGGCAGACAGACATGACGAAACTATAAGGGTTCCGTTTTGCCATTTTGTCTCCGGAACCCTAAAAATGAGCAGCATACATTTGCTGAATACATCAATACCTACCTACTGCGTTTCGTTTCGCAGTTGAGATTATTAATTAATGTTTCATAGAAGACTAAACGTTCAATAAATAATATTTAAGCATGTCAAACGTCACGCATATGCACTCTATCAAAATCATTAAAAAAGCCACCGTAGCACATGATCAAAAGGATCAAGTCGTCAAGGTAACACAATCACGTGCCCATTTCTTAACTCAAGCGCCACCCAGACTATCCCTGTGCACTAAGTCAAAACGATCCCACGAGAATATCCCTTGTGCCCTCGCCGTGTCGCCACCATACGCTTCTCAAAATCATGCAAGCAGTAACAATGAGCGAGTACCTACGCCAAGTACAGGATGGCAGGTAAAGACTTTTTTCGTCTCGAGACCATCTGCGCACAAAAACGTCGGATAGCAGATGCTCCGACCCCATTGTGAAGTGAACTACTTTTTTTACACGATCCTTTTGCATGGGTTTGAGTTCCGCTCGGATGCGGTGTGGGCAGGATTCAAAACTATTTTGGTTTGATCGCGAGCGAATCGATTTGGTTCGTAAATAACTTCCGTTCCACGCTAGCCAGTTGCCAGACAAAAGCTAGTTTTGGGTCGGAAGACGGATGTGTAGAAAGTCGGGTTGGCGCAGCCGGCGTGTCTATTTTAAGTTATAAAAAGATTTAATATATTAACCATATTAACCATTCTATCCGTTAAAGGCAACCATGGATAATTTCGTTTTTTGAAATCAAATATGACAACAAAAACATTGTGTATGTCGATGTCGCAAAGGGTATGTAAATACGTCCCACTGCAAGGCACAAGCCTCCTCTCAGAATGATTAAGAAGACTTGGGCTGTGGTTCCCACGCGGGCCCAGTGCGGATTGGGAACTTCACACACACCTTTGAATTGCAGGTTTCTCGCGATGTTTTCCTTCACCGTAAAGCTTATAGAAAATTTAATTGTAATTTCGCATGTGAATTCTGAAAAATTCAAATGACGGGCTCGAACCCACGACCCTCTGCTTGAGATAACATAGATCGAACCACTGGGCTACCACTGCTTTACAGCGTGGTAGTATTCTACCACTAAAAAAAAACTATAAAAGAAATCTATTTCTAGTAGTACTTAACTCCCCTCTATACTTAACGTCTATGATCAAATACGATCGAAGCTTAATGTGAAGATAATGTTTTTTAACCCCCGACACAAAAAGAGGGGTGTTATAAGTTTGACCGCTATGTGTGTGTGTCTGTCTGTGGCATCATAGCTCTTAAACGGGTGAACCGATTTGGATGCGGTTTTTTTATTATGTAGAAGCAGGTTTCTTGGCGATAGTTCTTAGATATGTTTTATCAAAATCGGTTCAGTCGTTCCAAAGTTATCAGCTCTTTTGTTAGTTGCGGAAGAGATCTTAGACGCATAATGGGCATTTAAGTACTTTATGTTCAAACCAATACGTATGACATAATTGCGTTGGGGGTTTTTAAAATTTCTAGTCTCTCATCTGCCTCACAATGTGCGATGGCGATAGATAGGTCTTTCAAAGCTTGAGATTTGGACTGAGTTTGGGATGAGCCTTATTTATTTGTTTATGTATTTATTTATTTACAAAGCGAATTAACAGGAAAATAAAGCTCATCCCAAGCTCAGCCCATTCCTATCCTCTCCCAAACGATTGAATTACCGCTCGCAAACAGTGTTGGGCCGTTCCTGGGGGGTTACTACGAAATTCGAAGTTCGGATCGTGCGGTCCCTCTCACTCTCGTTATAAATACCATTAGCGTGAGCGGAACGGCATGAAACGAAGTTCGAATTTCGCGCTTCGTAGTATAGGGCCTGAATGTAGCCCCGTATACGTAGGTATGTAAATATTATTTGCGTGATAAGTCCCGTTTAGTATAGTAATTATGTTAATAACATGTTTTTGTGTACAATAAAGAGTTTTGCGTATATGTACATAAATAAATATCTTCCCAAATTTCAATGATGGTTTCTTACACCGTCTATCGTCACCTAAACAAACCTACCAATCTTTGTAGCACCACAAAATTTCGTATTTCAACTCAGAATAAGCATAAACATCGAACATAAACATTCCCAACATGAAAACGTATCGTAACGCTCAAAACATAAATATAAGGGTACTTTTATCGGGAAAACTCGGTGCGGCTAAAAGACCCTTAAGGGTTCGGAAGGGGCCCTGCCGCAGCTGGGCGAGGTCAACGAACTTTGCACTAATTCCGGGACCATGAATAGGTATTTGCGGATATTTGCGAATTTGGCGGCAAGTTGTTGGCGAGCCAATTAGTGGGGCAACTTAGCAATGTTGCCACCTTAGTGACTTAGGCACTAGATTGTAGCGAATTTTGGGACTATATCAGAGATTTTTTTCTAGCGTTTCATACATTTAAATGATTTAAGTATTTTTTAGTAAGTAGTATACAAAACTATCTATATACCTACCATCTAAATCGGTTCAGCAGTTTAAGCGTGAAGAGATAACAGACAGAAAGGCACACATAGTTTCGCATTTATAATATAATATAGATATGGATAGGTTTCTTAGTTTATAAATGTATCAAATTGATCAAAAAAAATTGTATCATACCTTTCACTACTTCACTATTAAAGTTGCTCATTGTCGGTCTATTGCTAAATGTACAAACACCACTCAAAGGTTGACTGGTAGAGACCCCTCAAAGGTATAAGTTCGCCTTTGTACATGTATCTCAACGGTTGTCAATAGCATTTTTTTCTTTATTTTTTGTACAATAGAGGGTTTACATGCATACACTTTTTTGTTAGTTTTCCGACAGCGACAACTAAGGCTAATTTTCCACAATCTAGCGACCTTTTGAAAATTTGGTAGCGTTTTCTGAAAATATTAGGAAGCAATACTTACTGTAAAATAGCAACTACTGTAGATGTCAAAGTTTCGGGGCTTAGTTCGAGGGGTTGATAGGGCTAATATGCAAATTTGGAACTGGTCTTGTAACATTTTAAATCGGTATCGTTGTAAGTAATAATTAATAACAAAATTTAAAATGTTCAATATAATAATCAATGAAAACAGTAGATAAAGTAGGTATTTTGGTAAATTTATTTGTAAAATAAGGAAGTAACCAATTTGAACCAAGGAGTTAAGCTGTAGAGATAGGGCTGTGTGGAAATATAACATTGTCGTTTACCGTGTTCGTTTCTTAAGATTTTTTAACTTTTCTGGTTTAAGTCACTCAATAAGAAACTAATGTAAATTAATAATTTAATTTAATAATATTTCACTGGCATTATTAAATTTGTAATATAAATAATTAAGAAAAAAAAACTCAATACATAATTATACCATGTATATACCGTAATACTTGGCTGAATGCGTATGTGTTCCATTGACAGCCAATGCCTTTATTTTTTTTTTTAATTTCTACCCTTGGGAAGAAAATATAGTTTTGCTCCCGTATGTCGGATACGATTTGCCTCACTTTTGTTTGAGAGATGAAAAGAGTAAAGAGTTTGAATTATCAGGTCGTACATTATCATAGCCGGGTCGACAAATACGTGGTCGTGATTTAACCGCACCCGTCCGTAAGGTATTATTAACTGTGCATGTACTTACACACGACTTGAAAGTAAATAATAACAATGCGTTCGCGAAAAGGTTCCCACCGGTTCCTTTAAGATTTCGCGGCGACCCTCCGCGGCAGCTGCTTTTGCAGTTGCATCGACAATGCACTTTTTTTGACGGTTGCACTTTGTATTATAATTTTGACGGTTGCAGACGCATTGAAATGGGAGCGAGGTTGTGTTAAAATATAAATGTGTATGCGTTTAGGTTCGAAGGAGCATTGGGAACTGCATGGGGACATGATGGGGACCGACTTTTTGAAAGTATGTAACTCGTAAATTACCATTCGAAAATACTTAGTGAAAATTTTTGTCGAATTTGAAATAAGAGTGCTTAAAATAGAAATAATGTGTTTATCTAATAGTGCAAATTTTAATTCGAGGGGTATAGTATATAGTACTTAGGCACCTATATTTATTTACTCTTATTATTCCGAGTTTGAGTTGCGTAAATATTACGTTTGTTAGTAGGTATACCTACGTTCTAGACCTTAAAAGAGTATATTCCTTGAAGCGTTTCACAGAATCACATTTCACCTTGAATGACCAAAATCTCAATACAATTTTACGTAATATTTTGCGTGGCTTTTTACATTAATAATTTATTTATAGCATTTCATTTTCCGTGTGTAAAAAGGTTCTCGAGTGGCGTCCACGGACCGGAAGACGCAGTGTAGGTAGGCCTGCAACAAGATGGAGCGACGACCAGGTTAAGGTTGCGGGATCGCGTTGGATGCGGAGGGAACGGGACCGATCTGTTTGGCGAGCCTTGGGGGTTGCCTAATGCCTATGTTCAGCATTGGACGTCTTTCGGCTGAAATGAAAATGATGATGATTTTCTGTGTAATATTTTACCCTAGATGCATTTCGCCGCGATCGACGTTTGTTTGAGACTTCATTTAATTTAATTTATGTTGCATAAAAATTTTGTAAACTTTTTTTAAACAAGTTTTGTAGCTGTAGTTTGTCGTCTCAAGTACCTACTATTATTTAGACATCCAAACATCTTGACAAGCATTCTTACTTTTAATATAGGGATAACGTTACCGACAGTCCATATACCTATTAATATTGGCACGGCTTCATGATAGCTAGTATCAAGTATCGTGTCTCAGAGGTCAGGGATGGTCAGGGGTGTTCAACTGCTCATATAAAGGTCACATCGTGCATCTTGCATGTCATTGACCATGTATTTTGGAGAGTTCACCCGTGTCAGAGCCATGTGGCTTTGGAAGACACCCTGAGCTGTGCTATCCGCACACTGAATCTTGTTACTGAGAAGAATGGGATAGTTTTTATCCAGGAAAATTGCATAGTTCGCGCGGGATGATGATAAGCGATTAGGTACTTTGCAAATCAATCAATTTAAAATCAAAACTTTTATTCAGCAAGTAGGTCGCTAAGGGCTCTTTGATTTGTCACTTTTTAGGGTTCCGTAAGTAGTAGTAGAAAGCTGTAATTTGGCATGAATATATATATCAGTCACGCCGACAAAGTGATTATTTAAAAAAAACTAAAAAATTTTTTTTTAGGGTACCTTCCATAGACGTAAAGTGGGGGTGATTTTTTTTTCTCGACTAACCCCATAGTGTGGGGTTCGTTGGATAGGTCTTTTAAAACCATTGGGGGGTTGCTAACATGATTTTCGTATTCAGTGATTTGTTTGCGAAATATTCAACTTTAAAGTGATAATTTTCATTAAAATCGACCGTCCCCCCCCCTTCTAAAATCTAAACTGTTGGGTGGAAAAATTTGAAAAAATTCAAAATGGTAGTAAATATATTAAATTTACAAGGAAAATTATAGCGGCTAAGATTGCTTGGGAATTATTTGTAGTTTAAGAGTAAACAGTAGCCTAAGGTATAAAACATACCGTCACTACTTTAAAAAACTCGTAACTCAAATCAGCATGTAAACAAAACTGAACCTTGATACGCGCGTAATAAAGTTCACTTTGCCAGATTATCGATTTTGAGATACGAGCTTTTTTCAAAGTATTGACGATACCTAACTTGGAAGATTCCGTACACATACGAAATCCTTAGAAAAATATTACTTGATTTTTTCGTAATGGCTACGGAACCCTATCTTGGGCGTGTCCGACACGCTCTTGGCCGGTTTTTTAAACTACCAGCGCTTTCGGAATGACCATCATTGCCAAGAAGAAGCGCCGCAGGAAACTTGGCTGAAAGTCATATTTTTAAAAGAAAATAAAATAAAATTATAAATTATAATCAGACGGTGTCGCGGGCAATACACTGACGAGCAAAAATAAAGAGTCGGTTACAGAAATGACGAAAGCCTATAAAACTCGCTGTGATAGCTTCTTCGAGAAAAATGAGTTTAGGAAAGAGTTTTAATCTTTAGAAGAAAAAGTTTAATTGAGAATAAAACTCTTTACTAAACTCATTTTACTCGAAGAAGCTATCACAGCGCGTTTTGTAGTTATCGTCATTTTTGTAACCGACCCTTTATTTTTGCTCGTCAGTGTAGTTAGATCAAAATAAAACAGATTAAAGAACAAACATGTTTCTTTCAAACTAAATACAAACTGAAATATAGATGCACAGAAAAAAACCCCAGAAAAAAGACCAATGCTGGGAATCGAACCCAGGTCCTCAGCATTCCGTGCTGCGTGCTTTGCTTACCCCTACACCATCACTGGTCTGGTCTGGTGGTAACATGTTTCTTTCAGCCAGGAAGAGACCTCAAGAAAATGGATGCAAATCGACATTTCTACATGTGTAAGTATGTAACTAACTACGTGCGAATTAAAAGACCCTTACAAATTCGAAAGTAATTCTGTTTGTTTGTTGCCACTTCACGCTTTAACTGCTGAACAGATTTTGATGATTTTTTTTATAAAACCAGTTTGAGACCCAAGGAAAGACTTAGGATAGATTTTTTTCTCGGAAAATTGCATAATTCCTACGGGATAGCGATAAACGAATTCTCTGCAGACGCATTCTTTTAATTTATAATTAAAAGATGAACTTTTTATTTCGCAACCTCTCTGTATAATTTTTTTTGCTAAAAAGCCTTGTTTCTATTGCTGTTTCATTGGCAAAATTGGAGAAGTGTAAAAAGTTCTGCTATATTTTAATAGCTAACGACAAACGTCAGTACCTCAGTGTAGTAGCTAAGCGGAGCTAATGAACTCTTAACAATATACCTCCTCTATTTTGGTTTAAAAGTTAAGAATGCAGGAAGAGTGCGCACAAATGATTCTCTCATTCTGAACGTCTGTACAAGATTCTCTTGCCACTATTTTATAAGTCCGTGAAGAAGTTGGAGCAATATTAGAATCTTACGCATAAAAGTAACATCAATGGAGCTTTAGCGCCGCAATGCAGTATGTATTCGGCAGGCACATGCCTCTTGCTGCCAGCGAAATGCGGTTAAGACACGACCTAAAAGTTTTTTATTTTATTTAAAACTGACCCATGATCAATCAGCTGATGAAAAGTGCAGATGAGGGTAAAGGCACAGATTACTTAATAGTTACTTCGTAACAGATACTGCATCCCGTACAAAATCTTGGTACTTACCGCGATTGTAGCCACAGATTATACTACTCCGTCTACTTAAGAATGTGTGCGTGCCGACAGTGACAAGGGCTGGCAGTTTGGATTAAATTTTTTTTTCTACATGTTGTTTTACCATTTTGTCGGGATAATTGCTATATATTATATCCATGCAAACTTTCTAGCACTAATATTCTTTAAGCTAAGCCACGGACGGACAAAGAGACAGACGGTCATGGCGAAACTATAAGGGTTCCGTTTTTGCCATTTTAGCTCTGGAATCCTAACAAAAAAGGATATTTATTGTAATGCGTAGAACACATTGCCATGCTCATAGTACCCTAGCGTTATACTAAATACGAAGGTTAACTTTCGAACTTCGCATCGTGCCATCCCGCTCACGCTTATAGCTATTTATAGAAGAGTAAGAGGGACAGCACGATACGAACTTCCAAATTGTTATATTAGCTATTAATTCTAGCATAGTCATATTAAAATTTGCCCCCTGTTTCACCATTCACTTATAAAAGTTCAGGCGGCATATTTTTTCCGTGGAACACGAATGAACGTGCGTCGGCGCGCGCTTGTGACAACCTACTGGAATTTCGATCGCTGGCGATCGTCCCCGCGGTAGGTAAATATCGCGCGTAAGTACATGGCATGCATGAGGCCTGGTAAAGGTGTATCTCACTGGTTCAGTAACAGCCTATTCACTCTATCCTTGAAGAGCCCTAGGTTGTATCTATCTGGAAATACAGACGATGGGAGCGAATCCCATTCCTTAGCAGTTCGTATTAGGAACGGAAACGGAAGGAAGGAAAAAAACCGGGTATGTGAAATTTCAGTTCCACTTTCATCCGTTTTCTACTGCTGTAAGTCGTACTTTACAACAGTGTACCATCGCCCCAGACGTCAGATACCCATTTTCATAACAAATTTGCTTGCAGCCGTTGATGTTTATTGCTATGGATTGTTATGGACAGATGTCTAGCCACTGCACGCAAACTGGGCCTTTAAGGTGGTTATCTGGCGCTTGGGGCGATTGTACCTACACGCATACACAGTAAGTAAATTAAAATGTTGTAATAATTCAAACTTGATTGAAACCACAGATTGAAACCCTAACGAAATTTTCAGACACAAAACATACAGTTGAATTGACAACCTTCTCTTTTATTGAAGTCGGTTGAAAAATAATATAGAAGAATAATATTCTGTGCCACTACATCTGAAGCATGTTTGAAGCAATCGACCCAGGGCACGGTTTCATTATAAGAAATTACAAAACGCCTCAAGAACGTCAATGTGGTGTGGCCAGCGACTAAAATATGTAATGAGAATATTTTTCTATTTTTTTTTCTCTTGGTACGGTATTTTTGTAAACGGTGGAAAGAACGAAAAGAAACGACAAAAAAATGGTATCTCTTCAAGATGACCAGTTCAGTATCAAATTATTCTTTATTACATAGGTACTTTTTACGTACGTGAACTCTTTTAAAATCACGGAGTCGTCAGGAGGAAGGTTTGCGTATGGCAACACAATATCAATCGCTGTCAAAATGGCACGTCAGCAGCAGGACGTCGACGAATTAT
Organism: Archips xylosteana; assembly: GCA_947563465.1. NCBI lineage: Eukaryota > Metazoa > Arthropoda > Insecta > Lepidoptera > Tortricidae > Archips > Archips xylosteana. Next base: position 17,139,630 of record OX387360.1, read on the forward strand.
TTGATGTTAAAAATGCTTTTTACGTTGGAAATTACCAACAAGCCATCAACGAGGCTCAAAATGTTTCTGTAAGTATTCGTTGATTAATTATTCAAAGCGCTTAGATGCCATTTTTAGGGATATTTTGATAGTCTGAGATACGTTGTTATCCCACGTATGTTTTCCTTAATTTCGCTGTTATTATCGCAAATGACTGTTTGGAACGTAAATATTCAACACAAACCCGGTATTATTACTTTAATTCATCACCATAAACTGAAATATACTGTGTATTTCACTTTTTAAAACTAAGGTTATCCTAATCAGATATTGTTTGTTTTGACACCTCTTCCAGCCCTCTTCTCCCCTGGTAGCTTTGCAGAGAGACACTTTCCTGTACCGTTCGTACATCTCACAAGGGAACTACAGGATTGTGCTGCAGGAGTTGAAATCGGCAGACCCTATGCTGCTGCCATTGAAGAGTTTGGTGGATTATCTATCTCCGGGGGCCAACAAGCTGGCTGTTGTGGCTGATATTGATGCCAGAGTAAGTTTCTATCCTAGTTTGCCTTAAAGCTGAGTTTCAATTTATCCCTTATAGTTTATTCCTTATTTTTTGTAACTGAGATGTCATTGCGTAAATCCTGATGCAATACTTGTAAATCTGTTTTTTTTAATTTACGGTAAAACTTTAAATTTCAGGTTCAAAAGGGAACAGAGCTGGTTAATGAAGTATTTCTGATTGTAGCTGCAACCATTTACTACCATGAAGAGAACTATGAAGCTGCCCTCAAGTGAGTCTTGTTAACCTTTCATTTGGAACACGGATCCGCACCAGATTTAAGGCTATCTTTTGTATTTTTTTTGTATTATGTAATATTGCTACTACTTGAAACAAGACTAGAATGCATGATTTTTTTTTACTTTCGGCATACAAGAGGTTAATGAATACTCCCATTCATTAGTCAGTTATGCATACATTTTATAGTATAACGAAGATGAGATGCAGTGAAGTGTCAGAGAAAATTGACACTTGCCTACTCGTGTTGCAATGGTGTTGATGACAGCTGGCAAAAAACAATTCCCCTGTAGATTTTGTATCTCAATTGCTAGTAATGTTGTCACTTCAATGTCAGCTCAATCAACTAACTGATAATTTGATTTAAAGCAGCTAAAAGTCTAATTTTGCAGTTAATTGAAGTTTAATCTGGTTTTCAGGGATAAAATGAGGTGTTTCTTTACTAGAATTGCCTTGTGGAATTATTGTTTTAATAATATAATTTTCTTTTTAAAACAAATCAATCATACGTCGCACTCCAGCGGGCATTTTGGGGGCACGTCATTTGGTATGGATTACAAAAATATTTTAACTAACGAGTATATGTACTTAGTATTTGCAACATACTCGTTATCAATCTTAAATTGTCTACGTAATACTCTTTGAAGTGATAACTGATAGCCCATTTAAGTGGTGGCATGTCAGAATGCTAGATAAGGTCCACAAATCAATCAATTCATTTTGGAGTAGTCAGAATAAGGTATTTGCACTTGGTATTTGGTACCTAGTATTTGTAATGTGCAATTCCAAATATCTTAGCAACTAAAGCTGTACGTTAGTTAGGTGTTTATTTTTTTATATCCATTCAATTTTAAATAAAAATTAGATTGAATAGTATGTGGTATATTTATTGTGGCCACTTAAATGGGCTATCAGTTATCACTTCAAAGAGTATCTATACATTAAAGACTAATAATAAATGATAACAGGTAACAAATTAACTATGTTACAAATACTAAGTACATTATAATACTCGTAAGTTAAGATTTTTTTTGTAAACCTTACCTTGCCCCCAAAATGCCCGCTGGAGTGCGACGTATGAATCATACATGCCATACAAAGCAATTATCTTATTTTCTAGTAATTATTGGGTGAATCAACTTTTTCTGTTGTTTACTCTGTCCCTGGTTGTCCAAGTGACAACTTAACACTGTTTAAAAAAAAATGATTTTGCTGTTCAGAAGACAAAATTTTTATAAACATAGCAACAGTCGGCAATAAAAAATTGATTCACCCAATTACGAGCATACAAACAGCTTTAAAGTACAAAGAAATAGAAAAAACTCCTATTAGAACTTAGGATTTGTTGTTGCTGTAGGATCCTGCATGGAGCGGAGTCCCTAGAGCTGCGAGCGTTCACTCTGCAGTGCCTGCTGGCTATGAACAGGCCCGACTTGGCCCGGAAGCAGCTGACCGCGCTGCAGGAGATCGAGGATGACAGCACTCTCACACAACTGGCACAGGCTTGGCTCAATCTTTCTCAGGTTAGTTGTCTGTGGTGCTAATTGGGATGTGTCTATAGGTAATAACAATAATAATAATTCATTTATTTAAGAACAACATAGGTCCAAATTACATGCAATAAATGAAGTCATCAAACAAAACAAACAAAGAAATTATGAAATGTTATACATTATCAAAAATTACTTTATTAATCTTAAATAGGATAACTATTTGTATAGATCACAATCAATAGAAATAATGGGATAATCGGAATGAGTTTACATGAGTAGAAATAAATAAAATAATAGCTATGGTAAATAGCACAATTTGCCGAGTTGCTAGATCATTATCCTATTGGGCACAGGCCTCCTCTAAGAATGAGACGGCTTGGGCAGTTCACACGGGCCTAGAGAAAATCAGAAATTTTACATACATCAACTCAACTCCTGTTATGTGATAGGGAGAAAACGAGCAGGAGGGTCACCTGATGAAAAGCAATCAACGTCGCTCATGGACACATCCATTATCACATAAAAAAGAAACGCTTTTAAAACGTTTTTCAGGTGTACGCATTGTGACTTTTGGTTAACTTACTGACATCAATCAGAAACACTCGCACAGCCACACTCAGAAACTTTAATCGACTGTATGATTATGCAGGGTGGACCAGGAGTCCAGGATGCGCACTATAGTATAATGGAGCTCGCGGAGCGGCTCGGCGCGCTCGGGGCGGGCCCGGCCGCAGTCGGCGCCGCCGCCGCCGCCTCCAGAGGTATGCACTCCTATTATATCATTGTGCTTATTGCTGAATAATAACATAATTAAAAACTAATCTTACGGGTTTTACACACCCATGGAAGAATAAAAAATTACTGGATCTATCCCATTAGAATTTCGAAGTCTCTTTTCATCACACTTGCTCGTCAATGGTGTTATTCCATGCCTGTATACTAAATGACAATGGCCTAAATTGTTCTTAAGGGAGTTATGGATTTACGTACAGTTTTTCTACCCAAGGGAGTAAACTTTTGTTTTAAAATTTGCAAATAAGTCATTTCAGACTAAGGAGGTTTCAAGTCAGCCAACGTTTTATTTATATCTTTAAAACTTAGCTATAACCCAATTTTACAACACAAAACTACGCTTATCGCTTTATCTACGCTTCATGAAAATTCGTTATTTTTATATCTTAAATTTATATCAAATAGTTTTGCAATAATTTTAGTAAATATTTTTTTAACATGTTGGCGGAATCTGGCCGTATGACCATTCGAATTCTAAACTAAACACGTTTTATATTATCTATGGTAGAAGACTCGAAAAAAGTGACAATCTGTATTGGCGGGTAGCCATTATTTTATTCAATTTAAGTGTTTAGAGACTAAATAATTTTATTTTTGGATTTTTTTCCTCGCAATGTGATGAAAATCATTGTGTGTATCACGGGCAGTAAGGGGATTACAAACTCGAGTCATTAAAAGCCCTCCGCCTTCGGCGTCGGGCTTCTAATAGACTCTCGTTAGTAATCCCCTACTTACGGCCCTAGATGCACAATGTACTATTGCAGCACTTCTATGATCCGCTAGGAATGTCTGCCTTCCAAGTCTCTAGCTTTAGTAGTTTAGGCAGTGTCTGTTGGTGATTCAGATTACTATTTATATTTGTTGATATCAAATCCTTTTTCTTGCATACTTGGCTATCGCAATAAATCTGTATTGATAGATCTGTGAAAATTTTGTGATATAAAGCGTGCAGGCTAAGTGCGGATTAGGAACTTCGCACACCATGGAACTGTTATTAAAATAAAACAGCAGCTCGATTTTGCTAGGTAAATTTGCGGCATTGTATCTTTGATTTGTCTCATTTGGGATAATAACAAAAAGGTGTACAATTTTACGGTGGGATCTTGTCTGCTGTGTCAGTTAGCTTGTATGTGTGTTTGCAGGCATGTGGGAAGAGGCCGAGCAGATGCTGAGCGAGGCGCAGGCGCGGGCGCCGCAGCAGCCCGACCTGTTGTTGGGACTCGCCGTCGCCGCGCGGCACACGCCCAAGCCGCCAGAGGTAACTACAAGACGGCTATGGTATCCTGGCACTGCAAGCGATAGGAGGAAAAGCAGATGCAGGCGGGCGCCGCAACAGCCCAATCTGCTGCTGAGGCTAGGTAACTACAGAACGGCCATAGTCTCCTGGTACTGCAAGCGATGGGAGCGAATAGATGCAGCCCGACCCTTTGTTGGGACCCGTCGTCATCGCGGAGCACACGCCCAAGCCGATAGAGCTACTGCAAGCGACAGGAGAAAAGCAGATGTACGCGGGCATCGCAACAGCCCTACCTGGTGCTTAGGCAAGGTAACTACACGACGGCTATAGTCACCTGGTACTGCTTGCGACAGTAGGAAAGCAGGTGCGAGGCGAAGCGCAGGCGCGAACGTCGCAGCAGCCCGACCGGACTCGCCGTCACCGCGCGGCACACGCCCAAGCCGCCAGTGGTAACTACACGACAGCCATAGTCTCCTGGTACTGTAAGCGACAGGAAGAAAGAAGATGTGGCGCGAGGCGCTGGTGTGGGTGCCGCAGAAGCTATAAATTTCACACAAAGTTACAGACCTGCAGGCTTATATTGTCTAACGTTTCTGACGCTTGCCTTCGTAATCACTTTCTTTCTGTCAAACGGTATAAAATGATGACAGAAAGAGATGGTGAAAGCGAAGACAAGCGTCAGAAGCGTTAGACAATACGGCCTCTGAGGTCTAAAGGGGCTCCTACACAAACAAAATTTGCTTGACAGCAATTTACGTGCTAAACGAGGGGCTTTGACGTCTGCGCTGATTTTTTATTTGTAACAAATAGCACTTTGAAGGTATTGCATGACAAGCGAGCATCTAAACATACATACATCTCGCAAAATTTAATAATAATAGGACGTTAATTTTATGTGCACGAAAACTAATTTTCACCGTCTTCTAACTTGTGAACTCTACCGGTAGTTTTAATGCGATAGCGTAGAAAATTTTCAATAAAATAATGGGCAAATGAAGGGGGAGTCTCGTAATTCCTTTCGAGACGCCCGTATTCAGAGGCCTTATTGTCTAAGTTGTCTAACGCACGCGAAATCACAATCGTTTTCACCACTTCTTGCTGTCACACAGTATAGGATGAGGGGCGAAAGAGATGTGAAATGCGATCGCGAACGTCAGCACGTTAGACAATACGGCTTCAGGTGCCCGATCGCTAGGAGTTAGCCACGATCCCATCGGCTTTACTCCTCACCCACAAATTATGAAGAAGTTATTCTTTCAGGTGACTGTTGTTTAATTTACTTACCAGGGCATTATGACTTTGCAGGTGGCGACGCGCTACATAGCGCAGTTACTAGACAGCCACCCCGAGCATCCGTTCACGAAGGACTACAACGCGAAATCCAACGAGTTCAAGCGCCTCGCCGCGCAGTACCAACCGTCGGTGGCGAGTTAAACGCTAGTTTAGTGGTAACTCAACATTGCAAATTGTATTCATGTTTATTCATAAATCTATATTAATATTATACTACTTTGTAAATTTTATTTGTCATCACGAAGACATTTTATAAAGCAAATAAATATAGTTTAAAATAACTAAAAAGACTAAGATACTTACATAATTATAGCCCTCGATAGCATTTTTGGTCAAATTGCACATTGCGACTATTCTAACGAGCCTAAACACTGCTAAGTTATGTAGTTCTATCTTGGAATTCTAGTGCTTAAATTCCGGCTCCATCATCAGATCAGCTCAATGGTACCATATTCTTGTGTTGTGTTGTCATAAGAACTACGCATAATTGTCCACTTTCATATCAATAACACACACACCACCACCGCTCACACCATCACACACACACCATCACGTCACACCATCTCTTTAATATATTGAGAACACTGCTTATTTATTGTATGTATTTTGCATATATATGTTGTATATGGTAGTATATTTTTATTAGGTTTCTTTATATTATGAGTTTATGTATTGTATTTACTAAAAGTTGTATTGTAGCCTTTGCTTTGTCCGACTGTATTATTTTTACTTACTCTTTGTCGGTCCCTTACTAAATGCTCCTTTCATCCACTCAAAGGTTGACTGGTAGAGATCCCTTAAAGGGATAAGTTCGCCTTTGTACATGCATTTCAACGGTTGTCAATAATGTATTTCTTTTTTTTTTCCTTATTTTTGTACAATAAAGAGTTTACATACATACATACATAACACAAATTAGAAATAGGTGGAGATAAGGTTACTCCACTAAAAACTTTGTTAGTACAGGTTGACCTAATAAAAGCGTGTTTAAAAATACGATCGGTTGATTAACCCTTAATAAGGCCCCATTTATTGGAGCATACTACCACAAAATCAAAAGCAGCTATCGAATACATACATGACAGGATATTTTTAAAGCTAATAGTATTTTCAATAATTACAATGGATATTGTAACATATTACTAACACAATAAGGTTTAATTTCCAAGTCAATTTAGTGGTCGCTAAATCGCCTTTACCTTGGTTTAATTCGATTCTTGCTGCAATTCTCTTTTTAGAATGAAAAATCTGAAATTAAAATCTACTAAGGTCTCAGCCTAAGCACAGAGGTCAGGCACACGTGATCTTCCTAACGGAACGGGAGTAAGGCGCAATGAAAAAGTAACATCCTCTCATCCATTTACTCCTAGTAAAAGCTGTAGTCATAATCGGCGTCCAAGACCTCGTCCTCGTCTCCTGGGTGCGTAGAGTTGGCGAGCAGGTGGAACTCCAGAAGCTTCTCATCCATGTCTGTGAACTGCATCGACAGGTCCGAGGGTTCCGTCTCTTTGACCAGGGTCCAGTCCGTGGTTGACTCCGAATCGTGGGTTATTTCGCCATTGAGACCTGAGAGTGCAAAAGGTCTTGAGGAATTAGCTTTCTTGATAAGGAAAAAAAATGAAATGAAACTGAAACTCGACTGACCGACGTCTTAAAGAGACCGACATTAAAAAGTTTTTGCTAAAAATTTCATTTTCAATGCAAGCTTTTTCACTGACTGACTTTACTTTTTGTTGACTGTACTTGCATTGTCATCCAACCTACACAGGTGTACCAAATTTCAAGTAAATCCGACCACAGGAAGTGGGTCAAATTCAACTTCCAAGATTTGACCCGAACATACATTCTTACATACATTGCAAGTTATTTTTTTTTTTTTTAAATTACAATCTAGCTCACAAAGGCTAATAAGCAATATTCATTTAACTTAATCGACTATTTTGTTTAAAGTCTCTAAGAATAACGTCCAATGACTTTTCTTAGTGTCTATTAAGGCGAAGCACTTTGTTCATGTTAATAAAAAGCAATACATTGCAAGTTAATAAAAAGCTTTTAAAAATTTGGTTAGGTTTGACTTTGACTCATACAGATTTTCAAAATTTCGTTTATCTCAAAGTTCGGAAAAAATAAAGTTCTCAAATTCGATTTTTTTATGTGTATGCTTGTCCGTCTATATCTCTGGTGCATGTGAACAGATTTAAATGATTTTGATTTTATTCAGTAAGATGTATAGTCAACCAATTTGATTCCTAGGCCATTATAGAACCTTGTCGTATTAATTACAAGATAATTGCAAAGTCAGCGTGGGTCAAAGGATTATCAACTTTCCGATCACAACATGCAATAAACGTAAAGAGTTTTCGCTCCATGACATGAGAAGAAAAAGAAGTTTTGACAGATGGACAGTGACAATTCATGAACTGAAACAGTTACTTTGCTCACCCGCGACCTTACGATAGTTACGTTTATGTAAGAAATGCGTGTTCAACAATAGTGTATCATAAGATGGTTACCATGCGGCGATATTTCGACGGGTCCCTGCGTGGCCACTATGGGCGGCGGGGTGTACGCTTCCAACTCCTGGTCAGTTCTGCTCTCCTTGTCTAGCTTTTCTTGCTTGCGCTGTCGGCGCCACGCTTTCTGGAGGTTGAAGCGTTCAGGACTGCAAGGAAACGTGTTCCATAACTTAAATTTGTCTAATTTTTGTAAATTTTAAACCAGAAATAGTAGATTGGAAAGTGACCCATTTAACCCGAGTTCGTTCGAGCGCCAATAGTTCGAGGGGAAATGGGTTATTTCACCCGAGTTAGACACTCTACTTTTCATTTCGACTGTAAGGAAAGTAAAATACTACCATTACCATCACCATCACCATCACTATCGCCATCGCCATCGCCATCACCATCACCATCACCATCATATCATCCATCCATCCATCCTCTATCACCAGTAGTTTAGGCGGTTTTATAGGTATAATAAAAAATGCTAAAATGCTAAAGAGTTTACATACATACATAAAAGAAGATAGTTTTTTTTTTATGTCGTAAGAATGCTTAGAGGGCTGTATGTAATTTTTCCCTTGTCAGTTTAATGTTAGTAAGCAAATTAAAAAGTTTCTTGTTTCAAATGGATGTTCGGCGTACAACCTCCAGTGTTGTATATAAGCTCCATGGTCACGTCGTGCATCTAGATGGCCATGCCGAAACGTGAAAAAAAGTGTCACTGACGTAGGTAACTGAATTATGTTCGACTCCTAGGCTAATCGTAAAAATTAAAAAAAATTTACTTTCCACCCAAGAGATGAAAACGCAATTTTCCACCCGGCTATCTACCTACCCATGAAAATTTAACTTTCCAAACAGGAGAGATGAAAAGTATATATCTTGAGCTGGGTATCGTACCTAGGGTATCCTATCTCGCCTCATTCGTTTTTCGTTTAATTCTTATTTCGTCTCATTCTGTATTCGTCACTTATTCTTTATTCGTCTTGTTCGCTATCCGTCATTATCTTATTTGGTCAAATTCTGTAACTTGTCTTTCTCTTAATTAGTCTTATTCCTTTTTCGTCACGTCACTCGTCGTTCTTCCTTTTCTTTTTTTGTCTCATTTGTCTGGTTTTTGTCGTTGAACGTATCGAAATAATTTTGGCGAATAAATAAATGAGACAAAAAACGAAAGGGAAGAACGACGAATGAGTCCAAGGAAGACCATGACGAAAAACGAATAAGACGTATTAAGGGTGAGGCCACACGAGCGTAATTTTGTGAGTTGTGAGCGACAGAATTTCGGTTGCACCATACATTGTGTCACGTGAGTGTCACGTGATGGCGCGCATATTGTATGGCGCGGACCGAAATTCTGCCGCTCACGACTCACAAAATTACGCTCGTGTGGCCTCACCCTATGAGATAGACAAGTTGCAGAATTTAACCAAATAAGATAGTGACGGATAGCGAACAAGACGAAGACGAATACAGAATGAGACGAAGTAAGAATTAAACGAAAAACGAATGAGGCGAGATAATAGGATACCGCACCTAGTTGCTCATGGTTGCCTATTACCTATACTTCATTTAATTTAGAATTGAAAACCACAACATCATTATATTGCGGCTCGTCAACTATTTCTTACCTAGCAAATAGTACAGTACAATAGTCTGGGAGCCGCAAAATAAAATTGTTTTATTGCCACTTTATTTTCGTGTCGTCAAATGTTACTCAAGTACAAATTATAAAGAGATTACAGTTCACGAGCCGCAATATAATGTTGTTGTGCTTTTCAATGCTAAATTAAACGAAGTATAGTAACTTAGTTAATGTTGTTGTGGTTTATAATTCTAAATTAAATGGAGTATAGTTCTATCTATGATGCGTATTTTACAGTATACACCAAACCAAGCGTTGGCATCCAGTGGCGTAATTTAGTGTGGGCGAAGCAGCCCCACGCCCACGGTTTCGCGGTTTGACGGGTCTCCCATCTCGAAAGGTTATCGCTTTCTTTAAAATCTGCCATTTAATGTGTGATGCGCCAATATAGGGCCTCGCAAAACGTATCTTGCCCACTAATTAATTAATTTAGGTCTGTTGGCCCTCCTGGGCTCCATGGTCCATTTCCTGTTGGCATATAGGGTAAAACTCGCGTTCGAGACGATGAAGAATTGCTATTGTTTTCTTTACTCTACTTTTTTTTTCAGTATAATTTAGGAGCAATAATTGGGATGTCCCAATTTTTGGCAACGTATAATAAATCGAAAACCGTTTGGAGAAATAGGCTTTGTGAAGCGTTTTCAGAAATCAGATTCCAAAAATATGATAATCTGAATTAAATAAAGAAAATTTAAGTAATGTCCTTCATTTGACCCCTGCAGTGAATCGTCACAAAGGCAGATATAAAGCAGGTCTACACTCTAAAGCAAATTGACAGTTTGAAATGTTGCTGTCCTGCTTATAATAGCAAAGAGTGACAAAGACAGAACTTTAATCACATGATGCACACCTGGCTTTAAACAGTTGTCATTTATCATAAAGTCCGAAATGTATACAATACTCGCAATGTATTTTTACAAATTTAATTATTAAATTACTACGTTACAAGTAAATATGAAAGAATTTAAATATCAGATTTAATTAAAAAATATCAATTTACTATCACACCATTAAACAAACAGGAATAATCGAAGCTAAAAGAAGAGAAATAAATAAAACTATTTTGTCATGGTTCATTTAGGACCCTAAGCCGTGCTTGTAATATTGACAGTGACAAGACAAATCAGGGGCACTACTACAAAAATCGAAGTTCGTATCGTATCATCCCTCTCACTCTCGTGTCAAATCATATTAGCGTGAGCGGGACGGCATGAAACGAAGTTCGAATTATGCACTTCGTAGTAGGGTCTCAGTAGTGCCGTGGTAGTGCCACAGATTATGTTATGTACGACTTGAATTTTTCTAGGCCATGGAACGTGGCTCTCTCACTGTGACGTCATCCAACGTATTTTTAAAAAAAAATATAAAAAATTAAATACTCAACCCAATTCAAAATCGATGAAAATGGTGTCTTAAAATATCCTATTCTTTCCAAAAAAAATATAAAAACTATAGGTTATTTTTTTTGGTGCATCCCAATTTCTAACGGGCAAACAAAAGTAGAGAAGTAAAAATCCGGTGAATAGTAAAATTGTCTTGAATAAACGCAATTTGTGTTAGAATAAAGAGGCAAGGTATTTCTTACTCTGGCGCTCAATTGGCTCGTACCCTCAGCTTCGCGTCGCCGTATTGGAAGGCGACGAATACCACACAAAATGCTAACTCTGCGATAGTTTCGTGTGTGTGACATGATGTGGTAGTGGAGAAGGGCACATGAGTCGCACAGACAGATCTGAGGCGTGTGGCCGCGAAGAAAATTTCAAAGATTCATATTAACTTCATCTAAAACATAGGTTCCCAAAGGGAGCGGTAACGCCCCCTAGTAGCACGAGCGAAAGAGAGAGATAGAGAAAGAGAAATAGTTTTTAAATTGAGGTGGTTATAGACATATACAGTTGGAGGGAGGCGTTGGACTTTTTTTTCTTGTAAAGGGGGAGGTAGTCTAGTCACCTTAGTTCCGAAGTAAGATACTCACTGTTCCCCATCCTTGTACACCTTCGCCTCCAGGTTAGTGATGTCATGCCTGATGTCAGCCAGCAGCAACAGCATCAGGTCCATGGACCCCTTGGGGCCCCGGGCGCCGCGGGGACCCCGAGCCCCCGCGTCGCCTTTGGGACCCTCCATACCCGTCGCTCCAGGGGGACCCTGAAGCAATTGTATTTTTTATAGGGTAAACTCCAGTTTTTGCCCATGCACCCGTGATTGGCCTAAGGAAAACATCGTCAAGTGCTAACTGCATATTATTTGAGTTTGATTAGACAAAACTTGACTATAAAGTAATCACAGCACCATCTAGTGGATGCTAGTCAAAGGCAAATGATAGAGAGTTATCACTTGACAATGTTTTTCTTAACCCTTTCCAACTTCATACTCAGTTCGGTTGGAAAGGGTTAAAGTGGTCAACCATTGTTGCTTGGGCATTAACTGGGTTTACCCTAAGGAGTGGTTTTTATCGCTATATCGTGTGGCAACTACGCAATTTTCCGGATAAAAATATCCTATGAGAGGGCTTGGACCATAGTTCCCACGCGGGCCCAGTGCGATTGGGAACTTTACACTCACCATTGAATTTCTTTGCAGGTGTGAGCAAATGTCCTTTTGATATTTTCCTACACTACCTACTTAAATTAATTATGAAAAACTCAGAGGCGCGAGCCCGGGGTCGAACTCACAGCCATCTGCTTGACAGGCCATAAATCAAACTACTATCCTACCACGGCTTTTACTATTTTCCGTACTAGGTATAGTAATAACTATAAATTAAAAATTTTAAAAACCCCAAACGCAATTATGTCACTCGACTCACTCGTATGTTTGAACATCAAGTCAATGCCCGTTATGCGTCTAAGATCCCTTGCGCAGCTAACTAAAGAGCTGATAACTTTGAAACGGCTGAACCGATTTTGATGAAACATAACTAAGAACCATCGCCAAGAAACCTGCTTTCTATTAAAAAAAAACCGCATCCAAATCGGTCCACCCGTTTAAGAGCTATGATGCCACAGACAGACAGACACACACACACACACACACACACATAGTGGTCAAACTTATAACACCCCTCTTTTTGTGTCGGGGGTTAATAAAATACTAACCCTTGGCCCTCTTTCGCAGCGACAGTAACCGCCCTCTAGCGGCGCGGTGGCGTCCAGAACTCTGTAGGAGTACGTTCCGTCTGCAAACCTGTCGCCATCTAAACAAAAGATTTCATAACCAACAAATAGATGGCGTTTCCTGTTTCGTATTAAACTCAAAAGCCTATCTTTCAAACTACGCTGCAATGGGCAATCATAACAGCAGAGGAGGTTACCTTCTCCTTTCAAAACGGGATTGTCCATTAACTTCTTTAGAGCGGATTGCGTAGTGTGTAGCTGCTCGCTGAGCTGTTTGACCTTCCGCGACAGCCAGGACACGGTGTCGCAGGGGGCGTAGCAGCGTGACGACGCTCGGACCAGCGGCAGAGGCTCCTGCAATTTATAATGTCCTGGTAGCTCAGTGACCATAGTCGAAACTAGCCTTCAAACTCGTGTGAGCGAAAACTATGCAACCCGCGGGAAATGTGCAAATTTCCGGAAACTATCCTATGCCCAGGGCACAGATTACTTAATAGTTACTTCGTAACAGATACTGCATCCCGTACAAAATCTTGGTACTTACCGCGATTGTAGCCACAGATTATACTACTCCGTCTCCTTAAGAATGTGTGCGTGCCGATAGTGACAAGGGCTGGCAGTTTGGATTAAAAAAATTTTTCTACATGTTTTACCATTTTGTCGGGATAATTGCTATATATTATATCCATGTAAACTTTCTGAAATAAACTATAAGGGTTCCGTTTTTGCCATTTTAGCTCTGGAATCCTAACAAAAAAGGATATAATTTATTGTAATGCACAGAACACATTGCCATGCTCACAGTACCCTAGCGTTATACTAAATACGAAGGTCAACTTTCGAACTTCGCATCGTGCCGTGCCGTCCCGCTCACGCTTATAGCTTTTTATAGAAGAGTAAGAGGGACAGCACGATACGAACTTCCAAATTGTTATATTAGCTATTAATTCTATCATAGTCATATTAAAATTTGCCCCCTGTTTCACCATTCACTTATAAAAGTCCAGGCGGGATATTTTTTCCGTGGAACACGAATGAACGTGCGTCGGCGCGCGCTTGTGACAACCTACTGGAATTTCGATCGCAGCAGATCGTCCCCGCGGTAGGTAAATATCGCGCGTTAGTACATGGCATGCATGAGGCCTGCCCAGGGTCTCAAACTTCCGTAAGGTTACTTTGGCCCTGACAGGTAACTTTTACCTTTGGGATTAATTGGGCCTGGGTTCACGGGCCTGGGATATCCGGAAAGTGTCTATGCTAATAAGCTCGACCCCAGGGAACTTAGTGAAAACAGATTGATATTCTAGGGCGCAAGTCTACGGCGACGCGCCCCTGTCCCACGTCTCTTTTGTGTGGGTTGCGCCTTATTCAGGCGTTACCTTGTGGAGGTCTGTCAATGAACCTTATGAGTATAACCTTGCTCCCACCCCAGTGGTGATATGATCAGAGGTCGTATTGTTTCTTTCTGTCAAACGTTATAAGATGGTGACGGAAAGAGATGGTGAATGGGATCCGTCCGTCCAAACGTTACATAACGCCTCTGGTACCGTATGCGATTGCGACTTGACAATGGGGCGGACGCAGACAGCTGGCATTCACAATGGACGTAGATATTCCAGCATAAACTATACTTAAGGCTATAATCTCCTAGTACCGGTCGCGGCATGACGATGGGGCGCGAGCAGGTGCGGCCGTCGCTGTCCAGGCTGTACGTCGCCGGGCACTCGCAGTGGAATCCTCCCGGGTCGTTCACGCAGTGGTGGGAGCAGCCTCCGTTGTTGGTTGTACACTCGTCCACATCTGCAAACAAGATGTGGGTTGTTACGAAAAAACTTAAACACAGCTGGCACTAGGCAAGGACATACTTGGGGCCCAGTCAGTTAAAACGTAAAAGGACTAAAGTGACATTGACAAGGTGACAACAGAAAAACACAATGCGCAAGCCACACAGGAGTGACGTGGGACGGCAGTGGCAGTCGCGACGCCCCTTGAATTAGTTTTCATACTAAATGTATAGAAGCGTCGCGATCCAAAGCAGACAGATGAGACGCGGCCTGCGAAAAAACGACGCGGACTGCGACGCGCCCCCGTCCCATGTCTCTTCTGTGTGGCTTGCGCCTTTCGTACATTTAAGCGAATATATATCGGACTTTCGGGGCCACCGGGAGTTCGGGCGCAGAGACCCCGTGATCCCTTTGGGAGAAACGGTACTATCACTATCACAGCCTAAAATTACAGTTTAAATCCTTTATGGTGAAACGGTGAAACTTCAGACTACCTATGTATTTTGCAATGATGGCGCAGTACCTTGGCGCATCACATATTAACAGATTCTTAATTCAACAAATAAAAAATGAGAACCTTTCGAGGCGCGGGGCCCCTCAGACCGCGAAGCCATGGGCGAGAAGCTACTTCGCCCACGTCTAAGTAGCTCACTGAAATCTCACTCGTAAAACAATGGACATAAAAAAGTGTACTAACCCCTCAAGTGGTTGGCTATAGCGGTGATGAGCGGTGAGCTACAATTGTATGAACAACATCGATCACGTTAACGCCACAATGCCTTTGAAGTGTTCCGAGATAATCACCAACAACTTCGCCATTTCAAGCCGTGATTCTGCCCACTGCCAATTGGCCGCTATCATGCGTCATGGTAGTCAGCCATTGTATAGTAAGGCCTTTAAGTAGAGGTACAGTCGACAAAACTGAATTACGTACCAGAGCATAAGACCCCCGTATTGTAGACCCGTCCAATGACCACACCCAGAAATTAAAAGACACTTAAACAAATACCATACGTTCATAACCAGTGTGTGGGTGCCTTGGGAACGGGTGGTGGTGAGGTGAGATTTATTAAGTTTTAACCACATCGCTAGTAACCAAAGTAATCGCAGAAAAGATGCCTGAGTTAATCCACTGACTGAGCTGAAGAAAACCAGTGAACAATCCACAAGCAGCTTTTTAGACTGAATCGGGTACCAGGGTGGAATCTTTTCATCATCAATTTCGAGATAATTTCTTTCGCAGATGTATGAAATGTCAACATGACATTTCTAACGAAAAGGTTCCACCCTGGTACACGATGTCTCTTCGACTGTACCAGGGCATCATACTCACCCAGGCAGTACGGCTGCGTCTTGCGCCGGTACTGGTCCTCATGGAAGCGGTATCCGGCGTGGCAGGAGCACCAGATGCGCTCGCCCCGCACCGCACATGCCTGTTCACATAATCCCAGGCTGCAAGGCTCCACCGACTTGGGGATGCAACTGGAAAGGGGAAAAGGCAAAGGGTATGTGATATACTTATGGTATTAATTACTTGTAGGTATACGCTGAAAACCTCCCACATTTTTATTTTAGAGTTCAATATTTCATAGACGGCTCAATCGATTTTAATGAGACTTAGCTATAAAAACTATTGCTATTTAACTAACTTTTTAGTTAAACATGACATTCTACGTTACCGTTGTGTGGTGTTATGTCAATAAGTTATTAATTAGCAATATTCTTATGCTTTAGCCAAAATACATTACAAAAATACGTTACATTATTTGGTAAGCAAATTCCTTCGACGGAAGCAAACAAAGAGAAGTAGACCGTTAGGATTTGCATTGCAATGCACGCTGCACTGACTGCATACGAAGTAGTAAATGCGTCACAAAGGCTAATTACACAGTTATACCTGTTAAGTGAGTATTAAGACGAAGCCCTTGAATACATACAGGTTTTAGCTTTGTCTTATATAGGAAGTATCCGCACTGGGCTAGCATGGGAAGTACGGCCCAAGCCCTCTCTTTCTGAGAGGAGGCCTGTGCTCTGCAACTCAGTGGGAGGACGTATATTAGGCTGGGATGATGATGATAGTAAGTAAAAAAAAAAAACATAAAACCTACCTGCAGCTATTGTTACCTACCATTGAACGTACCTAACCATCTGAATACTCGGGCAGACTCAGGCAGGAGTCTACGCAGGCACTGCCATCCGGCGATGTGTAGCGCAGCCTGATGCACTCAAGGTCAGTCCCATCCACGCGGCAGGTGTCGTAAGCAGGCAGCAGACGGTCCGTGGGGCAGATGGCTGTCAGGAAGCAGTGACTAAAGAAGTTTGCCCTTATATTCCACAGGTCCGCCAGAAGTAGGCGGCTCCACCCTTACGTTGTCAGTATTCCCAATATCCGCACCGCGTTTTCGCTCTTCTTTCATCAACCGTACAGCTAAGGAGTGAAATTCCTTACCTGCGACTGTGTTCCCTGAACATTACAATCTGGCTGTTCTCAAGTCTAGGGTGAATGAGCATTTACTAGGCAAGCGTGCTCCATCGTAGGCCTCATCTTCGCTTTCCATCAGGCGTGATTGTGGTCACACGCAAGCCTATATTGTATAAAAAAACAGCACATCCGCGGTCCCTGATGGCTCTTGTGACCTTACCGTCCGGCGATGTGTAGGTACGAGTCGCAGCAGCGTAGCCTGATGCACTCGATGTCGGCTCCATCCACCCGGCAGGTGTCGCGGGCCCGCAGTTGCCGGTCCGTGGGGCAGGCGGCTGTCAGATCCTCCCTGGAACACGAGACAGCAGGGTCAGAGGCATACAATGGAGGCGTAGAATAACAAAACAAAAACTGGCCTAGAGCGCAAATTCTTCAGTCGACCCATATAGCGTAGATGCATAGAAAAATCGGGAGCTCATTAAAAGTCATCACTTTTGGTTACGTCCGCTGAAAGCCGGGAATAAAATTCTGCATAAGTATAGGTAAATGCTCGTGAACCCAATTTTATTTAGTAAACTGGTTGAAACAACATTTTTAACGTCACTTACACGAACTACAATAGAGAAATATTTCTCTTGGCAGATGTTATGTACTTAGGTAGCGCCTGTTCAGGAATTCAGGATATTCTACAAAACCAGTGAATTTGGTATAAATATTGGTTGTCTGAATGAACTTTTCGCTAAACAAGTGTTTCGCTAGTTCGCTCTAATGTGATGGATGCTGTTTGTTATCAAAATTTGTGATCCGCCTCGCTACTGAACCAGAGATGACAAGGGCATCATAAACAAGAGGTGTCAGCTGTAAATGTGTCGCTGTAACAAAGGGCCGTCTTATCGCGGTGATGTCATCGATTAAGGCCGGCGCTCGCAGCTTTTACAATTATTTTACAACAATGACCCAAAATGAGTGAGGACGATTTTATTATTTTTATTGCTCGTAATTCTTCGCTTCTGTTTGCTACGGAGCGATTAAGTGGAACGAACGCATTATTGAATCTAAGAGGGTGATCGAGAGTTCGAAATCTTTTAACATTACTTGATGGTATGTGCATGTAGCTGAGACTGAAGACTAGTTCAGAAACGTCTATTCATTCTGCCCTTGAATGTCCTCAATTGGAAAATGGTGAAAATCCGTCTTATATTTGCAATTTCGTTCCCAAAAATTAATACTCGCAAGAAGTTGAAATTGAAATTTACTTTTCAATCTACCTCATCGGAACTTATAGGAGCAAAAGAACAGCTTTAGTGCGGTTTTTGGGGAGTTTAGTGAGGGGTTCTCCATCCTTTGCCGTAATTTGTCATAAAGTAATTTATTTCTGAAACAGTATTTTCTTCAGAATTGTTACTAAACTAACCTAATCTAGCCTAAGTCTCTATAAGATGACATTTAAAAAAATCCTAAAAACGTCACACTTTGTAACTATTATAGAAACATCTAACAAGTCGACTAACAATATCCGTGAGCATGATCTTATAGCATCTTACACAAAGCGCGTCGCGATCTAACATCCACCTCTCATCCCGTATTATTATAGTTTCCAAGAAGCAGCTGCAAGGGACTTCGCACTATTTATATCGGTGGTGATGTATGTTGCAACAAGCCCATGGTGCATTGTACTTGTACTTATTCGCTGGCAGTCGTTGAACCCTGCATCCACAATTTTAAGTACGATTGTGTTTTTTTCGTCAAAACATGTATTGTGACGATGTTTGGTAATAAATAATAATGCCATTTCAATGTTGGTGCGTTTGAAATATACGGGTAAGACATACTTAATTTTATTTAACTTCGCGTAATTTGTATGTTTAATTTACTTTAAATTCAGTATGCATTTCCAATTTCTACCACTTACAAGATACACACTTGACATTGCAAGGACCTACGCTACAGTCCGAAAAAAGTTTGTACTTACCAAAAATTACATTTTAACATCTTTTTTTATATTCGTTTGTAGGTTTATTTGTTTCAAAGCCTGCTAGTGTAATTTTGAGCATTTTCCAGTCGCGGATTAACTTAAAATTTGGTAAATGTAGTCCGATGATAATGCAATAAAAGTATCGTTAGCAAAAAACCTTAAGATAAAATGTGCACTAAATTTTAATAAGTGTTAAAATCAGTTGTTCGTTTTGTTTATTTGTTAAATGTATTGATCGCACAGTTAACTAAAATATAAACCTAAAAAAATATTGCAATTGTTACGCACAAGTTTTCCATGTGTTTTTTTTATTTATTTTTTAAAGAGTTTTTCTCCTACAAACAAACAAAACTTAACACTGGGATCACAGGATTCACTCACACGTCAATAGCATCGTCTTGGTATCCGTCTTCGGCGTAGTACCCTTCCTGGTGACAATGGACCAGGGTGGTATGACAGAGGAAGAGCATAAGGCAAGCCGCGGACCGGACCGGCGCGCGCATCGCGACTGTTGCGTGCCGATGCGTTCGTGCACTGATGTTCAAACTGTTCGAACTTCGCGGGGTGACGAGCGGGCGGTTATTGGTCAGATGCGCTCTCGTTGCATCATGCGTGTCTAGTCATAATTTGAGCTTTTAATATTATAATAATAACCTTTACGCGCAGCTTCGCTCGCGTGCAGCCGGCGTTCATCGATTTATTAGACGTTGTCACGTCAAAAATTAAGGGGTGAACCACCCTTAACATTTAGGGTATGAAAAATAGATGTTGGCCGATTCTCAGACCTACCCGATATGCACACAAAATTTCATGAGAATCGGTCGAGGCATTTCGGAGGAGTTTGGTAACAAACACCGCGACACGAGAATTTGTATATAAGATTAATCGAATAATCTGGGGGCACGGCAGTGCCCCTGCCAGATTGAGCGCTAGGCATGTACTGCCTTGCCATCCTTTTATGGGAGCATTTCGACGCATTTTCATACCTCTGTCGAGCACAAGCTTGAGTTTGACCACCCACTGTAATGTATGAATGTATGCAAAACTCTTTATTGTACGGTCAAGTGCAAAAATAAGTATCGATTTAATCCTCCCATCGTTACATACCTATACCTTAATTCGACGACATAAGAGCTATGGGACATATTTATGAGCAAGTTGTGTGCACCCATATTTTTACACTTGACTGTACATAATAGTTGAAGGCCGGAATTCCGTCCATTTGATAAGCTAGGGGATACTTATAACAACTCTACAATGTTAAGTTTACAGTTTCATTCGTTTAGAAATTATATGAATACGAAGTTACTTACGCAAAAATGAAACTGACCACAACTCATCATCCCACGTCCCACTGCAGGGCACAGGCCTTTTCTCAGAATGAGAGGGCTTGGGCCGTAGTTTCCACGAGGGCCCAGTGCGGACCACAACTCGTTTTTAGGGTTCCGTACCTCAAAAGGAAAAAACGGAACCCTTATAGGATCACTTTGTTGTCCGTCCGTCTATCTGTCAAGACCCTTTTTCTCAGGATCGCGTGGAGGTATCAAGCTGAAATTTATATCAAATACTCAAGTCTACTGTCCCTTGGAGCTGTGAAAAAATAAAACTTCTAAGCCAACGCAATCAAAAGATACAACCGTTAATGAAGCAAATTTCCGCATATTTTCGAAACTCGCAATGGAATCAAAACCTAAAGGGTACCTACTTCCCGTGAACTCAGAATCTTGAAATTTGGTACGAAGCAAGGTCTTATAGCACAGATAAAGGAAAAATTGCGAAAAGCATAAATTTTTTTGTCTGTCTGTCAATATCAGTAAACCACGCACATTTTCGACACTCGCAAGGGAATCAAAACCTACAGGGTACTTCCCGTGAACTCAGAACCTTGAAATTTGGTACGAAGCAAGGTCTTATAGCACAGATAAAGGAAAAATTGCGAAAAACATAATTTTTTTTGTCTTGTCTGTCTATATCAGTAACCAATCTACAATGATCCCACACTGCGCACATTTTGCTTAGGAGCAGGGGTCTGTTAAGACTGGATGTTCATAGATACATATAAATTTGTACGGAACTCTCGGTGCGCGAGCCCGACTCGCACTTGGCCGGTTTTCTTATAATTATTTGCCAGATGAATTCATCTGGCTGTTTACGAGACTAGACACTTTATACAGCATGTTTTGCTTGGGATTGTTCTGTTCAAAACAAAGAACAGTCAACATTTGCTCTAATGTTCGAAACAGGCGTGCGCGCGCAATAAAGTCGGGTCTGAAGCGTTCATTCATAGAACAACCCGTTCACTCATTCACATTCTGTTAGTGCACTCAATTGATTTGCTCATACGATAAGCCAGTTTATACCATCGCCTTTTTTCTTTGTGAACAAAGAATGATGCCACGTCTTTGTGCTATGTATTGGTTTGTGTTGATATTGATTGACACGTTAACGGAAATGAACTGTTACTGTTATCTTGAATAGATGTGTTACCAGATGCAAAAATCTATAATGCTTATATAAAAATCTCGTGTCACGGTGTTTGTTATCGAACTCCTTTTTAGGGTTCCGTAGTCAACTAGAAACCCTTATAGTTTCGCCATGTCTGTCCGTCTGTCTGTCTGTCTGTCCGTCCGCGGCTAAGCTCAGAGACTGTTAGTAGTAGAAAGCTGTAATTTGGCATGAATATATATATCAGTCACGCCGACAAAGTGATTATATAAAAAAAAGTAAAAAAATTTTTTTTAGGGTACCTCCCATAGACGTAAAGTGGGGGTGATTTTTTTTCTCGACCAACTCTATAGTGTGGGGTATCATTGGATAGGTATGTAGAAATAAATAGGGGTTTGCTAAAACAATTTTTTGACAAAGTGAATATTTTCGGAGATATTCACTCCGAAAGTTCAAAATAATGTGTCCCCCCTCTAACTTTTGAACTGCAAGTCTAAAAAATATGAAAAAAATCACGTAAGTTAAACTCAATAAAAACTTTCTAGGAAAATTATTTTCGACTTAATCAGTTGAGCAGTTTTTAAGTTTTTGTAAAAAATATTTCTAAATTAAGATTGTAATTTAACCGCCATTGCAAGCATTTTTTTTTCTTTAAGTGCCTATAAGATCACACTAATAGTATCTTCTTTCAAATAAAAAAAATAAAATTGAAATCTGTTCATATAACAACGAATTACATCTGAAAAACCGTCAACATACAATACTAAGCTAGTAGACTGCAGATTAGATTAGGTAGTTACCCAATTCGCCGATAGATGGCGCTGTACCGCTGACGTTGAAATTCTGCGCGCGGTGGGAGTTGGGACCAAAACAACCACATTAATAAAGTATGCAAAGATTTTTTCGTACCTGCTACGGAACCCTATCTTGGGCGTGTCCGACACGCTCTTGGCCGGTTTTTTATACCTCTATTCTTCGCATACGGAGTCGCGGGCAACAGCTAGTAAATGTATACGTAGATAGATTCATACTTAAATACATACATAAAATCACGCCTGTATTTCCAAAGGGGGTACGCAGAGCACACGAAACGTTACGTTTACGTTTCGATGCCACTTTTAAAAATTTTAGATTAAAATACGTATTTAAACACATAGTAAACACCCAAGACCCGAGAACAAACATTCGTATTTTTCATACAAATATCTGCCCCGACGCGGGAATCGAACCCGGAACCTCAAGCTTCATAGTCAGGTTCTCTGCCCACTAGGCCATTTGGTCGTCAAACCAACTAAACTAGCGCGCAATTTTCTATCCGCCCAACTCGTCCTGCCGCGCAAAGTTTGGGCGGCACTGCGATAGGCGGCGGCCAAGAATAGCCGAGTACACAGTTTGCAGTGTAGGGTATTTGGGGGACGCATGAGGGTGACCATAGCTCGACGTTTTCGCGGATAACACTAGTGGGTGTAAGGTAAACCAATGCTCGACACCTCAACGCCCAGTAGATGAAACCCATCTGTCACTGTCACCTCTCTCACTAAGGCATAAGATTGAAGGTGGCATGTATCGGATCAGTGTCGAGCACAGAGACGTTTACCTTACATTAAAAAAACGCATGGTCATCTTGGGGGCAAAATATGCAAGATTGCGGCCATTCTTCGGTTTGGTGTTCTTCGTCTAATTACCCTGACCCTTTTTATACATCGCTTTTTTGAACTATTTATGACTGAATATGAAATCTTTACGTTCATAGAAGCCATTTTATCGCTGTGGCACTATAATCGTAGTAGCGGTTTTTGTGCTATTGAGGTTTAAAAATCATAGGGTCAGGGCAATTAGAAAATTGAAATTCTTTCGGGTTGGGGTAATTAGAAATATGCATTTTTCTTTAGTCAGTATCGTATATAATAAATGTATGGAGCCATTTAATAGTTAAAGTAACAAGAATAGGTAATATTTTTTTTCTTGTTTTCTTTTAAGGTTAATTTTTCTTTATTATATTTTGCGTTTTGTTGCTGGTACAGAACAGGATCATTTTTAATGCGTTCCTGTTTTTTTCTTTCAGCCAGCCTTCTGCGCAGCAGAATATCATCTCTTGTTTTTTTTTGGTTTCCTCATTCTGAAAACAATAACCATGTAATAAAACACATTTATCGATTATAGCACATTAAGCATACAAATAAATTTACCCACTTTACTCACTTTTTTTACCTACGACTTGATGATTATTAAAACGACGGTCCCCGCGAATAAACGTGTAATATAGTAGGTAGGTACATCAAATTTACAGGAAAAAAACCGAAAAACTGTAATAGCTTTTCATCTGATGGATTAAGTTTAAAACAATGTATGAAGAAAATAAAGAATATAAATAAGACTAAAATTATATATGCCTCAAATCAAATTTTAACTTTGTGAATAAATGTTAAAAATACAAATTATTTTTTTATTCTTGTGAAAAAGTATTTGTAATTTTATTTCAAAGATGCTTTACAGTGTAAATATTACACAATTATTCTCGTTAAAGCGGTAAAAGGTCGAAATTGTATAACTCCGATACACTAATGTTCAAGTAGGAAATTCGTTTTGATATTAATGGTTAATATAATAAACACTAGCACGGATGTTCTTGTTAATTTTTGATATTACCTGACCTGTAGGTATATACACTATTCAATGGCCGTTTACGTATATCATTTTTATAACCATAGGACAAACTTTGCTTAGATTGGGACTAGGTCAATTGGTGTCAAATGTCTCATAATATATTTTTTTTATTTATTATTAACCACTTCAAAATAGGTGACCAGTGTAGTTCTCACATACTTACATATAGACACAAATTGTAACAGCCGGACATTGCTCTTTATGCAGTAAGATAGAATATAAAGATACTGGCAATTAGAAATATACGTGGCAATTAGAGACGTAGTAATTAGGGAGAAACCTATTTTCATTAAAAAAAACTGTTAAAACAAAAATATTGCCAATAAAGGTATATCTCAAATCATTAAGGCCAAAACAGTGCATTCGTGTTAAAATACTACAATACGCTAACCTTCACAAATAAGCCAAAAATTGAGGTCAGAGCAATTAGAAAATTTAAAAACCAAAGTCAGGGCAATTAGATACTTACGTGAATTCTCGGCATAAATACGGCTGCGACACACGTCCGCGATCGTCAAGCGTCGCAGCGAGACGAGGGCTCGTGTCTTGAGCTATAGTGACGTGCCAAATATCGTCGGTTAGGGTAGGACGCTCACGAATATGAACGGTAGTGGCAATTAGTCCTTGACGCCGGACATGTACTTTATTATTGTTTTTGTACTGAAAGACTGGCTTCAGTGGATCTTTTTTTTTAATATATTGTAAATAATATATTCACCTATTCAAAAAGTTAAATAGAATGTCATTAATCTCTTCTAAAAATTAATTAAAAATAGTTTTGTAAACTAAGAAAGCGCGCGGACAAGTCAGGGCACTTAGGAGAACGTGGTTTGAAAAATTATTTCTACCAAACTATAAATAAATGAGCATTGTATTTAAGTGCACATAATGGAAACGAGCGTAAATTATCTTAAAAAAAATAGCTCACATTATTATTATTTAATTTTTATGGGATTTTCGTCTCGGACAAGCATAATTTCGCCTCCGGAGAATGGCCGTGCATTTTCCGTTTGTAGTAATACCACATAGCTAGCTAATAAGAGCAATACGGAAAGGGGGGTAAGTATTAGGCGGCAGCACTAATGCGACAGAAGAGACCCTATGCGGACAGTGAAAGAAACTTATCAGGATAAAACATTGAAATTGATGGCACCAGTAAGAACTAGGTACGATGTTGCTTTGACGTATTGCCTTTGACATTTCGACCTCAGTGCATTAAATTGCGAACATAACATTTTTACGAAATGGGGCGGGAGTTAAATTCCTTGACTATACGAGGCGCCTATCTGGCTAAATAGCCAGATGTTTATTTTTCAGACTCGTTCTGTAAAAAAGCGTCGTTCGAATTAATTGCTCATAAAACGTATAGGTACAAAATGGTATGCAAAAAAAATAGTTCCTAAACGTAATAAAATTACTAAAATGTAACCCTCTTACTTTCTTCGGCGTTACACATTACAGGCATTTCACTGAAAAACTAAAAGGCCTATGTTGCCTTTTATGAGCTCCCGATATTTTGACGCATCAACGAATGACGTTTGGTGTTGCAACCACGAGTGCCGGTGCTCAATTACCATCCGGTGCCCACTTGCTCGATTGCTACCCCATTAAAAAAAAGTAATGAACTAGAGACTGTCCCGGCCATGCAAATGGTGCACCCACCGGTATTGTTTATATTGACGTTAGATCTCACGGCCACGCGATGATCCACTGACACACTCGAAACAGGCGTTTTTATAAAAACGGGCCCAAAATAGACTCCCTCTTGCTCATGCTGCCTTGGTATTTTTAGGCAGTTTCGATATTCAGTCTATTAACTAACTCGTATCTGGGGGATTTTCAGATAAAAATGTACCCGTTTTGCCTTAATTATCCTTAATTTTCCATACAAAATTTATTACTCAGTTTTGTGACGGTCCATACAACATGTATGATATGGTTAACTGCGTCACAA
Source organism: Archips xylosteana (assembly GCA_947563465.1). Lineage (NCBI taxonomy): Eukaryota > Metazoa > Arthropoda > Insecta > Lepidoptera > Tortricidae > Archips > Archips xylosteana. The sequence goes on from OX387360.1 coordinate 17,165,729, forward strand.
AACTGACAAATTGACAATTAAATAAAAGAGGGACACTTTTTTTATTGCTTAAATCGATAGTGCTCGTGATTCTGTAAAAGTACAGGGTTTTTGTTTTTTCTGAAAATGCCCATCTGCTTTGATCAATTATAACTGAAGATACACATTGCCGAACAAAATCCCCTTCAAAAAATGTCCGAACTTTTTTATTTGTTTGCATAACAATTAAAATCATCACCTGCACAGAAATTTGAACCTAGTCTTTACTTTATTACAGTCGAATTTCGGTTGACACTTGACAGCTAAACTTGACAATTTCACGCAACTTACTGAGAAAAAAAGAAGGCCACTTTTATCAAAGTGGCGCTCATTTGGCTCGGACATTTTCGGGCGCGCGACTGTGGATCTACAGTTATAATTGATCAAAGCCCATCTGATTATTAATGAGTATAATATCCCATCCCACTTATTCCCACTATCCCACTAATATTAAGTGGATGTGTGGATCTCTGTTACTCTTTCACGCTAAAACGGTTTTATCGGATTCTTATGAAATTTCCCAAACAAGTTATAACCTGGACCTGGATTACCATATAGGATACTTTTTATCCTGTAAAATTGCGTAATTCCCGCGGGATAGCGAGAAAAGAATTCCTCGCAGATAGAATCGCGCTCTATGTCATTATAAGGTTGATTTTTACATATTCTGACGCGATGACTGTATACATATTTATGCTTTCGACTGTACCTACTATCAGCTCTAAAAGAATTGGCATCTAATTTGGAAGCACCTTATGTTTATGTAGGGAACTTGCAGAAACTATACCTATTAGGCGGCAGCACTAATGCGACAGAAGAGACACTATGCGGATATTAAAAGAAACTTATCACGGTAATATTAAATAAAAAATAAAACCGCCTTCAATAAACACTCATAAAAATCTATGAAATAAAAATTGAACCGACCACAATAAGCATGAAAATATTTTCCTACTAATCTGTTTGAAGTCGGTGCCTCAGCTCGAGCCAGTAGGAGTGGACCTAGTAATTTTAACTTACCTACATACCTACTAGATAGTAGGTACTAGATAGTAGGTATGTAGGTAAGTTAAAATTACTAGGTAGATACTAGATAGTAGGTATGTAGGTAAGTTAAAATTACTAGGTAGGTACTAGATAGTAGGTATGTAGGTAAGTTAAAATTACTAGGTAGGTACTAGATAGTAGGTATGTAGGTAAGTTAAAATTACTAGCTCCACTCCTGCTGGCTCGTGCTGAGGCACCGACTTCAAACAGATTAGTAGGAAAATATTTTCATGCTTATTGTGGTCGGTTCAATTTTTATTTCATAGTTTTTTATGGGTGTTTTTTGAAGGCGGTTTTATTTTTTATTTAAATTTTTTTATTTTTAGCTTTTTAGTTGTTTCTATAGGCCTGGCCCTTTGCTAACTGTACTTTTTGCCCCTTGTCACCAAAGTACTCGTCAAGACGAATCAAACGAGACCAAACTTGATGGGGTTAAGTCGTTTTATTACGGAGTTCTTATGGTCACCATCCAAGTTCATTGTCAGACCCTGGTTACCATCTAGGACCAAACTCGTTGAGACGAGTCAAACGAGTCCATACTCGATGGGGTCGTGCCGTTACATTATAGAGTGCCTTTCTTTGGCCACCTTCCAACTCCATCATCAGATTAGCTCCATGTCTCAATTATTTTACATTGTCACCTAATTTACACGTGCATGCAAAATTTCAACTCGATAAAAACCGGGAAGTGAGTCAAATTCAACTTGCAAGATTTGACCAGTTGAGGAGTACCGTTGGCCATCTGCGGTCTTCTTCATCAGATCCAGTTTACCAAATGATACTTACTGAATGCAAATGCTCGACTTGTAAAGCTTTGTAAAGTATTTCTATAAGAGGGTGAGAAGACTAGATTATGCAATACAGTTTCTCATAACGTAACTTGTAGTGACATCTAGTTTCAGGGCATGGAACTAAAAACATCAAACTTTGTGTTAAGTATTTAGTCCAGTCAATAAAGTTAAATGGATTTTATTTAAGCTAACTCAATACAAAAATACACAGTCGGTATAAATAGCCAATCGGACATGGATGGAATGGATAACATGACATGGCATACTTTCTCATAACGTAACTTGTAGTGACATCTAGTTTCAGGGCATGGAACTAAAAACATGAAACTTTGTGCTAAGTATTTAGTCCAGTCAATAAAGTTAAATGGATTTTATTTAAGCTAACTCATTACAAAAATGATAACACAGTCGCTATAAATAGCGACATGGATGGAATGGATAACATGACATCGGCATTATTATGTCCTTGTTTTGTTTAAGTATACAAGCTATCTTCCTTTTACGACAGAGGGCGTTACCAACTAGATTTCATTGCGTTATACCTATTTATGTGAATTTGGTTAAATCTCGACATAATTTGATTACTTGAACTCAAAAACTCAACTGAGGACGTATTATAGTGAAAATAAACGGATCACTCACGTCTTAAAACGAGTTTAACTCGACATGTTTCGGGCTAATCCGTAGCCCTTCTTCCCGGAGTCACACGTCACGGCGTCGGCCAAACGCGTACTTGGCGCACTAAGGATTATTGTCGAAAAATATTTTTCACTTCTCATGCTCGTATAGTTGTTCCATAAGTCGAGAGAATGCTGCCTAAAATTGCTTTTTATGCTCTCGTGCATAAAGTAAAATCTTCGTCTAATCTAAGACCAAGGCAATCAGCCACAAACATTAGAAATTAAATTTTTAGAAATTAAATTAAATTTATGAGTTTATTGTTTTTTTTATAAAACTGGTGTTTTATCGTGAAATCGTGAAAGCCAGACAAATTTTATTTACGCCAATTTTATTAAAGTTCGGCATTAAATGTGACGCGAAATGTACATCAGCCGTATTATACACATTCTGTGAACATTTGAAATGCCTACATATTAAGTATTATTATAACGTTATAGTTCAAAAGTTACAGCTTTGGGACAGACTATGATACTAATACTAATACCGGAATCCTAAAAACCAACTTATTACCTAAATTCATTTCTAGATTCTGCACGCATTCGAAAAAAAATCGACAAGGATATCTAAATAATTTATTGAATCAGGCGTTACTTTGCGGAGGTCCATATTAATGAACTGAAACAATTACTTGTCTTTGCTCACCCGCGACCGAACCGAAAGTAAAATAAAAGTAAAACAAAGTAAAGTTAAGTTTTGTTTCAGTTCAGTTCAAGGATTTCACAGAACACGCCCCATAAAGGCGGAGGCGGGTAAGCGCCGGCCGGGAAATCAGTTTTTCCTCTGTTGTTGCGCGTGGCGTCAGTATTTATCTAACCGTAGCCGCTTGAACTCGAATATAACTAAATACTTAAACTGTTCAGCTAAACTATGTTCACTTACCAGATATTTTTATTAACTTTATTCACTGAAGTATTCTCGTGGTACAATAACCCTTGGGATCGTGACTCCTTCCTACCAGGAGGACATGGCTATCACGGAGTGCATAATGGCTTGGAGCACGCGGAACACTTCATGAATGAATGGACGGTGCAAGTGGAAGGGGATGAAGAGGTTGCACAGCTGATTGCTCTCGAACTGGGATACGTTTATGGAGGACCGGTAAGTTTATTATGCCCTGGTGGTGCTGACCAGTTTGTGGGGTTATAGGAGGTCAGACCTAAATTCTGTATCATTTTTGGTCATTATATTGTACTGGCTTTTAAGTTGAATCATACTTATTATATTATACTAGCTGACTCGGCAAACGTTGTTTTGCCATGTTAGGGGATAAAAAAGATAACCTACGACATATTCTCAGACTTACCAAATTTTTTACTAAATAGTTTTTGTTAAAAATTTAATTTTCAATGCAAGCTTTTTCGCTGACTCTACTTTTTGTTGGCTGTACTTGCATTGTCATCCAGCTTGACATAACATAAGTATACCAAATTTCAAGTTGATCCGACCACTGGAAGTGGGTCAAATTCAACTTCTAAGATTTGTCCCGTACATACATACACATTTACATACCTACATTGCAAGTAATAAAAAGCTTTTAAAATACTTAGAGATTTTTCGGTCAAGCCGTTTCGGAGGAGTTCGATAACACACACCGAGACACGAGATTTTTATATATTAGACTAGCTGTTGCCCGCGACTACGTCCGCGAAGAATAGGGTACTTAATGGTAGATCGTAGAATAAAGTAAGTATACGAAAAATATTAAAATAGTCTACGACCTATTCTCAGCCCTACCAAATACGGAGAAAAAGATTCATAAAAATCGATCGAGCCGTTTCGGAGGAGTTAGATAACAAACACCACCGTGACACGAGATTTTTATATATTAGATTTTATTTATTACAGTGGCTCTGATACAAATTTCCGTCCAAGTCAAATTTCAACTTTCAAAGTAACAAATCAACCTTACATTTCATTTTCATTTTACCCTCACCTTTTAGGCCTTTTACTTCACTCATTTTAGGAGTTGAATCTATAAGATCGCTGCGGAGACACGTACGTAATTCTTCATTTGAAATTTAATTCTTATTATTTTTAATTTTTGTTTCTTAATCGAAACTGTACGTTCAAACTTTCACCCCCTTGTTGATTTTAATAATTTTCACTTCTCATGCTCTTAAAATGTTACTTTAGTCTCTGCATATCGGGACTAAAGCTCTTTTTTGATCTCTAGGGATTAAAGTAAATTTTTTTTAATTGACTATGGAAACCCCTAAACTGCCAATCACGGTGTTTGTGAATGAAGGATTATCGCCATTTTCAGTGACTGGGTATAGACAATTTTAAAGCTTTCCACAGACCGAAGCGCGCTGCGGACGTTCCGTAGCGCCCTGCGCTTCGGTCTGTGGAAGCCTTTAGGGCGTGGAAATAACCTTAAAATGACAACTGTATAAAAAATATTTAAAAATAATAATTTCGTGAAACACGATGAATAATTACGAATATTAATTTATTTAATTCTAAAATATTACAGATGAATTCATTTTATTCTGCATGTAAGGAAAGATTTCCTTAGGTGTTTGTGATTAGCTTAGGTGTTTTTTAATTTGTTTATTTTTAAAAGCGCTGTCGGCAAAGAAGTTTCCTGCTCTGTCGATAAAATAGCAATCCGCACTGTCAGCAAAGCAGTGCTGGATGGAGTGTACGGTAGATAGAGCAGTTACGTTTGAAAGTTAATATGGCGTGACATCAAAATAATGCGATGTCAGTTGCTTTTAATAGTAAATAGAAAGTATAATTAGATATAATTTAACAAAGAATTGGCAATAGAAAACAAACTTAAAATGTCGTTTCTTTATTCACGGGTAAGTGTTTCAGTTAACAATATATTTTGTGTGTGAACTTAGTTAGATCAATTAGGTTCATTTATTTGCCGATTCTAATGAATGAACAATTATCATTCACATGCATATAATAGTCCAATTAGTTTTAACATAGTCTTTAAGTTAGAATCTGTTGGCTAATTATGCAAGCATTTAAAGCGTCAGTTTACAAAAAAATATAAAAGAAAAGACAGCGGAATTTTTTTTGCTATTTGAATTTTGAACAGATGTCCATTGCTCGTATTGAGCATACGTTGTAAAAAAAGTAATTTTGTACGTCGTTTTTTTCCTCGCATTCAAAGTGAAAAGTAGAGTGTTTAACGCGAGACTAAACTACCATAATGACAACTCGAATTATAGCCTCCCTCGCTGTCGCTCGGGTGGCTAAATATCTCGTGTCATTATGGCTTGTTTTAGTCCCTTGTTGAACAATCTACTATTGTAACATAGCTAAATAGTGTTGTATTCCTGACTTTAAATTACGTGATTTCTATACAAACCTCCATACACTCTTGAACTCCCCTATACTTCATTTAATTTAGAATTATAAACCACAACAACATCATATTGCGGCTCGTGAACTGTAATCTCTTTACAATTTGTACAATACAATACAATACAAATACAAATATTCTTTATTGAGCACCAAAAAAAAAGTACAGAAAAAAATAATAATAACATTAAAAAATTAGGCAGACAATAGGCGGTCTTATCGCTCAAAAGCGATCTCTTCCAGACAACCAATACTGGATACATATACAAATATGAACAGGTTTATGTAGGTGGCGGAAACAACAGACAGGAGAAATGAAGAGATATTAATCAATAAAATATTAAAAACAATACAAATATACAATATTTATATACATAAATAAACATATACATAAAAATATAATACTTATATAATACATATACAGAATTATGTTGTGGTTTTCAATTCTAAATTAAATGAAGTATAGAGGGCGAATATTCAAAAATCCCTTCTCATTTCTTATCATAAAGAGACTATCTGTCAAATTTTCAACTTTCTAGGGTTAAAGGTTTGAGCTGGATGTTGACGGGGCAGTCAGTCAGGACTTTTTATGGTTTTGGGTTCATTACAACTAAATTTAATAATGCCTATTTACTAATTTACCTAAATATCAAATTGTCTCATTTATAAAATGTATGGAAGTCATAATGACTCAGACCTAAATTGTCATATTCCCGAAATGCTAAAATGTGTATAAATAAATATTAAAATGTATAGTATTTTTCTCGAATAATGAATTGAATGATACATACGTCTGGATTTCAAAATAATTTAAGTCGAAAACATCGGAATGACAAAATGCGCAGTCTCCAGATGCCTAAATTCTACAGAACTAATAATAATCATCTCTAATATCTCGTGTCACGGTGTTTGTTATCGAGCTCCTCCGAAACGGCTTGACCGATTTTTATGAAACTTTTTGTCTATATTCGGTAGGTAGGTCTGAGAATTAATTAATTAATTTTCTTTCGATTTATAATTTGCAAATGTGTCCCGGCTGCTATGAAACTTGGTTCTCAATGATTTTATTCTTAATTCATCATATTTTCATTCTTATTTCAGTCTATTTTTAATAGTGTAAACGACCAGGAAAGGTGGAAAGGGGCGAAAATGGAATGTTCTGTACCTTCTTTAGTAAAACCTCTTACAACCATAACAGTACACCCATATGATGAACTCTCTTAGTCTTATTTGCTTTTGAGTTCAACCTATAATGTAATGATTAAAATCATTTAAACTTTGTCTTTTTTACACCGCAGTCGGGTTTTTAGTTTTTTTAATTACTTATTTTTTTATGCCCCTATTCTTCGCAGGCTTAGTCGCGGGCAACAGCTAGTTAGAGAAATATAAATGTCATGAGCCCCATTTTGTTTGCTTGCCTGACGTATTATTACGTTACGTATTATAATCTTTAATTAGCACTTCAATGTAAGTGGCCAGCGCTAAAGATTTAGGTATTCTGGTATTTGGTTGTTTTGAGATAACGGTGTTGTGAAGTTTGGTCATTATAAGACTAAGCCATTTTAAAATTCAGCCATATTAAGAATCCGGTGTTATGAGAAAAAAATAGGCGTTCAAGGATTTAGTTAATGTATGGCGAACACGACCAGATGGTCTAGTGGTTACAGAACCTGACTACGAAGCTTGAGGTCCCGGGTTCGATTCCCGTGTCGGGGCAGATATTTGTATGAAAAATACGAATATTTGCTCTCGGGTCTTGGGTGTTTATATGTATTTAAGTATGTACCTATCTATGTATGTTTATCCGTTGCCTAGTACCAAGAATGATATAGTGTAGACTGGATTGGCAGTCGCCATAGTACGGATCAGCCACGGTTTTTGTAGTTCGATTAATAAACCTAGATGGCGCTGAAACATAGCCAGAGGCTTTGAAGGCAAAACAATAAGACTACAGATATTTCATATCACTGCAAATGTATTATTATGCAATATTTACCTATACCTAATATGAAACATCTGTAGTCTTATTGTTTTTCATCTCTCATACTCGGAAAGTGAGGCAAATCATATCTGACATACGGGAGGATAACTGTTATTTTCTTCCCTAGGGTAGATATGAATTAAAAAAAAAGACATTGGCTGTCAATGGAACACATACGCATTCAGCCAAGCATTACGGCATATACATGGAATAATTAAGTATTGAGTTTTTTTTTTCTTAATTAGTCAATACAAATTTAATAATGCCAGTGAAATATTATTAAATTAAATTATTAATTTACATTAGTTTCTTATTTAGTGACTTAAACCAGAAAATTTAGAAAATGTTAAGAAAAAAACACGGTAAACGACAATGTTATTGTCCACACAGCCTATCTCTATACAGCTTAACTCCTTTGTTCAAATTGGTTACACTTACATATTTTATAAATAAATTTACTAAAATACCTACTTTATCTACTGTTTTCATTGATTATTATATTGAACATTCTAAATTTTGTTAAATTAATTATTCTTTAACAATAAACTCCATTGAAATATTTTACAACGATCATATTGACCAGTTTAGACATTTTTATTTATTTATACTTATATTTTCTTACTTTCCTTGTAGTCGAAATGAAAAGCAGTGTGTTTAACTCGGGAAAAACACCAATATCACCCTCGGAATATTGGCACCCTCGCTGTGCTCGGGTGCCAAGTAACCTCGTGTGATATTGGTTATTTTCCTCCCTTGTTGAACAATCTACAGATGTTTCATATTAGGTATAAGTAAATATTGCATAATAATACATTTGCAGTGATATGAAATATCTGTAGTCTTATTGTTTTGCCTTCAAAGCCTCTGGCTATATTTCAGCGCCATCTAGATTTAATAATCGAACTACAAAAACCGCGGCCGATCCGTACTATGGCGACTGCCAATCCAGTCTATATCATCCTTGCTAACTTAGTACCCATAACACAAGCTTTGCTTAGCTTACTTTGGGACTGGGTCAATAGGTGTGAAAATTGTCCGGTGATATTTATTTATTTATTTATTATTATACCGGGGATTGAATATAGGACCTCAAGCTTTGGCAGGTTTTATAATTACTCTGTTATCTGGTACTCTTCTTCTTCTTCTGGTGGTCTTCAAGTTCGTACCGAAGTAAGTATACCTACAGCGTTTTTTATTTCACTGTCTCTGGACCTTTTAATTGTTCCACTATAAAAGTTTGACGAGAGTCATTAAGAAGGAAGCCTTTGTATGTTTAGTATTTTTTTAGCCATTTCCTCTATACGCCTGTGATTTCTTGTTTTACCTATAAATATCTCTCTTAGTGACAGAACTCGTCATCTCAACAATCCCGCGGGGCCTAAAAGATAATTAAAATTTTAAACTAAATAATCCCAATTTGTTGAGGCTTCAAATTGTAATTTGTCCGCAAATTGCTCGTTACTCGTACCTGTAAAAACAACGAAAATTGGTAAAGGCTTTCACATTTTCGAAAAAGTTTTGGTGTTAGCATTCGTGTGTTTTGATAAATATTCTAGGTAGGTACTTAGTCAATAACCCTTTCCTTGCAGTCGGGTAAAAAACATAACCCTTCTTCGACAGTCGGGTGAAAAGTAGTACATTTTTTTAATTATGGGCTTTCGGCTCTTTAGTAATGTTCAAGGATTTTTTCTGATACTTATTGTAATTTTTAAAAATGTTTTTTTTTAACCAGCGCAAGCATAGATATTATAGCTAAGTATTTTTTTTTAATAATTTTAGTAATACACGTAAATATATTCTATGGAGGACCAGAGGTTGCCTAGCAGTGGGACACTATTTTAGGCTAGTAAAAAATAGTAGATTGTACAACAAGAGCAAAAAACGAGCCATGTTACCCGGTATATTCATATAGCCTCTCGTGCCGGTACGGCGAGTGTGGGTGACACGTCGAGGTTAAAATGGGATTAATGACCGAGTTTTACACTCTGCTTTTCTTGCTAGGAAAGAGGAACATTGGAAATAAATGTTCATTACAAGCTTTTATTTATCATGCATTGCAATTTTTATAATGTTATACTAGATTTGCCTAGTTTTATTATTTTGGTAATAAAAATACCGGTTATAAAAAAGACAAGAAACTTTTATTTTATTATAATTTTATTATTAATGGCTGTTTGCGCCCCGATTGCTTTGGTCTTAGACGAAGATTTTACTTTATGCACTAGAGTATAAAAAGTAATTCTATGCAGTTTACATCCAGCATATATACAATGAGAAGGGGAAAAGTATTTTTTAATAGATTTGTTATGTTGGAGTTAAGCTGGGCGAGAAAATATAACGACGATACTAATTGTGTTTCGATGGGCTCCTTTAATTCGTCTTGACGAGTACTTTGGTCATGGTAACCAGGGGCACAAAGTACAGTCAGCAAAAAAGCTTATATAAAAAATGGATTTTTAAGAAAAAAATATTTCTCCTAGTCCTAGGTCTAAACGGACGTTTTTATAGTGTCCCCAATACCACAAAGTTATTTATATGAAAAATCAAAGCGATGACGCCGGTCGTTATCTGGAGTGCCATCACAGAGCTGATACCGCCATATTGCGGCTTATCTGTCTGATAAGAGCCCCGACTTATTGGGCGCTTAATTAATTTTATGAACTCGTTGCCAATAACTTAATCATGTGCTTATGTGGAAACATCTCTGCGGAGAGTTAGAGTGACGTACCAGCATGTGGCTAAAGTATGGGTCCAACAGATTCATCATCCCAGCCTATATTTATAAAGTCCCACTGCAAGGCGCAGGCCTCCTCTCAGAATGAGAAGACTTGGGCGCAAACCACAACAGAGAGACGTGGGACGGGGACGCCTCGCGTCCGCGTCGTTTGTTCGCAGGAAGCATCTCCGCCCCATCTCTTCTGTCTGCTTTGGATCGCGACGCTTCTATACATTTAACATACATACATGTAGTAAATATTTTGAATAATCTGGTATTTTTGGAACGTGGTATTTTAGGCATGAGGGATCACGATGGCGTTCCATGTGTACCTAACGAACAAAAGTTAGTTATACGTATTTTATCATCCTTGGTTACACAAAATATGTATATGGGTAACTTTCCATATTTACCATATTTACTTTTCATTTACTGAAATAATTATAAATTAAAAATTTTAAAAACCCCCAACGCAATATGTCACTTGTATGTTTGAACATTAAGTCAATGCCTGTTATGCGTCAAAGATCGGCCTAACAAAAGCTCGGCTGAACCGATTTTGATGAAACATATCTAAGCACCATCGCCATGAAACCTGCTTTAAGAGCTTTGAAGCCACAGACAAACAGACACACACACATAGAGCGGTCAAACTTATAACACCCCTCTTTTTGTGTCGGGGGTTAAAAAGAGTCTACAGTGGGTCACAAATTCGATTACGTTGTTTCTTTTACTTAAATAGTAGCTGCAAAATATAGTAGTAGGTAAATATGCTGCCACATTTTTACTATATTCATTCATGGATGACGACTCAATCGGTTCGAACCGCGAAGCACCGCTTTCCCTTTCTCTGTCTTTGTATTTACTAGCATACCTCCTCCCGTTTCATGCGAGCCTCGTATACGTCTATGTACTTCTAACACAAACTATTGCCCTAACTAAAACTACTTCGCTTCATGTCTACCTGGTAGCGAGCCATTCGGTGAACACGTGTCCAGTGACCGCTTGTGCTATGGTATGGTTCTAATACATATAATTATAAATTATAATACATATTATAATTATAATATTTACATGAATTGGAAACATTTCGTAAAATTAAAGCAAAAATAACATCTATATTATTAGGCTAGGAAAACTAAGTAGCTATCCTATCGATGCAAGTATTTTTTATCGCCTTAAGGTTCAATGTCCCTTGTATGGCTTCAAACATTTTAGACTATTAGTTATTTTATTAGGTATTGTCACTTACAAGTCAGAATGCTGCATAAAATGGCTTTTTATGCTCAAAGTACATAATAGTACATTGTGCATCTAGGGCTGTAAGTAGGGGATTACTAATGAGAGTCTACTAGAAGCCCGACGCCGTAGGCGGAGGGCTTTTAATGACTCGAGTTTGTAATCCCCTTACTGCCCGTGATAACACAATGATTTTCATCACAATGCGAGAAAAAAAAATCCAAAAATAAAATTATTTTGTCTCTAAACACTTAAATTGAATAAAATAATGGCTACCCGCCAATACAGTTTGTCACTTTTTTCGAGTCACCTACCATAGATAATGTAAACTGTGTTTAGTTTAGAATTCGAAAAACATCGGCCAGATTCTGCCAACATGTTTAAAAAAATATTTTTACAAAAATTATTGCAAAACTATTTGATATAAATTTAAAATATAAAAATAACGAATTTTCATGAAGCGTAAATAAGTTTTGTGTTGTAAAATTTGGGTTATAGCTAAGTTTTAAAGATAATAAATAAAACGTTGGCTGACTTGAAACCTCCTTAGTTTGAAATTACTTGTTTGCAAATTTTAAAACTAAAGTTAGAACTCCCTTGGGTAGAAAAACTGTACGTAAATCTATAACTCCCTTACGAACAATTTAGGCCATTGTCATTTAATATACAAGCATGGAATAACACCATTGACGAGCAAGTGTGATGAAAAGTAAAATATTCGTCTAAGACCAAGGCAATCATGCGCAAACAACCACAAATTATATATCTGTATCTTGTTTTTTTTATATAACTGGTTTTTATATTACGAAATGAATAAAACTAGGCAAATCTAGCTTACATTATTATAGAAAAATAAGAGCTTGAAATTTTATTTCCAATGTTGCTGTTTAATTTCCTTGCAATCTAAGTGAAATGCAGAGTGTAAAACTCGAGTATTAAACCCATTTTCACCTCGACGTATCTATCCACCCTCGTCGTACCGGCTCGGGTACGGGCTATATGAACGTCTCGGTTAAAATGGCTCGTTTTATGCTTATGTTGTACAATCTACTGTTTTCAAATCGGTCCAGCTCGTCTTCGGAACATAAAGTTAGTGACCTGGAAAACTGCACCCGAGTTTACTTTATTATTAGTATTAGACCTAAGCAGAGTAGAGTATATTATAGTAACCAAGATAGAATAGACTCACGCATTATCCAGTCTACATAGTGACGTTAGTGCTATAATGGTGACAAACGATGTGGAATTAGTCGAAATCATTTGTTTCACTTCGCTCCGCACGTCTCATTTCCATAAGTCTTTGTGAGGTTGTCGGAAAAACTTCTGAACGCGCGTGAATCATTGCAGCTTGCAATTTATATTTTCCTGGTTATTTTTATAGATTTGCTACAGTTATCGGTTAAAGAAAGAACTATGAATTTTGGATGACGAATTTAAACGGAAGTGGTCCGACGGTCTTTCTTTATTCATGTCATGATGCCTACTGCATGTGGGGGTTTTCAGAAAAAAATGTACCCGTTTTGCCTTAATTTCCCATACAAAATGTATTATATAGTCAGTTTTGTGACGGTCCATACAACATGTATGGCGTATGGTTAACTGCGTCACAAAACAGACACTTTTTTAAGATTATTTAAAAGCGAAAAAGTTTTTCGGGTGCGCCGGTGGGATTCGAACCCACGTCTCCTGGGTTTTTCGCTTTTAAATAATCTTAGATTCGGTGAGCAGCCGTACTGCTAATAAAATAAATAATATTTGAATAGACACTTTTTTATTGCTTAAATCGATAGTGCTTGTGATTCTGAGTAGAAATAACCCAAAATTTGTTAGGTTTTTAAAAAAAAGTACAGGGTACCGTACCTTCACTTTCTTCTGAAAATGCCCATGTACTGACGAGGAAACTGAACCATGGTGAACCGTTTTCAATGCAAATGTCATGTTAACATTCTATACATCTGCCAAAGCAATCATCATGAAATTGATTGTGAAAAGGTTCCACCCTGGTACGCGATTCGGTTTCCTTGATAATGGTTGTTTGATACCCCCAACGCAACTTCCTTCCAAATTGTTAAATTTACAGAATTGTTATCAAATAAACTTAACCAACCACGATCAAAAAGTTCGTCTATTAATAGTTTTACCTAAAGTTATACTATAAAAAACGAACATTATGTATTTTGTCTATTATTCTTTTTGTATTTTATGCATTTTGACATGTTCCCCATCATTATCATCATTTCAGCCGAAAGCCGTCCACTGCTGAATATAGGCCTCCCCCAGACTCGCCAAACAAATCGCGGTCCCGTGCCATCCGCATCCAATGCGATCCCGCAACCTTAACCAGGTCGTCGCTCCATCTTATTGGAGGCCTACCTACACTGCGTCTTCCAGGCCGTGGACGCCACTCGAGAACCTTTTTGCCCCATCGGCCATCAGTTCCCCATAGAATCAGTGAAAATGTTCCCTCGCCTCTAAAAACCTACCGGTCTCGCACTCACTTAGAATCACCTAGGTATACTTCATTTAATTTAGAATTGAAAACCACAACATCATTATATTGCGGTTCGTCAACTATTTCTTACCTAGCAAATAGTACAGTACAATAGTCTGGGAGCCGCAAAATAAAATTGTTTTAATGTCACTTTATTTGCGTGTCGTCAATTGTTACTCTAGTACAAATTGTAAAGAGATTACAGTTCACGAGCCGCAATATAATGTTGTTGTGGTTTATAATTCTAAATTAAATGGAGTATACTAAGTTAACAAACCATCTACTAAGTGCTGCCGCAAGAAAAATCTCCGGTTCAGAGAATATCAAGTTAATTGTCGGAGAAGTAAATCCAGTTGGGTGGTAAAGCGGACGTGACGTGACGCGGACCGACGCGCTCCAACGCGTGGGCGACAGTTGCGTGGAGAAGTGAACAGCAATGGTAAGGGTGCTTTTTCACCAGGGATGTGCTATGTGCTAGGCAGCTATATCGCGAGGATGCGAAAGCTTCGCTACGAAACTAAATGACCGTTTCAATGCCTTGTAGCCGTACTTGAAATCAACTTGCAGCGCCAGTACTTCCAAGCCGGTAGGTACTTACAATGTGGGGATTTTCAAAAATCAAGCCTACTCTCTTCTCAAAGGGAGCATAAGGTCGTTCGCGTTGCCTAGCAACTGCCGGCTGTCGCCTAGGCCCTCTAATAACCAAAAAACGCTGAATGTACGCTAGTATGACGACCCCCTTTAATTTTTAACTATATTTTATTTTGAGTACCTATATATTTGTTGTAGCGGCCACCCCATACATCGGTGAACATTTCAAGTGTCTACCTAATACGGTTCAACAGATAGAGTCCTGTACCAGACGGACGGACAGACAGACAGACAGACGGACTCCGCTAGTCTCAGTAACAGGGTTCCGTTGGCACACTTTGGATACGAAACCCTAAAAAAATAACGAATGAGCCAATCGCAAACAAGACTGTAACTTCAAACGGACCTAGTGCCATCTAGCGATAATATTGCATCCATTAGAAAACCCTCATTAGCCGAGCGAGGTGAGCACGAACAATCGTTGCTCGGCGATTTGTGACCAATTCACAGTACTCGCTATGCGGCGAATATTCGGCTCGGCACTCGGCGGCTGTGGCAGGTCTGGTCGCGGCTTTAGAAATTAAAACAGATCATCTAGTTACAGACCACGACACTTCGCATAGCTAAGTGTATCCGTGATGCGAACGACAACTCGGTGTCACGATAAACTTAGCTTGCAAGATTCTGTAAAGGAATTACTGAACCGTTACCGTTCATCGTTAGAAGAAAACTTTAAGAAAAGTAGCCTTAATTTTTCTGAAACTACATTTATACTAAAGTTATCAATAACTCCGACTAAGTATTTATTTGTGTTTACTTGTATACAATACAATGACTCTTTATTGTAAACCACAAATAATACAATACAGAAAAACAAGTACATGAAAAAAATAAGGTAAGCAATGGGCGGCCTTATCGCTTCGAAGCGATCTCTTCCAGGCAACCTTTAAAAAAAGAAAGAAAGCAAGGAATGCATTTCAGCCGGTGGTGCAATATAAAATTTAATAAATAATAATAAAAAACAAACATTTTATGAAAACAAATGAAAACATCTAATAATATACATCACTAGCTGACCCGGCAAACGATATTTTGCCATATTAGGGGTATAAAAAATAGCCTACGACCTATTCTCAGATGCAGGTTTCCTCACGAGGTTTTCCTTCGCTGTAAAGCTCATGGTAAATTATAAATGTAATTTCGCACTTAAATTCCGAAAAACTCAGAGGTGCGAGCCCGGACTCGAACCCACGACCCTCTGCTTGAGAGACCATAATAGGTAAAAAAACCATTAGGCCATCACGGCTGCAAAAGTTACCTACCTCAAATTAAAAATATGTATTTTTATTTTTAATTTACCGATGAAACAAGGATGAAACTCAATAACAATTATTTTATATTTTCAGCAGTATTCAGCCATTTGAGAAAATTAAAAACTTCCATCTGATACTGCATTTCAGCAGTAAGGCAACCAAATGAAAATTTTCAGAGCGGCGCTAACAGTAGTTTTGGCGTCGCGTCTACCAGGAGCGCAGAGGTCGACAGAGTAGTCTTTCAGCGGTTTCAGCTACTTCGCAGCTGTTACTGAAAATAGACGCACACGTGCGAAAGAGATGTCATTATTTTGAGAGCTTCCCTT
The DNA here is from genome assembly GCA_947563465.1 of Archips xylosteana. NCBI lineage: Eukaryota > Metazoa > Arthropoda > Insecta > Lepidoptera > Tortricidae > Archips > Archips xylosteana. Next base: position 17,182,238 of record OX387360.1, read on the forward strand.
CCACATGTTTCGTGAAGCGACGAGTGTTAAAATTATCACGTTTAGGGAAGTATTGTCGGTGTTGAATATTATTTACTATTTCATGAGACCGATTTTAGGTTGGATACAATTATTCAGCTTAAATTACGACCTTAAAGAAAATAAAACACTTTCCGAAATGTACACTATCTCAAAATGTGCACTTTCCTTAGATTTAAGGATCACTGTTAGAAATGTTTTTTTTTTCTAAAAATTTGTACTTTTTTCCTAAAATGCAGGGCTCGGCAAACGGCGGCATAAAAATATTAAGTAGTTAAAATATGTTATGAACTCTCAAAAATCTTGTAATGATTCATGAGTGAAAAAAACATCTATTATTCAGCCATTTGTTTTTAGTAAAATATCTAATTTGTGTATTATAATTAGTAAAACTCTTTGAGGATTCAGGTAATACTATCTTTTGCGACTCTTTAAAGACCGGAAAATTGTTTATATTATAACTTTAGACTCTTCCGTTTCCTGGATGGTGTATTAATTTGCCCAGAACAGAAAGCCCATCTTTGTATTTCGGTTGGCACAGGCTCAAAATTACTTAGGTATACTTACTTACATTAGTTTAAGAACTTAGTTGGTTATTTAATAGAAAAGTTTAATACTTATACCTTGACAAGCTCGTGCGTGGCGCTCGGCGGAACCCTGTCGCAGGGAGCCTCTGCTGTCCTTAACAAGATTGTTTTAAATAAGTGCGGCAAACGCTGACTGAGACAGGGTTCCGCGGAGGGTCGCGCACGGGCTTTAATTTTTTGTTAAATAGTTTTTTTTGAGCTTCGGCTACCAAGGCCATCAGCTTAAAAAGGATACACCGAAATAGAAAAAGACAACAAGAAAACTTTAATAATTACCTATATTACGATTACGATATACATACATATGTACAAGCTGTCATTAGCTAGTATCTTAATTACAAAGGGCCGAATGTATTTTTTAACAAAATTAAAAATGTTAAGTACTATAAAAAATGGCCTGTTGTAGCCATAGACAGGGCAAGTCTTCTGACGTTAAACATCTGTTATTCTACGCGAAGAGTAACTGCGTGCCGAGAAAATTAAAAAGCTGATCGATTTACTTGTATATTTGTAATTAGCAGTTACTTGCCCTCGACTGCGTCTGCGAAAAATTCGTTTATCGCTATCCCGCGGGAATTATGCAATTTTCCGGGGTAAAAACTATCCTATGTCCTTCCTAGGATCTCAAACTATCTTCATGGCGAATTTCATCCAAATCGGTTCAGAGGCTTAAACGTGAAGAGGTAACAGACAGACGTCAGACACACTTTCGCATTGTATAATTTATAATAGTATATTATATACATCGATATTATAGTATGGATTAGCATGGATGTCAGTATTGTCAGTACCCACCACTCCAATCACCTCATATTAACATTGGAAAGGTTTTTTCAATCGCTTCTGTAGGGGCCCCGTTTTCAACAAAAGTGCGACATGCCGATATTCCCGTTTTTTCTAAGTCAATATAGTTAATTGATGTGTCAAAATATTTGTATTGACGAGATTAATAATATACAAGAAAATAAAACTGGCATAGTCCTATATTTCTTTCATAAATTAAAAAAAAAATGCTCTAAAATGGTAATTTTTAGGTGTACCTTGTGGGCCCAATATCTACTCTTATTTATGATATTTTTTACATAATCTCAACATGTACATGTTCAAAAAGGTTATATCTCGGGATGTTTTTCGAAGTTTATGATTGAAAATAAAAATAAGTTTGGGAGATAGACGATTTTAAGATAGAAATTTGTGCGTCTCGGGCGCGCGGGTTTAGAAGTAACATAATCAGGGTCTTGATGTTACCTATGTAGTTACGGTTTAAAATATATAAACCCTGCTTGCGCAGGGTGTCAAAAATTGAGTAAGACTCATTTGAGTGTTCCCCTCCACGGAAATCTTTAGTAAAAGGCGAAAGATTTATACGTTTTGAAGGGAAACCAGAGTAAAGTTATTAAATTGTAGGAAGCTAATATGGAATCCGAGTCGGACAAACGATAGCGTGTTTGCTAGCGTTATAGCGCCACCTGTTGCAAAACAGGCGAACTATTTGAAGTATGTTTTACATTGAAGGTAAATAAAATTTTATATTTTAACTACATATTTAGCATCAAGTTGCGTAGTTAATAATAATAATAGCGCAGTATAATAATAATAACAGTTCCCGCGGGATAGTTATAAATTTATAATATATCATAAACGAATTCTTCGCAGATGGAGTCGCGGGCAACAGCTAGTTCGGTAATAAATAATTGCAGGTGTCTACCCATTACCAATGTTATAAAACACGTTTCTTACTTGGTGTTTTATATGTTGTTATAATACTTAGAAGTTTTTTGTTACAATAACAATAAAATATGTGTGACATGTTCGATTTACAGTGTGTAAATTGTATTGGATTAAATGTCTTTCAAACTCTAAATTACGATTTCACTGGTTTGAATATATTTTTTTTAATATCTTCGAGCTCTTGGCTTGTAGGTAGTCAGGTTTGAATCTTCTCATCACCCATTAAGTCATCAAACAATATTAGAGGTAATAATATTATGATACGACTTGAATCCATTTTGCTCTGGTTTCTCACATCTGCTAGAGGTAACGCCACTAGAGTTGAGGCCATGCACACAACCACATCTCATGTAATGACAGCGGGATTTTGACGTTGTGTTGTCGTTAAACGTCACTTACTGCTACGCTACATATTACTGTGATATTACACTGTCGCCAGCCAACCCTTCCCTAACGACCTACCCCAATACCACACGCACACATAAGCACATGTGCGTGTCAACTCCTCTCTCTTTCTGCTAGCCTGGTACATATGTGACTGCAAAAACTCACATGACTCCAAAAGCGTGACACGTGTCATACACATGCGTGACAGTGGCGTGCATCTAGAGAGAGCGGACACCTTTGCGATACTGAACAAAATAGCGCAACTTTTAATATAAATATAGGGACGTTTCTTTCTGCAGACGTGATACCGATCAATCATAAACGTCGTTTACCACCGTATTTACGTGAAACATTCGAATTGTTGAATTAGTCTTTAAGAGTGAGGCTCCACTGATTGATGCGTTGCGTGCGTGTCGTCGCAATGTTGACGCTCTGCGACGTTTTACATTGTATATGTACGTACTTTTTATGACATGCCCTTCGCTTCGATCGACAGTACAATATACAGGTGGCCCATTTAGATCGGTCAGTATGGGAAAGCCTGAAACTATTAAGACATACGAAGATATGTTCTTAGGAACCATGTAACAAGAAAAACTGCATTCATACATTTAAAAAAAACTTACTCAGCTCGGGAATCGAACCCGGACGTTTTTAAAAATAAAACTAACACTGTTAAAAAAACACTATTAATTGAATTGGCACAGAACTCAGAAGTGACGTCAAAACTAGCTATTGCCATTCAAAATCTATGGGAGAATCTTGTTTTGAAAGTTCATAAAAAGTCAGTTTTTTGGTAGTGTCACAATACATAGACTTAACGCATCTTGAGTTACCCCTTGTTCAAAGTTAAAATTTCAAAAGTCATCATCATCATCTCAGCCTATAGTATACGTCCAATTGCAGGACACTGCAAGCCTCCTCTCAGAATGGGAGTGCTTGGGCTGTAGTTTCTACGCGGGTTCAGTTCGGATTGGGACCTTCACACACACCATTGAATTTCTTCGCCGGAGTGTGGAGGTTTCCTCACGAAGTTTTCCTTCACCGTAAAGCTCATGGTAAATTTTAAATGTAATTTTGCACATAAATTCCGAAAAACTCATTGGTGCTCGAACCCATGACCAGGCTTGAGAGGCGATAGATCAAACTACTAGGTCACCACGGCTTACCCTACCTTAAATTATCTTATCGTTGTTATCATCATCGATATGAGTTACCTCAATATGCAAATTACGACAAGCCATATTTTACTTCTTACTTCCAAGTGCTTCAAGGAGACAGCAGCAAGTAAAGGTACCTAAATACTTTGTCACCGAAGCACCCTCCGCCCAATTATGATGTCGTAGGGCGCCGCCTACATCCCATTGTCTTAGACGTCAAATACCAGGATAAAATGAGCACGTAGAAGTATCAGAGGGGCGTGTGCAACATTTGGCAAGGGGTGAGAACGCTAAATCAATATTGCACACATGCAGAACAAAAGCTAGGCGCATGCAATGATTGCAATGCAAGGCGCCTACTGGATGGACTGTAGGCAATATTTTGGAGGGTTCATTCAATACTGTGCCATATTGTGTAGGCGCTTTATATTTTATCCTTTGATTTGTCAACCATTCACTTTGTAAGACGTTATGAGGGGATTTCGAGCTGTATTTTCGTCTATTTAAGAAGAAATCAATTTCAATGTCAAAAAAAAATTATAAAGTAAAAACGTCTTCGAGATTTTCTGACACAGGCATCTACCGCAAGACACTAGGGGCATTAGCTCTTTGAACTGCTATTTTGTCTTTAAGAAAGGTCATTATATTACCAGCCCTGGGGCCACATGAAACCTGAGTAGGTACGGTCAGTGTACGACTCCGTTTTTTCAACCTTGGATGAACGACCATAACATAATTCACGACCCAACCTTTCATACTCTTGGCAATTGCACGAGGGTTTGAAATATCAGGTCGGGTATTCTTGTCATTCATTCACCGTCGACAAATACAGAGGTATTTTAACCTCACCAGCCACAGCCAGAATCAAAAATTCTAAGGCGTCCAAAGTAATGCGGCCGTATTTTCGTATGCACCAATGGTACAATTGACAATGCGAATGCTATGTAAGTACCGTAATGATGCTAGTCTATGGCGCATTATAATGCGAATGGTTTATATTTTCAGGTACGCGGCTTCCCGAATACGTATTCTTTTCTGAAATATGAGCACAGTAAGCAGCGGCGTACGTACAGCGACCACACACGCGCCCTCATCAAGGACAGGAGGGTGAGTGCTGCTGTCGCATTTTGCTGCCCTGGTACCTGGGAACGGGGGTACACGTGGCCGTTTCCTAAGATTGCATGATCAAAATAGCCACTGCTTTTATGAGTCAAAATCGGGTTTTGTTCCGCGTTTGAATTTTGAAGAAGCCCGATTATAAGCCCGAAGCCACTGCTTTCTTTCTAAACATAAGGGGAGCATATTTACAAACTTCATGTCCCTAACAGGTAAGATAAAATCTCAAAATCCTACTATACTTTACCGGTTATTGTTTAGAAAACAATGCGAGACACAATCAGGCAGTGTCTTTAGCTTAGACATGAAAGACAATAAAGTCTTACTGTTATAAACTTTCGTTGTGCCGTTAAAAAAATCTTCATCAAGTGCGGGTAGTTTGAGATACGGGTGCTGATTCTAATCGGAATCAAGTGCGAGTAGTTCGAAAGACTCGAGCGGCTAAACGAACTTGACACCCTACACTTCAGTTAACTCGTGACCACGGCTACTGCAATGTGTCCGAAACGTCGAGATAAATATTGTTTGCGTGATAAGTCCCGTTTAGTATAATAATTATAAATAAAGACTGCCCGATTTGTTTCATCCCTTACTTCTCCAAAAACTTCAGTCTTCAAACGTTTTAAATGTACAAAGGACTTGTAGCGACTCCTAGCGCCATCTAGTCATCAAATGGAGCACTAACTAAACTATTATGTGTATTGTGTATATTATGTGGGCGCTTGCTAGTGCTAGTTGCGTGGTGGCCTTGTTGGCGAGTGTTGGTTAATTGTTTGACAAGTGGAAGTACAGCACAGCAATTTGGTACCAACCTCCGGTCTATAAAGCGACTCCTAGCGCCATCTAGTTATCAAATGCAGAACTAACTGCTGCATCATGTACGCACTATCGAAGTTTCTCACCAACTTTCTTCTATCGGACTTCGGTCTTCGGTCCCCACTTCCCCAGGCATAACACATCATCTGTCTGGAGACAGTTGTCTCTATTGTGGCTCTTTGTCTTTCAAGTCTGCAAAAAGGTTGCTGAGCTCGGGAGGACTACGGTACGAGTACCTCACGCGGATTGTATCAGAACAGGCTCTCTGATGCCGTATCTGTTTATTTTGTTCGAATAAACAGAAGCCGAGTCCGAGATAATCTATCAAGGGCCAGCCCGTAAAGTACGTCACAGCAATTTCGATCAATTTGGACCCCTCCCAAAAAATGTGGAACGTAAGTACGTTATGGACGGCTCATAAAATTATCGCAAACCTGTCAGACATGGTGAAGTGATACAAGCAAATATAGAAAAAACTTGTATTCCAGATAAGATGGGCTGAACCGCTGTTTGCTAAATCGCGAGTGAAACGGTATCCTACTCCCGACCCTGACGCGTCTCTCGAGCGAGTGAAGAGGATAGACACATCCCAGGCGCTGGAAGATCCTCGAGCAGAAGCGAGAAGCAAGAGAGAGATCGACAGGCCGTTGTTTAACGATGAGCTTTGGGGCGAAGAATGGTATCTGGTAAGCTAATTTACCCATGTAATTATAAAGATCAAATTACCGAGCTACCCTGTTTTGGAAGCATTTTGGCGCATTTTCACGCCTAGTACCTAGTTCTGGGTTATTGTAGAAGGCTGAAATTCGGTATATTTAATTAATAAATTTAATAAGCTAAGGGAATATACATCATATAGATGGAGCTGACTGAAGAAGTTTTACTTCAGTTGTGTGGTCTAAATCACACTCTGTTTTTTGTGTCGGGGGTTAAAAACGACCCCGAGCGAGGGTCAAATTTTCGATTAGTATTTTTGAGTGAAACGATTTCAAAAATAAGGGTATTTTTGGCATTGTTTCATAGCATGTTTTTGTTTGGAAAACAATACAACTCAATCAGTCATGTCATCATCAACAATTTTCTCATTACAGCAAGATACGCGAAATGTACGCGAGTTGCCCCGTCTAGATCTCAACGTGTTGCCAGTTTACGCCATGGGGTTCACCGGCCGCGGCGTTCGCGTCTCCGTATTAGATGACGGTGTCGAACACAACCACACCGATCTGCGAGCAAACTACGTAAGTGCTATGTTACCCTGGTACAAGGGAGTTGTTGACGGTGCGGGCGCGTTGCGGCGTGCGCGTCTGTCGACATGCCTGGCAGGCAACGCTATGCGATAACTAGTTGGGTTTTATGTTGCTCTGGTATCACGGTTGTGTTCAAAGAGTCGCAAAGCATTCGCCTAACCGACCGCTCGCAATCGTGTCGTACTTACCGTGATGAACTGCAGGCATAGAGTAATATTATATAGACTGCAGGCTTATTTGTCTAGCGTCTCTTCGTCTTCGTCTTCGATTGATTACGGTTAATCTTCGGTTAATAAAGGGTTATACGTTTATTGCTATTTACGCAGTAAGAGAAAAGCAGAAAAACTCGAGTAATCCTTTATTTTGAAATCTCGTAAGTAAACTTTTGTGTCCGCGTCTATCGGTTTTTTTGTAAATATACATATATCGTTGCCACAGAATAAGTATCGTTGCTATATGAATATGATTTTGTATCAATGCCGGGTACTTATTTTATTTGTTCTGTGATGCCGGGACCGTTACGCGATGCGATAGCTATTTGGATTTTATGCTGCCCTAGTATCACAGTTGTGTTGACAGAGCCGCAAAGCGCCATCCATGCCCATGACAAATCTAATTGTGAGCGGCATCGGTATTTCGCCTAGCTGGATCGGCTTCCCTATGGGCGTTTTGAATAATAAAAAGCGTAGGTACCTCTCACTTTTTTTTACACGCTTTATATTAGCTTCACCTGTTGTCAAGGTAGAGCAGGTGAGACCCTAGGGGTTTAGATTGAGTAAAACAAAATGCAGGTTTAAGACGTATATTTAGCCCCTAGGGCTTAACTGACAGAAAAATAGATCTCGAGGGTCGCGGATTCGAGAGTTGAGTGGGAAAGCGTTTCTTGGCAAGGCTTCCCTGGATTAGTATCCGAAGCGTAGACTGCCGGTGCTGGACGAAGGCTGGAGACAGGTAGTGGCCCCAGGGTCAGCAAGCGGCAGGAGTAGGTCTGGCCGTAGGAGCAAGGAGAGGTCTTCGGTTCCAGGCAGCCAGCCGTAGAAAGAGCGCAAGAGGAGATGTGCGGATGTTGGAGTGGAACCCAGATTCCAATCCGTACTGTGCCGCCCTGAAATTAGGTCTTGTTTAGACAAGGGGTTCAGGTGGTCTTTTTCTGCCATCCATCCAACCGGCGTGAAGAGAAGCTTCCTAACCAAGTCAGCCGTAATCGTTGGAGGTGGTAGAAAGAAAATCGTTCGAAGATTACAAAAGAAAAATTAAGCTAAATAAATTTGGAAGAAAGTACGTTACAATATTTGAAAAATGTTCGTTATAAATTTGAAAAGGCCCAACGGTTAAAAAATAAAAATGTAGCAATAAGCGTTAAAAAAACTATTTAGATAAAAAATCTAAGGGCCAGAAGAATTAATTAAAACAAAGACTGCTAGCACATTTAAAAGCAAAGAATAACAGTTGAGAAACATGAAATCTAGCTATGTTACAAAATAAAAATCTGAAAGAAAACACAAGTTCAAAATACACAGTTAAAATTGATATTTGCCAATGACTTACCAAATTTTGGGCAGAGTGACACTGAATTTATTTTATTTAAAATATTAAAAAGAAAGTAGAAAGTGGAGTTGTTTCCTTTTTTATGAGCGTATGATGATTTGCAGAATGCCGAATTTTGACCGTGCGCAGCTTTTTAAGCCAATTTTTAGCGTATTATTAAATATCAGCTGTTCAAGTAAAACACCGTCAAAATTCGACAAATCCACTCACATACCCTCTAGTAAAAAAATCACTCATAAACAATGTAGAATGTGTCTATGGCAAAGTTATACGGATCAGATTTCTATTGTAAATAATTTGTTATTCTTAAAATGCTCATTCAAAACGCAACAGTTTATCTCAACTAATTAAATTAAGAAACATGTTTTTAATATAATGCACCACTAGCGCCATCTAGCAATCATTAGGGAAAATAATCTATTATTTGAAACAGCGCCATCTAGAGGCGTAAGGGAACACTGCATTGTGACACTGTATGTTTTTTTGTTTGTTTGTTTGTTTGTATGTAAGTATGTATGTTTGTAACCGACTCCTTAGGGCGCGATTTTGACCCACTTCCCGGTTTCCGACCCCCCCTGTGTACATCCTGGCGTTCACTGCTATGTAAGTACGGGACATTGGTTGCGTCATCCTTTTTCGTGCGTGCAGCCGGCGTTCATCGATTAGATTAAAATCGCATCAAAATCCGTTGCGTAGTTTGATTTGTCCTTACAAGGCATTACATGTATACCTAAATAAAAAATAGGTACACCTGCTTAAATTGAAAATTGAAATAACATAATCATAATGAATTTATAATGTAAATGCATGATTTTAATATAAATACGTACGATACAATGAAATGTTTAATTTAGTTCTAAGTATTATTGTGTGCCCTTGCAGGGCGTCGTGGACTGACTTATACAACTAACATCTTTTGAAATGTACATGACTTTACAGTGAATAAATAAATAAATAAATAAATAAATAAATAAATAAATAAATAAAGATCAGATCTCAGGGACAGAAAGAGGGAAGCGACTTTGTTTTATACATGTAGTGATACGCGGTCGGGACCAACCGCCCAACCATCGTGACCTTGGTCGGGTTGATTTAAAAATGGACAGTGTAGAAGTCGGTTGACCCGACCAATATTTGGTTGATGTCAACGGCCTTGGTCGGGGCGCATCCCTCGCGACAGGCTGCGTCCGTGGTCGGCCCCAACCGTATGGAATGCTGTCGGCCAACCGCGAGCGCTTGTGTGCGCTTGTCAGTCGACGCGGGCGCACGTCATCGATGCATCGATGCAATGGATTCGCAAAACGAACGCCGCGAACGAGAGGTTCTAACCGAGTTTATTATCTTTATATATAGATTACCATGTCTTTGGGACATTGGATCTGATTTGTATAAAGATAAAAACCAAAAAATTCAAGCATGGGAGCTTATGAAAGAGAAGCTCAAAGAAATTGAGCCGGAGGTCAACATCGCCGCGACAAAGAAAAAAATTGAGCATATGCGAACGGCGTTGAAAAGAGAATTTACAAAGGTGATCTTAACATTTTATTTATAGTTACCTACTTTATAATTATGTAACTACTGCTGTGTAGAATTTTTTTTTATATACTTACATCAAATTTTACATTTATTGTTATTATTTTTGTAGGTTAAAGAATCAAAACGAACGGGAGCAGGAGCAAATGATGTCCATGTTCCCAACCTTTGGTACTATAATTTACTGTTGCCCATATTTGAGAAGAAAGATGATCAGTCAAGATGCGGAGTGGACACGCTGTCCAGCGATGAAGTGAGTACCTACCTCTATTTTAACCTTTTGAACGCCACACATCGTTTTTGTTACGAACTAAATTGATTTTTATTCGGATGCGGGTAGGTTATTTTTTATATTACCTTATTGTCGTCTATAGCCGACACTGGGGTTCAAAAGGTAATCACTTAAAAACCTAGTGTATATAATTAAAAAACCGGTCAAGTGCGAGTCGGATCCGCGCACGAAGGGTTCCGTACAATTATCTATAAAAATCACATTTGTTGTATGGGAGCCCCCTAAAATATTTTTTCATTTTAATTTAATGATTTATTTTTAAATTCAATATATAATTAAATATTCTGTGAATATTTCAAGCGTCTACCTGTTGCCGTTATCAATATCGAGCAAAAACGAGCAAAAAAAAAACACGTTTGTTGTATGGGAGCCCCCTTAAATATTTATTTTATTCCATTTTTTAGTATTTGTTGTTATAGCGGCAACCGAAATACATCACCTGTGAAAATTTCAACTTTCTAGCTATTAGCGTTGCATAACTATCGATAGTTTGACTATCGATAATCGACCTCGATAGTATTGATGTCTATCAATAGTATTGGTCTGAAATTACTATCGATACTATCGATACTATCGATACTATCGATAGGCCTATCCATATTGTGACTATTTTTCGAGGTCACGATAGTATTGCCAATACTATCGATAGTTCGATCTATTGTTGGCAACGCTACTAGCTATCACGGTTCTCGAGATACATCCTGGTGACAGACGGACAGACAGACGGACGGACAGCGGAGTCTCAGTAATAGGGTTCCCGTTTTTACCCTTTGGGTACTGAACCCTAAAAATAGAGGTAACGCCACCAGAGTTGAGGCCACGCACACAACCACATCTCTTGTAATGACAGCGGGATTTTGACGTTGTGTTGTCGTTAAACGTCAACACAACGTCAAAATCCCGCTGTCATTACATGAGATGTGGTTGTGTGCGTGGCCTCAACTCTGGTGGCGTTACCTATAGGTACATACTCAACATAATGACATCAAAAATTATATTAGGTGATTTTTAAGGTTCCGTACCCAAAGGGTAAAAACGGGACTCTATTACTGAGGCTCCGCTGTCCGTCCGTCTGTCCGTCTGTCACCAGGCTGTATCTCGGGAACCGTGATAGCTAGAGAGTTGAAATTTTCACAAATGATGTATTTTGGTTGCCGCTATAACAACAAATACTAAAAAATGGAATAAAATAAATATTTAAGGGGGCTGCCATAGAACAAACGTGATTTTTATAGATAATTGTACGGACCCTTCGTGTGCGAGTCCGACTCGCACTTGGCCGGTTTTAATTACTGTCCAAATTTTGATACTTACTTATTAGTGGGATGCTATAAATTAACAAGGTATATACCTGGTCTAATGATAAACAACCCAAGATTTTTCATTCAGGATAGCGAAGAGTAAAGTAAAATAAAAAAATATTGTCATGTCCCTCTTTTATTGTCACTAATATGTTCATGTTTGGGTATAAACAATGTTAGTCTTATCTTTCCATGACTATTTTAACCATTTTGTCTTGAAAACATACTTTGCCAGTACTATTAAAATATGCCATTAAAGTGTTTCTCACTTGCTGTCCCTCACGGGTATGCCTTTCACCAGTTCGATTAAGAGGCATCAAGGCACTTTGTTGTCGCCAATCTCCAGGTCTGAATGTATGTTGTTCTACATCTTCATTGTCAACACATAAGGGGGTCCAATAATTTTTAGATTTTTTTCTTAATTAGTTGTGCAACGCACAACTGGCTAAAACAATTGCGTCCAGATTTACTGAATTTTTGCTGTCCAGATACTCTGAAACGCGTAGCAAGAATGCCGAAATTATTTTCAACAACTCTCCGAGCTCGACTTAGACGATAATTGAATATTCTTTTGTCCATAGCGATGTTCTTGTCAGGGAAGGGTTTCATTATATTTGTTTCAAGTGCAAATGCACTATCTCCTAAAAAAACATATGGTACTGACACATTTGTACCTGGTAATATTAATGATTCAGGTAACTTAAGATCATCGTTGATGAGTTTTTCATAAAACCTGGTAGCTTTCAGTGTTCCTCCATCTGACATACTTCCATTTGAACCAGTATGAACATAAATAAATTCGTAGTTTGCATTGACGATAGCAAACAACACGACACTAAATGTACCCTTATAGTTATAGAACAAAGATCCCGTTCCGGATGGTTTTTCGATTATAACATGTTTACCGTCCATGCAACCTACACAGTTGTCAAATTGCCATTGTTCTTGAAAAAGTTTTGCAGCTATTCTCCATTCATTTTCCGACGAGGGTAACTGAAAATATACATTTTTTTTAGGAATCCATATCAGAACATGAGAAGGGTAGAAATAAAAAGAGAAATACAATGGAGATGAAAAAACAAAGGTTAATAGAAACTGCGCAAGAATTACTGCAAAGCGATGACAGCAAAGAAAAACAGAAGAAAATAAACTCGTTTGGATTGTACGTAGGAGAGCAGCTGGATCAAGTGGAATCATTTATACGCCAAGTGGCTGAAAAACTTATTTCCGATATTTTGTTTCTTGCCAAAACGGGAAATCTTAATTTCGAATCAAGAATTGAAACAACTGCTATAGATCTCGAAATTTTGCTTTTTCGCGATCTTCCTCCAATAATACGCAGCAAGCCCCTCCATATCAAATGATCCATTCATCTCCCCTGCTCCATTATGGGTATGTATTACAATACCGAAGTACGAAAGACCGAATGTATTAAAACATCGAATGGGTCAAAAGACAGACACTTTTTTTTTCTGAAACCGTTAATTTTTTAAGATTGTTATAAAACAAACCTAACCTAACCTAACCTAATGGGTTCTGTATGATGCCGTTTTAATAAATTCTGAAAAGTTTACGGTTTCAGAAAAAAATCGTGTCGGTCTTTTGACCCATTCGATGTTTTAATACATTCGGTCTTTCGTACTTAGGTATTGTAAAACACACCCTCCATTATTATCAGACATCTCCATCGCCTCATTTAATAAACCAATCATCTCCATCACCACAACACTTTCAGATATCGTCAACTCCACATTACATTCAGTCATCACCATCACCATCCCGACATCACATTCAGCCATCACCATCATCACAACACAGTCAGCCATCACCACCATCACAACACAGTCAGCCACCACCATCCCGATATCACATTCAGCCATCACCATCATCACAACACAGTCAGCCACCACCATCCCGATATCACATTCAGCCATCACCATCATCACAACACAGTCAGCCATCACCATCATCACAATACAGTCAGCCATCACCATCATCACAACACATTCAGCCATTGCCATCCCCACACTTTCAAATATTAACACACCACAGTCAGCAACAACCATCCCCACATCACATTCAGCCATCACCATCCCCACAACCATCACCACTACCTCAAAATAGTTTGCTGTCTAGCTCAACCCAAAGGCAGTTTTTTTTTTATGTGAATGAAGCCAGACAAACGAAATAGTGGGTCACCTGATGTTAAATGAACACCACTGTCCATAGACACTCGCAGCGCTTTACGCGATACCAGTGCGTTGTCGGCCCTGCAGAAAATTGTACACTCGCCTCTTAAAGGCACCCAGGTCGTAACTCGATGGGAAGACCCCAGCGGGAAGCTCGTTCCAGATTTTGCAAGTTCGTGGCAAAAAAGACCGCTTAAAACGCACCGTCGAAGACTGCCATTCATCAACATGATGTCGATGAAATGAACGCTTACGACGGGAGGATCTGTAATGGAACCCCGCAGCTGGAATGAGGTCAAAGAGTTCCTCAGAGCATTCCCCGTTGTAGATCTTATAGAACACGCAAAGGGAGCTAACGTCTCTGCGGAGAGCAAGAGGATCGAGTTTAACGGATAGTGAGGGGTTGCCGACAACTCGGCACGCTCTGCGCTGTATGCGATCAAGTGAAAGCAGCTGATATTGGGGTGCGCCAGCCCAGAGATGAGAGCAATACTCCATCCTTGGCCGAACCTGGGCCTTATATATCTGAAGCCGCTGCTTTGGAGTGAAGTATCGCTTAGAGCGGCCAAGCACGCCCAACATTTTACCAGCTAATGACGAAAATGAAAATATCGTTCAAATATCCATACCATCACCTAGTCATGCCATGTCAAATGACACAAACAGTATAATATACGACGGGCCTGCTAGTGGAATAAGTATTTTTTTAATTTTTAAAAAGGATATTAAGTGTCATTGTATATCGCCCAAGAAGTCTCAGGTATAATTTTCGAAAGCAATTGAAATGATGTAACTGTACTGAATCTGAGATCTTTATATTTTCTCCCTGTAGCCAGAAATCTTAATGTACCTAGCTATTCTGCCCTCCTAATGAAGAATGCAGTAATCGACAAAAAAATCGATTTTGACTTTTTACGCAAAATGGCACCGGTGAATCCGTCCGGTGCCATTTTGCGTAAAAAATCAAAACCGATTTTTTTGTCGATTACTGCATTCTTCATTAGGAGGGCAGTATTAACCGTTCTTCAGCAGACACAGCCTGACGCATAACTGTATTTTTCTTTATAATCATTGGGCGCACCATTTCAAGTAATTCATTAAAAGTGTATTCATCCATTCTTAGAAAATTCTGAAAGTCTTCAGAATCAAGAATACGTAAAATATTAAGGTGGTTCAAAGTAATTCGCTCTTTGAGCCACTATTTCATCCACTTTCTTTTTTTTTTCGTTTTTCTTTTTCACTCAAGCATAAAAAAGTTAAAGCCAAACCGACCTTCTGTTGCTTTGAAAGGCAAGGAGCCATAATTACGTCTTTACGCTTTGAATACCGCAGAGAACTGACAAGTTGCGTCAACCACCAACCGTGTAGAACGAATACAAAAATTGGTTGACCCGACCAAGGACACGATGGTTGGCGGTTGGTCCCGACCGTGTAGAAGGCCTTTAAGAGCGAACTACGCTATTGTTATGTTACCCTGATACAAGGGAGTTGTTGACAGTGCGGGCGCGTTGCGGCGTGCGCGTCTGCCGACGGACATGCCGTCAACGCTGTGCGGTAGCCACTTGGTTTCTATGTTACCCTGGTATCACGGTTGTGTTGAAAGAGCCGCAAAGCGGTTCATCCACATTTGAGCGGCATTCGCATAACTTTGATGGCAATCGTGATGAAAAATTACGAGCCGAAGTCAGATAGGTCAACTTATATCACGTAATCATTTCCTGATTGGTATTTAGATAGATAGACGTAAAGCTCATGGTAAACTTCAAACGTAATTTAGCACATGAATTAGGAAAAACTCAGAGGTGCAAGCCCGGGCACAAACCCACGACCCTCTGCTTAAGAGACTATAAGTCAAACCATTAGGTTGCCACGTTGTAGCGGCTATAGAATTCACTTATACATATTCCACGGGAACTTTGCATTTTCCTGGCATTATCCTATGTGTTTAATCCATGTAATAAAATAAACAACCTGTGTGCCAAATTTCATCCAAGTAACTAACGTTATTGTCTTCGCGTACGAAGTTGCGGGCAGAAGCTAGTAATTTAATTATATAATAACGAGATTCGCCATATTGGCCAATGCCACAAACCCATGCTATCCTAGTATCGGGGAAGTGCTGCCTGTGCCGTGCGGGATGTGGTCTCATCCGGCGCGTCATTGCGTCTCTGGTGTGTCGCCCCGCGTCGCGTAGATAAGACAAAAAAGTATGTAATGTGTAAATAAATAAAATTATCTTTTCTTTCTTTCACTCTCTATCTCTCTCTTTCTCGTTCGGGTATAACAATAACATAAGAGTTCATTCATATAACAAATTGCAACTATTTTGTGAGTTATGTCGCCTTAGTACGAGTTCAGTGCAGCTGCTGCCGCAATGGGGTTCACCGGGCTGGCGAGCGTATGAATGAGAATGACGGTCGACTAGCGCGCAGTACTTGAGTCGAAGAATATGCTCCCCTAGTGACTTGTCAGGTGTTTGATGAAATTTTTAAGCATAAACGCCGTAACTCGACTGACTCGTCTTTCTGCGTTCTGCTTCCGTGTGAAGCCAGGAGAGCAGCAATACCAATTGGATGACTAGTGGAGGGAGGGAGCAATGATGCTTGTAATGAATGGGATGAGCAATCCCAGCTATACCAAGGCGATACCTACAAATCTTCCAGTCTGCAAGTTTAACTTACGTATAAGACTAAGCTGCCTGTGAATTGTGATTGATCGTTCACTGGTTTTCATCGGCTCAGTCAGTGGACTAACTCAGGCATCTTTGTTCCTGCAATCTACTTGGTTACTAGCTGGTTAATCTCACCTCACCTCACCCACCACCCGTTCCCATGGCACGCACTTTTGTTCAAGTGTTTTTAAATTCCTTGGTGTGATTCAATGACGGGTCTACAATACGGGGTCGGAGACTAGCCGAACCGAGCGCATCCAAATTCCTGTTACAGCGCATAACGTAGTCACTAGTCACACGTAGGTAGTTGCGCCTCTTTTAATGGCTGCGACCTGCGTCCACCGCTCCTTCGATAATTTCATCTGATTCCTATCAGAACATTCCTTTCTTTAATTACAAGGGGTCCCTTTATTTACTGTCGCGCATTGTTTTGCTATACTGCCGCGCATTCTTTTGCTATTGCTCTTGGTACTTGGGTGTTTTGTGACGTCGAGGCTATGCTGCCGATGCCTTAGTTTCCCATGTTGCTCCAGCTCAGGGTAGGTATAGGTAGGATAGCCAGGGTAGGGTTGCCAAGTCCAAACGCACAAAAGCCGAACTCTGCGCTTAATTTGGCCGGATATTCCGTTTTTGATAGCTAATCAACTTTTTGAATTGTCCTAAATGCCGGACATTATTAAAGAATTATATAAAAAACTAGCTGTTGCCCGCGACTCCGTCCGCGGAGAATAGTATTGGTTTGTAGTACATGCTATGTATCAGAGATGGCGCTGTACCTACCGTAAAAACTAACAACTTTGCCTTTTCATTATAGCTTTGCCCACCGCGTCACATTTCAGTAAAAGCGAAATGTACCAAAAATAGTTACAAATACACTTACATTATAATCTGTGGCTTATAGCTAAACATATTGCTGGCAACACTGGCCTATCGGTTGACGCGTATCTATCTTCTGTCACGCGTGAGCTGGCTTGGAGTGCGGACGTGTTTTTTGGCGGGCCAATTAGGACGAAAAAACTTCGAGTGTATTTTAAGCCAGGAAAGTCCCACAAGTATTTAATTTTAACTGTAACTAATATTCAGTTTAAAAACGATGTAGACAAAATCTCAACACCTTATCTGTATTAATTTTGTAATTATGGTATTGGGCAATGTCATGAACGTTTTTTCGTATTACTTTCTTCAACTTTGCCCAGCAAAATTTTACCCTTAGGGTTGTCACTAGTATGTTATATAAAATCATCATCATCATCATCCCAGCCTATATACATCCCACTGCAGGGCACAGGCCTCCTCTCAGAATGAGAGGGGTTGGGCCGTAGTTCCCACGCAGGATATTTTGAAATGATATGCAATAATACGTATTTAATTTTCTTTTACTGAATATAAACAAGCCTAATAAATTCTAAATATTTTTTTTCGGTATGCAACGTTCAACAAAAAAAAAGGAAAAAATTAGGTGCCAGGGCCGTTACGACCAAATTAAAATATTAATATCATACTGGACCTTATTTAGTCGTAGTCGGGTAAAAGCAATAAGTAAAAATTGACAACCCTAGCATATCCAGGATTTTGTATGAAGGATTTCAAATTTTTTTTTACGACTTTGCCCACGCGTTTTTGGAGGTAAAATATATTACTTAAAGGACTAATAATACGACACAACATTGCTATGCCTATTCTAGATTATTAGACTTTAAGAATCATGACCATAAAATTGATAATCCCGAAGTTATAAAAGTGTAAACAAATGTGGGCAATCTCGAAATTTTTTCAATATTTTGGCCCGCCTGTTTCAGGCCCGTTTTCTAGAGTACGGAAACTCATTTTAAATGTAGTGTTCTCATCGACACAGGAAAGTATGTCAATATGTGAGTGCCACAGATAAAGTTGCACAATATGGACCAATTGACTCTAAAAAAAGTAAAAGATCGCTAAAAGCGGGCAAAGTTGTACGTTTCTACGGTATGTGAAAAAAGATTTTCCCGCTTTTCTGTTGAAATTTTTCCTGAATTTTCTTTGCTATAAACCTCACGGAGCCCGAGACCTTTCCAACGAATGCAAAACCGTGGAAATCGGTTCGTGCGTTCTGGAGTTATAGCGTCAGGAAGGAAAACCCGACTTATTTTTATATAGTAGATATACTTACCTTACTTATTTATCTTGTTTATTAAGTTCTCATAATCACGTACAGTCAAGGGCAAAGATATATATGCAAGTAATGTGAAAGAAAATAAGTAATCATATAAAGATAAAAAGATATATACTCATTCAAATGCTCAAAAATATGCAAATGTCAATGAGCTCATAAATATGTATATGGCCAGTTCAAAAACTTGTATACGATCAAAATGGCATAAATTTGTATTCTGCAAAAGACGCAAAATATTGTAGTCAAATTTATATCACTAAATATAGATTCAGTATCTGCTACAAAATAAGTATACAAAATATAAATCTGCGAAAAGCAACTTTATGTTCTTTTTACACGAAACAAATTTGAATGGAATGTTTTGACAATTCACGAAAACGGTACCATAAATGTCATTGCGTATGTCTGTCTCACGTTTGAATCTGTCACTGATGCGTGACTGCGATGTATAACCGCTGCAATAAGGTTGGTGCATTGCATACATATTTTGCAACTTTGAGCGGATACATATTTTTGACCTTCTACGGATTTTGTAATAATACTAATAATATTGAAATTGCCAACTTAAACTAGGTATCTATATACAGGGTGTTCCGTAAGTAGTACGACAAATAGAAATGGAAAATAGGTTGGCAGGTCATCTACTAAATATCAAAAAATGACCTCAGTAAAAGTCGCACCGTTTTCGAGAAATTTTGATTTTTCTGATTTTTTGAAAAATGTAACACCCGCACGAATATTTTGAATTGTGATATCCCGAATTAATTATTTTTTGAATTTATTTTTATTAAAAAATAATCTTGAATAGTTTTGTTATCAGATGAAAAAAAAACCCTTTTAAAAAACTATTACAATGTTTTATTTATTTTCATTTCAATTTAAATTTTGCCTCTTCTCCTAAACTTTGGTCAAGATTTGATTTATCACAGTGAAAAAAATTACATGACCACTATTTAGCTTACTAGCTTAAAACATGTCCGTTTAATGGACATTCAAAAATGATAAATAGGTTATCAAAAAAAATTTTCAGGAAAAAAATCTTCATACAAAGCATTACGTACCCAACAAATCTCGTTAAGCCAGTACTACCACCTTATTTAAGTTGAGGATCAAGATGGATCAGAATGAATTCTGGTTCAATTCAGCAGCTATGCAAAACTAAATAAATAAATAAAAAATCTAAATTTCGCGTTTTATTAAACGCCGCTAAATTTAAATTCGAAATTTAAAAATAATTTGGTTTATCTTTTGTTTATTTAACCATTATTTAACCATACCCAAATTAACGGTAAGATTGGATTCAAATATGAATGAGTTTTAATTGTTTTTTTTTTAATATAACACGCGATTTTTTTTTATTTTTTTAATTTATTTAGTTTTGCGTAGCTGCTGAATTTAACCAAAGTGCATTCTGATACCCACCAACCCACTAATCCACAACAGAATCCGTCAATCAAAAAATTCTATTTTCAAAATATTTTTAGTGTTTAGTGTTTAGGAACAGTATTTAAAATGCCAGTAATCAATATGACTCGATATTATCAATGATTGTCTTACCTACGTAAAAGTAGACTCTTCAGAATTAAGTGGCCAGCCACTTAGAAATGAAGGATTGCTGTACGTACAGTCAAGGGCAAAAACATGTAGCCGTTCAAAGTTTCAAAAATATGTATACACGACCTAAATGTTAAGTTAATAAAGTAGTGTATACATTTTTTGAAACTATGTACGGCAACATATTTTGCCCTAAGTGTGTACCTATATTTATGAATATTATGGTGTGACTAAATTTATGCGTTGATTGATGAGGACATAATATTGCACCTGCTGCTTATATACTTATCTTTCACTCAACGTATACATATTTATGCACCTTTCCATGTTTCATAATTTATGATCTTAATGATGACGCCATTTTTTGAGATTTTGTGGTGTATATATATCTTTGCCCTTGACTGTACAGTAAGATTATTTTCACTCTGACACTCGGGACGTCTCAGTTTTAACCGTAAAGTTTCGTGTTTTCTCATAGAGTACCTACCTACTTATACATATAAAATCCTAGAATTTAATCACGTAAAATATCGAAACCTATGTAATGTAACGTACCTAATTAATAACAAAACCTTAGCCTAAGTATTGCACTTTCGATCTCTCTCGATGTACTTATGTCAAGAATTGCCGAGTGCCAGCCAAAGAGGAAATAATCACTCGCGCGGCGCGGCAACCGGACATAAATCCGGACACCCCGGACCGGGGCAATGGTCTGGCCGCATTCTGGCAACAAACAGTACCAAATGTGCATTTGGAAAAGCGATCTAATAATCCCAAGTAGGTATGCTTGCGCATAACCACGCCACGTCTGTTTATTCCGATCCTGCTTGCATCGCACGGTGAAGCGACGACGCGTCGCCCGAGCCGCGCAGTTACCAGGGCACTAGAAGTTATAAGGCGGCTCGGTAGGTATTATTCGAGAACTATTCTCCGTGGGGACAGGGACTCTCGTATATATATTTTTCCTTTTATGTTGTGTGAAAAATAACCATTGACATGCCTTCCCAAGCAAATAGTATATACATAGGTAAGTATAGTAGGTATATTATATTTCTATGTGTGTATTAAATATATAAAAGACAAGTAATGATACGACGACGAATTACATTTTAAATAACTACATGGCTTTGTACTTTGTACTTCGATCGGAGTCGGACCGAATGGTTACATTACATATTGTTTAATGATGTGATGAGATGAACCAATAAATGAGATGAAAGATGGGCGTTAAAGAGAGCAAGGCAGAGAGAAAGTAAAACATTTCTCGCTCAGTGTTTCCATTTCATACATAGGTACATACTCGTATCAGTACTAAAGGGATGCTCTTTATTAATAGGATCCTGAGATTAGCTGGGATTGCAATGACGGCGATCCTGACCCGACGCCGAGACTTGAAGACCTCAGCCGCAATTCGCACGGTACCAGGTGTGCAGGAGAAGTGAGTTAATTAATGTTCAATTAGAAACCATTTTGTAATGCATGGACCCTTTAAAGCATTTATTTTTACTTGATATGATCGTGTTTTATTTAATAGATAGCGATGACTGCGAACAATGTGAAGTGCGGCGTGGGCGTGGCCTGGGGAGCTAAAGTGGGCGGAGTCCGAATGCTTGACGGGCGAATCACTGATCGCATCGAAGGCGAAGGAATAAGTACTGTCTCGCTTTTATGATTGCCTGGTAGATTCGGTTCACGTTCAACTCAAAATGTCGTTCACGACAGGACCGGTGTGTGCAAAGCAGATTTAGTTTGCCTCGGATTTGTGTTTTAGTATGTGTGTGATTTTAACTATATCAAATTAATATAAAATTGGACATGAAACAAAATGTGATTATTTATCACTAATCAAAGTAATCAGTAATTTAATCTAAGAACTTACAGTACCCAGACCCGGCCATAAAGAATGCACCTCATTGAAAAAAGACTCGGCAACGGCAAATGTCAGACATTTGCAGTCTTTTTCCAAAGACCGATGTGCTTTTTGTGTGTACACACACATACATAAAAACACGTCGGTCTTTGGAAAAAGACTGCAAATGTCTAGTCCGACATTTGCAGAGTCTTTTTCAAAGCGACCGTGTGCAATCTTTGTGGCCGGGTCGTACTGTACTATTCTATTTCTATGCGGTTCGTTGAGGAGGATCGTTGTAGGACTTGTAGGTACTGGCCCATTGACAGTTTCCATTATCGTCACCCCCATGTGAAAACCTCGTATGTGCTAAGAAAAAAAAATTTACAGGAGAGACAAAAACAGGATGCATTACAAGGTTTTCTAATGAATAAACGTATAAAACGGTTTTCACAAAATTTTGTTACTTGTTGCTTGTTACCTTGTTACTTGATGAGGTTTTCACAAGGCGGTGACGTTATGGTGTGGTAATGTGGCTCCTGTCTACTTATGTTACCCTAGTGATGTTCATGAAATGTGACGTAACGGAACCTAAAAAGAAGACAAAAGGCGAACCAAAATCATTCCTAGTAGCAATTCCATTCGCATTTTCCCAGATGCTTTTTTTCTCACTGAAGCTTATTTTCACAGTCGCGTTTTTCTCCATTTTAACGACACATAAACATAGGTGTAGGTTTACCTAAAGATAGGCCTACGAACCGAAAAAGCACGAAGAAGGAGCTCCGCACACAGATACTGTTTCTGTGTCATTCAAATTGGGAAAAAATAAGCAAAAAATAAGCTTCAGTAAAAAACCATAGTGAGACACAACTTGTCACAAAAGCATCTGGGAAAAAATGCGAATAATGGAAATTTTGCTATTTTTTTTTTAGGAAATAATGATTATGGTAAATTGATCTAACAAATCGGACCAAGGTTTTTGTTTGGCGAGCCTTGGGCTACCTATGTTGAGTTCAGCAGTGGACGTCTTTCGGCTTAAATGATGATGACGATGAAGATTTTAGAAACAGAGCAGAAAAAAAGGTTGTTTATTTAATTTTTTTACCAGGTTACGCGTGGGAGAAAGTGGACATCTATAGCGCTTCATGGGGTCCTAATGACGACGGACGCACCGTGGAAGGACCGGGGCGCCTCGCCTCACAGGCGCTTGAGCGCGGCGTTGCCAAGGTTAGCTTACAGTACTTGGACATAGATGGCGCTGATTGTTTGGTTAAAATAGTTCTATTCTTGAAAACTTGGAGGTGCAGAATATTATAGGAAGAGCTCTGACAGTTACAATAAAATCCATTACTAGCAAAACACTTATAAACCTACACTTCAAAGTTGAAAAATAAAACACTGAACCTTTTTTCAATTAAATATCAGTAAATATGTTACACCTTTAGAGATAATTTCTATAGTAAAAAGCATGGAGATGAAAAAATCAACCGGTACTGATGAACTTCCAATATCTGTAATTAAAGACACTGTACTAGCAGCTACTAGCAGTGCCCTTGACAATTTTCTTTTCACCTCACTAGCTCGGAAAGCCCTTTTTGTTTGTTTGACATCTATTGAGAAAATCGCTTTTTATCCACATGTGAAGAAAGAGTTTTGACATTTGAAGGCAGCTTACGTGATATTTATTTGACAGCTAACAAAACGTAAAACGTTAAAAGTGCTGAATTTTTAACATCACAATTAATGAATCACATCGAATAAAAAACACTAAATACAGTCTTACAACTTTATTTTAATTCATAAATATCAGCATACATCATTAACCTTCATTCTTGTTGCAAAAACGGATAAAATGTTCTGACAGTCCAAGTAAGTCGATGTGCGAACAAAACGCATCCGAAATAATAAAAAAAAACTTAAGTCAAAACTTTTCAATTAATTATTTTGAGTGAATAAATAAATAATAATTGATAGTACAAACCCTTTTTCTTATTTTCCTCGCTGTAGTGAGGTGAAAAGTTTTGTGTTATACACGGGTGAAAAGTTATTTTACGTCTCGTGTGTTGAAACACTCGCTATCGAAAGGATTCTATTTTTGAACCACTCGCTTCGCTCGTGGTCAATCATAGAATCCTTTCGATAACTTGTGTTTCAAATGGACACTCGCAGGTAAAATACAACTTTCCCCCCTTGTATAACAAATAACTATTAATAATTGCTATGAGGGAGGTATTTTTCCTGAACAATTAAAACAAGCCAAGGTAGTACCAGTTCACAAAGAAGGTTTAAAAAGTGACCCTCGAAAATACAGGGCTATATCACTTTTATTTTGTCGAAAATTTTTGAAAAACTTATTAAGTCGCGACTTCTTAAACATTTGAAGAGTAACAATGTAATTAATGATAGACAGTATGGGTACCAAACAAATAGAGGCACAGGTGACGCAATTGAGAAACTAATTGATGATGTCGTTATTGAAATAAACAATAAACGTAAAGTGGCTGGATTGTTTGTAGACCTAACTTCTGCTTTTGATACTGTAGAACATGAAATCCTTCTAGAAAAGTTGAAATATTATGGTGTAAGAGGTAAAGTATTACAGCTTTTAGTCATATTTAGAGAACAGAAAGTTTCTAATTGAGATGAATTCAATTGAAAATAACTATCAAAATGTTTACAGGTCCAAATCTGCTGATGTGAAAAGGGGAGTGCCTCAGGGCTCAATTTTAGGTCCTTTGTTTTTTTCTATTTTTGTCAATGACTTAATTTATTATGTTAGCAGATAATTTAGAGATATTAGTGTAGTAGTATTTGCTGACGACACAAATGCTATTATATCTGCGAACAATATTGAAAATCTTAATTCTAGAGTAAATGAAGTTCTTAGAGGATTTCAGTTTAGGTTCATTATGAATAGATTGCACTTGAATATGAACAAAACACAAGTAATATTATTTAAAACGACGTCTAGAAATAAAGAATCTCTCAATGTAAATTTAGATGGTACTGATATCGTGACAGCAGATTGGGTCAAGTTTCTTGGAGTACGAATTGACTGCAATCTTAACTGGAGAGAGGAACTAAAGGCATTAGATAGCAATATCAGCTCGGCTTGTTATGCGCTGAGGAGCCTAAGAGACGAAGTTACTGTAAATCAACTTATCATGGTCTATTATTCTCTAGTAGAATCGCGCTTACGATATAGTATTAGATTTTGGGGTCAAAGTTTTGCTTACAATATCAAAAAAGGATTCGCTTTACAGAAACGAGCCATAAGAACCATAATGCGAATCCCATCCTGGAAATCATGCAGAGAACATTTCATTAATTTAAATATTTTAACCGTACCCTCTCTTTATATTTTAACCGTGTTAACGGATGTTGTTAAACATCCAGATAAATTTGAAACACACGATGAAAGAGTATATAGACAAAATACTCGTAGAAAAGATTTAATTAAATCCATTGCACCAACCCTAGGAGTAGTACAGCATAGCACACGAAACCAAACTGTAAAATTGTACAATAGCCTTCCCACTGATTTAAAGTCCATAACTAGTGTAAAACTGTTCAAACAACGACTCAGGCATTATTTGTTGAGTAAGTGTTTTTATGATATAAATGATTTTATTAATAATAGTTTAAATTAGTTTAGAAATATATGTACCTATAATTCCTATTAGTTGCTCAATTATGCAATATTGTCTCAAGTGCAATGTAAATTATTTTAGTTAAAAGTTATGTTTGTTAGATTAAGTTAATTAATTAGTTCCTCAATTATGCAATATTGTCTCAAGTGCAATGTAAATTATTTTAGTTAAAAGTTATGTTTGTTAGAATAAGTTAATTAATTAGTTGCTCAATTATGCAATATTGTCTCAAGTGCAATGTAAATTATTTTAGTTAAAAGTTATGTTTGTTAGATTTAGGGGCTGTTTCACCAACTTATTGTCAAACTACTGGTTACGTAACCAATGAATAAACTAAGTACTGCACAAATCTGTCTGCCAGTTTTTTTTCAGTTTCACCACTCCGGTCCTGTGCAAACTAAGTACCACTTAACTAATAGTCGGTTTAACAAAAAGTCGGAATAGCAACGTCCCATTTCACGACCACGGGTTCCTGTTCGCATATTTTCGATCATAGAGTCGCTCATTATTAAAGCAAAATAAATCGTAAACTATGTAATTTTTAAACACATCTATTTTTTTGCATAATCAAATGTGTAACATTATAATTAATCCAAAAACGGTATTTATTTACGATACTTTGGTTAACAATAACAAAGAAAAATAAAATCACGTAAAACGAATCGAAAAGTGGCGCCAAACCCTTTGACAGATTAACTTTTTTTTTTTAATGGCGATGTACAAGTTCAGGTAGAACAAACGATTGTGCCACTGAAAAAAAGACTAATTAAAAAATATTACGAAATTTTGGATTTATTTTTAAATACTAAAAGCGTACCTATATTTTTTATTCAAATCTTGATATTTAAATTCTCGTTTGCAATTTAGCATGACTTCTTTCTTTAAAAAATAAAAAATACTTTGATTTATTTTTCTGAAACCGGCTGACGGGCTCTCCAACCATGGCCACAAAAAAATAAACTAACTAATTAAAAAGATATGTGACGGATAAAAATGCTAAATGCCACCTGATCAGATGGTCAAATTAAGAAATAGTTTGTCCTTCACTTAGCGCTAATCAAGACTGGTGAAACAGAATTTTTTATTCCATGTGACAAATAAGGTTATGATCAAGCTAATCCGAACTTTAAAAAAAGTGGTGAAACAGCCCCTAAGATTTAGATTAATTAAAATTTTTAGATCGAGACTATATTCCATAGTCTTCAATATCCGACACAATGTAAATTGTTATGGAAATAAATTGAATTGAATTGAATATACGTGTACAGTCAAGTGTAAAAATATGGGTGCACACAATTTGTTCATAAATATGTCCCATAGCTCTTATGTCGTCGAATTAAGGTATAGGTATATAACGATGGGAGGATTAAATCGATACCTACTTATTTTTGCACTTGACCGTACGTCAGGATTGTACATATATTGTTAATTAAACATCAGGTGTCAGAGCTCTTCCTATTGGCACCGTGCACGACGGTAGCGCTGAGTAGCGTTGACAACATTTCTTTCCTCCTCATTTGTTTACTTCCAATTTTTGCAATGTTGTGCGCTGCGATCGTTTTCTGTACCCCACCACCCGCTTCGCACATAGCCAATAGCAACCGTACTATATCTATCTATTTGTAGTTGTACGTAAAACCACAGATTACTTAATAGTTACTTCGTAACAGATACTGCATCCCGTACAAAATCTTGGTACTTACCGCGATTGTAGCCACAGATTATACTACTCCGTCTCCTTAAGAATGTGTGCGTGCCGACAGTGACAAGGGCTGGCAGTTTGGATTAAAATTTTTTTTTCTACATGTTGTTTTACCATTTTGTCGGGATAATTGCTATATATTATATCCATGCAAACTTTCTAGCACTAATATTCTTTAAGCTAAGCCACGGACGGACAAAGAGACAGACGGTCATGGCGAAACTATAAGGGTTCCGTTTTTGCCATTTTAGCTGTGGAATCCTAACAAAAAAGGATATTTATTGTAATGCGTAGAACACATTGCCATGCTCATAGTACCCTAGCGTTATACTAAATACGAAGGTTAACTTTCGAACTTCACATCGTGCCATCCCGCTCACGCTTATAGCTTTTTATAGAAGAGTAAGAGGGACAGCACGATACGAACTTCCAAATTGTTATATTAGCTATTAATTCAAGCATAGTCATATTAAAATTTGCCCCCTGTTTCACCATTCACTTATAAAAGTTCAGGCGGCATATTTTTTCCATGGAACACGAATGAACGTGCGTCGGCGCGCGCTTGTGACAACCTACTGGAATTTCGATCGCAGGCGATCGTCCCCGCGGTAGGTAAATATCGCGCGTAAGTACATGGCATGCATGAGGCCTGGTAAAACCGTAAAACATTTTTACAGGGTAGAGGAGGCAAAGGTATTATTTACGTATGGGCCAATGGAAATGGAGGCAGCCATAACGACAACTGCAACTGTGACGGGTACGTTCTATAATAGTCGTCCTCCTCAGTTAATAATAATTAATAACTCTTTATAATTATGCGGTCCTTGTACATCCGCGTTTTGTTTCGTCAGCTACTCGTCCAGTATCTTCACGGTGTCGATCGGCAGCGCCTCACAGCACGGCTTATTCCCCTGGTACGGCGAGATGTGTTCGTCTACGCTCGCTGTTGCATATTCATCGGGAGCCCATAAGGACCAGAAGATTGTAGGTATTTTTTATAAGTTCTGCCTAAACACATTTCAAGACTAACGACGATTTACAAAAAACGATTTACGGCTATAGTATTTTTTGTACGTATAAAATAAAATGGTCAGGAGTGTTGCCTAGAAAGTTCTTTGGCGGATTTAATCCATACTTACATTAAAATGCTCCTCGCAACAATAACTACATCGTGTAAACTTTGGATTAACTTTGCGGCACCACTCCTCTCGTAAATCTTCTCTAATGCGAACAATTAATTTGTTTGGGCTATTGACAGAATCATTTCCACAAGTAGGAGGAATGAAACACTTCATATATAAATCCATTATTAAAATGTGAAAAACGCGAAGAATGTTTTTCAAAATAGTATCCTTAAACTGACACATGATAACTACGTCGAAGTGACAGAGAATAGTATAGAGAAACTAGACGGACGGTTTTTTTTCTTGTTGCAAAGAATTTCAAAGTTAATGCCCATAGAAAGGTCAAACAAAGGTCAAACATTATTTTGCAAAAATACACACAATCATTTAATATTTTTTTAGTACAATGTTATAAAAAGATTTAATAAACCTATTCCTCGAAATGGTTTTGGAATTAGACCACATTGTAAAAAAGTGATCAATGCCAATTATTAAAACAAACTATAGTCAAATTGCCTTTGAAATGCACAAACATGACAATAGTTAACGCATTTCAAAGGCAATTTGACTATTAGTTTGTTTAACTAGTGATCAAAACACGGACCGTGCAATTAATTACCAGTGCATAGTGGTCTTATATCTTGCCAACTGGTGGTGCCATCTGTTTTTCTATTTTTTAATTCTAAAAACAAAAAAGAAAATAAACACGATTGTTTTTTGTAAGAATTGAGATATTTTTTTTTTTTTGGTAACTAGGTGAAATTAAGACGGACTTAGTTTACGGTTGTGCCATTATTTTATATGTACTTTAATTTATTTTCTAGGCCACAACAGACACAAACGATTCGTGCACCCTCAGCCACACGGGTACGTCGGCCGCAGCGCCTCTCGCGGCCGGAATCATCGCTCTCGCATTAGAAGCCAAGTGAGTAGAGCTTTTAACATCTTCTGCTAGCCTAGTACTTCCAACGGTACGGTCCGTTTCTCTTCTACGTCCTTCAAGAGCTCTCGCGGAACGAGTTTGTTTTTATGGAAACAAAAAATCTGTCTCGCTTAGTTCCAAACCAAACAAAGTCAACTTCTATTGTTCGGGCGCTCGCATAAGCATTCATTCGACTCACAACTCACCGTCTCTTTCTAACCTCATTCTTTACCGCCGCGTTGGGCTGAAAATTAAGTGGTGAAACAGTTGTGATTCAGAGTGCGTTATACCATTATTCCGTGTCGTCATTCGTTGAGCTTTCGGATAGCTAAACTAAGACCCTAGGCCTAGTGAGTTAGTTTAGTCCTGTTTCAGTTGTCACAGTGTTAACAGCTTTATTGCAAGTAAATGAATAACATTTATAAAAGAAGTTTGATTTCAACACTTGTATGTTTATCGCTTGTCCCGAATATCATCCACATAAAACAACATTCACCAGACACCTACCCCTACCACTAAACTATCATCGCCACACTAAATTCATATACCATACATTACATTGCCCTCTCCAATAGCGCTCAAACTCAGAGAAAAGGGCGCAAAGTATTCTCGTCCGAACGCGGTTGAACGGAATGCCTCAATTTATTGTTGTAGTTACGTGTATTAATTTTTCTTCATTTTGGTTTCAGCTCGAATCTGACCTGGCGGGATGTTCAACATTTAATTGTTTGGACTTCAGAGTTCATTCCCTTGGCTGGTAACCCAGGATGGCAGATCAACGAGTAAGTAGCTATTATAGAAAGTGTAATTAAACAATCGCTATCTGCATAATTATAACCAATCACATTAGCTGTAAATAAATCACTTCTATGGAAGTGCACCGTCATTACATTAGTCTGTGCTAATTAAATTCCCGGTTTAATTTCAGTGTCGGGCTGCGTTTCGATGTTCGATTTGGCTTTGGTCTTCTTGACGCTGAGGCCCTAGTGAGGAGAGCTCTAAACTGGGTAACGGTCCCTGAGAAACAAATCTGCCATGTCCCATCTCTACAGTGAGTATGTCTTCCTAGTACTTTTACCGAAAATGTGACGAACGGACCGTACGAAGTCGTAACAAAGTCGATATACGCCGCCAGCTTCGGTGGGGTGTTTTATTGAAACGATGTTGAACATAACGAAACGCAACTCGAACGTTTTGCGCAAGCCAGGCGTCGCAATTTGCATAATTTTGCAAGATGCACAAGTCATCTATATTAGCTAGCGACTAGCGTAAATAGAAAGACTTATTGTTGTCAATTATTCATTCTCAATTTGTTGCAGTTCTGAAAATAATCAACAATTTTCTCCGGAACAGCCAGTTAAACTACAATTTGCTGCGAGCAACTGCGTTGTCAACTACATCGAACACGTGGAATTGATAGTAAAGATCCGCTACAGTAGAAGGGGCGCGTTCGAAGTTTACTTGGTTTCGCCGCGCGGTGAGTACCAATCACGTTATGCGCTCCTAGTACATTGGCTCAACTGTTTCGTTTGAGAGACGGGAATAAGTAAAAGTGGCTTCTTCGGCCTCGTGCAAGTCATTCTTGGTGGCCAAAACTGGAACTGATTAATTACCGCTGCCATTAGGCGGCAAATAAATAAAAGGACTAATTAAAAAAAGAAAAAAACTAGCTCTGTCCACTAGGGGAAATTTTGCCAGTCTCTAGTGTATGTGCTGCCAGTAAAAATGTTCAAGAAACCGAAATATTGATGAAAATGATGAACGATGACAAAATACTAAATTCACAAAAAGCACCGCAACAGTTTTGCTTGAGATTGGCTCATTTAACGGAAAACCAAACCAATCCTAAAAGTGACACAAATGTCGAACGGACTTCATGATACTAGCTCCAACTAGCCTCCCATAAAACCACTCATTGTTGGAAATTATGGACTGTCTTCATAGGTCTTCATTTAAGAATAATTTAACAATCAGATTCTACATCGAAATTTCGAAAGCTAGCAAAGAGACACAAATTGACACAATCTAACACAATATGCATTTGACGTAGGTTTATAGATTCAGCACGATCTTTGCAGTAAAGATCCTAAATGTTCTTGGCACGATAAAGTTGCAATATTGTTGTAAGTATTTCATGCCACAAAAACTTTACTTAACCAAGACTAAACTTACTTACTAGCAAAAGAGTTGGGGTTGACCTCACCCAAGAAAGATACAAACCGTATTATCTGAATTAGGAACAAAAGTGCAATTGCTGAGCGCTCGCCCCGAAGACACCTCTGATGCTGGCTTCTCGAGCTGGCCTCTGGTATCCGTCGCTACTTGGGGCGAGAATCCTAAGGGGATATGGACCGCTGTATTCCTAGACAATGTAAGTAGCTCTTCAATGTAACTCTACTCTCTAACTCTACTTCCTGAGTTCCTGGCAAGGCTGGATTTTTAGACATGTTAAGTAAAACAAAAATAAATTGGTGTCCTCTGTCCTCCTCCTCCTTTACTGGTGCACTGTGGTTTCGTATTCCGACACGTCTCAATGTCTAAATTATAAAATGGGAGTACGTTCAGCGGATTTTTGAAGCAGATAGGTCGTATGGGGAATTGCGCCTTTTGTCCAAATTAAACCTATGAACACACAGACCCTGAAAAAATAAAGAAAATGAGAGTTTAAGAATGCGGTTCAAGTTCTGAGCTACAGCATGGCAGTGGCCACGGACAATTTAGTAGCAAGAGGGAGTGTCCCTGTAGAATGCAGTGAATACAGCTTACTAATACCTTTTGTATTGATAATAGATAAATTATTCGATAGCTTAAATGCGTTTAGTTTTTCGGTGCTGAATGGAAAAATATACAAAGCAGCTGTAAAGCGTAACTCTCCTCACCACAAGTTATGGCAAGAGGCTATAAAAATGTAAAAAAAAAATGTTCCTGTTCTTCAAGATAACCATAGTAAGAATCAACTAGTAGAGGAATGCATTGAATAGAATCCTAGAACGCCACTGCTTCACTTCCTCGGTGCCTTTTAGAAGGAAGTTCCAATTATCCAAGTCTTTTTTAGGGTTCCGTAGTCAACTAGGAACCCTTATAGTTTCGCCATGTCTGTCCGTCTGTCTGTCTGTCCGCGGCTAAGCTCAGAGACTGTTAGTACTAGAAAGCTGTAATTTGGCATGAATATATATATATTAGTCATGCCGACAAAGTGGTTAAATAAAAAAAACTAAAAAATTTTTTTTTAGGGTACCTCCCATAGACGTGAAGTGGGGGTGATTTTTTTTTCTCGACTAACCCTATATTGTGGGGTATCATTGGATAGGTATTTGAAAATAAATAGGGGTTTGCTAAAACCATTTTTTGATAAAGTGAATTTTTTCGGAGATAATCACTCCGAAAGTGTAAAATAATGTGTCCCCCTCTCTAACTTTTGAACCGCACGCCTAAAAAATATGAAAAAAATCACGTAAGTTAAACTTAATAAAAAATATCTAGGAAAATTATTTTCAACTTAATCAGTAGAGCAGTGTATAAGTTTTTTTAAAAAAATATTTCTAAACTTTGATTGTAATTTAAGCATTTTTTTTTCTTTAAGTACCTATAAGATCACGCTAACAGTATCTTCTTTCAAATAAAAAAAATAATTGGATTCAGTTCATATAATAAAGAATTACATCTGAAAAACCATCAACATACATACTAGGTCGTTACCCAATTCGCCGATAGATGGCGCTGTACCACCGACGTTGGTATTCTGCGCGCGGTGAGAGTTGGGACCAAAACAAGGTACCACATTAATAAAGTATGCAAAGATTTTTTTGTACCTGCTACGGAACCCTATCTTGGGCGTGTCCGACACGCTCTTGGCCGGTGTTTTGTAGCTTTAGTCAAATTGGAGCTCCAACAACTCAAACAAATTGATTGAAAGTTAGCCAAATTCTTTAAACACGATACACGATCGATGTTCATATGAGTTTTGAAAGCTTAATTTAACAACAGTGTCAGGTGTATGTTGGAAAGTTGGCTTAGGTACAGACGAGTTCACCAATATCTGTACAGCCAACATTTCATAAATATCTATACATAGACCTTATTACAGTGACATAAGGTATATGTATAGATATTTATGAAAGGTTGGCGATGCATATATTGGTGAACTCGACCGTACATAGATTATGCAAATTCTAGTCTAACTTAATAGTATAAAGGTATTACTCTGTCTTTTTCAGACCAATCAAAAGAACAGTGGGGAAATTGGACCAATTACGCTAACGATACACGGAACGAATGAAAGGCCTGCACATATGGAGCATTTATCTAAAGAAAATACAGAAGACAGTTTAGAAAATACCAATATTTCTGACTACAATATCTTGGGAGCGCAACCAGAGAATCAGAATATGGCAGAAAGTCTTGATGAAGTCGACCCGACTCTGCTGGCTGCAGTGGAAAAAGAACTTCTTCGAATCCATCACCGAAAAGTGAATGTGGGTCCTTATGGACTGTAGAATGAGTAGAATGAAACACGCGAGTTTTATCTCATCCTTTGACACTAGTCTTACTAATTATAATCACATACCCATTCTTAGAATCTTTCAACCCACAACCCTTAATACCTTAGATTCGAAACTTATCTCTAGGAGACAAT
This sequence comes from Archips xylosteana, assembly GCA_947563465.1. Lineage (NCBI taxonomy): Eukaryota > Metazoa > Arthropoda > Insecta > Lepidoptera > Tortricidae > Archips > Archips xylosteana. The sequence goes on from OX387360.1 coordinate 17,216,423, forward strand.
ACCTGTGCGTGCATAAATTGCGTATTTCTTGCCATTCGAATTTCACATCATAGCACGCGAGCGTGAATAGAGTAGGATTTTTTAATATTGTCTTTCGAGGGATATAAGCAAAGGAAATTGTGTCCATACAGCCATGAAATATTTGAGTACCTAACGGCAATGGAGGAGGCGTAAAAAGATGTCTGGCTTGGCTACTGACTGAACATGCGGTGGGTGATCGAAGACCTTTGAAGACTTCGATCCCGTCCCGTATGAACGACAATAATGCACGAGCAGATAATTGATGCACTTATGGCAAATTACATGAATAAATTATCAGTGCCCAATTGCATAACAAAGTACAACTAATATTACAAGCGGAACTCTCGCTTCAGTTATATTAACTAGAAAGGGAGTTCCGCTTGTAATATAAGTTGTACTTTGTTATGCAACAGTGGCGAAGGGTGCTAACAACCCGATTCCTTCCGGGTTGCCTAAAATTTTGAAGTTATCAAACGCTTCTATTAATAATCCGTTGTTTGTAATACAGGCATACTCTTCCCTAATAAACTTAACTTTTTTTCAACACGATGCAGAATCAAAACGCAACGTGATACTCTCACAAAAACGATTCATTCACGATCTCTAATAGTAAATGCCGGTCGGAAATATTAGAAATTGTGCACTCAGACATTTAAATAATTCATTGACAAACACCCACACCACTCCAGGAAACATCGTGTGTTTATGCTACTTAGATAACCCGGGATTAAGCGGCTTATTACATTTAAAAAAAGACTTTGTGTGTTGTGCGTAACGCTCACTTTCACTTTGCCTGCCGAAGCCGCGAGCCGCGAGCCGTGAGCGGCTTCTTGGAACATTTTTGGCGCTACGATCGCCTACTTATACAAAATTACTGCAGCGAAATGGAACGTAAAATATCGATGATTTAGTGTAAAACAAAAACAATTATATTTTATCTGCTTTTATTATTAAGGTTTATAAACTGGCGAAATTAATATTAGATTAGAATTTTATAAAATAACACCGTCACTTATTGGAAATAATTGTAATGGCAACATTACGATTGATTTGTCATTGATTACAAACTTCATATTTCGTTTCTTGTTGTGAAGTATTATTATTGTTTATTATTAGTAGTACATATATTGTTTTAATTTAATAAAAAATACATAGCCAGATTAGTGTTGATGCTCGAAACCAGTGAAATTTCGTAATATCGGATTGTGCAAACTTATAGTGTCAAGTGGTCAGTTTAATTTATATTTTATCTTCGGTCGGACTCGCTAGATAAATTATTTTGTATTTACTAGGCTTAATAAAAGTAGAAAATGCTCCTTTAATTAAAACTGATTGTGGATGCGAATTTGTTGAGTGACGATTTTAGAAGTTATGTCCTAATTTTCAAGAAGAGAATAAATAAAAAGGGTAAGATAAAGGTTAATAGTTTTCGCCAGAGGCGGCGCTGGGTAAAGGCGACGTGGGCCACCGTCCTCGACCTCGCGGTCTGAGGGTCCTCGCGCCTCGAAAGTTTCCCGTTTTTTGCTCATTACATCCGTAATCTAATGTGTGACGCGCCATCACAGGGCCTCACAAAATGTGTCTTGTCTTGCCCACAACAAATTTAGGTCCTGCGCCGCCACTGGTTTTCGCTACGGCTTTACCTGAAAAAAATTTCACGCTTCGCCACTGTTATGCAATTGGGCCCAGATCGTACATTAGGTATGTATTTCCAACAAAAACATTTAAAAGTGCACGTATTATGCAAAGGAACAAAAATATCGACGCTCGAAAACAACAAGGGCGTATCCCATAAAAAGGTCGTAACTAGATTATTACATGGCTATAATCAGCTTTTTTTTCTGCGTCGAATGGTCCGGGTCTCGTGTCTCTACGACGACAAAAAATTTCAAAATCGGGCAGTATTTTGGAAAATGGGTGTAATTTTTTTGGTCGTAACTGCCCATAAAATGACGAATTTAAACTTTTTAGAGATACGACGAGTAGAAGTTTGTGTTTTTCAAAAAACATTAGTTAAGCCGTTCGAGTTTCTACGCACGATAGTAGTTACGACCTTTTTGCGGGATGCATTTTTCAAACTTCGTTGCTTACGACATTCTTGCAGTTCGCGTTTCTTCTAAGAACAACGAATAACCTCTAAGATACTGCAATTTCGTGGTTACCCGAAATCAATCTAAGCCTAGTTAAACCAATATTATCAGAATGAATATTTTGGAACATTTCGATTTTTCCCGGCTTACGCCACAGGCACTAGCTCCTGTAGTCACTGCGCGGACGCAACTGAAAGGTTGTGTTTGTTTTTCCTCGACAAAATCATAAAGGATTATCAAAATCAAGGTATGTCATATAAACTTTGGATTACTCGTACCAACTAGTGAATTTCATGATACTTAAGGGCCGAGTTCATTTACCGTTCAACTGACGTACTTCAATCACCGTTCAAAATAGTGAGGTATTATGTGATTACATTAACGACTGATCATTTAAACGTCAGTTTGACGGTTGCACTTGGTGAACACGGCGTTTAGACAATTATATAAGGTTCATTTATCTTAAAATAACATACACGATCAATAAAACAGAAGGCGATATAAACTAGCAATTAAATTTCGTTTTGTTTTCACCCGTCACGAGAAATGGATCGCAGCTGCAAAAAATATCTTCAATATAACAAATTTGTACCTAAGGAACGGACACTTACTTTTATTTTTGAAAAATCGATAAAATCAGTATTTATTAGCCGGAACTCAAACAGGCCAAAATTAAATAATGACATAACATAAAGTCGTACTTTATATACCGATCGAAAGCATCATTCATAGTGTTCATTTATGGCTACAACACGTCCTTTAAACTAAATAAAAACCTGAAAAATAAAAATTACTAGTATTCTACTATTTGCTACATATTTCCAATATGGTAGCAGAGCTGTGGTCAATTTCCCGTAACGAATGAAAACAAACCGAACAAAAGGAAACTTAATTGTTGGCTTTCATGACTTTCTGTTTTATTGATAGTGTATGTCAGTGGCGAAGCGTGAAATTTTTTTCAGGTAAAGCCGTAGCGAAAACCAGTGGCGGCGCAGGACCTAAATTTGGTGTAGGCAAGACAAGACACATTTTGTGAGGCCCTGTGATGGCGCGCCACACATTAGATTGCAGATGTAATGAGCAAAAAACGGGAAACTTTCGAGGCGCGAGGACCCTCAGACCGCGAGGCCGAGGACGGGTGCCCACGTCGCCCTTACCCAGCGCCGCCTCTGGCGAAAACTACTAACCTTTATCTTACCCTTTTTATTTATTCTCTTCTTGAAAATTAGGACATAACTTCTAAAATCGTCACTCAACAAATTTGCATCCACAATCAGTTTTAATTAAAGGAGCCTTTTCTACTTTTATTAAGCCTAGTAAATACAAAATAATTTATCTAGCGAGTCCGACCGAAGATAAAATATAAATTAAACTGATCACTTGACACTATAAGTTTGCACAATCCGATATTACGAAATTTCACTGGTTTCGAGCATCAACACTAATCTGGCTATGTATTTTTTTATTAAATTAAAACAATATAATGTACTACCTAACAAACAATAATAATACTTCAAAACAAGAAACGATATATGAACTATGAAGTTTGTAATCAATGACAAATCAATCGTAATGTTGCCATTACAATTATTTCCAATAAGTGACGGTGTTATTTTATAAAATTCTAATCTAATATTAATTTCGCCAGTTTATAAACCTTAATAATAAAAGCAGATAAAATATCATTGTTTTTGTTTTACACTAAATCATCGACATTTTACGTTCCATTTCGCTGCAGTAATTTTGTATAAGTAGGCGATCGTAGCGCCAAAAATGTTCCAAGAAGCCGCTCACGGCTCGCGGCTCGCGGCTTCGGCAGGCAAAGTGAAAGTGAGCCTTACGCACAACACACAAAGTCTTTTTTTAAATGTAATAAGCCGCTTAATCCCGGGTTATCTAAGTAGCATACACACGCGATGTTTCCTGGAGTGGTGTGGGTGTTTGTCAATGAATTATTTAAATGTCTAAGTGTACAATTTCTAATATTTCCGACCGGCATTTACTATTAGAGATCGTGAATGAATCGTTTTTGTGAGAGTATTACGTTGCGTTTTGATTCTGCATCGTGTTGAAAAAAAGTTAAGTTTATTAGGGAAGATTATGCCTTTATTACAAACAACGGGTTATTAATAGAAGCGTTTGATTACTTCAAAATTTTAGGCAACCCGGAAGGAATCGGGTTGTTAGCACCCTTCGCCACTGGTGTATGTTACTTAAAAATAAAACTCTACATCATAAAACAACAACGCAACAACACATGTTATTTTATTTGTTTATGAACTAAAACAATTACTTTGCTCACCCGCGACCTTACAATAGTTACGTTTATGCAAGAAATGTGTGTTCATGCAGTTCCTCCACCTCCACACTGTACGAACACATACAAATCACATAAACACAACCATCACCACCACCAAGCTACACTGACGCGTTTCGAACTCAACCAGAGCTCATCTTCAGAGTTACCACAACCGTATCTATGCTACCAAATGTTAAACTCTGAGTTTCGCGGGTGAGCAAAGTAATTGTTTTAGTTCATTAATATGGACCTCCGCAAAGTAACGCCTGATTCAATAAATTATTTGTTTATATTATTTTTTATCGTATTTGACCATTTCAAATCCCGACAAAGACAAGCGAATTTTTAAAAATGCATAAATGCAGTATTTATTGTTTTTTTTAAACGGAAAGAGTCCTTAACGTAGATTAAACTATTTTTGATATTAAAGGTAGTTCTTTTTTTTTTCACCCTGTATAAGTAGGTAAACTTATAAATAATGACAAATATGTTTAAATTTAGATGAAATAGAAAATTTTATGTTACAAAAAGAACATTTGATAGAAAAAAGAACCCGTTTGCTCGTTTTCCTCCCTCTCACAATAAAAAAAAATGTATATTTCTTTTCAAATTGCTGAAGCCGGGAATCAAATCCTGGACCTATTAATAAAGTCCTTACTAGACCTAGGTAGGTACTAAGGGTGTTTTATCTAGCTGATTGCTTAAACTTTGATAACGCAAGTATACTTACACCAACAAACAAATACCACACCGATCGAAAGGTAAATCGATCAAAGTCTATCTAGCGGTGTGGTCAAATACTAAAGAATAATAGTTACGCTGTTGGACAGGTATCTCAGTTAAGTTTTAAGCTGACATAAGATAAGGATAGAGTAGTCCTAACGTTGGGATATAAATTGTTAATTTTACATTTTTTGTCGAAGAAAATGAATAAACAACCTGAATCACGAATTAAAAATTGTTACTACGATGATTCATCATTTAAAACACAATTTTTTAATTTTTAAATGTTAACGAATTCATATTTAACTAAGTTAAAATAAGTTTTCTTGTTAGTAATTTTTTAAAGTTCTATAAATTTGCGTTTACAAAAGCTTATGACGTTTCATTAATTTCATTAAATTTGAAGAGGTTAAAGTTACGACATTTTTTCTAGCCATTGTCATGCATTACGAACGTGCTTACACCCCCGTTCCTTATGCGAAATTAAAACAAAAAGCGGTTACTACATTTTTGTAGTCAGCTAATTTGTTATCATTTTCTGATTCAGTACAAACATCATGTAAAGTTACGCCATTTTTGAGGTCTGTAATTTCTATAGACGATGGGCGTAACTAGATTTCTCGTGATCCTGGCTGTACTAAGTTAACAGTTTGTAAACAACATAATGCAGATTTATATTTTATAGTTATGGTCCAAAAATTACGTTCATACGACAAGCCGTTACAAAGTTATGATTTTTTTCCCGTTTTTTTTTCGGTTTTTTGGCTCTGGTGTAAAGTTGGGTTTTTAGGGTTACGCCCTTGTTGTTTTCCATCGTCGATATGTTGGACTCAGCATGTTGTCGACTTGCGAAATCCAGGAAAACTGTGGATATTGCGGGGCCAGGAATCTACAATAGACTACCTGACAGCATTAAAAATATTCAAAACGACCTGACATTCTACAACCGACTAAAGAAATGGCTAACAAAAAACGCTTTTTATGACATGTCAGAATATAATAATAATAATAATGCATAATAATATGTACCTATAATAATATGACATGTAAAATTTTTAATTTTATCAATAAATGAATATGAATATGAATATTCCGGGTCGACAATTGGCTAAGTAAAGTTTTTTGAAGAGGTGCTAATTATATTTTTTTTCGACAGTCGGCGTTCTGGAGATCGAGAAACTGCAGCTGTTTTATTTTTATCTCCTATTGTTTACTGGAAATATTTTTTTAAGTGTTCGAGATGACATTTGTGAGATTTTATGGCTGACTAGCCGTACGTGCTCAGAACTTAGTAGAAACAGAAAAAAAACCGAAGTTTGCTGTCACTTCTGTCAATGACAAATCGTTTGCGTTTCGTTTGCTTTGCATTTTGGTGTGCTCAGTGTGATTTTTGGACTATTTTTATCGACCTACGCATAAAATCCGACTTTCAATTTTACCGCATTTCTCCACGACCTATACACGATAACCGGATCACGATTGAATACTTTCGATCACTATTTTGGAACTGCTTCTTGGACAACGCAAAGCAAACGAAACGCAAACTGTTAAATTTCATTTGACATTGACAGAAGCGACAGCAAATTTCGGTTTTTTTTTCTGTTTCTACTAAGTTCTGAGCACGTACGGCTAGTCAGCCATAAAATCTCACAAATGTCATCTCGAACACTTAAAAAAATATTTCCAGTAAACAATAGGAGATAAAAATAAAACAGCTGCAGTTTCTCGATCTCCAGAACGCCGACTGTCGAAAAAAAATATAATTAGCACCTCTTCAAAAAACTTTACTTAGCCAATTGCACCCCGCACCCGAATTAGATAATCGATAAATTGCTTTTTCACTTCTCATGCTCTTAAAATGTTACTTTAGTCTCTGCATATCGGGACTAAAGCTCTTTTTTGATCTCTAGGGATTAAAGTAATTTTTTTTAATTTACTTTGGAAACCCCTAAACTGCCAATCACGGTGTTTGTGGATGGAGGATTATTGCCATTTTCAGTGACTGGGCATAGACAATTTTAAAGCTTTCCACAGACCGCAGCGCGCTGCGGACGCTCCGTAGCGCTCCGTAGCGCCCTGCGCTTCGGTCTGCGGAAGCCTTTAAGGCGTGGAAATAACCTCAAAATGACAACTGTATAAAAACTATTTTAAAAAATAATAATTTCGTGAAACACCATGAATAATTACGAATATTAATTTAGCTTTAATTAGCTATGAAATAATTTTCAAGTTTGAATCTGTTGGCTAAATATGCAAACATTTAAAGCGTCACTCAACAAAAAAAAAAACCGCGGAACAAATTTAAATTGCTATTTGAATTCTGAACAGACGTCCATTGCTTGTATTGAGCGTACGTTGTATAAAAGTAATATTGTAGATTAGTATACCTAAAACATCGTTTTTTTCCTCGCATTCAAAGTGAAAAGTAGAGTGTTTAACGCGAGACTAAACTGCCATAATGACAAGTTTGATGCTCTGCTCGGGTGGCTAAATATCTTGTGTCATTATGGCTTGTTTTAGTCCCTCGTTGAACAATCTACTATTTTACATCCCTCCCTTTTTGAAAGGTGTTTAGGGAGCTCTGAATTAAAGTCAGATTCCAAGACAACTGCTTTAACAATCTTCAAAACGAAACGAAATACAATAACTCTCTTATGCATTCTAGGGCGACAAAACGTTAGCGAGTTTCCAGTCAGTACAGCGCCATCTAACAAAAACATTTAGAACTAAATTTCTATCTCAAACAAAAGGTTTAGGAATATCTAACCTGGGCGCCACACATAGCACAAATGTTTGAACACATTTATTTGATCACATGTGTAGCACCGGTATTTGCTTATTTGTTCAATAGAACAACCATACAATCAACCATAGATCAAATATGTGTTCAAATATATGTTGATACATTTGTGCTATGTGTGGCGCCGGGGTAATAGCTATGTCCTTAATGGCCACTGGCCAGATTATGTCTCCGTCAGCTGATGTGCTGGTTTTAGTGAACTGTACTTTATTGTTTTTTATCATAGACTTCATGTTAATCGTGTAATACGGGTACGAATACACTTAAGTTATTTAAGGTTTTACTTTGAAATAAATAAGTCAAAAGTGTAGGTACAAATATATCTATATCACTATTGTAAGTACAATTTCTTAATTAAACTTATCTTGGTGCTGTGAATTCAACATCCTTCTAATGTATACATTAATTTGATCAAAAATCGTAAAAACTTGGTTTGTGTTATGGTTATGTGTTCTCATGTTACGTTATAAGGTAAATATTAACTTAGTTTGCCTGCTATTAAATTAAATTCAAGACCAGAAATTGAAACTTGTTTATTTCATTTATAATTTTATGCTTGACTTATTTAATAAGCCTTAAGTAGGTACTTACTTACTCAAATATTTTTTGAAAACAAAAGAATAATTATTATACTAAACGGGACTTATAATTATTATCACGCAAACAATATTTACCTCATTTATTTATATTTTTATGTATAATAATTTATGAGAGAAAATCACGAAAGTTTAAAACAGTATAATAAAAGAATTAGTCTTCATAAAAATAATTATATTTATTGCATAAACGCATTTAGTAAAAATGTGTAAAAAATTTGGCACAATCAGTCTTATTACTACTTATTAATTTGAAATTTGAACTAGAGGTATATTGCGTAAATGTAAAAAAACATTTTATTTTAATGAATTTGATAACCTAAGTCTTCCAAATCCTTTACCATAAATTCGTCTTTGTATATCTCAATCTTTGAAAGCCACTCTTCGCATGTCACAACATACTCACAATGTCCGCCATATTCCGGCGGTAAAAACTGGGGGCGAATGTGTTTGTAAAGTGATTCCAAACTGGATCCATGAAAATGGATTCTCTCCCAACCAGCCTTAGGAACAAATTGCTTGATCATCGGCAATATCGAGTTGAACAGCCAGTTGGAGTTGATTATGTGGAAGCCTCGAAGAAAAAGCGGGAACGACGCCTGCAAAGTTATGAATGCCTGGTAACTTTGGTGTTGCAACTTAACCCTTTAGTGTCGGCGGCAACCGTTTACTGAGTACTGACATGATGACATGGTGTCGTTTCATTCATTCCCGTCCAAAATTCATTCATGCACTTATAGTCTAGTTTGTCTCTTCGAGTGAAGCTCAGATGAAAGAGACAACATTTCCATAAATACGGAAGTGTAGACTGGAGCAAAAACTCTGGCAAAACAAACATTGACTTCCCTTATGCTATGATTGCCTAGTACGTTGGGTTTAACCATCTTAGTTTCTACGGGCAATACCGTCACAAAAACAGAATTGACTAACAAACGAAGTTGCATTTGAAACACTATGGTATTTATGATTGCCTAGTACGTCGGGTTTACTTGTCTACGTCCTGTGCGCCACTGTGGCGCTAACTTTTTCGGCGCTACCCCGCGCGGCACCGGTGGCGCACAACGAAATTGTTCATTGTTCGATTGGCGAATCTATTTTGCTAAAATAGTTTCGTTCAACTTCTAGGCTTTTTGGTTATATTCTTCAGTCTGTCGTCATTTTTTGCCTGAAATAATATTTTTTCACTTCTCATTTTTTTTTTATATAAGAAGGGGCAAACGAGCAAACAGGTCACCTGTACGCTTAGTATAAGTTTTCCTTCACTTCAATACTTCTCGATCGCGTTTACGTAAAAATTTCAATTCTATGGAAACATGGAAGCGCGCGCGCGGAGACGCTGTCCATGTTTCCCTAGTAATTGAATTTTTTACGTAAACGCGATCGAGAAGTATTTTGGTGAAGTAAAACTTATACTAAGCGTACTGTACGCTTAGTATAAGTTTTACTTCACCAAATACTTCTCGATCGCGTTTACGTAAAAATTTCAATTCTATGGAAACATGGACGCGTGTGCGCGGAGGCGCTGTCCATGTTTCCCTAGTAATTGATTTTTTTACGAAAACGCGATCGAGAAGTATTTCGTGAAGTAAAAACTTATACTAAGCATACTGTACGCTTAGTATAAGTTTTCCTTCACTTCAATACTTCTCGATCGCGTTTACGTAAAAAATTAAATTACTAGGGAAACATGGACAGCGCCTCCGCGCGCGCGCGTCTATGTTTCCATAGAATTGAATTTTTTACGTAAACGCGATCGAGAAGTATTTTGGTGAAGTAAAACTTATACTAAGCGTACTGATTGATGGAAAGCGATCACCGTCACCTGTGCCGTCACCCATGGATATAAAGTTGCTCGTAAAGTTGTTCTATATGTCGAGAGAATTCTGCATAAAATATAGCTTTTTTATGGTCTTGTGCATAAAGTAAACAACCACAAATAGCCACAAACAGTAGACATTATTTTTTAGAAATTAAAATTAAATAAATTAAATTAAAGTAAGTTAAAGTTATTAAGTTAATTAAAGTAAATTTTATTTCCAATGTTGCTGTTTAAAGCTGTTTAATTTCCTTGCATTGAAGTGAAAAGCAGTAGGTATGTTGTTGTTTGTCTGAAAAAGTCTTACTACGAAAAAAAACTAGGTAAAAATTATTTTGACCGTCTTTTTAGGGTTTCGTACACAAAGGGTTAAAACGGAAACCCTATTACTGAGGCTCCGCTGTCCGTCCGTCCGTCTGTCCGTCCGTCCGTCCGTCCGTCCGTCTGTTACCAGGCTGTATCTCGAGAACCGTGATAGCTAGAGAGTTGAAATTTTCACAGATGATGTATTTCGGTTGCCGCTATAAGAGCAAATACTAAAAAATTGAATAAAATAAATATTTAAGGGGGCTCCCATACAACAAACGTGATTTTTTTGCTCGTTTTTGCTCGATATTGATAACGGCAACAGGTAGAAGCTTGAAATATTCACAGAACATTTAATTGTGTATTGACTTTAAAAACAAATCATTAAATTAAATTAATAAATTATTTAAGGGGGGCTCCCATACAACAAACGTGATTTTTTTATAGATAATTGTACGGTACCCTTCGTGCGCGAGTCCGACTCGCACTTGGCCGGTTTTTTTAAATAATACTATCGTAGAAAGTTTTATCTTGACTTACCCCCAATAAACCGACGAATTGACTAGCCATTTCCAAGTTGAAATGTCTGACGTGCCTCAAACTTAGCCCTTGGAGGTCTATTACTATGGTAACGCCGAGTATCTGCAGCCTTGGTTGCATCACACATATCTCTTCCAAGAGCATCGCGCACCGCATTAGGTCCTCTGCCGGTGTCGAGACCATGTCCCACTTACCTTGAAATAAATATTTAAGGAGATGCAAGTATTACCGGTAAAAGCAATCATTAATAATGATAGGCAATTATTTCGCAGGTAACCGCTTTTTTAAATCGAATTTTGCAATTCACGCGTACCACATACTTGATCGTACTAGTGGCGAAAAGTGGAACTACTACTAATGCAAGAAAGAATCCTGGTGATACATAAACAGTGGCGCCGTGCTAAAAAGACAAAGTAAGTTTGTAATGTTACCAATTTTCATAATGGTGATGCGGCCGTTGTCAGGGTTGTCAGGAAGTGTGCAAGAAAAAACTCCCTTTACTTGTTTTAGGTCAAAGGGTTTGCAGTTGTACAGATATGAATTCTTTGAGCGGAAATCTTCGTAGCGAACCATCTAGAACGGAAAAACGTATTTATACAAATATTTTTATTGTTATTATTTTATTATTCGTAGTGTAGTACAGTTTGTAGTGATATTTGCGACTTTGTTGTCTGTAGATATCGTCACTTGAAATTAACAGCGAGTTCAAGCTTAGAAACAAAAATGGCGCTTAATTCAACTTTAGAACATTTTTATGTTATACAGGGTTATTTTTAATTCACTGACATCCTCTTAACCCTGAATTCCTATCACTCAAACAAATGTTTTTTGTTTTACGACTTTTTAAAATGAAGCACTTTTTTTCCCATACAAATACACAGAGTATCGTAAAAATAACAGGCAGAATCAAATTTTCAAAACGTTATTACACCAAAAATATTATTATTAAGTTATGACAAAAGCCGTAAAACAAAAAACATTTGTTTAAGTGGTAGGAGTTTAGGGTTAAAAGGATGCTAGTGAATTACAAATAACCCTGTATACATAATTACATAAAACTAAAAAAATATATTAAAAATACCTATATTCATATATTTTTAGGCAAGTACAATCGGATCTATCTGCTCTTTTTCATTGCTTTATTAATAACTAGCCTTCCGTCCGCAGCTTCGCCCGCGATAAATTAATTTTTCCGTAGGAAAAGGTATTTGCCCGCGGTAAAAAGTAGCCTATGTCACTCAGTGATAATGTAGCTTTCTAACGGCGAAAGAATTTTTGAAATCGGTCCAGTAGTTCTTAAGTTTATTCGTTACATACAAAAATACAAATCTTTCCTCTTTATAATATTAGTGAATAACTTATTGATAATTATTAAGCATATCGACCTTTCAAAGTTTTTTGCAGTTGGTACTTTTAGTTGACCGTACTTGTATTTAAAAATTAGTCCCAAACGTACTAACCTAACACTAGTACTACTTGATATCCATGATTTGCCTATTTGTATGACCTAAGAGTTTTCTTTTTAAACGACCAGCATTTCAACAGCTCATTCCATTGCTGTCCACGTTTCGATGGTACGTAAGAAATCGTGACGGGGCGAAGGGAAATCAGAGTAAAGCGTTTTATGTGCTGATGTTATATAGTAGGATAGGATGTACTGCTGGTTATTATAAAACGAAGGGTTCCGTACCATTATCTATGAAAACGGCAAAAAAACAAGCGTCTACCTGTTGCCGTTATCAATATCGAGCAAAAACGAGCAAAAAAAAAATCACGTTTGTTGTCCATACAAAAAAAAATATTTATTTTATTCTGATTTTTAGTGTTTGTTGTTATAGCGGCAACCGAAATACATCATCTGTGAAAATTTCAACTGTCTAGCTATCACGGTTTATGTCATGAGATACAGCCTGGTGACGGACAGACGGACAGACGGACAGTCGGACAGACGGACAGACGGACCGACGGACAGACGGACAGACGGACAGACGGACAGACGGACAGACGGACAGACGGACAGACGGACCGACGGACAGACGGACAGACGGACGGACAGCGGTGCCTTAGGGCCTACGCTAGCTGACGCGGACGCCCGCCGCGTGCGCCGCTCGCGGGTCCCGCTCCGTAAAAAACCTACCTAAGGCCCGTAGTACACGGGCGGTTTCCCGCCGCGGGAAACCGCTCGACGGAGCTGCGCAGTGTAGTTTGCACCATACAACTTCCATATACAATTGTGTCTAGTGGCGGTTCAGAAGCGGTTTCCCGCGGCGGGAAAACCGCCCGTGTAGTATGGGCCTTAAATCCGTCGCACGCGCCCGCGCCAGTTAAGAGGATACGATGGCTGAGAGACATTTGAGAAATAGGTATTTTAATGAAATGTCGCTGTCTCGCCCGAACCCCTCCGTGTCAGTACAGCGAGAGCGGGACAGCTGCAGTACCTCTACCATGAGTTACACTAGTTTACAGTGACCGTACTCGCTAGCGACGGCGTAAATGATTTGTATGGAGAATTGTGTACAGCGCCTCTAGCGGTCACTTACGGAAGTACAATTCTCCATACAAATCCTTTACGCCGTCGCTAGCGAGTACGGTCACTGTAAACTAGTGTAACTCATGGTAGAGGTACTGCTCAGACCGTTAATAGGCGCGTAAAATTGATCAAAACAGCTTTTCGTAGTCCCCTGTTTTCTTCTCGAAAACTGGACCAATAAAATTATTTTTTTCAAAATTAATTAGAAGACAGATTTAGCTATGCTCCTATGTTTTCCTTTTTTTGTTTATATGAGGGATTCTTTTCTGATGAGTGTCTGAAAATGACGTTGAAATTGGCCAATTTTTTCTGTTTTTGAAAGCTCATATTTCTTATGTTAATTGAAATATGGAAAAAAACGAAACATAGGGGCATAGCTGTTGTAGATACAGATTACACAGTAAAAAAAAATGGCTCTAAAGCCATTATCCAGGGAGGAAACAGGAGACTACGTTTGTATGGAGAAATGGTGCGCATCGTATCCTCTTAAGCGCTGTTCATACAATTTCTTATTAGACTGGCGTCCGTTCCGGGTAATCCGCGTCAACTAGCGTAGGCCCTTAGTAATAAATAGGGTCTCTTTTTTACCCTTTGGGTACGGAACCCTAAAAAACTAGCTATTATCCGCTACTCAAAGAATAGGGGTAAGTAGGTATAAAAAATAACCTACGACCTATTCTCAGACTTACCAAATATGTAAAAACAAAAATTTTAATAAAAATCGGTCAAGCCGTTTCGGAGGAGTTCGAAAACTAACACCGTGACACGAGATTTTTATATACTTACTAGCTGTTGCCCGCGACTCCGTCCGCGAAGAGTAAGGGGTCTAATAGCCTACGACCTATTCTCAGACCTACCGAATGTAGAGAAAAAAGTTTCATAAAAATCGGTCGAGCCGTTTCGGATGAGTTCGAAAACAAACACTGTGACACGAGATTTTTATATATTAAAAGAAGATAAGACCATGTATACTTTGTAACCCTTTAAGTAGGTATACAGAGAGGTTTTGTAAGTTTATTTTAACGTGTGGACCTTCGATCAACAATAGGTACATCGTGTGCTTATACTGCGCTTTCGTCACATCTTAGCTTTCAAACGGATGGACAGACTCGGATGCGGTTTTTTAATAGAAATTATGAATGTAAACAATTACATGTATGTATATAGAAAAAATAATATAAAATAATAACTGTACCTAGTGAGCGTTATGATTAGTAAGAATCAATTAATCAAAGGTAAACTTATCTATCACTTTACGGAACTCTTTATCTATTTATAGGTTCCCAAACTTTTTTTTCTCATAGACCAGTTTCAAAATTTAGCTGGTTCCGGTGGACCCCTGTCGAGTCTCCCGTTGACCCCCGGGGGTCCACGTGGACCACTTTGTAAATTACGTCTATTTCAATGCACGAGAGAAGTATTTAATTAACGACTGACATAATAAATTTATAGTAAAATAAAAGCTTGTAAAAACAATGGTCACAATACATACGTCAATAAATACAATACTTACATAAAAGAAACTACATAGACATGTATAGGTATGTATACACATTATGATTTCTTTATGCAATTGCAAAGAGTAGAGAAATCAAAGGAGCATTTTAAGAGGATACGATGGCTGAGAGACATTTGAGAAATAGGTATTTTAATGAAATGTCGCTGTCTCGCCCGAACCCCTCCGTGTCAGTACATCGAGAGCGGGACAGCTGCAGCTCAGACCGTTAATAGGCGCGTAAAATTGATCAAAACAGCATTTCGTAGTCCCCTGTTTTCTTCTCGAAAACTGGACCAATAAAATTATTTTTCTTTTTGATTTTGGAAACTTCTATATATAGAGAGTGAGGTTATCGTACGACCCCGTATTTGTCGACCCAGAATAAACGACCTTGTGGCAATAAGATAAAGGCTTTAATTATCAAGTCGTACATTATTGTCTTTTATTCCGGGCCGACGATTGTAAGTCGTATTCTATCGCACCCAATACGGACATGCTTATACATTTTTTCCCTTACCAATCTATGAGCCAATGCGGGAATAAATCCCCGACATCTCAGAAACCGCAACAGGTAGGCGTCATCCTTACGGCGGGGTCGGCACTCTGCCTTATCTGCAATCCGAAAACTTATAGAGCAAACCAAGCTCCTCGCAAACATGTGCTCTTGGTATATCGAACTAGTCACTACACTATTTCTACTGACTAGCCAACCCACCTTCTAGTAAATATTTTAGCTCCTTTATGGCTGCATCCCTGGTATCTGGATTCTCTCCACAGTTCCGCGTCGCGTACTCTTCAAAATCAGCATCCTCGTATCTGCTGGTATCCGCTTGAAATGCTATGTCAATAAACGGCATTTCAACTGAAACTAACCAACTATTGAAATAATTTATGACATCTGATAAAAATATGCCACGAGGTCAGTGATAATGATAATGATATTATTTAAGTTGTTATCAACACAACACTCAAGCTGTACTTGGTCGGATATACTCGTAATCGTAATTAAGCTCCTTAATTAGGTTTTGATAATGATGTTTTCGATCCACTGTCATTAATTAGGTACGTACTTAGTATCAAGAAACAATAATTATGATTACATTTGAAATTAATTAATTAATGTTGAGCTATTTGTAATACTATTATTATTTCATTTCAACCCACATCTCATGAGTTTTTAACCATCTTAAAGCAACTAACCTTAAGAGGTGTATTTAGTTATATTGATTAAGGATGCACGTCAAACAAATACAATAAATATTAAGAAATAAATATTATGTATTCTATTCGCAAATGATATAATTTCAGCTGACACAACTGTGGCAAAAACTTAGTTGCAAATATTTTATTATTACATTCTGTTTTTTAATATTGACCCTATAATGCTTATTCTGTATCTAGACTAAACTCGCAACACAAAATAGTAGAAATTAAACAGAGGCGCCACTTCGTACGTAACTGGTAACTGCCACATTTTTGACGGAAAATTAAGCTACAATAGAGAAATATTTCTCTGGAACTACATGGAAGTTGTCAAATAGCTCAGAGATAATCTCGTATTGGTAGATAATACATGCATAAATGCGTTTATTCTGGGCGTTAGTCAATAATACTTATTGGTCTTTATCATTGGCAGTACAGTGACTAAGTGCTAACTAAGGTAAGGTTTTTATTGTTCGTAAAACAAAGGAAAAACACTTCCTTTATGTGTTGAGATTAAATGGAATGAAATTTGAATTCAGAGAAACAAAAATAAAATAAATGTACGTATTTAGTTAAAAAAAACTAACAATTTTGAAATCGGTAAAAATGTAAATAACCATGAAAAAGATTAGCAAGTCATGGCCGCCACTTAAAAAAAACCCCCCGCTCAAAAAATAGTGAATAAGATTTTAATTAACATATCCTAAAGACAACAGAATACTATTGAATTAATACGGAAAAATACAAACCTTATAAATTAAGGTATATTCCACAAACAAAAATCCGCGGAATTCACATAATTTAAACATAATTATTATATTTTATTGTATCAGGAGCGCATAGCTCGCTACGGGTGACCGCACTGACTGTCAACAGACAAGTAGTACGGATAAGGGTTATCAGTATTCCTCACATGCGATGACCCAGCACCGATGGCGACTCATATTATGACTGATTCATTAAATATTTCTTTGTAGTGACTTTTGTCGCGGTTGCATGGTGCTTTGTTCAGACTGTTTTATCGACGACACGACATGTTTTTTTCTCATTTGTCGCATCTTTTCTACAGGGTTACCAGTTGAATTGAGAATTCAACTCTTTTTAACTTTTTGATTTTCACTCGTAATTATTACACTAAACGGGACGATGAAGACGAAAGTTTATATCCATCAACCCGGTTAAAATTTCTGTGCTTTTATATTCAAACGCTTCACGCACCATTATAGAATAGAAATGGCGTTCTGTGGAGAGAATTAGGGATTTTGAAGCTCCATCAACTGGGTAGTTCAAGATACGGGTGCTGTTTCTAATCGGAAACAAGTGCGGGTAGTTCGAAAGACTCACGCGGCTAATCGAACGTGACACCCTACACTTCAGTCAACTCGTGACCAAGGCCACTGCAATGTGGCTGAAACGTCGAGGTAAATATTATTTGCGTGATAGATAAGTCCCGTTTAGTGCAATTGTTATTTTCAATTCAAGTTTGCTTTTGCTGACTGTAATTGCATAATTGTCATCAAACTTAAAAATAAAATTTCTAACTTGTTCTTACAAAGCTTGTAAGAAATGGCCTTGACGGTATCACGCTAGTAGCATTCACTGTTGATTAAAGCTTATGTATCTTATATTAGAGTTATCAGTTATTATTCGGCTTTCTTTGCGGGTAAATACATACATGTATACTTACATTACATATCACGATCACTGTCCACATGGCTTGGGTATAATTTCTTATTTCCTCAACCAACAGATGGCGTTGTCGGTACTCCAATCGTAGCATTGTAACGATTGTACGGTCAAGTGCAAAAATAAGTAGGTATCGATTTAATCCTCCCATCGTTATATACCTATACCTTAATTCGACGACATAAGAGCTATGGGACATATTTATGACCAAGTTGTGTACACGCATATTTTTACACTTGACTGATGTACAGTCGGTATTGTACTATCGCTAATACTAGATACAAAAACCATGTTATATTGTTGACGGACTGAAGAGATGAACAAAATTGCCAGTTGACATTGTTGTAGATGGTGGCATTGTTGTAGATGGTGGCATTGTTGTAGTTGGTGGCATTGTTGTAGATGGTGGCATTGTTGTAGATGGTGGCATTGTTGTAGATGGTGGCAATGTTGTAGATGGTGGCATTGTTGTAGATGGTGGCATTGTTGTAGATGGTGGCATTGTTGTAGATGGTGGCATTGTTGTAGATGGTGGCATTGTTGTAGATGGTGGCATTGACATTGTTGTAGATGGTGGCATTGTTGTAGATGGTGGCATTGTTGTAGATGGTGGCATTGACACGGAAATAAAATAAAGATCGGCGCAAAAAGTAACTTTATTTTTTTTAGAACACCTTAAAGATAGGATTTTTATAATTTGTTTATATTTAATAATAAATACGCTACGGTTACTAAAAAATAATACAGCTATTTTAAAATATTTTCTTAAATGGTATTTAAAAAATATCTTATTTTTTTTCTTATTTTTTAGTAGTGGTAGAGCCATGTTGTAGCTAGCCGCTGCATCACGAATGGGCCGGCTCGTCCGGGGCAGTACCACCCTCTCACAGAAAACCGGCGTGAAGCAGCAGTAATCCTGCTTGCGTTTCGTACGGTCAGTGAGAGTGCCGGGGGCCCAATACCTCACCCCTTCCCTCTCCCCCTCCCTCTCCCCCTTCCCCTATTCCCTCTCCTTAAGGGCCGACAACACACTGGCATCGCGTAAAGCGCTGCAGGTGTCTATGGACAGTGGTGATCATTTAACATCAGGTGACCCACTAGTTCGTTTGTCTGGCCTTTCTAACATAAAAAAAAAAAAAAAAAAATATTATTCGTCTTACTAATTTTATTTTCTATACTTATACTTGAGCAATTAAATTATTATAAAGTTATCATTATTTATATATTAGCCTTTATTTGTGTCCCACTGCTGGGCAAAGGCGTCTTCCCTCTTAACCTAGAGTAATTAAGGGTTTCAAATATTACATTTGTCATAATCTAAACTTCAAATACAAATAAAAATACAAATAATTTATTTGTCAAACATAGGTAAAATAGATGGTACAATGATCAAAGACTTGTATCACTATGCTGCGCCCAAGGGCATACAAATATGAATATTCACATTCAATCATGCACAAATTAATATACTTATAGTCTAAAAATCTGATAAACTATCACGCATATACTCATCTAATGAATAGAAAGCTTTATCCGCCAAAAAGTTAAAAAATGTTTTTTAAAATCATGAACATCCTCGGTCATCAGTATATTCTTTGGAAGCTTGTTGAAGATCCTGGATGCCATGCCGAATACGCTTTTGGCAAGTAGTGCTGTTTTGTATGGTCTAGTGTTTATTTTAACTTTTTGGCGAGCACTTCTATTTAAAAACAGGAAATTGGTCCTTGTTACATTTCACGTAAGTTGAGATTTCGTTGATGTTTACTTCAAAATAACCCACCTCTTTATTATTGTCTCTTTCTTCCTTGCGACATCGTGTGTACTGTAACCACACGATACATATAGATGTATGTAAACCTTTCATTGTACAAAATTAAGAAAGGAATATAATTAAGAGGGTTTATACCTGCTGAGCTGACAACGTTGCATTT
This sequence comes from Archips xylosteana, assembly GCA_947563465.1. Classification (NCBI taxonomy): domain Eukaryota; kingdom Metazoa; phylum Arthropoda; class Insecta; order Lepidoptera; family Tortricidae; genus Archips; species Archips xylosteana. The sequence goes on from OX387360.1 coordinate 17,236,462, forward strand.
TTGTTGGTTTTTCTCGATTATTCCATAAAAATTGAATGAAAATTAAAAATGTTTTAAATACAAATTGTTCTAATATATAAGTTAATGTGTCTACTGCAATAATAATTCGTGATAAGACTTTTATTTTCTTTAAAAACCGTTAGGTAATAATTTGTTCGTTTTTAAAGAAAATAAAAGTCTTATCACGAATTATTATTGCAGTAGACACATTAACTTATATATTAGAACAATTTGTATTAACCCTCAGTATTGTTAGCAGGTATAAACCCTCTTAACAACATTACTGGCAGTTGAGATACAGTTTAGTCTGCTATAGTATGGTCTCATTACAAATCTATAAACGGTTAATAATTACAAATACGACTACCTACTATTATTATTACTGTTATTATTATTATGTTACTAGGATTTTAATGTTCCACGTTTTATGTTCTATGTTCAAAATTCAGGAACATAATGAAATTTATTTTTTTACAGAAAGAGGCCGTTAGTAATATACAAGACAAGCTAATACTGAATTCGCTTTTGAAAATCTTATTTAAATGTATGTCAAATGTATAGTGTGTTAATTGTACTTGGACGCTTATTGTATAAAGCGCTGACGCTTGCTTTCGCATTCACTATTTCTTTCATTCAAACGGTAGAAGATGGTGACAGAAAGAGATGGTGAAAGCGATGGCAAGCGTCAGAAGCGTTAGACAATACGGCCTCTGGACTACGTGGGCGCGCGGGCTAAAATGCGAAAACATGTCTTTTCCCAGAAATAAGACTAAGCTAGACCGATTGTTCGCTTCCACAAACCCCCACAGCAAATTTCATCAAACTCGTTAGAGCAGTTTTTGAGATCCCCGAAGTAAATAAATACAGGGTTATTTGTGATTCACTGACATCCTCTTAACCCTGAATTCCTATCACTTAAACAAATGTTTTGATTTACGACTTTTTAAAATGGAGCACTTTATTCCCTACAAATAAATAATAATAAATAAATACTTCTAACACAACTTCGTACTCTATGAAATTCGAGAGCGGGGCCACGCGCCGCGGTCGTGGCGAGCAATGAATGAATGACTTACACGGCACAGAGTATCGTAAAAGTAAGAGTTAGTCTCAAATTTTAAGTTATGAGAAAAGCCGTAAAACAAAAAACATTTGTTTAAGTGGTAGGAGTTTAGTTAGGGTTAAAAGGATGCTAGTGAATTACAAATAACCCTGTATATGAATTCTCGTTTAAGGCCCCACCGAGCTTTTGGCGCATTTATTGCATTCATTTAATCCCTTGATGTATCATTATTCATTACATTACTAGCAAAGCTTTAGTTCTGAAATCCATGTGTAAGATATTTGAGGATTCACTCTAGTGACCAGGGTTTTTCGAAACACGATTACTTGTAGTTTGTTTGTTAAAAAATCTAAAGTCGTCTCTAAACAATAAAATAAATCCTTAGTGCGGCGTAAATAAATGGCAGGTCATGACTTTTGAATGTTAATAAAACAACATGTTTTCTAGGACCTTGTGTTGCTACATTTTTAAAATATGTATTTGTTTTAGTAATACGATGAAAATACTCGGTCTGACCAACCTATCTTGAGCCGTCGTGCTTCCCTTTTATCCGTATAGTTAGTTGCGTTAGTTCTCCTTCGGCCATCGGACAGGGAACTTGTGCTGTTTGCGCTTACGCCACAGGAATAAATAAACGGAACAGAATAAAAGATACAAACAACGCAGCGCGCGCATTACACTACTACACCCACAATATATCTGTGCGTGACTTGTCACAGACAGGACTGGGGGGGGGGGGGGGGCGTGCACCGGCGCCCGCTCGGAGACAAACCGGTTTGAACTAGCTCAGTGAGTAGACAAAGTTCAGGTGTGCCGCCAGCGACGACGCGACCGTTTAGCGTTTAGCTACATAGTTCGGGTGTTCGGTTGTTTTTAAAGATGCCTTCTGTTGTAGTGTTGTAGATATACAGATATTACATACTTAAGTACTTGTTTGAATAAAATATTTTGATTTTTAATTTTTTTTTACCGAGTGACAACCCTATGATAATAGGTAAGAATTTCGAGCTCTGTTCGGAAGCTTTTATTTATTCCTGTGATTACGCAATTTGATTCTAGCCGCTCTCACGCACACATACACGAGTGCATAGAGTACCTAAAATCGATTAATTAGCGCCAAAAGCTCGGTAGGGGCCTAAGGCATTAGATATTAGGCGTAGGTAAATATTATAGTAGGTACTTATATCTAATAGTCGCACAAGTATCCTAGCTTGCTAATGTCGTCATCGAAGGTTTTGTTCCGGTACTGCTTGATTTTGGTAAGCCAGGTGCCTAGAGAGGTCGGCTGCCGCTTGCCTCCGTACCGGGTCGGCAGACACTCCGGGTCTATGTACCTGGGTAACAGAAGCTGAAGTTGATATTGGGTAAAAATATCTCTGCACCTGAATATTTGACGTCATAGACAGTGGAGGTTCAGAAAATAATGCACTATGATTCAGTCATTTGGTAGATCTACCGGGAAAGTTTTTCGGGAGTTTTGGAAATAAAAATGGCTAAACGAACGAGACACCCTACAATTCAGTCAACTCGTGAAATGTCGAGTATAATAATTATGTCCCGTTTAGTATAATAATTATGAGTGAAAATCACGAAAGTATAAAACAGTATCTTGCATTGTCACCAAACTTCCATAAGTATGCCAAATTTCAGCTCAATCGGAGACTAGCAAATAGTTGAAAAATGGGTTGCAAATTTTGAAATCTCAACTTGCTTTCATACTTACATACATAATTGCAGTCATACCTACTTGCAAGTTAAATAAAAGTTTGCAAAAATGCGTCGTGTACTCCACCTCAGCGAAAACACGTGTTACATTACAACATTACACTTTGCGGCGCTCGTACCGTTCACCGAAATTGTAGGAATTTTTCTCTAGTTTAGGTATTTAATTTGTACACACAAGTTTTTATCGTAGAATGAGTCGGAAAGGAGATATCGTGAAAAAACTGCTATTAGACGCCATTTTTCCAATATGGCAAAATGGCAAAGTTGAAATTCAAAAAGTGCTCATTAAAAACTATCAAATTACCCATTTTTAAAACTCCCGGAAAACTTTCCAGGTAACCAACCTCCTTAACAATAACCAAATGACTGAAGTAGGTACTGGCCAAGCGACAATAACATTTGCGTTTGCTGTATGTAGTTTCAAACTGATGTAGGTAGGTAGTCAAAGGTTACTTTCGTCATCCCTTTTTGGTGTTCCGTCCATGCTTTTCCATCTTTGATTTGAGCTCTCCGCTCATCATTCTCATCAAATCTCACCTGTGCAACGAGCTCATGTCGCCGCCGTGAAAGTAGACCCTTCGCCACAGGTCATCCACGGGCGCCAGACGTTTGAAGACGTAGAACAGCGTCTCGAACACGCGTGAGCAGTTGACGACGTGCACGCCGCGCTGATGCACTGGGAACGCGTACTAGGGAGGCAGAAGTTAGGGGTGATAAGATTACGTGTAACGCGAGAATGTTGCATAAGTAACAATATATTACGGGACCACTGGGCTTATGAGATGTAAGTGATTGAACAAGCGCCGCAATGTAAATGCATCTTGCGTTATTTTTGGCACTGACTAGATTATCAATATTATCGCGGATTTCAAAACATCCGGAAATTCACTTCAGAATGTTTACGTTACTGTTACTTACTACACTATACTCATTAAAAATAATAGTTTAAAAAAACTAAAAAACACGCTTTAAAAAAATAAAAATAAAAAGTAAAAATAAATTAATAAATTTCAATTCACTATTCTTATAGTGCAGTAAAAAATCTTAATAAGCAATTATTATATTGTTATAACCAGATCAAAATTTGTAAACAATTCTAAATATTGATAAAATAAATAATAATAGTTTAAAATATTTTATTGTAAAAAAAGCGTGGGGTGCTTTTTAAGATGTTATCAAAATGATAATCCTTGACAATTGACACCATGCACCCCACGCTTTTTTTACAATAAAATATTTTAAACTATTATTATTTATTTTATCAATATTTAGAATTGTTTACAAATTTTGATCTGGTTATAACAATATAATAATTGCTTATTAAGATTTTTTACTGCACTATAAGAATAGTGAATTGAAATTTATTAATTTATTTTTACTTTTTATTTTTATTTTTTTAAAGCGTGTTTTTTAGTTTTTTTAAACTATTATTTATTTTCTATTTTTTAGTTGCATTTTTTTTACAGTGACTAAAAAAAATGCAACTCGATGGGGTTGTGTCGTTTTATTGTGGAGTGCCTTTGGCCATCTTCCAGCTCCATCATCAGACCCTGGTTACCATCTGAGATCAAAGTGCTCGTCAAGACGAATCAAACGAGCCCTAACTCGACGGGATTGTGTCGTTTTATTACATAGTTCCTATGGCCACCATCCAGCTCCATCATCAGATCAGCTCCATGTTACAATAATATTGCATTGTCATCCAATTTACACATATGTGCAAAATTTCAGCTCAATCGGAAACCGGGAAGTGGGTGAAAATTATGCTCAAAGATTCCGTTACATACATACATACATACATATTTACAACCCAAGCTAATATAAAGCGTGTAAAAATGTTGTGATACGGATCGTGATAAATAAAGCGTGTATGAAGTGAGAGATAATATAAATTAATAGGCTTTGACCTGATAAAAAAATGTAAATAAAAAAAGTAAAAAGATATTTGGGCATTTTCAGAAAAAAGTGTAGGTAAGTACCCTGTACTTTTTTTAAAAAACCTAACAAATTTTGGGTTATTTCTACTCAGAATCACAAGCACTATCGATTTTAAGCAATAAAAAAAGTGTCCCACTTTTAATTGACAGTTTTGTGACGCAGTTAACCATAGGTACATACATGTATGGACCGTCACAAAACTGACTAGTAAATTTTGTATGGAAAATTAAGGATAATTAAGGAAAAAAGGGTAGGTACATTTTTTCCCATTTATTTGAATATGAAAACATTACAATTTTATGGTTCTTTGGCGTAATTTTATAAAAATTGTTACGTATCAATGTAAGTAGGTACTACCTACTTATGTCATGAAACTACCATTAACTTATTTGTTCAATTACTAAATTTTACAAGATATTTTATTTCTCCTAGAAAGTTAAAGATTTTAGATGACAGTTTTTTTTAATATTAATTTCATACTAACCATTTCATCTTCCAAGGTTGCACGTAAAAGTTAAAAATAGTTAATAAAAATACATCTGACTATCCATGATATAAAATCGAAGCACTTAATGACGTGGGTACCCGATGTATTATTATTGCATTAATTATTCACTGCTTTTAGTAAATTGCCTAATCATAACCATATACCTAGTTTTTATCATAAAAACTAATTAATTATAGTTTAATACTTAAATATAAAATTAACGATTTGTACTTTAATAATTGAATTTTATTTAGTTAGGTATTTTATGTTTTTTAATCATCATCATCATCATCATCAATATCATCATCCCAGACTTTAAATACGTCCCACTGCAGTGCAGGGTACAGGCCTCCTCTCAGAATGAGAGAGCTTGAGCCGTAGTTCCCACGCGGACCCAGTGCGGATAGGGACCTTTCACGCACCGCACCGCAATGCACCGTTAAGGTATAAGTTGGCAGCCGACCGCACGCAGCAACAGCAGACGACGTGTCGCTAGCTACGCTAGCTACGGGGGAATTTCATAGAAATAAGTACCTTTACCATGAGTTACACTAGTATACAGTGACCGTACTCGCTAGCGACGGCGTAAATGATTTGTATGGAGAATCGTGTACAGCGCCTCTAGCGGTCACTTACGGAAGTACAATTCTCCATACAAATCATTTACGCCGTCGCTAGCGAGTACGGTCACTGTAAACTAGTGTAACTCATGGTAGAGGTAAAGGTACCTATAAGTTGGCGTAGCTAGCGACACGTCGTCTGCTGTTGCTGCGTGCGGTCGGCTGCCAACTTATACCCTTATTGTTAAATAAGGTACCTATAAGTTGGTGTAGCTAGCGACACGTCGTCTGCTGTTGCTGCGTGCGGTCGGCTGCCAACTTATACCCTTATTGTTAAATAAGGTACCTATAAGTTGGTGTAGCTAGCGACACGTCGTCTGCTGTTGCTGCGTGCGGTCGGCTGCCAACTTATACCCTTATTGTTAAATAAGGTACCTATAAGTTGGTGTAGCTAGCGACACGTCGTCTGCTGTTGCTGCGTGCGGTCGGCTGCCAACTTATACCCTTATTGTTAAATAAGGTACCTATAAGTTGGCGTAGCTAGCGACACGTCGTCTGCTGTTGCTGCGTGCGGTCGGCTGCCAACTTATACCCTTATTGTTAAATAAGGTACCTATAAGTTGGCGTAGCTAGCGACACGTCGTCTGCTGTTGCTGCGTGCGGTCGGCTGCCAACTTATACCCTTATTGTTAAATAAGGTACCTATAAGTTGGCGTAGATAGCGACACGTCGTCTGCTGTTGCTGCGTGCGGTCGGCTGCCAACTTATACCCTTATTGTTAAATAAGGTACCTATAAGTTGGCGTAGATAGCGACACGTCGTCTGCTGTTGCTGCGTGCGGTCGGCTGCCAACTTATACCCTTATTGTTAAATTTCTTCGCAAGTGTATTTCCTTTCGCTACCTCGTAGCAGCCATAGCTCTATAGATCTGCTTGCTAATCAAGACGAAGCCTTACCCCTAGGACGTTCATGGCCTGTATAGCCACGCTGGGAGTCAGGTACCGCATGTGCTTCATGCTCAGACCCTCACAGTCGACTAGCGCCACTCCACCCAACACCTGAAAATGTATTTGGATAACTCGTTAGCCGGTCACGACTGTGGGCCGTTATAGGACTGCAGTCCAACTGCAACGTAATTGCAACTGCGAACTACCTATATCCTCGTCCTGCCCACCATACAAGCAAAATAAATAAAAAAAAAATATATATTAGGGGACAATCTTACATAAATCGACCTAGTCCCAAACTAAGCAAAGCTTGTACTACTATGGGTACTAGACGACGATAAACATACTTATATAGATAAATAAATACTTAAATACATAGAAAACATCCATAACTCAGGAACAAATATTCGTGCTCATCACACAAATAAATGCCCTTACCGGGATTTGAACCCAGGACCTCTTGCTTCGTAGGCAGGGTCACTACCAACTAGGCTAAAGCGGTCGTTAAAATGCCAATGAATCAAGTGTAAATAGGGAAAACATTCAATTTATTTTTTAATCGAACGTAACAAATTAAATGCAACTCTGTTCCAATTTAGAATGATATAAAGTCCTTTGAAATGGGGATGTCGCCAAACAGATCGGTCCTGCGCCATCCGCATCCAACGCGTTCCCGCAATCTTAACCAGGTCGTCTCTCCCTTTTGTTTGAGGCCTAGCCACACCGCGTCTTCCGGTCCGCGGACGCCACTCGAGAACCTTTTAGCCCTATCGGCCATCACTTCTACGAGCCATTTGCCCTGCCCACTGCCACTTGAGTCTGGCGATTCTTCGATAATAATTTCAATCAATAATAATTTGAATTAGTTTAATTAGTGATACCAGATGAATCGTATTCGGAACACCGCTCCAGAACTCGAATAGCCGACGTGGGAAAAAAGACCGCCAAGCTCAAATGGGATTGGGCCGGGCATGTGTCCCGGATGCATCCTCAAAGCTGTGTCTCTAGTGAAAAAGGGGTTAAGTCTGCAGAAATTAAACAGCTATTTTCTGTTTTATGTGTAAAGGGGGCTAAGTCGAAATCAGCTGTTCAACTTCTGAAGAATTAACCCCTTTTTCACTAGAGCCACAGGTTAAGGTCGTACTCAGCCACGTGGTGGGTGCCGCGCGACGGTTAAACGATTGGCCAGATTTTGCTCAGGACAGGGAGCTATGGAGGACCAGAGGGGAGGCCTTTGCCCAGCAGTGGAGCACAATATTTATAGGCTAGTAAAAAAAAGATGAATTTGATGTGAGCACAGGTACATTAAGTATCTAAAATGTTGGAATTTTAGTGAAAAGCCCAAAAATCTTAAATAAAATTCATAGGGCGCCGTTACAAACAGACTGCGTTCCAACTGGAACTGATGACTGCCCACACACTACAATCCCAGCTAGAGGGATTCGGCGTTTTGCCGAATGCAATGGTACTATAGTTTGGCTCTCCGCGGAACCCTGTCGCAGTCAGCATTTGCCGCACTTATTAAAAACAATCTCGTTAAGGACAGCACAGGCTCCCTGCGACAGGGTTCCGCCGAGCGCCGCGCACGAGCTTATCGGACTATACAATGAAAGTTTACGACGTCCACAAGCCCCCTTGTAAGAATTATTGGTGTTTCCAGTATTACCTGTAACTTGGGCTGCATAATGCCGATCTCCAGCATTAATAGACAGCCCCGGATCAGGTCTTCCACTGGCGTTGTGTCCGGGTTCCACTGGCCTGCGAACGGATTGACACGATCACAACAACGGCGCCTCAGAGGCTATATTGTCTAATACCTGATTTACACTCTCGCCTCGTCACCTCGCCTCGCGCATCGCCTCGTCGTCTCGCTCCGGACGCGAGCCTCAAAATCAAGGCAAATCACGAGACGAGGCGCGAGGCGCGCCTGTTCACACTCTCGTCTCGTGGCTCGTCCCGCAGTTCGTCTCGCCACTCGTACGCGAGTGTAAACCAGGTATAACGGTTGCGAATAGTCGCGATATCATTCCCCGTGTTTATACCCTCACCTATATCATTTGACAGAAAGAGGCGGTGAAAGTGATTGTGAAGTAATGTGTTAGACCAGTGTTCCGCAAACTTTTTGTGTTCAAGGTACATTTAGGAAAACAAAAATTTTTGGAGGTACCTACACTTTAAATGAAAAATGAGTATTTTTCTTCCGTTCGTCCATTTAGCTTTATATAACCTTATTTTTCCTCGGCACACCAACATTGACCACGGTACACAGTGTGCAGTGTGCCCCGGCACACACTTTGCGGAACACTGTGTTAGACAAAGACAATACGAGGCCTTGTTGTCTTACGCACTCGGAATCACGATCGTTTTCTCCATTTCTTTCTGTCACACGGTGTAAGATAACGATCTGTTACGATTGACAACAATGAAACACATAATCTTACCTGCTTTCTTTGTTTCGTGAAAAAGTTTGCACATTATTAATTCGCGTAGTTTACAGCACAGAATATATAATAGTACTAACGTACAGAATGGACACGCTCCACCCCGCACCGATTCGAGTTACCCCACCCCTCAAGGCGCAGATTGCCGGACCCCGCCGGAATCCAGAAGAGTGCGCGCGCGATGTATGTAGGCGTACGCATGTACAGACGTCGTCGTGCTTATGTAGATTCATGAACGCGTATTTGTACGTCGTGTCCGCCGCGTGGTTTACAGGTAGTATCTTGCCGCCTAAATGATTACCGCCCCATACGGCCATCTATTGATGAGTAGCGCGAACTACATCGATAGCTTCTGACGTCCGACGTGGCGGAAAGTTTAAACTTTTTTCCGTCCCCTAGGGCTAAAGTACCCCGATGTTACGGTATAATCGCAGAATTCTTAAAAATATTTGGTTATATTAATAATTCTCACAAATGTTAATTATGGAAACGCATGAAAACGAACCACACGGTGCCTAATACAATTCATCGATACTTTACGTTCGCGATAGTTGGTGGTGTATAGGTAACGCCACAAGAGTTGAGGCGAATGATTACACAGCTACAAAAAGTACTGATTGCAAAAAAGTACTGAATGAAGGAAATCAATGAGTGAATGAAAATGTGGGTTATACGATCTTAATGATGAAATACCTACGCAATAGTACTATGCATATTATATTTTTTCTTTTTTCATATAACCTATTTATGAAATAAAAGAATTTGAAACTGATAATAATACTCCTAACAAAAAAATCGGTATTTTTTAAATAGCGAAAAATATGCTTATCTGATTTAAATAAAATAGATCAAAATGTTTTATTTTCTGTATTGTTTGAACTAGATGTATTTTTCTCCTCTAGTTGCAGTAGTTCGGTTGATTTGTCCGGGACCGAACTGCTGCAACACTTTTTGTCTCAGTAGTTCGGTTAAGACGTCAAACCGAACTGTTGGGAAGACTTTAGTTGCAGTAGTTCTGTTGACTGTCCGGGATCGAACTACTGCCACAATTTTAGTCTTATTAGCTCGGTTATGACGTCAAACCGAACTACTGAGAATTGAAATGACTCAAAAGGACGTTTAAGGATTAGATTGTACAACAAGAGCATAAAACGAGCCATTTTACCCGAGACGTTTGGTTGGTCAATTTAATTTAATGCTAGAGTTTTAGGTACACTCTTCTTTTCACTTCGATTGCAAGGAAATGAAATAAGTAGCAACATTGCAAATAAAATTAACTAGCTCTTATTTTTCATGGATTGTGTATTTAGCTATATTTTTAATCGCGCTTTTGAGTCATTTCAATTTTCAGTAGTTCGGTTTGACGTCACAACCGAGCTAATGAGACTAAAAGTGTGGCAGTAGTTTGGTCCCGGACAATCAACCGAACTACTTCAACTAAAGGTTTCCCAGCAGTTCGGTTTGACGTCTTTACCGAACTACTGAGACAAAAAGTGTTGCAGCAGTTCGGTCCCGGACAAATCAACCGAACTACCGCAACTAGAGGATTTTTCTAAATAGTTCTTAACGAAATAGGTTGTAGAAAGTTTTTAGTCAAACTTGTAATTCGCTGTTGTTAGAGTCTGTTGAACTTGCTATCGGTACGAATAAAATTTAATGTCAAAATCCCGCTGTCATTACATGACGTGTTGTTGTGTGCGTGACCTCAACTCTCATGGCGTTACCTATACCAGGACCTCAAAAGTTGGTGGAAGCTCACCGAGCCTGCAGAGCAGGAGCCGCCCCGTGTCCGGGCGGTCGTAGAGCACTCCCTCGAACAGGCTGCCGACCCGCCGCATCCCGAGCCAGTCCACGTCGCGCCATATGTGCGGGTTCTGCTCCCGGAACTGGCAGTAACGGACCATCTGGAATACATACATACGATCACGCCTCCTTCCCAGCAAAGGGAAGATATTAATAAGTAGTACGTATGGCTGACGTCGTAGATACGCCTGAAATTTTCACTTTATCCCATTATTAATAAGGTCCAAAGTTATTGGCGTATCTGTGGCATTTGCACACGTACACGCACAGTTAGTTTTATAATATAAGTATCGTTTGTTAAGAAACAACTGTCCTGTTTTTGGAGGAGCGGGACTTCCTGCTACAGGTATTACATACTTACTAGGAAGTCCCAACCTTGACACAATTTATTTATGCACAATTGTTAACGAAAATAAATACCTATTTCTCATATTTTTTTATTCAAAGGGAAAGGCAGAAACTATGTGTTTCTCCACCTGCTACGATCCTGACATACAGCTTTCGCTTCCTTCATACATGCTCGCCGGTTTCGGGTACCTACTCTTAACCTGATCAGTCTGCAGACATCCCCAAACTGTTCACGGAATGTTCTTCTTGGTCTCCCCCTTCCAACATTTCCATCTACACTCGCCTTATAGTATAATCGAATCGTAATTCTTCCTTTAACTGGTACCTATCAAACCATCCATCCATTTCAACCATTTGGAATGGCATATATTATTTGCTGAATCTGCTTCCTCCTGTCCTTTTTCGGGGACAATAAAATTGACACAATTTTTCATTTAACAATCGTATGTGGCGATCTAGATCGCTTTATAAGAAAGTTTATAAGACATAATCATAACTGCTCTTAGCACGCACCGTATGCGGTGCTGGTAAGTGAAATAGAGGTAACGCCGCCAGAGTTGAGGCCACGCACACAACCACATCTCATGTAATGACAGCGGGATTTTGACGTTGTGTTGACGTTTAACGACAACACAACGTCACAATCCCGCTGTCATTACAAGAGATGTGGTTGTGTGCGTGGCCTCAACTCTGGTGGCGTTACCTATATCTGTCGGCTGTCAATCGCGAGTGTCGAATCTGTTACGAATAATAAAATATTGTATCTGTGGCATCATCCCTGGGGGGCTACTCCGAAATTCGAAAATCCAAGTTCGTATCGCATCGTCTTGCTCGCTCTTGTATTAAATACTATTAGCGTGAGAGGAATGGCACGATAGTGCACTTCGTAGTATAAGGCCTGGCAAAATTCGAACTTCGTATCGTGCCATTCCTCTCACGCTAATAGTATAATACAAGAGCGAGCAAGACGATGCGATACGAACTTCGATTTTCGAATTTCGGAGAAGCCCCCCTGGCTATACAAGGCCTTATACTACGAAGTGCAAAATTCGAACTTCGTATCGTGCCATTCCTCTCACGCTAATAGTATTTAATACAAGAGCGAGCAAGACGATGCGATACGAACTTCGATTTTCGAATTTCGGAGTAGCTACAAGAGTACAAGGCCACATAGTAACGAAATTCGATTTTCGAACTTCGTACCTTGCCTAAAAACAGCGAAAGAAAGAACGGCGGCACGACCCGAACTTCGAATTTCGTAGTAGCCCCCCAGTTGTTGTTGAAACAAATGCAAAGTCTGCCTCTGCGTCACGTCAACATGATAACGATAACAAATGCGAGCCAACCATAAACAAAACATACTCCACCCCCCACACACGACGCACTGTCTGTGGAAATAATATTTACAAAGCTTCCTAATTTATTGTTATTAGGAGAACATAAACACTTACCAGTCGATGCGCACGCGCCGGCACGGAGCGCCTGGCGCGAAGAAATCGCAACAAAAATGAGTCATCCATTCGCGGCGGCTGACATTCCCCGCGCGCTGCGGACATTAATAAGATAGCGTTACTTCACAAAACTTATGGGTGCCTGGTACAAAATAAAATCTTTCATACGTAACATTTACAATAAAATCGTAACTTCTGGGGATCTAGTGAAAAAGGGGAGAGGATACGATGCGCACCATTTCTCCCTACAAACGTAATCCCCTGTTTCCTCCCTGGATAATGGCTTTAGAGCCAAAAATTTTTTACTGTGTAATCTGTATCTACCACAGCTATGCCCCTAGGTTTCATTTTTTCCATATTTCAATTAACATAAGAAATATGAGCTTTCAAAAACTGGTAAAATTGCCCAATTTCAACGTCATTTTCAGACACTCATCAGAAAAGAATCCCTGATATAAACAAAAAAAGGAAAACATAGGGGCATAGCTAAATCTGTCCTCTAATTATTTTTGAAAAAAATAATTTCATTGGTCCAGTTTTCGAGAAGAAAACAGGGGATTACGAAATGCTGTTTTGATCAATTTTACGCGCCTATTAACGGTCTGAGCTGCAGTTGTCCCGCTCTCGCTGTACTGACACGGAGGGGTTCGGGCGAGACAGCGACATTTCATTAAAATACCTATTTCTCAAAAGTCTCTCAGCCATCGTACCCTCTTAAGTCTGCAGAAATTAAACAGCCATTTTCTATTTTATGTGTAAAGAGGGTTAAGTCGAAATCAGCTGTTCATCTTCTGCAGAATAATTTCACTAGAGCCCCATTTGACCGTGATTTGTTTGGTTGTATTGTAAATATTATCTTACAGTTTTTTTAGCTATTTCGCTTTATTTTAAATAACTTTTCCTTTAATACTACATAAGTACCTATTTATTTTATATTTAAAAAATAATATTGTAAAATGATTCATTTAAAAAAAATCTACATTGTTAAAGCCTATACTAATATTATAAAGCTGAAGAGTTTGTTTGTTTGTTTGGTTGAAGCGCTCAGGAACTACTGCTCCGATTTGAAAAATTCTTTCAGTGTTAGATAGCCCATTTATCGAGGAAGGCTATAGGCTATATATCATCACGCTAACATCAACAGGAGTGGAGCGGAAGTGGCGTAGCGTGCCTTGGCGGGGCCCCGTATAAAAATTGGTTGGGGGCCCTTATGAAGGGTAAAGATTTCTCACAAAAGAAAAAAAAATGTTTGCATAAAATGAAAAGAAATATTTATTCATCATAATTATCTATGTGACACTTTTGCTTTTTTTGACTTTTGTCATTTCTTAAATAAAAAAAAATTTGGGATGTTTTTATTAATTTTTGCTTACCCCGCAATTTTTTTGCTTGTCCCGTATAATTGATACGGCAGATACGACGGTAGCTACGCCCCTGAGCGGAGCGGAAGAATGTTTCAAAATCGGGGGTTTTTGAAGAAAAACTTCTATAGGCACGCTTGACTTGGGAGTACGGTGGTGAATGTGAACGCGGGTGTGCAGGGGGGTAGAAAAAGAAGTCCGTTATTTCATTAATGAATAGCGTCAATTTTCATTCAAGTTTGAGTAAACCAGGGGCTAAATTCAGGAACGGCCCAATACGGTTTGTGAGCGGTAATTCGATCGTTTGCGAGAGAATAGGGATGAAATGCTATTCAGGAACGCCAAAAATCACTGGTTTGCGAAAGGTTTGGGCTAAGCTCATCCCTATGCTCTCCAGGGGGGGCACACTTACATATATCACACTTTTCATGCGACTGCAGCGACCTTTGGTGTTAGGTGTTTGACGAAGAACTAAATTAGCGGCCATCTTGGTTGACTTGTCAAACTTGTCAGTTGTCATTCATCGGCCATGGCCATGGCGTACCAAATTGTACGGTCAAGGACTTTAATTGATAGGCCACTTGCCAATGTTCGTATTTTAGCCGTATAGTGCAAATCGGGTTTAGCCGCTTATACTTCGTATATGCTGATTTGAATTAGACGGCTAAAATACGAATAGTGGCAATTAGCCTATCAATTAAAATCCTTGACTATACATTGCTATAGGTACGCGTATCTATAGCTGTACATCACTACCAACCACAGAATATATAATAGTACTGACGTACAGAATGGAAACGGTCCGCCCCGCACCGATTCGAATTACCCCACCCCTCAAGGCGCAGATAGCCGGAAACCGCCAGAAACCAGTCGGGTGCGCGACGCGATGCATGTCGGCCGCGCGCACGGACCAACTGGTCCGTGGCCGCACGGCACTAAACTTTTGCGAAATGGGAATATATTGTGCATTGTATGGGTGTTTGGCATCAACCAAAGACAAGGAAAGGAGTTTTTTTTCGATTTCCGAAGGACGAAAGAAGGTAGATAACCAACTTCAATTAGCAACATGTAACATTAGTAACTAGGGAAAGTAGGTTTAAAAGTTTGTTACCTATAATTTATAAATAGACTTATATTAGTAGGTAGGTATTAGTAAAATTAATTTGTTAATTATTTCCTATCAATATCTACAATTACATTCTCTAATTGTCTTTACAAAATGAATTAGGTATACACTCATTCACTTATTTTTAAACACTTAATTTAGACAAACGATAAGTTTAATTATAAGTACTACGATAATTAGATTACCTACTCATTTTATTTTACATTACTTGCTCGCGCTCAACGAACGGCGCGGCATTCACTTTCCGCAGCTATCTCTTTTTGCGATAGCCAGCCCTGTGCATCTTACGCACACATTGACGCGTGTACAGACGTCGTCGTGCTTGTGTGGATTCAGGAACGCGTGTTTTGTGCGTCGTGTCCGCCGTGTGCTACCAACATAAAAATATAGATAGGTATATATCTATAGATACGTCACATTAGTTCTTGAGCTGCCGTAGGGCGGCAGCACCTTCCATACATGCATTTTTGACCATAGAGTTGCCACTTTGATGCTCTCGCAAACGATCGAATTACCACTCGCAAACCGTGTTGGGCCGTTCCTGAATTTAGCCCCTGGTTTACTCAAACTTGAATGAAAATTGACGCTATTCATTAATGAAATAACGGCCTTCTTTTTCTATTCTGTGCAACAGCTACTGAATAGCGGTCGCTTTCTTTTCCCACACTCATCAAGTGGTAGGTGGGCCAATCAACTTTTAAACCGACACTAATCTGTCCGCGACTTTTTTCAAACAATTGCAGATTTTTGTAAGTAAACATGTTTTTTCTGTAATTTAATAGATGAATAGCATGAATACATGCCATCCTACGTACTTAAGTTTAACCTATTAAACCGTGAAATATCTTGTTGGAAATACGATTTTTTGGTAACACCAGAGACAATTTTGGTAACGCAGGAGACGCCAAAAACGTCGGTTTAAAAGTTGATTGAACCAGGTACGCATCGTTAATTATTCTGTCAACTTATATTAATTAAGTGTCAAATTTGTTTGCTAAATTTTGTAAAAGTGCAATCGCCGTTTTTTTTACTCCTAGCAGGATTGAAAGAGCTCGCGATTCTGAGCAGAAATCACATAAAATTTTCCGAATTAAAAAAAGTCAAAGGGTACAACAAAAAAAAAGTGGCCCACCCTATTCATTCCATAACAATTTCACATCATTTACTTAGTAAGAGCTTAGCGGTCCCATATTATGGTACAAGCGTTTTTTTTAAAACCGAAGGTCACACCAATTTTATAATATTCAAATATCGTCAAGTGTACTGTAATAAATGAATATACTATAATTTCTATAAAAATCAGACCCCTCAAAAAAATTCAGCCTAGGTATGTACGTATACCTACTTAATGGGTGAAAATAAAACTATGTTTTGTGGAAACCGGACGGATTTCACGGTTTCTTACCGCGTGTTGAAATCATCGCGTAAAAGTAGATAATAGCGAAGTTAAGAAATAATTCAATGTCGTATTTTGGAAGGTTGAAGAACAAGGACATAAAATTAGAGTCATTAAAACAGACGACAGGGTAATTAAGAAACTGGAGCTGTATTTTGCAACTAAGCAAATCATTAAGTGCAGAGACAGAGACTTGCAAAATTATTCTAGTTTTTTTGAAGTGAAACAAGGATAGGACGGAACTCTTCAACATCTGGTATTGACTTGCAACTTGTTAGCCGTATGTAGTTTGGATAACATAATAATAATAAAATAATAAAAGCCGTGGTGGCCTGGCGGTTTGACCTATGGCCTCTCAAGAAGAGGGTCTTGGGTTCGAGTCCGCGCTCGCACCTCTAAGTTTTTGGGGATTTATGTGCGAAATTACATTTGTAATTTACCATGAGTTTACGGTGAAGGAAAACATCGTGAGGAAACCTGTCTGCAAAGAAATTCAATGGTGTGTGTGAAGTTCCCAATCCGCACAGGGCCCGCGTGGGAACTACGGCCCAAGCCCTCTCATTCTGAGAGAGGAGGACGTATATAGGCTGGGATGATGATGATGATGAATAATAATAAAATAATAAATAAATATCACGGGACACTTGGCATGAATTGACATAGTACAAAATTAAGCTTGTGTTATGGGTACTATCCAACGATTAAATAGATAGATACCCAAGACATACAAGAACACATACGTACATTCAGTTTCTGTGAGATTTAAATATCCCTAAGGTTGACCGTTCTAGAACTGAGTGAACTGAGTGAAGTCATTAGTCAATGACATCATCATTATTATTGCAAGAGAAAATCGAACTCGTTATTGGCTATGTGCGAAGTGGGTGGTGGGGTACAGTAAACGATCGCAGCGCACAACATGGCAAAAAATGGAAGTAAATGGGGAGGAAATGTTGTCAACGCTACGCGGCGCCACCGTCGTGCACGTAGCCAGAAGCGGGTGGTGGGGGTACAGAAAACGATCGCAGCGCACAACATGGGAAAAATTAGAAGTAAATTGGGAGGAAATGTTGTCAACGCTACGCAGCGCCACCGTCGTGCACGTAGCCAGAAGTGGGTGGTGGGGGTACAGAAATGATCGCAACGCACAACATGGGAAAAATTAGAAGTAAATTGGGAGGAAATGTTGTCAACGCTACGCGGCGCCACCGTCGTGCACGTAGTTAGAAGCGGGTGGTGGGGGTACAGAAAACGATCGCAGCGCACAACATGGCAAAAATTGGTAGTAAATGGGGAGGAAATGTTATCAACGCTACGCGGCGCCAGCGCCACCGTCGTGCACGTAGCCAGAAGCGGGTGGTGGGGGTACAGAAAACGATCGCAGCGCACAACATGGCAAAAATTGGAAGTAAATGGGGAGGAAATGTTGTCAACGCTACGCAGCGCCACCGTCGTGCACGTAGCCAATATGATGACGAGTAAATGGACTTCAACCGTAGGGTGGTAGACTATAATATTTCTCCGACTGTACATAATGTCTGCTCCGACCGGAGATCGAACCCGAAACCTCAAGCTTCGTATTCAGGTTCTGTAACGGGCTATCCGGTCGTCTAAATAAACAAAAAAATGTACACTCATCAAAAAATCACTATAAAAAAAAATCACTTGTTAGAAAAGCTTTTTTTTTCAACTCATTTTTAATGCGTACCGTATATCATGTCCCGAAGCTCCTGTATCTTGCTGACTCTGGTCTCCGGGACTTCCGCGCACAGCCTGTAAGCTTCCTCCTCAAACTCGGGGCTTTCATGCCGGTCCAACTCCGCCTGGTAGGCGATTTCTTCGAAGCGGAACGGCATTATGCGACCCTGCAACAAATCAGGTAAGTCATATACGTTACGTTAAAACCTGACCACCCGTTTTCGTTAGTTCTGCTACTCAATAATAGATGGCGTGACTTGACGCGTCCGTAAATAAAAAGTAATTTTAACATAAATGGTATCCATTTGGCCGTTTTATACCCGGTTTACATGGTGGACCAACATCAGCAAACATAAGGGATTCGCTTATACCTACGTTAGTTAAGGGTAAGCACCGTACATTTACGTCCTACTCTGACATTTAATAGCGTCCCTCACATTGGTCGACGTTGGCCCAACATTTAAGGCGGACTTTATAGCTACGCCCGTTCCTTTCTACATGTTGGGCCAATATCGGCCAATCTGAGGACAATCGCAAATTAAGTGAACATGAATGTATTTCCATTCTGAGAGGGGCCTGTGCCCTGCAGTGGGACGAATATAGGCTGGGATGATGATGATGATGTATTTCCATCTCAATATATCGTATAACCGTGTCCTTCAAGTCAGTTTTGTCGACGTTGGCTACTTGACTCAACATGTAGAGCGGCCGTTATAGCAGAATTTTTTGAGCTGTCAAAACACGATTGTTTCATAGATTGTGTATGAAAATAGTTATGACGTCATTTCTAAACCAACTCAGTCGACTAACCTCTGAGGTCTTTGCGGCTTTAGCCTTATTGTCTAACGCAATCGCAATCGGTATCCAATCATTTGGCAATAAAAGTTTCAACAAGTATTCATTTAACAAACAACGTTTCGCAAACTTTTGTTTCACAAATTAATCGTTTTATAAAACCACGTTTCACAAATTGATAGTTATTATTATTATTACTTATTTTAAATATGGCTTCTGTCCTATTTTAGGACAATTTCGCCAGTGTCAAAGTAAGCTCTCTTTGGGAGCGACGTTGTACGGTGGTTGTAGTTTCTGCAACTTAATAGTAAAATTCCAGAAACCACGTGGAGACAACTTGCGCATTAAAAAATGTCAGACACGAGAGAAATATAGAATTTTGTGATCACTGTTATGTTAAGGTTAATCGCCGCATAAAACACTATCAAAATTATACTTCAACTAGCCAAAGAAACAGAAATACCAAAACTAGATACTGTCTACATCCGCCATGTTAGTGGAGTAATTAACTGACATTGGCACAAGCCTAGTGGCAGGCCGCCATTAAGAGGCTGACAACACCTAATTTTGTTGAAATTGATGTCATTTAAACAGTTTTTTAAGAAAAACTGTTTGTTCTAGCACATCAAAAAATTATATGTTAATAATTCATCATATTTCAAAGACCGTGGACGGACTCGATACATAATTGGACGAAATCGGCTCGATAGAAAATAATTGCGAAGATAGGTCTTAAAATCATCATTAAACGGTTCTATGTCTTTATTTTTTTGGCGTATGCGTCTGCAATTAAAAACATGAAGTGAACATATTCATACCTAAACCGCTAACGAGTCATATTTCACAAATAATCCAGTTTTTTTTTAATTCAATATTTGCCCGATAAATTTCAATATACCCGGCTGCCCAGTAATAGCGGCATCTCGTTTACTCCGATACAAATAGACAGTGTGCGCCGACGTTGGTGTTGACAGCGTCTTAAGGAAGAAGAAGAAGAATCAATACAGCCTGCATTAACCGCGTGCATGAAACTTTTGTGATTCGTGTAACAAGGAACCGCTACGTATACACGGCATACAGTTTTGTCACAGTAGCTGCGCAAGACCCAATCGCCGAGCCGTGACGGTAATCACCGCCGACAAGCGAGTCTGTCAACCATCATTATTGGACAGTCTTAAATTTTACAAGTGTCACTCTTCAAGGCTATCGATTGCTGCTACAAATTTTTTAAATAGTCATGGGCGTCGACTCTTTCATTTAGCCTTTAATTTAAAAATACCGATTCTGAATTTCTGACCATGGTCTATAAGAAACATTGTTGTGCAATTAGCCAATTAGTTACCACGTTCTTTGTGACTGCCAAACTTTTGATGCAAGTAATTATCTAGGTATCTATCGCCAATGTTACTCAATCACGTAGGTAATAGGGTAAATCATAAAATTTTGCGCAGGTAAACTTGTATCAGCATAACAAGTCGTTTCCGTTTACATTGTCTATTTTCTGTGGTTTTTTGAGAGAAATAAGATTGATGATTTGCAATCAGCTATAAGTATACAGGGTTATTTTTAATTCACTGACATCCTCTTAACCCTGAATTCCTATCACTCAAACAAATGTTTTTTGTTTTACGACATTTTAAAATGAAGCACTTTTTTTCCCATACAAATACACAGAGTATCGTAAAAATAAGAGGAAATCTCAAATTTTCAAAACGTTATTACACCAAAAATATTAAGTTATGACAAAAGCCGTAAAACAAAAAACATTTGTTTAAGTGGTAGGAGTTTAGGGTTAAAAGGATGCTAGTGAATTACAAATAACCCTGTATAACGGATAATTATTGATTCTCGGAATGGAAAAAAGATGCTTAGTATTTTAATAATAATAACGCATAGTAACAGAGTGGTAGTTTCATACAAATAGTAACAGAGTGTTCTGCGCAAATTTTGAATATGACCTAGTAACGGCTGCTCGGATATGTATGAAATTTGGCTTGAAAATGAATAAAAATCTAAATTGAGACAGGATACACTCCGGTAATGCTTTCCCCGGGGATATAGTACATTACTGAGAGACCAGTAAGTAAGCCATACAAGTACGATTAGATATCCGAGCCATATGCGAGGATTTCTATGTACGAGCCCAGTATGGCACTTATTGGTCGAAGCTTGTAGTGCTTTTCTCAAAAATAAAACAAAAAACTATAAAGACAAAATAAATCACATGACAACAAAATATTTACATAATTTTCCCGCTCTTTTTGAAGTATGAACACAGCTGCTCTTATTTTTTTTTTAAATAAAAGCGTATTCTGTAATTTCTGTACGTACCTATACCGTAGGTATACTGCCTAAATCTTAGAATTGGCATAAATATTTGTTAAATTGAATGAATTTGCAACTAATCTGTTTAGGTATATTTGTTTCTAACAATATAAATCCTTATAAAAAATATTTTTAAAAGTACCTATAATCTTCATATATTTTATTCTTTACGTTTATTCAACCTTTTTAATGACCAAAAGATGAGACTTTTTGCACTATTAAAAAATATGACATATTTTACAAGGAGTTCTAAATTCAAATTACAATGATGTTATGAGATTCATTCCGAATTCAAAACCTCTCTACTTACCGGAGACTTTTGATCACTGTCCGGTACCTCTACCATGAGTTACACTAGTTTACAGTGACCGTACTCGCTAGCGACGGCGTAAATGATTTGTATGGAGAATTGTGTACAGCGCCTCTAGCGGTCACTTACGGAAGTACAATTCTCCATACAAATCATTTACGCCGTCGCTAGCGAGTACGGTCACTGTAAACTAGTGTAACTCATGGTAGAGGTACAGTGACCGTACTCGCTAGCGACGGCGTAAATGATTTGTATGGAGAATTGTACTTCCGTAAGTGACCGCTAGAGGCGCTGTACACAATTCTCCATACAAATCATTTACGCCGTCGCTAGCGAGTACGGTTACTGTATCTCTACCATGAGTTACAATAGTTTACAGTGACCGTACTCGCTAGCGACGGCGTAAATGATTTGTATGGAGAATTGTACTTCCGTAAGTGACCGCTAGAGGCGCTGTACACGGTTCTCCATACAAATCAATTACCCGTCGCTAGCGAGTACGGTCACTGTATACTAGTGTAACTCATGGTAAAGGTACTGTAAACTAGTGTAACTCATGGTAGAGGTACTGTAAACTAGTGTAACTCATGGTAGAGGTACTGTATTATTAACTTACTGTTGACTTTTTAATGATGTAAAATGGCGACTTTACGTATCATTTTTGAGAAAATATTTTAACTTTAAACTAAAATAGAGTGCGCTGTCCAAGAACGTTGAAAGTACCTCGGCTTTCTAGATGATGTTCTTACTTTCGTCTGCAGTCAATAGATGGCGTTTTCCATGCGATCGTGGTACTTTTTAAAAATCTTTTCAGGCAAAACTCTAAGATTGCAAAATGTTTCTTGTGATTGTACTTCTGTGAAGCCGCGGGTTGAAATTTGTCAATTATAAAGACAACTTGGTTTTAAGTGAATAAGTTAAAACAAGTATTTCTCTAGAAAGTAACTATACCTACATAATAATCGGTCGCCTTAAAATCGAGCCGAAACATGTTTTATGCAATCACTAGCCCTTCACCTGGGCTTGAGCAATACCTTCTATTAAATATAGCATTACTTGATGAAAGGAGTAACACCAAGCTAATTTGAAAACATTTATTGACAAATGCATGTGTACATGTTAACAAAAATCACCACACTTTATTTAAACTATTACAGCTCACCTGTACAATTATCAGCAGCACTGACTCTCACCAACTAAAGATTACTTTTATATTTTTCTTGTAGTCTTATTTTATGCGTCTGGAATGCGAAAACCAAGTGTCCCGCAGTCTATCTCCTTGCTTTGTTTTTTCGCTATTCCCGCCATTTTCGGCGAGCCCGTCTGCCTTCCGTGATTGGTGGTTATTCGGCCGATCATGGGAGGCAGCCAATGAGATGACAGCTAGTGTTGTCAGTTAAAGTAAAGGGTATTGATACAAAAAAGTTTCCATTCGGATAAAATTAATCTGTTTATACTAATAACGCTAACATTAGTAACATAAACAAGATCAGTATGATTTCTTTTGTAACCTTGCTTTGCCTCTAATGCAACCTCAGATACCAATAGCAAATAGAGAGAGAAACTCGTTTGAAATCGCACTTGAAATTTCGTATTAAACACAAACATTACACAAAAGTGCGAAGAACTTGTAATGCTATGTTGATTTTTGTTTTTAACCATTTGACAGTTTGATATTCTTTTTATAAGTTGCCAAAAAGTCGTTTTCAAAAAATTTGTACAAAATTAAGGGATTTAATTAAAACAAAGCCTAATTCGGTTTTGTTTATTATTTTTACCGCTATATAGCATTATGGTATGTAATAAATTTAGATGAAGTAAACTCGATAGGATATGTTTTTGGTAACATCCTGCAAAAATCAGATTTACAAAATACTTAAGGGCCTACCGAGTTTTTTGCGCTAATCGATTTTGGGTGGACGATTTCGGGCGTGGGGCCGCGTGGGGAGGCACGATGGCTCAAGATAGGTTAGTTGGACAGCGCGTGTTTTTGGGTATTTTCATCTTACTACTAAAACAAATACATATTTTAAAAATGTAGCAAAACTACGCCCTAGAAAACATCTTGTTTTATTAACATTCAAAAAGTCATGACCTGCCGTGCAGTATTAGCGTCGTACTACGAGTTTATTTTATTTTTTAGAGATGAATTTGGATTTTTTTTTCTATCGAGCGAACTACAAGTAATCGTGTTTCGATAAATACTTGTCACTAGAGTGAATCCTCAAATATCTTACATATGAATTTCAGGACTATAGCATTGCTAGTAGTGATACAGCACGAGTTTAAATGAATGCAATAAATGCGCCAAAAAAGAGAAAGTAAGTATCAGAATCATTGCAATTTCTTAAAGAAATGTGTCCAGATAAATGAGGCGGTTGAAGCGGTCGAATAAATACCCTGCAGTCGCAGGGCCGGATTAATCATCAGGTAGAGTAAGCAACTGCCTTAGGGGCCCCGCATCGCTAAAGGGCCGCGCACGCGCAATATAGAAATAACTCTTAATACTAGATGAAAAAAAACTCGCCCGTATAATTCTTGTTCCCATGGGAATTCCAGGAAAATATATTCAATACGTCACTCTCGAAACTGAGACGAGTCTAATGACACCCTCACAATTCAAAATCCATTGAGCCGTTAAGGCTGCAGGGCGTGCCAAAGAATGATACATAAATACATACGCTCAAAAAACATAACCCTCCTTCGGCAGTCGGGTGATCAAAATAATGATGACAATAAGTATTCTTGCTATTTCTCGATGCAGACTACCAGTTGATTTAATTTATCTTCTTGAAAAGTGCAGTTAATATTTGGCTGAAAGGGCCCCGATACTTGCATTGGGCCCCAACATTGTTGATCCGGCCCTGCCTGCATTCAGCAAAACTGCACGCAAACTGCACGCTAGCTGTGATCGAAATACTACCGAGTTACGTTGCGGTTGGAATTAAGTCCGTCCGGCGGCCCTTGCTCCATCTATCAGGGTTGCGCAAAGCTGTCCAAGCCATGCAATGGACCGCTAGTAATGATGATTAAGTGCATTCAACATTACAGCCATCGCATCGGGGCCTCTGCATAATAAACGCTGGCTTAGATCCACCTAATTTTCATAAAAAACAATACTTAATGTATTTGCCGCTGGGAAACCTTAATAACGTTCTTTGACTTGGCAATCGTATGTGGGCATGATCGTCATCGTCAGGTGAAAGACGTCCACTATTGGCCATAAAAAAGCTGTAGTAGACTATTGGTTCAACCTCTAGCCTCTCAAGCGGAGAGACGTGGATTCAAACCCAAGTTCGCACCTCTGAGTTTTTCGGAATTTATGTGCGAAATTTTGAAATTTACCTTGAGCTTTGCGGTGAAGGAAAACATCGTGAGGGAACCTCCACACACCTAATAAATTCAATGATGTGCGTAAAGTTCCGAATCCACACTGGGCCCGCGTGAGAACTATGGCCCAAAACCCTCTCATTACTTAGGGCCTGTCCGCACAACGATATTTCACCGCGCGGTTTTTTATTCGCAATTGGGATGTACCAAAAAAAATAACCTATATTTTTTATATTTTTTTTGGAAAGAATAGGATATTTTAAGATACCATTTTCATCGATTTTGAATTTGGTTGAGTATTTAATTTTTTATAATTTTTTTAAGAAATACGTTGGATGACGTCACAGTGAGAGAGCCACGTTCCATTGCCTACAAAAATTCAAGCCGTACATAACATAATCTGTGGCACTACTGATTTGTCTTGTCACTGTCAATAATACAAGCACGGCTTAGGGTCCTAAATGAACCATGACAAATAGTTTTATTTATTTATCTTCTTTTAGCTTCGATTATTTCTGTTTGTTTAATGGTGTGATAGTAAATAGATATTTTTTACTAAAATCTGATATTTAAATTCTTTCATATTTACTTGTAACGTAGTAATTTAATAATTAAATTTGTAAAAATACATTGCGAGTATTGTATACATTTCGGACTTTATGATAAATGACAACTGTTTAAAGCCAGGTGCGCATCATGTGATTAAAGTTCTGTCTTTGTCACTTTTTGCTATTATAAGCAGGACAGCAACATTTCAAACTGTCAATTTGCTTTAGAGTGTAGACCTGCTTTATATCTGCCTATGTGACGATTCACTGCAGGGGTTAAATGAAGGTCATTACTTAAATTTTCTTTATTTAATTCAGTTTATCATATTTCTGGAATCTGATTTCTGAAAACGATTCACAAAGCCTATTTCTCCAAACGTTTTTCGATTTATTACACGTTGTCAAAAATTGGGACATCCCAATTCTGTAACACATTGAATCTTATGGACGTAGCCGCGCGGCTCAATTCTTCAATGTGTTACAGAGTTGCGAATAAAAAACCGCGTGGTGAAATATCGCTGTGCAGACAGGCCCTTAGAGGAGTCCAGTTCCAGTTCCAGTTTTGACCATTTTACCATGGGACATGATTCCATTTTTACATCATGGATGGATAACTAACCGTATTATTTAAAATTGTAATTAATATTCTGATTTGACATATGATTTCAAGTGGAAGATTTTCTATTTGTACTTACCTAATGATATTTAATCGTTTTTATTTAACCTTATACTTGTATGTATGTACGTGTGTTTGTTATGGGCAAATATTTTCAAGGCTATTTTCGCCTAAAATCTTATTTACACAATTAAATGTGGGAACTATAAAGAGAAAGAAACTAAATATTTGATCAGAGGAAAATTGGTTCTGTTATTAAAAAGCTCCAAAGCTCGTAATAGTTAAAAACGAAACTTTGAACAAAAACTTAGGTGTTTATTATTGCTTTCAAGGTATTTCGTGTTTGCATACAAATCGGGCCAAGTTCTGGCAAACATTACTGATTTAAGATAAATCTTGACCGTTAGTGCAATCGTTGCTTACCCATGTGATTGAAGTGTGATGTGAAGAAACCTAGCAGTGCAAACAATATTCTTAAACTTAGCACGGTTAAGTGTAAAGGTATTTTAATGTTTGAGAAATATTAGTTGAAATCAATTCTAAATGTTGCAGCTTGTGAAGCGGCTGAAAAAGCTAAAGCATACCAATACCCTTGTATGCTATATATGATTTAGTCTCATTTGCGATATTCGGTGTCGAGACCCTTGGTCCGTGGGGTCCTATTTAGCGCTATAAAATGTTAGTCGTCATCACAGGAGGCTAAGAGCTGACAGCTACCTCGGATAAAGAATTAGTTTAGCTATTCATAGGGGGAACGCTGCCAGTATCTTCGGAACCTTGCCTAAAGGGACTCTTTTTCATAATATATTTTAGTTATTATTATATTTCTTAAGGTTTTTAGTTTTAAGTTAATTGTTCTCGTATACAAAATGTTTATTTATGTATATTAAGGTTTACATGAATTCTAAATACTAATATTATAAATGAAAAAGTTTACAATGCATAGCTGAATCTCTGAAATAACACAAAGCCTACTTTTACTCCTACGGGACTACGGGATAGGGATTTAGAATTTAGACACGAAACATCCTAAACCGCGAATTTTAGAGACACGAACTTTTGCATGGGTTTTCTTCATGCCAACGTAAAAGACCAATAGAAGACTATGTTGTAATTTTCAGGGTTCCGTACCAAGAGGATGCCAACGGGTAAGGTAAGGTCATAGAAATATTAATGTACCATTCTCTGGTCTGAGGGTAAGGTTGAATAATCCATCATATCATAACTAGTTCGGTAGCCCCACCATCTATAGTTACTCGTAAGATTACGCGTCTTGTGAAAACCCGGTTTCATTACATAACATAAAACACCAGACATGGGTATTGCCAAGGCAGTACATACCAAATTTAGCCATAAAACGTGCTTAGACCTTATCAGCTTAACCTTCATCCTTTTACCGCCGCGGCTTTTAACTTCGCAATTGTCAGAAAAACTTTTAAAATGTGTTGAGTTATGTCAAACTTGTTAAGTAAGTACCGTTATGTCGGCGTCATCATCATTTAGGAGTAGGACATCCTTTGTTAGACATAGGCCTCTCTTAATGATGCCCAATTACTACTACGGTTGGAAGCGGCTTGTATCGTGAAGCTGGGGCCTTTACCAGATCATCCGTTTATCTCGTTGGTGGAAGTCCCACGCTGCGCTTGCTAGTGCGTGGTTTCCATTTGAGAGCTTTTTGACTGCAACGGCCTTCTGTTCTGCGTGCTGTATGGCCTTCCCAGTGCCATTTCAACAACCTAATTCGTTTGGCTATGTCTGTGTACTTTGACCCAATTTAGGGTGATCATCATCATCATAATTTCAGCCGTAGGACATCCACTGCTGGACATAGGCCTCCCTCATTGATGACCAATCATTACGGTTGGAAGCGACTTGCATCCACCCTGATCCTGCGGCCTTTACCAAATCGTCCGTCCATCTCGTTGGTGGACGTCCCACGCTGCGCTTGCCAGTCTGTGGTCTCCATTTCAGAACTTTTGGCCCTCAACGGCCATCTGTTCTGCGTGCTATATGGCCTGACCATTGCCATTTCAACAGTTAATCTGTTTGGCTATGTCGGTGACCCCGGTTCTTCTAGGATCTCCTCGTTTCTGATTCGATCCCGTAGAGAAACTCCCAGCATAGCTCTCTCCATAGCTCGTTGAGCGACTCTGAGCCTATTCATCAGGCCCATAGTGAAGCACCACGTCTCGGATCCATATGTCAGTCATCTCATCACTGGCAACACACAGTGATTAAAATCTTTTGTTTTGAGGCACTGAGGTATTTTGGACGAAAAGATGTTGCGGAGCTTCCCAAATGCTACCCATCCGAGTTGGATTCGCCGATTGACCTCCTTCTCGAAGCTGGACCTACCTAGTTGGACAGTTTGTCCTAGGTATACATATGCGTCAACAACTTCAAGAGCTGAGTTCTCGACCATAATGGGGGCAGGGACAACATGGAAATTAGACATAACTTTCGTCTTGTCCATGTCCATTCTGAGTCCTACCCGTTGGGAGACTCGATTGAGGTCTTCGACCATCGTGCTGAGTTTTTTCCATAAATTTTGCCATGACCATGATATCGTCGGCAAACCGAAGGTGAGTGATGTATTCGCCGTTGACATTGATGCCTAGTCTTTTCCATTCCAGGAGCTTGAAGGCGTCTTCCAGAGCGGCAGTAAACAGTTTCAGAGATATATAACATCCCCCTGTCTCACTTAGGGTATAGCTTTGCCTAAATATAAAGTAAATATAATAACCCTTTCGGACCGACACTGCAAGGGCTCACTAGGTTCCCACAATTTAATAAGTCAATAATGACTTATTAAATTGTATCAAAAATACGAATACGAATACAAATGCTTGAAATGAAAATACAAAAGTTTGTTCTCGGGTCTTGGGTGTTTAATTATGTATTTAAGTACGTATCTATCTATCTAAGTATGTTTATCCGTTGCCTAGAACCCATAACACAAGTTTTGCTTACTTTCGGACTATGACAATTGGTGTGAATTGTCCCGTGATATTTATTTATTTATTTATTACATATCACTTTTCATAATCAACGTTAGTCATAAAGTAATTTGTTTCTGAAACAGAAACAGTATATTCTTCAGGATTTTTTAAAATGCCATCTTATATTCCGAAGAAAAAATTGTTTCAGGAATAAGTAGGTCAGTCAATTTATGACTAACGTTGATTATGGGGAATGATACATTATGACTTATTAAATTATGGGAAACCATAGAGACCCCTCTGAAGATACTAACGCTCCTTTGTGTAAGTACGAGGCGACCTTTGTGTTAATCATTTTAACTTCACTAACACCGAACCTCTCGGTATGCGTGGTCCGCGTCACACTTGCCCGGTTTTTGGGTCATCAATCTTTTCCGTAGGACCTCTGGTTGTTGATGGTTAACAAGGTGGTCCATCTAATGTTGGTAAATAAACAAAACCAACATCATCTCGTTATGTAAATCATATTCAATCTTTTTAATTAGTTTGTTTCTGGTGTTTTCCTCATCAAACGTGTTTGTTTGTCTTAAAGGTGAACACTATTTCTTTTTAGAACATAAGTAATAGTAGCACCTTCATAAAAATAACCTAGGTTATGGTTGGGTACAGCCAGCAAACACACTCACTCGTATGTTGTTAATTATTTTATGATGAGGCAATAGATAGATAGATAGATAGATATAATCTTTATTCTCCAAAACAAAGACATGGCATATCAGACACATATTAGATGAGAAGCCATGTGATGCACTGAAGAATAGGCGCTGGCTCAGCATAATGCTGCAGCAAGCCGCAGCGCTGATATTCTGCCAGTACCCATACCGAGTAAGGACTCCGACCAACGTGATAAACTCAGCCCAATCTCGTCATATAATGAGTTTAATTATTAAATGGGAATCAAAAAGTATCGGCGAAAATTTTGAATTTAATTAATTAGGTACTACAAGCATTTCCTTTTATGTATAAATTAGGTACTACCCATATTTATAAAGGCTTTAAATTAAATTGCAATTACTTAACTGTACTTTTTATCACTGGAGATTAATACAAAATACAATAGTAACAAGTGGATTCTGCGCAGACAAAGTGGTAACAGCTAGTCACACTATATGTATAGACGTCAATAGACGACATTGTATAGTATAGTCAAGACATTTCGGAAAGTTTTGTAACGGTTACTAAGTTTGACTGACGGTCGAAAGTTCGAAAGACTGAATCTTTATTTCATATCATAAAAGTCGAAATTCCATTTCTCTCAGGCATAAATCATCATCGCAAATTAGTATCCGTGATTTGAATGACACTTTCTTCGTTGACTTCACTAACTTAAGGACTTGAGTCATAGATCATTAGATATGTCCGCCATTTGTCTTTGGAATTCTCTTCCTTTGGCGTTAAGGCAAGCGAAATCCGTTCCCATTTTTAAAAACTTTCTAAAGGCTCACTATTTGTCACTAACGTAATCCTCGGTCTTTGACCCTTCTCTATTCTTTTTGTTTTTTTTTTTAAGTATATTGTCTCTTTAATTTCCTTTTTAAATCCTTTTCTCACATGCGGCCTTTTGACATTTTTCTATTGATATTTTGTATTAAGTATATGTAGTGTATAAGTATTATATTGAATGTATTTGTTTATTTATAAAAATTATATTGTATATGTATTGTTTTTATTATTTATTGTCTATTAATACTACGTTTCTCTTGCCTGTTATTTCTGCCACCTACATTAGTCTGTTGATTTTTATTAATTTCTGAGTAATTGGTTGTCTGGAAGAGATCGCTTTTTAGCGATAAGACCGCCTATTGTCTACCTGAATTTTTATTTTTGTTATGTCACTGTACTGTTTTTGGTGACCAATAAAGAATATTTAATTTTGTATTGTATTGTCCTACTTTCTCATATACGGATTCTATTTCGATTCTATTTCGGTGTAACGAGGAATGAGATAGACTTTATTATGTCGACGAGGAAGCAAATATTCAATGATGTCTCCGTGATCAGTGTGGTTAAAACCGGGAGTGATCACCGTATGGTACGAGGCACATTGAATATTCGGTTCAAGCTTGAAAGATCGCGACTGATAAAGTCTACGCTCCGCCCGGCACCAGCCCAGCTACAAAACCTCGAAACGTTCCAGCTTGAACTTCAAAACCGTTTCGAATGCCTAGGAAGCGACATGGATGACTACAATGACGGGTTTGTGGAAGCTGTCCATACGGTTGGGTCAAAGTTCTTTAAGACTCACCGTACAAATAGAACCAAAAAAATCACACCTTCTACTCTAAAGCTCATGGAAGATCGACGTAAGATGATCCTACAGACATCTGGTGACGCTTGCCAATACCGGCGGCTTAACAGACAGATCTCAAAGTCTCTGAGGCGCGATATACGCCAGTTTAATACTAATAGTATTGAGGTGGCGATAGAGCGCAACAGAGGCTCTAAAGTTTTTGCCAAGGATCTGTCTGTTGGGCAAAGCCAATTGGCAAAGTTAAAGACCGATGAAGGTAGGATCGTGACCTCTAAACCGGAGCTATTGTTAGAGGTTGAGAAGTTCTATGGACAGCTGTACACATCAACGAAGAAACCCGTCATGGATCTAGCTGAAGACCCGAGAGCTAGATTAACCCGGCACTATACCGAAGACATCCCGGACGTCAGCCTGTACGAGATTAGTACGGCTCTCAAACAACTGAAGAATGGCAAGGCCCCTGGTGATGACGGAATAACAGCCGAACTTCTGAAGGCGGGCGGAAAACCGATCCTCAAAGCCCTTCAGAAACTATTTGATACCGCCATCCGTGAAGGGAAAACACCAAAAGCATGGAACAGAAGTGTAGTGGTGCTGTTCTTCAAAAAAGGCGATAATACCTTATTGAAGAATTATAGA
Source organism: Archips xylosteana (assembly GCA_947563465.1). Lineage (NCBI taxonomy): Eukaryota > Metazoa > Arthropoda > Insecta > Lepidoptera > Tortricidae > Archips > Archips xylosteana. The sequence continues at coordinate 17,268,619 of OX387360.1, forward strand.
CCCATTTCACTTCTGAGCCATGTTTACAAGCTGTTTTCGAGAGTCATTACGAATCGTCTCGCGCGCAGGTTAGACGACTTCCAGCCTCCCGAACAAGCCGGGTTTCGAAAAGGCTTTAGCACCGTGGACCACATACATGCGTTGCGGCAGGTTATACAGAAAACCGAGGAGTATAACCGCCCCCTTTGCCTGGCATTTGTGGACTACGAGAAGGCCTTCGATTCGATCGAAACTTGGGCTGTACTGCAGTCTCTCCAACGGTGCCAAGTAGACTACCGGTACATCGAAGTGTTGAAGTGTCTGTATAATAACGCCACAATGTCCGTCCAACTTCAGGATCAGATGTCGAAGCCCATTCTATTGCAGCGGGGAGTCAGACAAGGAGATGTAATCTCTCCGAAACTGTTCACCGCTGCACTAGAGGATGCGTTCAAGACTCTGAACTGGGAAGGGCGTGGCATCAATGTAAATGGCGAATACTTCACTCACCTTCGATTTGCCGACGACGTGGTGCTTATGGCTGAGACCTTGGAGGACCTCAGTGCGATGCTCGCTGACCTCGGAAGAGTCTCCGAGAGAGTTGGTCTTAAATTGAACATGGACAAGACGAAGGTCATGTCGAACGCCCATGTTGTACCAACTCCCGTCGTAATCGGAGAAACTTTGCTCGAAGTTGTTGACGACTATATCTATCTGGGACATACAATCCAATTGGGTAGGTGCAGCTTCGAGAAAGAGGTCAATCGACGAATTAGACTCGGATGGGCAGCGTTCGGGAAGCTCCGCAATATCTTGTCATCCGATATACCGCAGTGTCTCAAGTCAAAAGTCTTTGACCAGTGTGTGTTGCCAGTGATGACTTATGGTACTGAGACGTGGCCGCTAACGATGGGTCTTATAAGGAAGCTCAAGGTCACTCAGAGGGCGATGGAGAGGGCTATGCTTGGAGTTTCTCTGCGGGATCGCATTAGAAATGATGAAATCCGCGCGAGAACTAAAGTCACGGACATAGCTCGAAGAATCGCTAGACTTAAGTGGCAGTGGGCAGGGCACATCGCCCGTAGAACTGACGGCCGATGGGGCCGAAAGGTTCTCGAGTGGCGTCCGCGGACCGGAAGACGCAGTGTAGGTAGGCCTCCAACAAGATGGAGCGACGACCTGGTGAAGGTAGCGGGAACGCATTGGATGCGGATGGCGCAGGGCCGATCTGTTTGGCGAGCCTTGGGGGAGGCCTATGTTCAGCAGTGGACGTCTTTCGGCTGAATGATGATGATGATGATGACTTTCTCATATCGTCATCATTTCAGTCGGAAGACGTCCATTGCAGAACATAGGCCTCCCCCAAGGTTCGCCAAAGAGACCGGTCCAGCGCCATCCGCATCCAACGCATTCCTGCAGCTTTAACCAGGTCGTCGATCTGTCTTGTTGGAGGCTACTATAAAGGTGGTTACTATAAAGGTTTAGGTACGTTACTAAATGTAAAAAACTCCATATTTTGCGACTAAACTAAAGAGTACGTCGAAGATGTCAATCAATCAATCAATCAATTAATTATTTTATTTGTCAAAACATAGGTAAATACATGTACAAAGATCTTAACTGTATAATTTAGTATCACTATGTTGCACCACGAGGCATACAAATTCATTGGAAATATGAGGCAAGCATGTTTTGTTATTAACCTATAAGTACATAGTAATACATAAATGAGACACAACATAAAATTACCACCTTTCATTTAAATATTCCTGAATTGATTAAAATGCCTTTTCAACTAAAAAATCAAATAACAGTTTTTTAAATTTAGGTTGATCAGACTGTCTTATTTATTATTTTAGGCAAATGATTGTACCTACACTCTAGGTAGGTATCATTCCATAAACACTTTTCCGATGTGATGCGTAAAAGTCAATTACAAATATTGCATTTGGCTGGTCAATCCGACGCCATTACTTTTGGTCGTGTTGGCAGCTGATGTTTGTTTACATTTAGTAAAGTACCTAAATTGTTATAGTAATTATATCTAGGTACAATGCGTCTTCTGGTCCGTGGACACGGGTATGTATTACAATACCGAAGTACGAAAGACCGAATGTATTAAAACATCGAATGGGTCAAAAGACCGACACGATTTTTTTCTGAAACCGTTAACTTTTTAAGATTGTTATAAAACAAACCTAACCTAACCTAATGGGTTCTGTATGATGCCGTTTTAATAAATTCTGAGAAGTTTACGGTTTCAGAAAAAAATCGTGTCGGTCTTTTGACCCATTCGATGTATTAATACATTCGGTCTTTCGTACTTCGGTATTGTAATACATACCCGTGGACACCATTCGAGAACCTTTTGGCCCAATTGGCCATCAGTTCTTCGAGTGATGTGCCCTGCCCACTGCCACTTGTCTTTACTTTCTTGTTACTTAGATGTGATAATTTAGTTTGAAGTGTAATTGCTTTTGCGGCCGAGGCGTATAGTGCTTTTTTTAAAAATTAGAAAAGGAAACAACAAACAAACTGTCATTTTTATGAGCTCTGTCATCCTAGTTGATCGACGCTTCAGGGGATGCAAAAGCTGTCACATACGTATCCCAGCGGATATCGCCCTTGCGGTCCAAAGGGATAATGCCGCCAGCATCATTGAGGCCCTGCCGCAGTTAGACACGGGGTTTTCTTTTTTTATAAGTTGTTTTAATATAAAATTTGTATTATCTATAATATAAAAGTGAACGGCCAGAACGGGATAAAAAAAAACGAGACAGAGCGGGATGGCGCTCTACAACACCATTTTGACACGTTTCTCCCAAACAACGTATTATTTCTCTGGAATTTTAAAGCAATTCGATTCTTTGACCTTGGGAATCGCGAAAAACTTGAGAAAATATGATATTGGGTGTGGAAATTTTGTATATTGAGCAAAATAAAATCACAAGTTTGAATTTCTTGCCAAAAGTGAGCGATCATTATCTATGCCAGTGTTGCCATACATTGCATTGCAGTCTGTAAAGGTGACCACAGACCTACATATTAAATAAGCACTGACCTAAATATTAAGTGCTGTCGAGTTGTAACTGTACCTATTTGATAATCGCTATTTTTTTAAATAAGAAATAGTACGAACGTAAAAAAACTCTGCCAAATTGCGTACTATCATAGGCTGACTAAAATCCCAGTACTAACTTCACAGCATATCGTGGCGCGATAGTTTAACTTTGCATGGCTGCATGGAATAAGTTTCCTTTGCCTACCTGTGTTCAGAAGGGGTAGAAAAAAATGAAAATGGGCCCAAAAAGCTTATATACAACACACTGGAGGGAGGTTGAACGCCGAACATCCGTTTGAAACAAGAAATTTGACCTTTATTATGTCACGAATCTATTCCATCTCTTTCTTTAGTTAGGGTAAGAAAGAGATGGAACTCATTCGTAACACGTGAAAGAAAGAGATGGGTTATATAAAAACGTAATAAAGGTAAACTTTTTGTTTCAAACGGATGTTCGGCGTATAACCTACAGTGTTGTATATAAGCAAGCTCCTTGGTTGGGCCGCGTATCAAGATATTCGAAGGATTCAAAATTTACAGAAGCTAGAACTCAGCTTTTTTTTTAGTTTTGCAAAATGAAGGGTTAATAGGTATAAACTTGGGTATAAAGATTTAATGTGCCTATATGTGATTGATACCTAAAGCCTGACATGGTTCCTATTTAGCCCTCGCTATGTTGCGGATTTTCAGTGGAACTAATTTATTTTAATGGCAATGATTTTTTTTGACAACAGTCGTTGGAAGCCATTGAATGTCACCGATGTAAACAAAACGAAAATAATTCGACATATTTCAGAATAATAATCGATTTTGCAATCAAAATGCCCAAAAAAGTTCACCCCGATGCAAAAAAAATTAATTTTAATACGTTCAAATGGTTGCGGCAGAAAAAGGACGAAAGAGTCAGCAGCATTCCAATAAACCATGTTTTGAAATTAGTTGTTGACATGATGGGTACCGATATTCATAGTGCGGTTATAATGAACTGGTTAGCTTGGTACTAAATATGTAAGTATTTTTTTACCTGTTTGTAGTACGTTTTAAATTTATTTACGGCGTATTAATAATAAGAAATAAATAAAGAGTAATACTAACTTTCATTTTTATGCTACGCGTATTTTTATTTAGATCACTGTGTAGTAGATAAGTATCTAATTATGTTACTCAACCACACTTAAGCCACTGAGGCTGGACTCGACTAACGTTTTTATTCCGGGAATAACGCTTATTCTCGGATACTAATATCAAAATAGTATAGCGTTTTGGACATCAGTATCCGAGAGTAAGCGTTATTCCCCAAATAAAAACGTCGAGCCTGAATGGATTTACATTATGCCCCTACCTCACGCTCGGCGAGTGAAGGAGAGCCTGAAAGTCGAGCTATACGTTAGTGAGATGCAAATATTTCCATCTTAACTTATAGCTCCGACCCTCAGGCTCGCCTTCACTCGCTGAGCGTCTTGATATGGGCATGACAATTGCTATTCCCAGATATTTCAAAAAGTGTGTCCAGCCAGATCGCCACAGTTTGTGCAAGTATTTTAAATAGGCAACTTATAGGCAACAATTTTTTGGATTATCATCCTCTTTGGCTGTCGGTGGCTGATTGGCGCTAAGCCCATGCCATGCACCGCGGCAAAAAAGAAAGGAGCTGTCAGGGCGGCACTTCTTAAATTTATCGGCGGACGTATATTATATTGTGAATTGTGCTGTGTAAATAAAAAACATTGTAAATAGTGTTATCTAGTACTAATGATAAATAACGGACATTATTTAGTGTAATATGTAATAGCAAGTGGCGGTGCGGACTTTGCGGCTATACGGACGGGCTAAGCGAGCGCTTATCGAAGTCGGCTTCCTTGAGGTTTGTGGTTCATAAATTGTTGTTTAGTTTTAATGCTGCATAGAAACGAATAACCACGGCCTTGGTGACAGTCACTATATATCGAAGGTTTTAATGAACACAGTTATTGTATACACCAGTGCAGGAGCGTTTAGCGAATAGTGCGCAAGGGGCGCATTCGCCAGATCTGGACAGACCTTTACAAATTTATATCCAACTTGCATAATACCTATACCTATTCTACGTGGGCGGAGCTGCGGGCGGTCGCTAGTTTTTAATGTACATTGATATTACATTAATGAAAGAATCCGCCGTATTTTTGTACCGATGATTATGATAACTCGTGAGGAGTATTTTTGTAACCAAAACGTCTACAAGGCACAAATAAAGATAAAACCACCATACCATTTTTTTAGTCTTGTGCCTTCATTTTGCATTGGTGTTTTTAATTTTTTTGTTAACCAGACAACAGTATGTAGGTATATATTTTTTTATTCCTCCTTCTACTTCATTCGCCCGTGGACATTCAAGTTGGTTATGAAAAAAAAACTAAAAAACACGCTTTAAAAAAATAAAAATAAAAAGTAAAAATAAATTAATAAATTTCAATTCACTATTCTTATAGTGCAGTAAAAAATCTTAATAAGCAATTATTATATTGTTATAACCAGATCAAAATTTGTAAACAATTCTAAATATTGATAAAATAAATAATAATAGTTTAAAATATTTTATTGTAAAAAAAGCGTGGGGTGCATGGTGTCAATTGTCAAGGATTATCATTTTGATAACATCTTAAAAAGCACCCCACGCTTTTTTTACAATAAAATATTTTAAACTATTATTATTCATTTTATCAATATTTAGAATTGTTTACAAATTTTGATCTGGTTATAACAATATAATAATTGCTTATTAAGATTTTTTACTGCACTATAAGAATAGTGAATTGAAATTTATTAATTTATTTTTACTTTTTATTTTTATTTTTTTAAAGCGTGTTTTTTAGTTTTTTTAAACTATTATTTATTTTCTATTTTTTAGTTGCATTTTTTTTACAGTGACAGTTTCCATGTGCTAAAAAGAGACCCCCCAACCCCCTAAACCCAACCCCCCAACATCCCCCAACCCATTTCCCCAACCCCCCCAAACACCTAACCCCAACCCCCACCCCATTTCCTCAAACTTCCCCCAAACCCCTATCCCCAACCCCCCTTACCCCCCAACCCCAACCCCCTAAAACCCCAACCCCGAACCCCCCTTACCCCCTCCCCATTTCCCACAACCCCCCCAACCTCCCTAACCCACGAACCCCTCCAACACCCCACACCCTTAACCCCAACCCCTTAAACCCCCTTCCCCTCCCATTTCCCTTCAACCCCCCACCCCTCCACCTACCCCCCTTCCAGCTCCATCATCAAACCCTTGTTACCATCTAGGCCTCTTACCCCCTCCCCATTTTCCACAACCCCCAAAATCCCTAACCCCCGAACCCCCAAACACCCCCACCCTATTTTCCCCAAACCCCCCCTAACCCCCCCACCCCCTAACCCCAACCGCCACACCCTTACCCTCAACCCTCTAAACCCCCGACCCCCTTACCCCCACCCCATTCCCCCCCCCCCCCCCCCGCCACCTGCCCCCCTTCCAGCTCCATCATCAGACCCTTGTTACCATCTAGGACCAAAGTACTCGTCAAAACGAATCAAACGAGCCCAAACTCGGTGGGGTTGTGTCGTTTTATTGTGGAGTGCCTTTGGCCATCTTCCAGCTCCATCATCAGACCCTGGTTACCATCTGGGATCAAAGTGCTCGTCAAGACGAATCAAACGAGCCCAACTCGATGGGGTTGTGTCGTTTTATTGTGGAGTGCCTTTGGCCATCTTCCAGCTCCATCATCAGACCCTGGTTACCATATGGGATCAAAGTGCTCGTCAAGACGAATCAAACGAGCCCAAACTCGATGGGGTTGTGTCGTTTTACTGTGGAGTGCCTTTGGCCATCTTCCAGCTCCATCATCAGACCCTGGTTACCATATGGGATCAAAGTGCTCGTCAAGACAAATCAAACGAGCCCAAACTCGATGGGGTTGTGTCGTTTTATTGTGGAGTGCCTTTGGCCATCTTCCAGCTCCATCATCAGACCCTGGTTACCATCTGAGATCAAAGTGCTCGTCAAGACGAATCAAACGAGCCCTAACTCGACGGGATTGTGTTATTTTATTACATAGTTCCTATGGCCACCATCCAGCTCCATCATCAGATCAGCTCCATGTTACAATAATATTGCATTGTCATCCAATTTACACATATGTGCAAAATTTCAGCTCAATCGGAAACCGGGAAGTGGGTGAAAATTATGCTCAAAGATTCCGTTACATACATACAGTGGTGGTCATACAATTAAGAACGATTTGAAGTTTCCGATTTTTTTTTATCTAAATCATGTCAAATGTCTAGTTGTGTTCCTTCTTAGAAGTAACAAGTTATGTTATAAAATAGCCACATGGATAGAGCAAACGGGATTAAGAATAATAGTGTATAATTGCTAACATTTTTTTTTACAATTTTATTTGTTCTCTATACTAATAAATTCAAATAGTAATGAAGCTGGACAAATAATTAAGAACGATTTATTAAACTGCTCGAGAGTTGTTTTATATGAAACTTAGATTAAATAAATCATATTAATGTGAAGTTGGTATAGAAAAAAAAAGCAATTTAATACATTTGAATTAAAATTAATAGTTAGTAGCATGTCCACGGCTTTTAATTACGGCTTTACACCGGCGAGGCATTGAATCTATCAATTTTTGACATTTCGCAAGAGAAATAGAGTTCCATTCTTCTAAGAAAACGTCGTACAGCTCTCTCAAATTGCCACACTGTCGATATGAAACCTTTTTCTTGACTTCGCACCAATGATGCTCTATTGGGTTAAGATCTGGGCTGTTGGCTGGCCAATCTAAGACAGAAACTGATTGTGATGTGAGGAATTCCTTAACGGTGCGTGCAGTATGCTTTGGATCATTGTCGTGCTGGAATGTCCAAATAACCGGAAGCACGTCTTCGGCATATGGTAACATTGTTTCTTGCAGTATATTTTTGTATTGGAATTGATCCATGTTTCCTTCTATCAGCCTAACAGGTCCAACGCCATGTCCAGAAAAGCACCCCCAAATTTTCACATTTCCCCCGCCATGCTTTAATGTCACTTTTGTGTACTTTGGGTCGAATGCTTTATTCGGAGGGCGTCGTACATATCGTTTTCCATCAGAACATACCCTATTTATTTTTGTCTCGTCAGAAAAAAGAACGTTTTTCCACTGTCTGACTGTCCAGTTTTCATACCTTCTTGCAAATGCAAGTCGGGCTTGCCTATGACATCGTTTCAACATAGGCACCTTCCTTGCTATCCTTCCGTTCAACTTATTTTCTACCAAACGCCTTCGAATAGTGCGTGCAGAGATTGCTGAAGGGTTGTTTTCGCCAAAATATTCTTTTCTCAACTCATTAGACCCTTTAAAAGGATTTTGTTTTGCCAAACGAACGATATTTCGATCATCTCGACGAGATGACTTTCTCTGTCTAGGTCCACGCGGAACGTTTGAAGTAGTTTGATACGTGGAAAAATGCTTTACGGCATGGAAAACCATTGTTTTTGAACATTGCAGATAGTCGGCTATCTTTTTATACGACCAATTCTTCTCGCGAAGTTTTATTATTACTTCTCTTGTAGATTTATCACAACTTTTATTTTTCCCCATTGTTTTTATACGAAGTAATCACTTTTAAGACTTTAACAGCACGAAGTGGCGCCAAAATTATACGAATAATAATCTACAACCACAGAGCCACACAGTGTTCTCTATTTAAATTTGAAAAAATAATAAACTATTCAGCGTTCTTAATTACGTGACCAGCCAGTAAGTACTAATACTAGGTTCAGATCGAATGTATAAAGTTTCTCTATTAATTTTTTAACCAACTATGTTGCATAAATGAATGTACCGGTAGTACGGAAAAGTTTCGCAATACCGAGAGAAATAAAAAAAATACGGGCAATTAGTTATACTTGTTACTTTGAAAAAATCATCTCAATAAATAATCGTTCTTAATTATATGGCCACAACTGTACATACATACATAGTTAGTTACAACCCAAGCTAATATAAAGCGTGTTAAAAAGGTTACCTTTGTCTTTGTGAAATTGTATTTCGCCATTTTATAGACTTACTAAAACTGATGTTTTTGTACCGATGATTATGATAACTCGTGAGGAGTATTTTTGTAACCAAAACGTCTACAAGGCACAAATAAAGATAAAACCACCATACCATTTTTTTAGTCTTGTGCCTTCATTTTGCATTGGTGTTTTTAATTTTTTTGTTAACCAGACAACAGTATGTAGGTATATATTTTTTTATTCCTCCTTCTACTTCATTCGCCCGTGGACATTCAAGTTGGTTATGAAAAAGGTTACCTTTGTCTTTGTGAAATTGTATTTCGCCATTTTATAGACTTACTAAAACTGATGTTTTAAATATCTTGACTCGTCGTACCTAACCATAAGCAGTGATAGATCATTTCCTAAAATATTAACAATATAGGAATTTCTTTAAACTTGCCCGGGAAGAAAGGCCTCTATATCAAATCCACTCGTAGCTACGACGTCGTATAGAAATTGACTGTCCTCTTATCATTCTTGACGTTACTAAGCTAGAAGTATTTATAAATAAATAAATAAAATAAATAAATATTAGGGGACAATCTTACACAAATCGATCTAGTCCCAAACTAAGCAAAGCTTGTACTATGGGTTCTAGACGACGATAAACATACTTAAATACATAGAAAACATCCATAACTCAGGAACAAATATTCGTGTTCATCACACAAATAAATGCCCTTACCGGGATTTGAACCCAGGACCTCTTGCTTCGTAGGCAGGGTCACTACCAACTAGGCTAAGCGGTCGTTATATTCTTATAACCATTCACCGTAAATTGAAATTAAGATATTGTGGAGATGGTGAAAGCGGCACTACAACTGGGCTACTGCGTACTTTTAGAGGCTGATTTTCAAAGTCATTCTGCGACGACAACTACTCTTAGCGGCATATTTGTAAACGGTATATTATTTGTAAACGGCATGAGGCTGACATGATCACCTGGAGTGTTCAAAGCCTCGACAAAAATCAGAAAAAAAAAATATAAACGGGTCACATTCAATATGAATACGCTACTTCAATAATCTATACATGTTAAAACAAAAGTCCTGATTGATTGACTGATTCTTTGAATCGTTGCTCGTGATATCTGTTGATTTCATGTTTTTTTTTATGTACAATAAAGAGTTTTACATACTATTACGTACATTCTGACTCACTGACTGACTTAACAACACCCAGCCCAAACCCTTGGTCCCAGAAGGCTGAAATTTGGCATAGAACGATTGCGATTAAGGCAAGCTATAAGGACGAATTTGTTGAAAGTCCCACGGGGCAGGAAGTAAACGGGATTTATATGCTCGATTAAGAGTCACTAGACCTAATTAAATATAACAATAAAAAACTATATTCAGGATTTTTGGAAATTTATCCACAGATAAATCTTTTGCTCGAGCGTATACGTATACGACGTAAATAATAATAATAACTTATTGTTACGAGCTACAAGTAGAAAATCGTTAAATTAAATACATTTTGATGGAGAGAAAGGCTATAAATAACTTGACTTATGTAATCATTGACAAGACAGCCTCTAGATGCCTAGTGTACTTTTTGCATTTGCTTGCAACATTCTGTGATAGACAGTCATATGTTTATGCATTCGACAAGATAGCTCTGAACGCCTGTTATGCTGTGTGCACAAAACTGTATAGTCGGGGTAGGAAAATCTTCGTCAGTTATTAAATTGATTCCTTTAGACTCTTAGTGCCTGTATAATTCCCGTTCCCATGTAAAATCCGGTAAAATACATATATTATGTCACTCGCGGAACTGAGACGAATCTAATTACACCTCCCACTTCAAAATACATTGAGCTTTGAGTCTTTTAGGCTGCAGGGCGTGCCAAAGAATGATACATACATAAATACATACTACATACCTACGCTCGAAAAACATAACCCTCCTTTGACAGTCGGGTGAAAATAGGATAGGAAACTTCAATGCGATATTCTCTTTAGTTTAAAATAAAGTTTTGAACTTTTGACAGGACTGACAAATGCCTTCGTGCAAGCAAATGTCAACTTTAAGGGGACGAACCTTTCTTTACCCCGACTGTACAACAAATTAGCGGAGACTATACTTCGTTTTTTTAGCATTAGAAATAAGGTAAACAATCTTGACGAGTCTTTTTGTTGAAAAACGGTTTAAAAAAATTGTAACTTTTACAAGAAAACAAAAGAGTGTAAATAACCATATTTCCTTCCTTACAAATTGTTACATATTTGCTGTCTTATTTTTCAAAAGTGTTTTTCAATAAATGTAGAGAGAGATAATCGCTACGAAATATCGTTAAATGTGTAGCAGGCGCAATCTGCTCGATGTTCGCATCGTTTAAACAAGGCTAAAGTAAACATTTCTGTTGTTAGTTCATTAACAGTTCCGTTATTTGCACTAAGGAATAGCGCTGTATGACTAGGCGGTAGGTAGGTACATTGTTAATAATGTACTCGTATAGTTGACCAGGTAAGTGCTTTACCGTTTTTAATGACAGTTACACACATTAAGGCTGATTGTCTCATTCGTTTAGGTTCACTTCGTCCACATTCCCACTTTGTTGATATTCCCATTTCGTCCTTTTTCCACTTCATCCACATTCCCATGTCGTCCCCATTCCCAAGACACCCACATTCCATTTATACCGAACGGGATTACTGTGAAATAAAATTCAGCCCATACACACCAGCAAACAACCCTGTAGGTCAGGTCACCAATAGAAACATGAAATAATAGAAATTGTATTTAATTTTGTTTTATTTTACGCGTGTTACAGTTACAGCTAGGAATGTTGACGAAGTGGGAATGCGGACGAAATGGGAATGTTGACTAAGTAGGAATATGGAAGAAATGGGAATGTTGACAACAAAGGAAGTGGACGATTCGGGAATTGATTGTGGACGAAATGGGGTTGTTGACGATCTAGGAAGTTGACAAAATGGGAATGTGGGCGAAGTGAATTTGAACCTAAACGGTCACATTGACTTGTGAGTGAAAATAGCCTTTGAGGTTTTAAGCCGTACAACTGACATTGAACCTTGCCCTTGGGATGGTAAAGGAATTTCTTGGTCGACTATACCAACATTGTACTATGTAGGTAGAGGTAACGCCACCAGAGTTGAGGCCACGCACACAACCACATCTCATGTAATGACAGCGGGATTTTGACGTTGTGTTGACGTTTAACGACAACACAACGTCAAAATCCCGCTGTCATTACATGAGATGTGGTTGTGTGCATGGCCTCAACTCTGGTGGCGTTACCTATATTTATTTAGCGCAACAAGCTTGGATTTGTGTTAAATTATGCGAGTCATGAGTACGAATGTAGTAATGAAACTACATAGTTATAATTATTTGAGACCTGATCCTGACTGACTAATGACTAATCCTGACTAATTAATGAGCTTGATAAAGCATTTGTTTTGAAAACTTAAGAAAGAATTAAGAATTCTATAAATGTGGTCGTCCAAATCAAAAGGGACCTTATGGCGGTAACTAGTTTCCGAGATATTAATAAATTTGTAAAATACCTCAAAAAAATCCTTTTTTATTAACTGTATTTTTAAAAAGATGATTGTATTCACTACATGTAGATGTGTTCAGCTTTTCGAAACGTCAATTTTAAAAAGTTTTGTATCCATCTAAAGTTTAGTAAAAAAGGAACCTTATCGCGGCAAGACCTAACAAATCGTTTTTCTTGTAATTCAAACCATATTTATCGACATTTTAATAAATTGCAAAGTAGGTACCTTTATTTAAATACTTAAACTAATTAACTATACTAAGGGATAAGTGTTCATACCTTGTTGTGATAATATAATAAAAAAAAAAAATTTAAGTTATCTTGAATGTTGCACTAAAATATTGATTTTGCATGCTAAAAATAAAAAAAATTGTTTAGTGCCTACCATTAGGGCCCTTTTTTAATTTGTTTGTTCAGTAACTTTACAAGATCATAACTAACAGTTATCATTGATCTCTTAGCTTTATTAGCATCTAAACCAATTATGTATAACCTATTTAGTGATTAAGTGTTGATTTTGTTACTGTCAGATCTCAAAGTTTATAAAAAATAAGAATTCTTGCTAGTAAATAAAAACTATTTTTATTTACATCTAAGGCCTTTCGCAAATCTATGTAATTAGTAGCAATATAAAAACGATAAAAGTTTAGTGAGAAACAGGCGGTTTACTTATTTTTAATACTATTATCGATACTTTGCATCTCATTGATAATGCTTTATGTTGGCGTGGCGGGTCTAGTTCCCACAACAGACAAGTTTATGCAAGGATTGTAAGAATTTCCATTAGTAATAATCATAGTCAATCAAAGTATACCATCAGTTACATAACTTCACACTAAAACATAACTTTTTTGTACAGCATACTTAAATTGCGATTTTCTCGAAACTTATAATTTCGATCAGTGAACTTCAAAAATTCGTAAAAAAATAACGGTAGTGGCTAGAAGGTTGGTTCTTGGGTCTATAGTTCGGTACGTTTATGTAGTTTTCAGTTCTGTAGATAACTCATTTCCGCCATAAGGTCCCTTTTGATTTGGACGACCACAAATTTATACTAAAAAAGTATAATTAAATAAAAAAAATTTTTACTCCATGCTTGCTTATAAAATATGATGATTTGTCAGTTTTAGTCGATGCTGGTTTATTTTGGTAAAGTCTTTTCTATTTAATATTATTGTGTTTGTATGTGTACGTACTTACAAATATTCATTATTTGTATGTGCTTTTTAAATTTTAAGGCACTATTTTGTTTAGGTTCAATTTATAGGTAAGTACTCCGGGTCTCTTTACTTTTCATTGTATGTATCTTGTTTCTGATGGCTTGTCAGTCGTTCAAAGGTTAACTGGAAGGTCTTTTAAGGGATAAGCTCGCCTTTGTACATCTGTTTTTCTTCATATCTGTTAATTTCATGTTTTTTATATGTTTTTTTTGCCGCTTATGACAAAATTTCAACATACATTTGACGCTAAGCGACAATTTTTGTAAAATTAAGAACGATTTTTCACCACTTTCAAATGGTATTATCATCAGTATGTCGTAAAAATGTTGTACTTACCACACTATGCTACTAAAATGATACAATAGGCTCGCGTTTGACCACAATCACTCGCAGTGCGCAATTACGTTCAAACTTTTGCCAATTAACGACAGATTATACGGAACAGTTTAATTTCTTGATAATGTTTCTTTATTTTTAAGCTTTATTTTATACGTAATTGCTTATATTAGCGACACCAAATTTCACAGCAACAAACAATACTTATCACTTAACAGGTAAATTCACTCACTCACGAACTGGGTCTCAATAGACAAATCTCCCGATCAAGGTCCGGCCGCCATATCGCCTTTCAAATCTGCTATCCTGGTACCACAGTTTTGACACACTAAAGTTTGGTTCACTATTCGAAAGTTTCAATTGTTTAAGTTTACTTAATTTTATTATACGGAAGCGGCTCTGATGCGCGTGCGCGGGTCGAGAGCGAGCACCAAAATGTGGAGTATTACCGCGTGCAGCGGTCAGTGACTGTCGTGCGGTGGCAGCCACAGGCGATGGCGTTTCATCATCGAGCCTATACTTTATTAATTATTATGTGTATACTTAGTATATAATAATAAGCCTATAGTAACTCGCGGCACCCCTTGAATCAGTTTTTATACTAAATGTATAGAAGCGTCGCGATCCAAAGCAGACAGAAGATGGTTGGAGATGCGGCCTGGGAAGAAACGATGACGCGGACTGCGCCCCGCCCACCCCCGTCCCACGTCTCTTCTGTGTGGATTGCGCCTAGCTTGCCCGCTCCGACGCCCGCCCCGCTGCCCGCTGGCGTGCAGTTCGCGGCCTTAGGCCCTACGCTAGCTGACGCGGTAACCTGGAACGGACGCCCGTCGCGCGCGCGTCTAATAAGAAATTGTATTAACAGCGTTAAGTGGCGCGGGTGCGTGCGACGGATTTTAGGTAGATTTTTTACGGAGCGAGACCCGCGAGCGTGCGCACGCGGCGGGCGTCCGCGTCAGCTAGCGTAGGCCCTTAGCGAGGTAAAGGAATTACTTGGTCAACTAAATAACATTACCTGTAGATGTAGGTAAAGATATAAATTTAGGAAAAACTACACCGGCGAGTATTATATACGTTGATAGAATACATTTCAATGGTTGCTAGTTTTTTCCATCTTGCTGTCTCTTTGATGTTTTCGTAGGTAGATTAAGCTTAGGTATCCTAGAGCAACATAAAGGCTTTAACGCCCAACATGCGGCTGGTTCCTAACACTTCCGTGACTCTAATCATGCCTTAAGTAACTAATACATTTTTACAATCAAATGGTTGCTACTGTTGCTAGCACGATTTTCTTCATCATCATCATCATCATCGGCGTTTCAGCCGTAGAACGTCCACTGCTGGACAATACTGGACATAGGCCTCCCTAACTAACGCCCAATCATTCCTTGCGTAAGTCTAATAGCTCCTCTACACGTGGGTCATTATATGGTCGGTGCTATGACCCAGCGATGGCTGCAACCACAACCCGACACGATGGCGACGTTCAGTTGTAATCATTATGGGATCTTTGATGTACGGCCGAAAAAGCGACGCCGACGCCATCCAACGACCATCGCACGCGCCATAAGCCATCCGACACCACTACGCCACACGCTGTCCCATCATAGTGGACCACGCGATGGGCCATCGTGTTATGCCAGCATCACATTAGGCGTCTAGCTAGAAGTCATCTTGTCGAAGGATAAACATCACTCCTCTACTTTAGATTGTCGCCAGTATTAAAATTAAAATCAAAGTCAAAGTAAAAATATCTTTATTCCATTTAGGCTATATCACCCTAAGCTCTTATGAATGGCGAAGAATCTACCACCGGTTCGGAAAAACCCTGTTGAAAATAATCCGGCAAGAAACTCAAATAGTATTTTATACAATCGTTGCATAATGAAGGCTCTTAAAGTCGAGTACCGTGTTTAGGCCATGAGGCTTGCCGAGTGGCCTAAGTAAGGTACGAGATTTTAAGAGCTAATTATGTAACTATTGTATACAATACTTTTTGTACGAGTCATCATCATCATCGTCTATCGAGGTACATACATAACCTTTTTCGTCCGCCATTCCATGAAGTTAGTTAGCATAACTCCTGTTGTATAGCTTTTTAGATTTTTCTGGCAACAAGGTAAGCGTTGCTACCTCTGCAATAGTAGTTATCTCCTCTGGAGTAGCGGCGAAACTAATCTCGTCACTGTCACTGATGTTTAATTCGAATTAGGGATCATTTATTTAACACCATCGATTTCGCGTCAAATAACAAACAAAACTTTTAAATTTTCGTAGGCTCACAAAAAAGAACTAATGAGACGTCGTTATAAGACTGTTTCTGATTGGCAAATTACTTCAATTACTAACCAATCAAGTAACAGAAGAAAAAAGTTAGTGTGTTCAAATGGAAGCAAATTTGCCAGATATTTCCAACTTTACATTGGGTGCGTTCCACTAAGCGCTCACGACGCTCAATCGAAGTACTAAGTTCTAATTTTGAAATTATTATAGTCGTCTAGAGCGTTGTATAATAATCATTATAGAGAAAAAAAGGGCGGGAAATCTCGAACTGAGCGCGCGTGTTTTTTCTAGCTCTTAAATTTTATATTATTAATAGTGGTCAGCGTAGTGTAAATAAGGTGCAGATTATCTATTATTTATTGTAAATACTTTTATTTGTGTAGTTTTCTACTTTCTGGTAAGTTTTCAATACTTATTTATATATGGAGGAGCCCGAGGATCCTGGGGGTGGTGTCCCCCAGGTTTATCATACGGTTACAATTAGGTCAATTGAGGAAAAAGATAACGGTATGGACACTGACCATACTGATAGCTCTGTAACATCAGAGAAAAATAGAAAACGGATTTGTCCAACAAGGAAGATATGCCGCCATTGTAACAAAAAAAGGCGCAGTAATAAAACTAGAAATTCAGACTACGTTTTAACTGAAAATGACTGTAATTGTGTTACTAATGATTCAAAAATTAAAGTTCACAATCAACCAATAAATACGATAAATAATATTCCAGTTACAAACTCGCCCTCTCCACCTCAGCCCACAGACACCTTCAGAAAAGTGTATATAAATACCGATTGTTCACCATACATAGTTCATGTACAAAAAATACAAGATACACCCAATGACGGAACCTCCATTCATCCCATTTCTTTTGGAAAGTTCTTAAAAAAGCAATCCTATAATAACATCATTAATGGTAGCGTGAAAAGAATTGGGAGGAATAGAGTCACCTTATCTTTTTCCCATCTTGAGGATGCTAACAAATTTCTGAGTGACAAAAACCTCTTGGAAAGCAAATACAAAGCTTTTATCCCATCTTTTAGTGTCATGAGGATGGGAATAGTTAAAGGTGTTCCGGCCGAGTGGTCCCCAGAAGAGATTATGCTAAACATATCTGTGCCTCTGGGTACAGGAAAAGTGATTAAAGCAAGAAGATTGAATTTTAAAACTATGGTTGATGGGTCAGCCGTTTGGAAACCTTCCCAGACAGTGGTTTTGACATTTGATGGCCAAGTTTTGCCAAAGAGAATATTTATTTGTTACAATGCACTACCTGTTGATTTGTATATATTCCCGACAATCCAATGCTTCAACTGCTGCCGTTATGGCCATACTAAGACTCAATGTAGGTCCAAACCATGCTGTTATAAGTGCGGTCAGAGTCACTCAGGATCTTCATGCAATGTCGAAGAAGACAGTGTTTCTTGCTGTTTATGCACTGGACTACATTTTGCAATAAGCAAACGTTGTCCCGAGTTTGAAAGACAAAAAAGTATCAAATTATCTATGGCACAAAGCTGTTTGTCATATGCAGAAGCATCAAAGCTTCATCATCCTGTCAGTAAGCCTTATGCAGATGTTGTATTAACTACCCCAACATTCTCACAGCCTCAAAGGGATACTAATCATCCCAACCAACAGACTACCCCATCATCACATTCTTACAAAAAAACGGTTTTTCTTAAGCCTCGTAGTATACCTAAAAATCAAAAAGGTTATGATAAAAATGCTCATAACGATCTCATTAAAGACTATGACATGCCTTCTACATCTGGAAATGGTACTGCTATTAATAAAGAAAACACCCTCAATAACCAACCCTCCATTAGTGAGCTCATTCTTCAACTTATTAAATTCTTATCCTCATCAAACATAATACCGAACAACGTTGCAGATATAATTAGTTTTATTTCAAATATTATAAATGTTAATAATGGCCAGCAGAAGCCATATCCTTCAGTGGAACTGCCGCAGCATAAAGAATAAAAAATCAGATTTACTACATTTAATCAATAAATTAGATCCTTTTCTTATAGCTTTAAGTGAAACTTGGCTCAAAGCAGAGTCTTGTTTCAAAATCCCTGGCTATGCATGCCTCCGTGAAGATAGGTCCGACGGACATGGCGGTGTAGCCATCCTTGTTAAAAATTCATTTCATTTCACATATCATCCAATACCATCTCACAGTAGCAACTTCTCTATAATTGCTGCAATTGTAAATAATATATGTATAGTTTCATTGTATATTCCTCATCCTTCATTAGATATACTTAGGGAAATAAAATCCATCTTAGCTTCACTTCCTTCGCCTCTTATCATTTTAGGAGATTTTAATTGCCATCATCAAGCATGGGGATGTAGTAATTCAAGTGACAATGGCGATGAAATCTTAGACATAATTGATTCTCTTAATCTCTGTATACTGAATACTGGTGCACCTACACGCCAGACTGCTCCACATGAAAATACAAGTGCTATTGATTTATCAATTTGCTCTTCTTCAGTTGCTAGTACATTGTCTTGGGAGGTACTCCCATCTACCTATGGTAGTGATCATTTCCCAGTAATAGTATCTTTCCCCATCAAAAATAAACCATTCTTAAAAAGATCTTGTACATTGAAACATGTCATAATTAAAAATAAATGGGACGATTTTAAAAAACAATTGGATATAAAATTCAGTATCCTGCCAGACCTAAGGCACTCTAGTCAAATTCTTGATTCTTCCAACGCGCTTGTCAAAATATTGACTGAAGCAGCAAATGAAGTTTTTCCAGTCAAAAAATCTTCTCATATGCGTATTCCCTGTCCGCCATGGTGGGATCCTGAATGCAGTGTAGCTGTAAAAAGACGAAAAGAAAGCGAGTTAAAATATAGGGATAACATGAACGAGGAAAATTACAACAATTTAGTGGCCATAAATAAAGAAACAAGAAAGTTTTTGAAGAAAAAGAAAGTAGAAAGCTGGAGAAACTTTTGTTCCTCTATATCTCCAAACACGCACACCTCTGAAATTTGGAGGAAAATTAGAATGTTTCGAGGGGCTTTTCTTGACAACACTCCTACGAATCTAGAACCATTAGTAATTGACAAATTCTTAAATAAACTTGCACCTCCGTTTGTCGCAACAATGCCATTGAAAATAGATTCACTTTCATGCGACCGCGATAGTCAACATTTAAACAGGTTATTTTCGCTACCAGAGCTTAAAAGTGTATTATCATATGTAGTTGACTCGGCACCTGGTTGCGATGGTATTCCTTATTCATTTTTAGCCAATTCTAGTGACCAAATTCTATCTTATTACCTCAGCCTTCTTAATTTTATTTTAATTTCAGGTCATATTCCTCCACAATGGAAAACACAGTTGGTGTTGCCATTACCTAAACCAAATAAACCTCGAAACGATTATAATTCGCTCTAATAGCCTTATCGACTGTTTTACTAAAAATATTGGAACATATGATTAAAAATCGTCTAGAGTGGTTTATTGAAACAAAAAAAATACTTTCAAACAATCAATTCGGTTTTCGAAAAAAAAAAAGTACGTCAGATTGTGTTGGTCTACTAGTTTCAGACATATTATTAGCTTTCTCTCAGAAAAAATCAGTGGTAGCTTGTTTTCTAGATATTAATTCAGCATATGACAATGTGAATATAGAGATACTTATAAATAAATTGGTAAAATTGGGTGTTCCGACGCGTCTCATTAACATAGTTTCAGCAATGTTTTATGAAAGGATTATAAAAATAGTCTTTGATTCGGGTACTCTATACAGAACTGCTTGGAAAGGCTTACCACAAGGTTCAGTCTTAAGTCCATTACTCTTTAACGTGTACACTCATGATTTTTCGTCTAATCTAGTACATCCTGTATTAAACATACAATACGCTAATGATTTGGTACTATACTGTGCAGATAGCTGTATCAGTGATGCATGCGCAGTATTAAATTGCAATCTGGAAAAACTGAAGGGCTACTTAGACGCAAACGGTCTGGAGCTATCAGTTGCCAAAACAACAGCGGTTTTATTTTCAACCAGAACAAGGAGATGTGATTCTACATTAGTTTACGGCGGTTCACAAATTCCATTTAGTAATGAGGCTAAATATCTAGGTGTAGTTCTAGATAGTAGACTCTCAGCCAAACCTCATTGTGTATATGTTAAAAACAGATGTGAGCGATCTTTAAACATTTTAAGATGTCTCGCTGGAGTTTGGTGGGGTAGTCACCCATTCTACTTGAAATTGGTATACAATGCTGTCATTCGAAGCGTATTAGATTACGGTTCTTTTTTACTTCGTCCAGGTACAGATACTGCATTTAAAATTCTTAATACTATCCAAAATAAGGCTTTGAGAATAATACTGGGAGCTATGAAGACTAGTCCTGTCAATGCCATGCAGGTAGAATGTGTTGACCCACCGTTACATTTACGTCAGCAGTTCCTAGCAGATAGATTTATTTTCCGTTCCATGCAATTTCTAAATCATCCCATAGAATCTAAATTAGCTTCTCTACACAAAGAAATAGAATCATCCGTATACTGGCGCAATAAAAATCCTCCTTTTATAATCAATAGCTACTTAAAAATTTTACCTCTTTCAAGTTCTACCCATCGTTATACAACTCTTCCTTTATATAGCGTTAAGTTTGAAGTTTTATTACTTAATCCAACAGTTTTTCTCGACATAGGCATTATTAAACATAGTTCAGATGCAAAACCATCATTTAATTATTTGCTTGGTGTCAATTGGTCTGGATGGCATCATATCTACACAGACGCGTCTAAACCCACAAAAACTAGCTGTGTTGGTATTGGCGTTTATCACCACCAGTTCAATATTGTACAAAAAATAAAACTTCCTCCAGAATCCTCAGTTTTTACTGGTGAAGCTTATGGACTATTTAAAGCAGTCGAATATGCTCATATGTTGAAATTAAGCAAAGTTGTAATTATTTCTGACTCAAAAAGTAGCCTACAAGCATTATTGCATCCTCCATTTAGATTAAAAAATATATATCCCATTTTCTTTTACACTAGATCTTTATTACACGAGTGCAGCATCATAGGTCTGGAAATTCAGTTCGTTTGGGTGCCAAGCCATTCCGGGATTTATGGAAATGAGAGGGCCGACCACCTGGCTCTCGAAGCTGTACATTCTGGCGATCTTTTCCCATATAAAAATTACTCTCATGATCTCCTAGCCCTACCTAAAATATATTTACAGTATTCTTGGGAGTTCTTTTGGTTATGGAGTGCTTTAGAGACTGGAACTTATTATTATAATTTACAAACAGAAATTCCACTAAAACCATGGTTTTACAATTCAAAATTAGATAGAAGAGAAATATCTGTATTGACTCGGATGAGATTAGGCCATACGTGTGCGCCCTCTCATCTTTTTAGGTTTAATATAATAAATAGTGAAGCGTGTGAATGTGGAGCTGCAGTTGGGGACTTAAATCATATTTTCCTATCCTGCCCATTACATGACAGAACTTTATTTATTGAATCGTTGATAGCCCAGAATATACCTCTCCCTACAAACATATCTTCTTTGCTTACTTTTCCCAGTATATATAATTCAATAGCATCCTTTATCTCCAAAAATAATATAAAAATATAATAGTTATTAAATTTATGTAATTATATTTTTATTACCTATGCTACCTACTCTGACTGTCCTTTTTCCAAATTGCGTTCCCCAACTATCCTTTTTCCGCGTCCAATTTCCCTAACTTGATAAATGGCTAAGGGCAACACTAAGCCCAAGTCCAAAACAAAAAAAAAAAAAAAAAAAAAAAAAAAAAAAACATTATAGATGAGTCCGAAGTGCCATAGACTATCCAAGATTAAAAAGTATGTGATTGCAATTTTGTCTATAAACACATAATTGACAGATTAAAATCAACGAGTAGAAAAAAGTTTTTTTTTAAACAGTATTACAATGTTATTTAATTACATACTCATACATCTAAAATATGACTACCTATTATAGGTAGTTATAATAACTCTATTTAGTTGAGACCTAATCCGGTCTTCTTCCCGGGGCCTTCGTACGCTTAGAATGAAACTGACTCTATTCGAATTATTCTCATTTCAAAACTAAACCTAATTTTCTTTCTTCACAAAGATTGTTTTTGAAATGAGTATTTGTCGATCACTTTATTACCCCAACTACTTAGTTAATTAGGTAATAATAAGGGTCAATGCCTGTGGCAGAAAATCTTGCCGACATTTTTACTTTGTTTGTAAAGCCTGACCAAAAATATATGACTATTGTCAAGAGGGCGCTATTGTTCTTATTTATGTGGCAACAATGACATCTTGACTTGTCTACAACGTTTAAACTGTCAGTCAAATTGAAATTTCAAACAATGTAAACAAACATTGTATTTAAAATGTCTTTAATTTCCATTTTCCCTCATCAAATACTGCTAAATCCGTGTGTTATTTAATCAATACTTACCACAACACTATCCTAAAACATTAAAACAATAAACAAGTGTTAGAATATGGATATTTCATTAAATGGTTTATTTACATTGTTCACAATTTCAATTGACAGCGATTTTACGTGTCGTTTTGGTGTACGAATTTTCGTGGGAAAATTTTATTGTGTTTTTGCTTAAAAAATGTCTGATATCAGTGAATGCGAAGAAAATTTGATTCCGCCCGATATTTTAGATGCGGCGAAGGAAATGACTCATAATTGATTACCAGCATCTGTGATCTATAATTATCTGTAGAATCTCTCTCTCGTCTCGCTCTGCGCTAGAGACTATAACGAAAACTTTTCTCCTAACTGTATTTCTTTCTATAAATTAATAAATACTTAAGTTAAACAGTGAAGTGTTGTAATTATTCATCTCATCAACTCGACGACTCCGTGGAAGACGTGATCACGCAACTTAGGCTTACTACGCCGTTCGACCGGCAATAGCCCCACATGGCAACCGCCAAAAGTTTTCTAATTGTACTCTATATTATTGTTTTGACAAATAGAATGCATAGGCCGTCTGTTTGGTAGGTAAATAAATAAGTAATTTGAAATTTTGGTCTGTGCCAGTAAGATTTCCTTGCGGAAAGATAACATTACGTGTCGGCTGCCTTGTCGATGGTTTGAACTGTGTTAAATATGTGTATTGTATTGGAATGGGCGGTCACTGAACTGTGTCGAATGGATCACCTCACGTTACGAGCGTCTTGACACTGTCATGTCATTGGGTCTCGGTCAGTGGCACGCGAGGTGAAAGCTTTGCCTAAAAAGCTCCAACACTCCGCGCGACCGGCGGCAGCGGCGAGCGTTTTATCAGTTCATTGCGTGTGCTGCCAGATAATCACTGTGCGGCGAGCGTCTCGGCCGCGCAATGAACGAAGAAAACGTCCGCGGCTGCCGCCGATTGCGCCATTACATTAGGTACAGCGGCGCGGCAAACATTTTCTCTGTTCATTGCGCAGCCGACACGCTCGCCGCACAGTGGTTGCCGGCGGCATACGCAATGAACTGATAAAAAGGTCGGTCACACGAATTTTGTGGCCAGCCTACTACGAAATTCGATTTTCGAAGTATCGAACTTCGTGTCGCGCGATATTTTCCCTAAATAATTTTTTCCAGATAGCAAATTTTCCATTCGCATTTTTTCCCAAACGCTTTTTTTCTCACTTTAGTTTTTTACTAAAGCTTTTTTCACAGTAGCGTTTTTTTTTCAATTTAAATTGACACAGAAACCAACACAGAAAGCAGTCCTTGAAAACAAGGGGTTCCGTCGAATTAACTCAAATATTGCAGATTTATTTTAGATTTTTTTTTTTTAATGAAAAAAAAACAAATGCCTGTATTAAAGTTAATAGCAAAGTAAATTTTCACTAACGCCTGTTGCTTACGTTAAAGCAATATGTTTCAGAACGCCATGTTCTGAGTCAATCTTTACAGGCTTTGGGACTGTCATTAGAAACTGGGTTTGCTTTTATTAAGTCGTTCCGTGCAAGTGGCATAAAATAACCATGCTGATACGTAATGACGACGTAATGACGTAATATTTTGTGACATAACATTTACAATTAGTTTACGTAAGTCTCATCTTAATTTTGTTATTTTGGGTTGGTCGGAACGGAAAGGCGAGTATTTCAGATGCATTTTGATACGGAAAAGATGTGATGGGTAGATACATTTATTTACGTAGGTAATACGATTACTCTTTCAACTGGTAACGTAAAGGGCTGGGGGCTAGATTTCTCAACGAATAAGCATTATTCATCAGTTGCTCAGGGGCTATCCATAAATTACGTCACACCAATTTCGATCAATTTGGACCCCCCCCCCCCCTCTTGTCACACTTATTACTATGTAAATCGCCATTATTTTGGTCTAGTCTGTGATCAGCTCTAGTAGTGTGTGATCGCTTGACTCCCCCTTCCTCCTAAATGTGTGACGTCATTTATGGATGGCCCCTCATATGAGATACTAATCTAACTACTAATGTCTGGAGGAATTATAACTATGAGATATTGGTGATTTATAGGATCTTATGTTTTAATAATTGGTCATGGATTATGTTATGTTCTTTTGGGATATTTTATTTGGCAAATATTAATTATAATCTAAAGACGCAACAGTTTATTGGCACTATGTATACATACTCAATTACCCCTAAGACATGCCTAAGACATAATTATTAAAATAGGATAATACACGAGTCACTCATTAGTAGTAGAGATATGCCCGACTGTTTCGAACCAGTCCGTGGTCCTTTCTAGCGATTTGTGTGCGAGCAAAAGGCTTATATTATGCGTTCAAAGGACTACCTATGTGAAATTCAGCAAAACGCTTATATGCGTTAAAGGGACTGTGAAATAGTCAGCATTGCGCTTATATGCCTTCAATCTTTGTGTAAAAGTTAGCATAACACCTATATGGGCCCAAGCATTGTGTAAAAGTTAGCAAAGCGCATAATGCTTTCAATCTTTGTGTAAAAGTTAGCATAACACCTATATGGGTCCAAGCATTGTGCAAAAGTACGCAAAAGCTTATCGGTGTATAATTGGTGGCATTCAAAGGTCAGTTTCACAAAAAAAGTTACAGTCATTGTTTTTCCCGTTCCCGTGGAGTCTTCATTATGGCTTCAAGGCACCGTATGAATATCAACAAAACGCTTAAGTAGGTAGGTATATGCTTTCAAGGGACTGCATGAGTTCAGAAAGTTAAACTTAGCTCGTTATTCTGCTCGTGGCTTCACAGTATATCTTAATATATAAAAGAAGAAACTGACTGACTGACTGATTGACTGACTGACTGACTGACTGACATATCAACGCACAGCCCAAACCACTAGGCCTAGAGATTCCAAATTTGGCACGTAGGTTCCTTATAAGGTCTAGGGGTGCACTAAGAAAGGATTTTTCAAAATTCACGCCCAAAGGGGGTGAAACGGGGGTCCAAATTTTGTATAGGGAAACAAGAGTAGTTCGACTATTTTATTCGAAACTTCACAAAAGTACTCCTAATGCTAAATCAGTAAACACATGTTTCAGGTTTTTTGAGAATTCAACCGCTATAAGGGGGGAAAGGGGTAACAAAGTCTGAAAATCAACATGGATGTTGTTTCTATGGTTTATCGGGTAGCTGGTTATGAAAACAACAACGGTTTTAAAATCCGACGTGGCGGACGTAAAATACCATCTCCCTGGATGGGGTGCGATGGGGTTGAAATCTTAATATATAAAAGAAGAAACTGACTGACTGACTGACTGACTGACATATCAACGCACAGCCCAAACCGCTGGGCCTAGAGATTATAAATTTGGCATGTAGGTTCCTTATAAGGTCTAGGGGTGCACTAAGAAAGGATTTTTCAAAATTCACTCCCTAAGGGGGTGAAAAGGGGGTTCAAAGTTTGTATGGGGAAACAAGATTAGTTCGACTATTTTATTTGAAACTTCACAGAAGTACTCCTAATGATAAATGAGTAAACACGTGTTTCAGGTTTTTTGAAAATTCAACCCCTAAAAGGGGGAAAGGGGTAACAAAGTCTGAAAATCAACACGGGTGTTGTTTCTATGGTTTATCGGGTCGCTGGTTATGAAAACAAAAACGGTTTTAAAATCCGATGTGGCATACGTAAAATACCATCTCCCTGGATGGGGTGCGATGGGGTTGAAATGTCTAAATATCTATATGGGTGTCGTTTGGTTTTGCCCAAACCACTGGACCTAGAGACTTGAAATTTTGCACATAGATACCTTATACAATCTAGGCATCCACTAAGGAAGGATTTTTGGGAATTCTCACGGGAACGGGAAAAAACGGGATTTATATATTCGATTCCGAGTGACCCTATCTCAGTAACTATAATAACTAGACTCTTCAAATTTGATAAACAAGTAGGTATTACATTAGTTAAAACATTAATTTCAGGATTTTTCAAAATTCCCACGGGATAAGGAAAAAACGGGATTATTCGTTTAACTGATCGTAGAAAGCTGAAATTCGGCATATAGGTTGCTTGGGGAGTGTAAAGGACCATTGAGAGAGGATTTTTTGAAATTCCCACGGGAACGGGAATAAACGGGATTTTTCGTTTTACTGGTCGTAGAAAGCTGAACTTTGGCAAGTGGGTTCCTTGGGGAGTGTAGGGGAGCATTAAGAAAGCATTTCCCGGAATTCTTACGGGAACGGGAAAAAACGGGATTTTGCGTTTTACTGGTTGTAGAAAGGTAAAATTTCAAAATTCAAAAGTTTATACTGTAAGTAGGTCACAAAAGGCTCTTTAACCGACTTCAGAAAAGGAGGAGGTTATGCATTCCACTGTATGTATTTTTTTTACGTAGGTATGTTCACCGATTTTTCGGTCAATTGTGAACCGATTTAAAACATTATTTTTTTATTCGAAGGAATATAATATTGTTCTGAGATGATCCCATTGTCACCAAATCAGGATCTGATGACGGGATCTCAGGGAAATCGAGGTGAACCTTCAAATTTTGTAGGCACGCATTAAGTTTTTCATATATTTTCTCAAACTATTTAAGTGTTTGCGTCTGGTAGACATCATTTCATGTTGATGAGCTGATGATGGAAGGTGAAAATCCTTAACGGTTAGGAGTTGAGAATATTTTTTCAAATATTATAGGTATGTATAGACCGATAGTTGTATTTTCTCAGGTTATCCAGGTGAGCTGATGATGGAAGGTTAAATTCCTTAACGGTTAAGTGTTATAGGAAATTTCTTTAAATATCATATGCACGTATAGACCTTTAGTTGTATTCTTTCTGGTTATTCAGAGTTTTAGTGCCCGCTTCCGAATTAGTGAAAAACATTGTATATAAAGAAATACTATAAACGACCGTATCTACCTGAAGTTTAGTCGTGCTTGCTTGTACGCTTACTTGCACGCTTTCTTGCACGCTTGCTTGCTTGCGTGCATGCATGCTTACTTGCATCTTGCTTGCATGCTTGCTTGCATGCTTGCATGCTTTCTTGCTTGCCTGTATGCTTGCTTGCTTGATATCTTGGTTCTTTGGAATACTTATGGTACACGTGAGCGAAGCCGCGGGCAAAAGCTAGTGTACCTATAGAATCAAACGCTGCGAACTTGTCGACATTATTATTAATAGGTATATACCTAGATTCTGTACTTACGTAACCTGGCTAGGAGCCTGCTAGAATGCCTTGACCGAGCTCTTTAATTTGAAGTGATTGAGTGCAGATACATAGTTAGCGCTATGCCACTAGTAGGTACTAACGCACTTGCTAATCTGCACGCACTTGGATCGTTACAGATGAACTGCATACCAACTGCAGGGTAACTGCCGACTGCCCATACATTTTCCTTTGCAGTCTGCAAAACTGCACGCAAACTGCTCGCTAGCTGCGACTGAAATGTATGGGCAGTCGGCAGTCAGCAGTCAGCAGTCGGCAGTCGGCAGTTACTTTACAGTTAGATTGCAGTTTTGCAGCCCATTTGTAACGGCCTTAGGGCTTGATATGACTTCTTTTATTCAACATCCACGAAAAATTAATGGACTTCCGAATTGAAGATTTCATAAAATTGCACGGTAGTAGGTAATAGTAATAGTCTACCAAGATATCCCTTTACCACCCTGGAATTCAATGTCAGTTGTACAGTCGAGGGCATAAATATCTATACAGGCATCGCGTTAAATACACGTAAACACCAACCTTATGATTAGTGTCATAGAGGTGTATAGATATTTTTAACGTCTTGGTAACGTAGGTGTATATTCAAAAACCTTTGATTACACGTCAATGAAACAATCAGCCGTATTGTTTTTCTTCTGATGATGTAGGAACTATCATAAAAAATGGTACATCACTGGGTTTACTATATATACCTACTTATACATATGTAAGCAGCTTCATACGATTTTTATATTATTTACTAACTAGGTTTTACCAGTGGATTTGCATGCGTGAACCCATTAGTTCTGTTGCAAATCCGGGATTTTTCTGAATTACAGGGAGTTTAAAAAAATGCCCCGGAAACCACTCAAGAATTCCGCTGTTAGCGTCATTTACATTGTATCCAGAATACTTTTTGCTAATTTCATGGCTGTGGACTTCGATTATCGATTCGATTCGAAGATTTATTAGAAAAGAAATCCTGTAGTGAAATAAACGGATAACTCACATTTTAAATCGAGTTTAGCTCGACATATTTCAGACCCTTCCTTTTGGCGTGTGCTCTGAGAGGAAGGGCTACGAATTAGTCCGAAACAGACGAGCTAAACTCGATTTAAGACGTGAGTCATTTTGAGTGTAGGTACCTCACG
The DNA here is from genome assembly GCA_947563465.1 of Archips xylosteana. Classification (NCBI taxonomy): domain Eukaryota; kingdom Metazoa; phylum Arthropoda; class Insecta; order Lepidoptera; family Tortricidae; genus Archips; species Archips xylosteana. Next base: position 17,297,888 of record OX387360.1, read on the forward strand.
GTAGTTTTAGTTAAAAAAGAAACCCTACTTCTGATTTAGCAAAATGTAATTAGCAAAAAAAAAATTATTGTAATGATTCGCTTTGTCTTTTACTGTGAACATAATGATGTCCGAAAACTTAAGATTTACCTCAAATAATGTAAAATAGGTACTTACCATAATTTATGTTGGTACCCGTTGGTAATTTAGTGCGGTGGCGAGTGAAAGTACAGCAGTACGGTTGCATCACGAAGTCGAAAATAAAATTATGTAGGTACTTATGTAATTTTACTATCATTTGCTGTTAGCTTCTTTCATCATCATCATCATCATCATTTCAGCCGAAAGACGTCCACTGCTGAACATAGGCCTTCCACCAAGGCTCGCCAAACAAATCGGTCCCCCGCCATCCGCATCCAACGCAAGGTTCTCGAGTGGCATCCGCGGACCGGAAGACGCAGTGTAGGTAGGCCTCGAACAATATGGAGCGACGACCTGTATGCTTAGTATAAGTTTTTACTTCACGAAATACTTCTCGATCGCGTTTTCGTAAAAAAATCAATTACTAGGGAAACATGGACAGCGTCTCCGCGCGCGCGCGTCCATGTTTCCGTAGAATTGATATTTTTACGTAAACGCGATCGAGAAGTATTTTAGTGAAGTTAAACTTATACTAAGCGTACTGGTTTTCCGAGATTGAAACTGTCCTGTGTCTAAGAGTCTCAAATTATCTCCATAACAAAATTTCACGTAAATTTGTTCAGCGGTTAAGGCGTAAAGAGGTAACAGACAGTCGGGGTCGCTTTTATAATAGCATAAGTAGGTACGGATTAAATTCTGAAATATTTAAATAAATATCCTTTAATATTTTTAACTTCTAACGCTAAATAGGCAAGGGAGTGGCATCCCATAGACATCATGTATGGATCTGCGCTAGGCAGAGTTGGACAGGGATAAATACATAGATATAATACTGTGAAGAAAGTGTACCTGGCTTTCACTGCGTCGCTTCTCGCAGGGCCCTGCTTGCATCCACGGCGCTCTTCAGCTCGATCCACTTTTGGGTTGGTGTATGGGTGTGTGTGTGTATGTTTATAAGGTATATAAAGCCCGAAAACCGTACTTTGGTATTTAATTATGCGCACTAGCACTCGGCGCGTACCGACCGAATCTCGAGAGCTTTAGAACTGTCACCTTGACAGGTCAGAAGAGTATTTCTGAAGGATACACTGAGAGGTGTATTTTCCTATCAAGGTTGAAAACCGAACAATCAACTAAGTCGATTTTTCTGTATTAAGAGGCCATACAGCAAGTATTGTACGGTCAGGGATTTTAATTGTTGAGCAACTTACCACTTTTCATGTAATGTAAATCAGTATACGAGTATAAGCGGCTAAACCCGATATGCATTACATGGCTGAAACACGAACAGTGGCAAGTGGTTCATCAATTAAAGTCCGTGACCGTACAAGTTTTTACGCTGCCTCAAACACATAATCTTAAATGTCTACTAGCTCTCGGAGCTATGGCTCGAAACATAAGTTGCGAGCTAAAGTTATTATTTGATTTATGTATAAAAAATAAAAGTTATAGACAAGAACGAATAGTCTCTGATACCAGGAGATCATAGCCCAGAACAGGTTTCCCGATCCGCGAGCGCCGGTCAAGGTGCCGGCCTCGAGCGAGACACACGCTCTACTCGACTTATAGAACGTAATAAAATTATGTTACACAATATTCGCGGGCTTTTTCCCACTCTAAGAACTATGAAAATGGTCTGATTCCACTTCGCTACGCTTCCGTTTTGGGTTAATCTTTGCAAATATTTGAAAATTATTTCAGGCCTTGAAGGTAGGACATACGTCTATGTCTGTATAAAAATATTTTTATACACCAAGCCAAGGCTCAAGGTAGCCTTTTAGCATTAATTGTTTAGCTACTACTAGGGCCATCTAGTCATCACATAAGAAACTAATTAGGGTGAGTGGGGGTAAGATGAAAAGCAGTGTAAGATGAAAAACACTTGGGTGCTACGAGTAGTTTTTCATCTTACACTGCTTTTCATCTTACCCCCACTCACTATACTACATCCTGCATCGCACTATCGAAGTTTCTCAACTCGGCTGCATAAATACAACCTCCAACTTCGTTCCATCGGACTCCGGTCCACAGGCATCTGCCTGGTGAGAGATCTCTCTATTGTGGTCTATTTGCACAATCGTATACCTACGATGACCTAAAAATAGCCAAAAGAGGGCTCGATCTTCTTTTCTAAAACTGTTACGTGACTGTCTGATAAAAATGCTTAAACCAACCTTCGAGACTTGAAATTTGACAGACATAGATAATACCTTGGCCCGTAGTTCCCGCGCGGGGCCAGTGCGGATTAGGAATTTCACACTTACTATTGACTTTCTTCTCAGGTGCCTTCTATTCTGAGAGGATGTGCCTTGCAAGGGGTCGTATATAGGCTGGGATGATGATGATGACCATGATTATGTGCTGAAGGATTTTTCGAAGTTCCTACGTGACAGAGAGCTAGCGTATTTTTATTCATTGAAGGTATTTTGGCAGCCGACTCCACGCAGCAGCAGCAGACGACGTGTCGCTAGCTACGCTAGCTACGGAGGGAATTTCATAGAAATAAGGTATAAGTTCGCGTAGCTAGCGACACGTCGTCTGCTGCTGCTGCGTGGAGTCGGCTGCCAACTTATATCTTCACGGTAAATATTCCCAAAAAGTTGTTCAAATACTTCGATCAACAAATATTTCTATTTATATTGGTACCTAAGCTAAGTCAAGAAGGCTTGTCTGCAAGTAGCTCAGCAGATCTGGACAGCATTTATCAATGCCAATATGATTTGAACTTTATTAGCAACTGTTCATCTATTTCGTTCTGTCTGAGCTGTCTCTGTTTAGACAGCTATCCATTTAAGTAGCGCAATTTTAGTTAGTAACCAAATTTTATGAAGACATGTCTAATAAAATCAGTACGCTTAATGACTAATGCACGGGCTCTTGCTATCGCTTTCACTATTTCTTTCAGTCAAACAGCAGAGGATGGAGACAAAAGGAGATGGTGAATGCGACAAACGGCAGCCCGTGCCGTGCGTTAGACAAAACGGCCTCGAGTCCTAATCTTTCGATGGTAATTCGCGGATAGAATTCTACAATTATTGTAATAAATGTAAAAACCGGCCAAGTGCGAGTCGGACTCGCGCACGAAGGGTTCCGTGCCATTATCTATAAAAACGGCAAAAAAACACGGTTTTTGTATGGGAGCGAGCCCCCTTAAATATCTGATTTATTTTAATTTAATTATTTATTTTTAAAGTATAACTAAATATTCTGTGAATGTTTTAAGCGTCTACCTGTTGCCGTTATCAATATCGAGCAAAAACGAGCAAAAAAAACAACGGGTTGCACTCCGGGAGTGCCGGCAGAAGTGAAAACTTGAACATTAACGTTGTGCCGTCTTACGAACCCCCCTCACCCCCCCCCCCCCAAGATTTTGTTTTATTTATTTTTTCACACACACAACACTATCATTACAGGAATGAATCCTAATGCAACAGAGAAGGCATCATATAACAACTAAAACAACGAGCAAAATGCCAAAACTAGCCTTCCGTTCGCAATCGGATTCGCGAATATTACAGTTGGATATTCGTATTCCCCTGTGGTATTCCCGTATTAAATCCAACACTCGTCTCGTTACATCATTGCCCTTCGCTGTGACAGTTTGCATTGATCATAAAATGCATATATTAAGGCGGCTTAGATAATCGGCTGGAATGAGACAGACAATGGCAGTAAACAGTTATTCTTCTCACGATTACAACCCGATTGCACTTTGAAGACACAGGTGTAAGCCTTAAATTGGCTTGTTCGCATCGCATCAGACAGATAATACATTCAGTCACTGACGGTCGCGCTCACTGCCTGCAATTAGATTTGTTGTAGATCAATTTTAAAACCTCCATTTTCGAATAACGGTTAATAGTAAATTGTCTTCCGTGGGGCATGGTGTGACCCGCCAACTGCCTCGGACTTGGTTCGTGACGAATCGAAAAGCGGAACGGGAATAGACCGCAGTGTCTCCAGGTCCGATTAAAAATGTGTTTTATTTTGTTTGTGGACGGACTGTAGTGAAGGCGGTCGTGCCGTCAGTCAGTGACAATGCAGTGAGTGATTCATGACAGCCTAGTACAGTGCAAGTGTATTTACAATAAAATGTATGGTTTTTAATTAAGTGTGTATCAGTTTAGTAATTTGTGATCTTCTCGGGTTTTTATTGAGGTAATTAATTGTGACTTTTTGAGTTTTATTGAGTTTGATTGTAAAAAGTAGGTAAGTATAATAAAATAAATATACAAGGTGTTTTACAACTATAAATCATACTTATATGTAATAAATAGTTTTTGCAATTTGTTTATACGTACAGCCAAGGTCAAGCAAGCAAACAAGCAAGGTTTTGTTTAGGCGTTCATTCATTACTAAGGCGTCGAAAATAACTAAACCACTCTATGCCACTAAACATTATACTTCATTTTAATTTAGAATTAGAAACCACAACAACATTATATTGCGGCTCGTGAACTGTAATCTCTTTACAATTTGTACTAGAGTAACAATTGATGACACGTAAATAAAGTGACATTAAAACAATTTTATTTTGCGGCTCCCAGACTATTGTACTGTACTATTTGCTAGGTAAGAAATAGTTGACCAGACGCAATATAATGTTATTGTGGTTTCTAATTCTAAATAAAATGAGGTATAGGTTGATCATCATCATCCCAGCATATATACCTCTCACAGCTAATTTCACAACTAAATTCTGAAAGTTCAGAGATGCGAGCCCGGGATTTGAACCCACGACCTTATGTTTGAGGGATCATAGGTCAAACTACTAGGCCACCAAGGTTGACTTGCACAGATCCGAGTTAGCTATATAACCCGGAGTTCAGTGCTAACCCAGGGTTAAGAAGTGTCAAAATGTATGGAACTGTCATCCTTAACTCAGGGTTAATTTTTAACCCTGGACTGTTCAAGTGGCCTTAAGGCTTTTGGGGTGAAGCCAGACGAGCGTAACTTTTAGGGTTCCGTAGCCAAATGACAAAAAACGGAACCCTTATGGATTCGTCATGTCTGTCTGTCTGTCCGTCCGTATGTCACAGCCACTTTTTCCCGAAACTATAAGAACTATGTTGTTGAAACTTGGCTACTTACCAATGTATTCTGTAAACCGCATTAAGATTAAGATTTTCACACAAAAATAGAAAAAAAAAACAATAAATTTTGGGGGTTCCCCAAACTATTAGAACTGAAACTCAAAATTTTTTTTTCATCAAACCCATTCGTGTGGTATCTATGGATAGGTCTTCAAAAATGATATTGAGGTGTTTTCATTTTTTTCTAAACTGAATGGTTTGTGCGAGAGACACTTCCAAAGTGGTAAAATGTGTGTCCCCCCCCCTGTAACTTCTGAAATAAGAGAATGATAAAACTAAAAAAAATATATGATGTACATTCATTACCATATAAACTTCCACCGAAAATTGGTTTGAACGAGATCTAGTAAGTAGTTTTTTTTAATACGTCATAAATCGTAAACCGCAATTTGTTTATAGATAATGGTACGGAACCCTTCGTGCGCGAGTCCCACTCGCACTTGGCCGGTTTTTTTGAGTTGTAAGCCGCGTAATTTTGGTTTCATATAAAAGTCCTATTTGCGTAAAACTCATTTTGCGTCGCCGTGTGATCGAAACAGGAGTTTTGTATTAAACCGAATGTAGAGCTTTTAAAATAACGCGCCCCACCACCGCATTTACGCACATGATTTTTCATGCGATTTGTCGATCGTGATGTTGCACACTAACGCTCCCAAATTCTGAAAGTTCAGATGAAGAGTTGTAATTAATATTGGCACGCACTCGTCCAAATCCACTGATTCACAACAAGCTCTAGCTGATAATACGCCGCTCACGACTCAAAAAATTACGCTCGTCTGGCTTCACCCTTACCGCTATCAGTACCCTGTCGCATATTACATTGAAGAAATGAGCCACATCAAAGAAATATATCATATATCACGGGAAAATTCACACCAATTGATCTAGTCCCAAAGTAAGCTAGGCAAGCTTGTGTTATGGGTACTAGGCAACGGATAAACATACTTATATAGATAGATACATACTTAAATACATATTAAACACTCAAGACCCGAGAACAAACATTCGTATTTTTCATACAAATATCTGCCCCGACACGGGAATCGAACCCGGGACCTCAAGCTTCATAGTCAGGTTCTCTAACCACTAGGCCATCTGGTCGTCTAAATCATCGAGCGAAAGATTTTTATAGAACGTTACTGCATGCATGGTGTGTGGTGTCAATTGTTAGAAATCTTAAAAAGCACCCCACACTTTTTTTTAAATAAAATATTTTAAACTATTATTATCTATTTTATCAATATTTAGTATTGTTTACAAATTTTGATCTGGATATAACAATATAATAATTGCTTATTAAGATTTTTTTTGCACTATAAGAATAGTGAATTCAAATTTATTATTTTTTTTTGTTATTTTTTTGTTTTTTTTTGAAAGCGTGTTTTTAATATTTATTTTGTATTTTTTAGTTTTTTTTACTTTTAATTTTTTAGTTGTTTTTTTTGAAAGCGTGTTTTTTAGTTTTTTAAACTATTATTTATTTTATATTTTTTAGTTGCATTTTTTTCACAATAAGTGTTTCCATGTGCTAAAACTCTTTGCACACATGATAGTTTTTGCTCGTCTTAAATAGAATCGGTCCATAACCCTTACCCCCAACCCCCTAAACCCCTTTACCCCCCTCCCCATTTCCCACAACCCTCTAACCTCCCCAACCCCCCACCCCCGCCCTCTCCAGCTCCATCATCAGACCCTTGTTACCATCTAGGACCAATGTACTCGTCAAGATAAATCAAACGAGCTCAAACTCGATGGGGTTGTGTAGTTTAATTGATGAGTGCCTTCGGCCATCTTACAGCTCCATCATCAGACCCTGGTTACCATCTAGGATCAAAGTGCTCGTCAAGACGAATCAAACGAGCCCAAACTCGACGGGCTCGTGTCGTTTTATTGTGGAGTGCCTTTCGCCATCTTCCAGCTCCATAATCAGACCCTGGTTACCATCTGAGATCAAAGTGCTCGTCAAGACGAATCAAACGAGCCCAAACTCGACGGGATTGTGTTGTTTTATTACATAGTTCCTATGGCCACCATCCAGCTCCATCATCAGATCAGCTCCATGTTACAATAATATTGCATTGTCATCCAATTTACACATACGTGCAAAATTTCAACTCAATCGGAAACCGGGAAGTGGGTCAAAATCGCGCCCTAAGGAGTCGGTTACAAACATACATACATACATACATACAAACAACCAAACAAACAAACATACAGGTGAACCTAATATAAAGCGTGTAAAAAAGGTGTGGTAGTCTAATTGTTTGCCTTATGGCCTATCAAGGAGAATCATGGGTTTGAGCTCGGGCACGAACCTCAGAGTTTTTCGGAATTAATGCATGAAATTACATTTGAAATCTACCATGAGTTTTATAGTGAAGGAAAACGTCATCAGCGAACCTGCGCACGCACACCTGCATAGAAATTAAATGGTGTGTGCGAAGTTCCTAATGCGCACTAGGCTGGTCGCGTGGGTCTGTGTGCAGTCGAGGTGCATTTACACTGACACTGCACTTCACTGCACGCACTCGTTCCTGATGCAGTTTGTCCTATGTAATAGTAGGGGAGCCCAAGAGGGGATTTGTGAAGTTACTCGAGCGCGGCAGATTAACATACCTTATACCTACCCTGTAGAGTACCCCCATTGAATATGAGCACTTCATGTGGGCACCCCGTCAAAAACTTAGTAAAAAAATATAGATTCTTTGAAATATTCGAGCGCGTCAGATTTTGATAATTTGATACTCCAGCGTTCCACTGATAATAAATCTATTAGTATAATAAAGCTGAAGAGTTAAAAGAATATTTATTTGCACACAAAATATACAAAATTTTTGGTTATACATACTTATGTCTAAGGCAAAGCTAATAGGTATATCTTTATTCAATTTAGGCTAATAACAAGCAGTTTGAATGTCGAGGAATCTACCACCGGTTCGCTAAAACCCTGAAGAGTTTGTTTGTTTGTTTGAACGCGCTAATCTCAGGAACTACTGCTCCGATTTGAAAAATTCTTTCAGTGTTAGATAGCCCAGTTAGATAGGGCGGGTTGGGAGCGGGTTGGGGGCGGGTTGGGAGCGGGTTGGGGGCGGGTTGGGAGCGGGTTGGAAGCGGGTTGGAAGCGGGTTGGTAGCGGGTTGGGGGCGGATTGGGAGCGGGTTGGGGGCGGGTTGAGAGCGAGTTGGGGGCGGGTTGGGGGCGGGTTGAAGGCGGGTTGGGAGCGGGTTGGGGGCGGGTTAGGTGCGGGTTGGGGGATGGTTGGGAGTGGGATGGGGGCGGGTTGAGAGCGGGTTGGGGGTGGGTTAGGAGCGGGTTGGGGGCTGGTTGGGAGCGGTTTGGGGGCGGGTTGGGAGTGGGTTGGGGGCGGGTTGAGAGCGAGTTGGGGACGGGTTGGGGGCGGGTTGGGAGCGGGTTGGGGGCGGGTTAGGACCGGGTTGGGGGCGGATTGGGAGCGGGTTGGTTTATTATGAAGTTTCACTTCTTCCGGAAGGAACTAAAGAGAGCCATAATTGATGAAAAAGCAAATTGGATAAAAAAATAAGCTGCCCAAATTACTAATTCCACGCGGACAGAATCGCGGGCAAAAGTGTATGATAAGGGTATAAGTTGGCAGCCGACCGCACGCAGCAACAGCAGACGACGTGTCGCTAGTTACGCCAACTTATACCTTATTTCTATGAAACTCCCTTCGTAGCTAGCGTAGCTAGCGACACGTTGTCTGCTGTTGCTGCGTGCAGTCGGCTGCCAACTTATACCTTAATCTGCCACTTTGCATGGTGGTGGTGGCCATGCGGTAGGGCGCGCGTCAGGTTTTCATAGGGGATGTTAACTCCAAAGACTGACAATTTGGAAGTGAAATGTGCATTGTTCTGCTAATAATGAACCCACATTATCTTAATCTGACGCACTCGAGTATTTTAAAGAATCATTTTTTTTACAAATATTTTGACGGGGTGCCCTAGGCAAACCCCCCCCCCCCCCCCTACATGAAGTGCTCATATTGAATGGGGGCACTCTAGAGGGTATAAGTTATCCCCCCGTATATTAATGTGCCGCGCTCGAGTAACTTCACAAATCCCCTCTTGGGCTCCCCTACCATAACTGCACGACGCCTGCACACCGACTACAATCAAACTGCTCGACATGCAATTCTAATGCAGTTTCATCGCAGTCGTGCCAACTGCATTCAAACTGCATATGAACTGCAATTTGGCAGTCGGATAGCAGTTGAATTTCAGTCCGTCTGTCTGAGCCTTAGAGTGACAATCTAAGCTTATATAAGATATTTTACTTTGACTTTGATCTCGCTCGAAATTCAAGTGTTCAAAGTCCGTAGTTCGTGTCATGCCATTCCTTTCACTCTGCTGTAATACTATTAGCGTGATAGGGACGACACGAAACGAAGTTCAAAAATCGAATTTCTTTGTATAAAGGTGGTGCGTTGCGTCGCGTCATCGCAACGAATCGACGCATTGTAGGCTACATCAGTACCTCTACCATGAGTTACACTAGTTTACAGTGACCGTACTCGCTAGCTAGATAATTGTGTACAGCGCCTCTAGCGGTCACTTACGGAAGTACAATTCTCCATACAAATCATTTACGCCGTCGCTAGCGAGTACGGTCATTGTAAACTAGTGTAACTCATGGTAGAGGTACTGCGCTGCGTCGACGCACGACTAAAATGTACTGTTAGAGACAGCGCAGCGGCATCACCCTCCCCCCGCTTCGTCTCTTGTCCGTTGATCCGTTGAAACGTCGAGTGCGCCGACGTAATGCACCAATGTGGCATGTCATAAAAAATATATGTAAAACGTCGCAGCGGTTTTTTAGTGGAGCCCACGTGGAGCTTCATCTAAGCCCTGAAGTGTAACAGCGTGCCTAAGATATTGGCCAACATGAAGTTGCACCACTTAGTCGTTCGCAGAATTCAGTTTTTACTTTTTGTTTGGTCTGAGGTGACGAACAAGGAACGGCCCAACATGGTTTGCGAGCGGTAATTCAATCGTTTGGGAGAGGATAGGAATGGGCTGAGCTTGGGATGACCTTTATTTTGCTGTTACTTCGCTTTGTAAATAAGTAAATGAATAAATAAATAATTAAATAAATAAGTAAGGCTCATCCCAATCTCAGCCCAAACCTCTCGCAAACCAGTGATTTTTGGCGTTCCTGAATAGCAGTTCATCCCTATCCTCTTGCAAACGATTGAATTAATTTGATTGATTGATTGATTTGATTTTTTATTTTGATTTGATTGATTTTTTTTTTTTTTTTAATTACGTATCCAATTCAAAGATTTATAACTCAACTAATCGTATCCTAAATATTTATCCATTGAATAAATTTGAAGTTAAACGTCAAGTGTCAAATTGGCTACAAAAACTTAGCTATGACGACACTGAATTGATCTTATCAAACTCGGCATGATTCACAACACACACACACACATACATACACACACACACACACACACACACACACACACACACACACACACACACACACACACACACACACACACACACACACACACACACACACACACACACACACACACACACACACACACACACACACACACACACACACACACACACACACACACACACTCAAACACGCACGCATATGCTCATTCACCTCGTTTACCCACACAAACTTAATGTTTATTATTCTTAGTTTTTGGTCTGTCTGTCGCATAGAAGTGTGATATTGGTACATATTATAAACTTTCAAGCAGCGGTAACGCGTCGAACGCTGATACTCCAAAACACAGGCTTTTGCTTAGTTTGGAGGCCAGAGTTATAACAAATTAAATGTGCAAATTGTTTTTATCTTCTTTTTCGTGGTGACAGAAATATGTTTGTCCTTCATTGTTTGTACAACTATATATGAATAAATGATTATTATTATTATTATTTATTATTATTAATTACCGCTCGCAAACCATGTTAGGCCGTTCCAGAATCTAGCCCCAGACAATGTCATTCTTGCAGGAGTGTGGTCGGTCCACCACGAATCGTGAGAGTTCGGCGTGATCTCAAATACCATATTGGCGGTGTTACGTGACTCGACACTTTCTTTTCACTCGACTAGGGCAAGTACAATGATTATAAACCTATTAAGTATTATAAGTTTTTAAAAGTAATCAAAAATGTATTTGCGTGATAAAACGTAGCGAGGTTAGAAATTACCATATACCGGAATAAACGGACAACTTACGTCTGTAATCGAGTTTAGCTCGACATGTTTCGGACTAATTCGTATTGCGGTTCAAGAGATAGAGCCATGTGACTGACGGGTAGACGGCGGAGTTTCAAGCATAGGGTCCAGGGGCTAAATTCAGGAACGGCCCAACACGGTTTGCGAGCGGTAATTCAATCGTTTGCGAGAGGATAGGAATGGGCTGAGCTTGGGATGAGCTTTATTTTCCTGTTAATTCGCTTTGTGAATAAGTAAATGAATAAAATAAATAATAACGTCGCTAAGCCAAAGGTTACTAGAAACACAGGGAAGCTTAAAGTTCCATCTTACAGACTGGCTAAAACTAAAAAGTCGTTTCTGGGAAGATGCATACGTTTTTATAATAAAATTCCGAAAACAATAACCGAACAAACTGATACAAAATTCAAATCCATTGTGAAGAAGACATTAATATCTAAGGCGTACTATAAAATTAATGACTATATCATGGACAGGGATGTTTGGAAATAATTCCGATCCACATGGCGATCCCTAGTCTCAAATAGCGTATCTACTGTGTTAAAAAATTTAATTGTATTAAATACTTTAGATGTATGTCATTTAATAACAATGTAGATCTGATTGAAAAAAATATACCTTGTTGAGTTTCTTGCCGGTGTCTTCTCAACAGGGTTTTTTCCGAACCGGTGGTAGATTTTTCGACGTTCATAGGAGCATCAATTTGATGCCTAAATTGAATAAAGAATTTTGACTTTGACTTTGACTTTGAATTAAATAAATAAATAAGACTCATCCCAATCTCAGCCCAAACCTCTCGCAAACCAGTGATTTTTGGCGTTCCTGAATTCTGAATAGCAGTTCATCCCTATCCTCTTGCAAACGATTAAATTGCCGCTCGCAAACCGTGTTGTGCCGTTCCTGAATTAGCCCCTGTTGGCGCCCTTGGGTACGGAGCCTTAAAATGAGCAAACCTGCCCGAGAACCCTCTCATACATTTGAAAACTGAAATAATTCCGAATACATTACACACAGGAGCCCATCGCTAGTTGTTTGTGTTATTAGCACCTCGGAACCTTCAATTTACGAAACAATGAACAGATCATATTTGGAAATCGCCTTGAATAATGTGGTCTGGTGCCCTTCACATTCGGTGCACTTTACATGGTGGTAATAAAATACATTTCAGCTTGGTCGGACTTACAAGAATTACAAAATGGCTTGGAGAAAGGTTTATGCTCAGCCATCAGAAGTAGGTTGAAGCGATTTAACGCCATTTTTTGGTCACAGTTTTGTTTTTGTTCAAAGATGGTTAGTCTAGCCGACATTCAATTGTATCCTACTGATATAAATGCCAAACATGGGTATAAATAGGGTGAGCAGATGTCCTGTATCTCACGCACGAATTTTTCACTGTCCCGTAATTTGGCGAAAACAATACGGGACAGTACATTGTCCCGTAATTTTATGATTAAATGACATTTAATGATAAAAATACCTATTTTGAATAAAATTTATTTTCTCGCACATTACTATTACATACTATTTTAAATATTTAATACTGTTTTATAGTATTTTATTAAAAACAATCGTATAGGTTATTTAATTGATTATGCCAAATTTTAGTAAAACATCGGCCAAGAGCATATAGGGTTCCGCAGCCATTACCACGTGTACTATCTGTATTCAACAAGTAATATTATTCTAAGGAAATTCTTTGTATTTACAGAATTTCCCAAGTTGGTAGATATATTTTCTAGGTCAGGCTGCTATTTACTCTTAAACTACTAATAATTCTCACGCAAACTTAGCCGTTAGTTTTCCTTGTTAATTTGAGATATTTCCTCCCATCCTGATTTTTTTCAAAATTTTTATACCAACAGTTAAGCTTTAAGAGAGGGGTTTTTTTAACAAAAAAAAAAACAACTTTAAAGTTGAATATTTCGCAAACGAATCACTGTATCGAAAAATCGTCTTCACAACCCCGTAATTATTTTAAAAGACCTATCCAACGATACCCCACACTGTAAAGTTAGACGAGAAAAAAAGTCACCCCCACTTTACGTCTATGGGAGGCACCTACCTAAAAAAATTTTTTATTTACATTTTATTTTATCACTTTCTCGTAGTCACTGTAGCCACTGCGCTAAGCTGCTGACAGACAGACATGACGAAACTGGATTCCGTTTTGCCATTTTGGCTCCGGAACCCCAAAAACGGCCTGTCCCGTATTTTAACCTTGAATCCTCTATTTCCGATACAGTCGTCCTGTAAACCGGAAATTAGATCTGGTCACCGAATGGTATTGGATGAAATTGTTACTTGCATAGTTTATAAATTACTAGCTATTGCCCGAGACTCCGTCCGCGAAGAATATGGGTGGGTAAAAAATAGCCTACGACCTATTCTCAGACCTACCGAATACAGAGAAAAAAGTTTCATAAAAATCGGTCGAGCTGTTTCGGAGGAGTTCGAGAACAAACACCGTGACACGAAATTTTTATATATTAGATAAATTATAATATTATATAACACTAATTATTACCCATAGTGATTTATTGTTAATTTTTTTCCCGAAACATTAAATGATACAGGTTTTCTCAGGTAGCTATTACTGAATGACCGTTTGGATTTGAGAGAGGTCAGCTGCATTGTAATTTTAACCTTGGTTTGTTTCAAAATTCAGATGTTGAAAATTTCAACATAAATAGCAGGAAGTTTCGCTTTACTGTAACTACCTACTTGCTTTTCTACTAATTTAAAGTCTGGTTTAGATCTTCAAGAATTCTAGATCTAGTCACTAGGTACGGTAGGTTCGTAAGGCAGCTTGAGATGTCCGAAGGGCAAAACGCTATGAAATAGAAGTTTTGCGGACCGTTTCTTTTCTAAGGAAATTATTATTCGTAGAGTTTTTCTATGTTTTTTTTCGAACGAACTTATGAGAGAGAGAGAGAGAGAGAGAGATGTTTATTTACACATATTCGATACACAGGAAATACAGTTGACAGGAAAAGATACAAAAAAAAATCATCGAATAGTATAAATATAATAACTATATGTAATACTTATAATAACAACAAGGTCGATTTATGAGATAACTATTGAAATCAAAATAAGTAACGTAATTTCGCTCCATAACCCAGTAACTCCTAACAAAATATGGAGGGAGGATAGAAGACTTCAAAACCCTCACGAGTGAAGCAGCAGAATATCTTAGGAAGTGTAAATTTATGTTATAATTTAAGCGTAATTTGTAAGCCATACGGTAAATAAATAAATAATAAATAACCCGGTAATCCTGTCGACAACATGCCAACCCCTGTCAGTCGCTTTCTACTTGGTAATACAATACAATACAAAATAATAATAATAGTTTGGCAACTGTTGAGGACTATCCGCTAGCTGTCTGATAGCTAATTCTTATGGTGTATTAGTTGCGTCTATCTCATATACATGTATATTACATGGCACCAAAGACCTCTTCATGTTGGCTTTGGTCCCACGAATGCCCTTCAAATGACCGGGTTCCCATAGGCCCGTGAGCGAAATTCCATTTTTAAGGTACCTCACCTACATGTAAAGTGGGAATTATTTTTGATTACTCTTCTTGGTTGGTTTGGTTGTATCTATGTGACAAAGCGATAGGTGTGTCAAAAATACAAAAATATTGCGGGTTTGCAAAAAAAAACTTTTTCGGTTCAGAGATCCTCATGCGTTTTAAGACGCTGTCAATACCAACGTCGGCGCACACTGTCTATTTGTATCGGAGTAAACGAGATGCCGCTATTACTGGGCAGCCGGGTATATTGAAATTTATCGGGCAAATATTGAATTAAAAAAAAACTGTGGATTATTTGTGAAATATGACTCGTTAGCGGTTTAGGTATGAATGTGTTGACTTCATGTTTTTAATTGCAGACGCATACGCCAAAAAAATAAAGACATAGAACCGTTTAATGATGATTTTAAGACCTATCTTTGCAATTATTTTCTATCGAGCCGATTTCGTCCAATTATGTATCGAGTCCGTCCACGGTCTTTGAAATATGATGAATATATGTGCTAGAACAAACAGTTTTTCTTAAAAAACTGTTTAAATTACATCAATTTCAACAAAATTAGGTGTTGTCAGCCTCTTAAAGTGAAAAATTTTGTTGGTGCCAAGTGTCCCATCTCTCTCAGCTATTTACTTGGGAGAGGTGGTTCTTTTGTTGTGTTGGCAACCACTTGGTTGTTTTTGGATACGGTACGTGAAAACATTTACAGCAGGAGTGCATACATGAATTTAAAAGCAAAACTATTACAGTTATGAATCCTTTACAAGTTAACAAGTGATGATCGATCAAAACTTAATACTTAATATTGAATACTACTGTTATCTACAACTTCGTCTGCAAAGAATCAGCTTATCTTTATCCCACGGAAACAATGCATTTTTTTGGGATAAAAAGCATCTTATCAACTGACTTAAAAAAAACCGGCCAAGTGCGAGTCGGACTCGCGCACGAAGGGTTCCGTACAATTATCTATAAAAATCACGTTTGTTGTATGGGAGCCCCTTTAAATATTTTTTTTATTTTAATTTAATGATTTATTTTTAAAGTCAATATAATATTTAAATATTCTGTGAATATTTCAAGTGTCTACCAGTTGCCGTTATCAATATCGAGCGAAATACTGAAGCATCCAAACTGTCACTGTTATAAATGTTATAATATAAGAAGTAGTATTTACCGCATATTGGTACGGAATTCTAGACTGCGTGTAGCGTCATGCACTTGGCCGGTTTTATAATTAGTTGGCAACGAGAAAAGAGCGTCGAGTCATGCCATATGACGCGCCCGCGCAACCGCGCATGGCGGAAGGTCACCGACTAGAGTACAATGGTGACTTTTATAGCACACTTCATTTCTATAAAATAGTAGCTTTTCTCCGCGGCTTCACTCTCGGCATCATTAGATCAAGTAAATGAAATGAAATTCCATGAAATTACCAAGTTTCCCATGAGAATACCCAAAGCTTACATCGTGGTCTTCGTTAGTGGTTAAGATTTTGGTAGGTATTTACATCGACGCTTAAACGGAAAAATTTACTAAGTGAAATTTTGGGCTAAAAAGAGTAAACAAACACACTCTGTATTTATTTACATTTAGAGTTCGAATTCTTTTGAGCCTGAAATGTCGCTTAGTCAATTTTTCTTTCAAGCGTTGACACGGATCCTGTGGGAATATCGGGATAAGAATTAGTCCATATTTTATTTTCAAAATCTAGCTATCTACTTACCAAACTTTATCTAGTTAATTTCATTCTTTATTTCGTGTTATGCGCATTCTTTTGTTTAATTCTTGTTTTATCTATTTCTCCTTGTCACGAATAAATGTTGTCTTGCTTTTTTTTTGAATACCGTTGAATCGTTTTGGCGTGAACAAGTAGCTATCACACAATCACATACTTTCGCTTTTATAACATTAGTACGTTGAATTATGATTGTCTCCATCGCTTCATCTTTCGTAATACTGAAGGCTAACCTGAGAATGGGATCCGCTTCCGTCGTCGGTTTTTCCGGATAAATAAGTAAGTATAATTTAGATCTATTCAATGCGAGTGAATAGGCTGCTTCTCAACCATGTGAGAAGGTTATCATATCACTTACCATCAGATGAGATTAAGAAATAAGGAAAACATTACAAAAGTCAATCGCTGGTTAGTTTTAAATGAAAAAGCTTCCTATCTCAATGTCACTAAAAGACGCGATGGAGCGAGCTATGCTTGGAGTTTCTCTACGAGATCGAATCAGAAATGAGGAAATTCGTAAGAGAACCAAAGTTACTAGACGTAGCTCGGAAAGACGCTAGACTTAAAATAAAAAAAATAAGTAAAAGAATTCACAAACTTAAAACAAAAAAAAAACAATGAAAACAGAATGAGACACAAAAAACAAACACAATTTTGTGAAAAGATGAGGACTCAGCTAAGTTGCTGGTTTTCAGTCCTTACCCTATACGAGTGGTAGTGTGGCTGTCAACTCAAAGACGTCAATCCAAATAGATATACATACTTATAGCTATAAGACCAAAAATAGCAGCAGATCCTTGACCAAACTAGACAACAACTTAAAATTGATTTAGCTGCAGGTACAAAGACCCATTTCACATAATTAATTTTTCACTTTTCATGCTCGTAAAAGTGCTCTTTATGTCGAGAGAATGCTGTATAATTTTTTTTATGCTCTATTCCACAAAGCAAAATCTTCGTCAAAGCCAAGGCAATTATGTGGCAGCAGGCAGGGCACATTGCTGCTAAGACTGACGGCCGATGGCAAAGTAAGGTTTTTTTTTTATTAATTGGCGTCTGTCCAGTGGGACAATTTTGCCAGCGTCAAGGTTGAGAGCTACAGATGTTTTATAGATTACTTAAGTTATCAGGCGCTGTCATGTCAAATGATCGGTACGGTTAGTTCGGGATACGTACGACAACATCAAAAAGAGTGCGCGAGCAACTTCCACTGTGGAAGAGGTGGACCGGCAATCTAGTAATGGACCCAGGAACAACTTGGTTACGGACAGCGCAGACCCGATCGTTGTGGAAATCTTTGGAACGCCTTTGTCCAGCAGTGAACGTGTTTTGGCTGATAATTATGATAACAAAAATCAAATGTCTCTATCGGGATTCAAACCCGGAACCTCTAGCTTCACAGTCAGGGTAATTCGTCGTTAAATTATACAAGTCATTTTATGCAATGATTAATATTACTTGTATGTGCGAATTTATTATTATATGTATAAGGAGCAGTTCTAAAGCGAGGTCGTCGCGGAATGAGGAAAAAACATAACTATTACCTATTTGTAACCTGTTTTTAGACATAAACTTAATATTCTAGCATTTCCGCATCAACTTTGCGTTCAGTAGTTCTAAAAATAAAAATTACCTTTACGTACAATAAACAAATGTGCGAAACAAACAAGACAATATTTGACTTGCTTAAATATAGACCTATAGTTTCCAAAACAAATATGAGAAATGTAATATAATTACCGAAATTCTCATGTCATGATAGATAGATAGATGGCCTACTGCAGCCCACGTCAAATTTTGTTTCAAAACTTTTTCACTAATGAGTTGAGTCGGACCTCAGGAGGATAGATAGATAGATAGAGATAGATGTAATCTTTGTTCTTCAAAATAAAGACATGGTTTAGTAACTAAAGAGTAATTAGACTAACAACACAGATCTTAAAATTATACTCGAAAACAAAGTGCTTATATTACAAAGAAAGACAATAAAAATAAAAGCTAAACATATCAGACACTTAAATGAAAAAGCCATATGATGCACTGAAGAACAGGCGCAAAATCATGCATCTGTAAAAAATAATAATGAATTATCACACTAACAAAATTGTATACTTACAACTATATTCTATCGTATCCTAAAACTAGTGTATTTTGTGCCTTTTAAAATTTGCTTAGGAGTGCTATCAGCTATACCACAAAATCAATTTCAAAAGTAATTCAAAATTAACATCTCAAACGAAGCAAAGTAGCATGGTATATTCACTAATTATTAATTATTTGTCTTAAAAACATTTTTATTTATCTTTCTTTTATGTAAGTAAGTATGTAACTAAACATTATATTTTTCATTTTCATCGCTTATATTGCATAAAACACTGACGCTATTCGTCACACAATCAATTAGAAGGTAACCCCTGTAAAAAAAAATGTAAACCAAATTGCTTTTTCACTGATGTGAGTCTGAATGAGTTGCAGCCATTGCCCCTGTTACGGTTGCAAATTAAAAACAATTTGACTCATGTCACACAAGACATAGTCAAGACAATACGAGTAAATAATATTTTAATGGAAAACTACGAAAAGTGTGTGTATTTTTTTAGTGTTTGCTGTATATGTCTGGCACGTAGTATGTATATTTATTTAAGCCCTAAGGCCGTATTGTTTAACGCTTCTGACGCTTGCCTTCGCTTTCGCCATCTCTTTCCGTCATCAACTTAAACCGTTTGACAGAAAGAAATAGTGATTGCGAAGGCAAGCGTCAGAAGCGTTAGACAATAAGCCTGCTGGTGGCTTAGTGGTTTGACCTATTGCCTCTCAAACAGAGGGCCGTGGTATCCAGGTTCGCATCTCTGACTTTTTCGGAATTTATGTGCGAAACTATTAGCTTTGCGGTGAAGGCATGTTTCGCGAGGAAACCTGCACGCACCTGAGAAGAAATTCAATTGTGTGTGTGAAGTTCCCAATCGGCACTGGGCCTGCGTGGGAACTACGGCCCAAGCGCTTTCATTCTGAGAGGAGGCCTGTGTCCTACAGTGGGAAGTATATAAGCTGGGATGAAGATAACGAGGAAACGTCCTAGGAAACGATAGGATTAAGAGCTAAATATACCTCATTATCTTCAATCATAAATGACAAAGTTTGTGAAGATGTTGGTTGTTTGTTACTCGATCATGCAATATTAAAGGCTGAACCGATTTGGATGAAAATTGACCTGGATAGTTTAAGTCCTAGGAAAGGACATACTTAGGATAGTTTTATCCTGAAAAACTGGATACTTCCCACGGGATAGAGGGTACATAGACAGATCAAGTTATGGGCAGCATTTATTAATTTCAATTTGATACTTCAGTGATCCTGGCTGTCTGTGAATTGAGAACGAAGTGATTCTAAAGAGTTCCGTTTTTACAAGGTTTTATTTAACTTGCAATGTTTGTTTGTTCGTATTTAAACTTTTTCAACGCCAAGCCTAGCGAAACGTACTTTGAACCTTACGTCATTGCGTGAAGATCACTTTCACGTTGAACTTTGTGACGCATATATCCGTCGCTGGCGTTGTAAAGATCTAAGGTTAAATTCTGCAAATTGAATTTCACACACTCTTAGTGATTCGATCAAAGGATTGAATTGATTTTAAATTCGGTACCTACTACATGTTTGGATGATAATGCAAGAATGATTAATTCAATGAGTAAAGTCAGCAAAAAAGCTTGGAAAGTTAATCACAATTTACTTACGATGTTGCAGTTCCTCGTGTACCAGGGCGGCAGAATGTTTGAGCAGTTCTTGGAGATCGCCTTCGAGGCGGAGCTAGACACCTCGGAGCACCCGGAGCTGATGGCGCTGGCGCCAGAACTGTGCGGCGAGCACCCGGCCACCAGGGCCGCAGCCATCCAGGAGCTCAGGGAAATGATATACGGTGAGCTGCTGGACCCTCAGTGCCAAAACTGGTGGTGGGTCCACCAAAAGCTTAGTGAACATAATTAAAACTAGTGGCACTGTGAGCAACATAACTCACAAGTATTGCGAAATGGCTGAAAAATAAATAAATAATAATTATCATGGGACAATTCACACCAATTTTATTGATTTATAGTCACAAAGTAAGCAAAGCTTGTGTTATAGGAACTAGGCAATGGAGGGATAAACATACTTATATAGATACATACTTAAATACATATGAAGCACCCAAGACTCAAGAACAAACATTCGTTTTATCCATACAAATATCTACCCCGACGCGGGAATCGAACCTGGGCCCTCAAGCTTCGTAGTAAGGTTCTCTAACCACTAGGCCATTTGGGTTGTCAACATTATTTTTAAGATTTTCATCCGCTCCGCTGTTTTAAAAAAATGCAAGAACTGAATCGTCAATAAAATACGTATAATTTTTCGAATCTTTAATTATGATCTAACACAATGGAGAAACTGACCGGGTGTGTAATATAAGTTGTACTTTGTTATAAAATTGGGCCCAGTAAAAGATTTCGAGTTATTGCCAAATTAAAGTTTTCAGTGAATTTTCCTATTTTCTAGATTGTTAGAGCCAGCATCGACTTGGAAAGCTGTCGAAGTTAGGTTTTTTTATGTTTATGGAGTCATGAATAGTTAAATAAGTAGTTAAAAGTGTCATTTTGTCAATAACTAAAGTGGCGCTTGAGTTAGACACACATATGTAACATACAAATGAATGTTACAGAGACTTTTTCGTAGCGAAACTGGCTACTTAATGCAGTCCTATTATTTTTAGGACATTGGCAGTCTTTCTCGAGTAAATCACCTCTACCATCAGTATCCTGTCTCATATAGATGTGTAGTTTTATATAGTTTTAAGTTTTAAATTTGAATATGTATGTTAGTCTGTAAAGTATTTATCTATGGGCCTATGCAGCCTGAAATAAATGTTTATTATTATTATTATTATATATTGAAGCAGCGAAGCCGAGTGGAAGGTTTTCATAAAACGATACAGTATACGAGTACAGTGTTCGCTACAATTTCAATCAACCTGGAGATACGTAACCGGTGCATTTCACAACCGATGCTTACTCTCGATACTGGGTTATTAATGTTATGTTATTATAGTCTTCATCACGTGTTATGTAAGATTTGCATAAAGTTCCACTGCAACTTGCAGGTATCAGCGTTACACGGAACTCATGAGCGTTACGGAAATATCTAGTGTCAGAGTGCTTAGTATACGTTATACCTCACCAAAATACTTCTCGATCGCGTTTACGTAAAAAAATCAATTACTAGGGAAACATGGACAGCGCCTCCGCGCGCGCGCGTCCATGTTTCCATAGAATTGAAATTTTTACGTAAACGCAATCGAGAAGTATTGAAGTGAAGGAAAACTTATACTAAGCATACTGGCTGTACTGGCCTAATGACAGAGTATAATAGTCGAAGAGAGTATTCCATGCACTAAACGTTCTACAGGAGTTTTTGCTATTTATTCTTCTCAACATAACAATTACATTAAATTTATCGATAAAACTGCCGTCGTAAGAAAAAGGGGCACAACTGGCTTTTTTTGTGAAACAGAATAAGCCTAAGTGCACACTTGTTCTTTGTAAACTTATGCCGTTTCTTTTTTGAGTAAGTTTGCAGTTGTGCCTTTTATAAATACGACGGCA
Organism: Archips xylosteana; assembly: GCA_947563465.1. NCBI lineage: Eukaryota > Metazoa > Arthropoda > Insecta > Lepidoptera > Tortricidae > Archips > Archips xylosteana. The sequence continues at coordinate 17,320,230 of OX387360.1, forward strand.
GAAAAGCTGCGCCAAACTGCAAACCAGTTTGCTGGCTAAATACTAAACTCCTTATTTTTAACATTATGCGTCTAATTACTCGCGCCTTTTCGCTACAAACCTCATGTCGCTATTTCATAAAATACTAGCTTTTGCCCGCGGCTTCGCTCGCGTGTACCATGAGTATTCCTAAGAATCAAGATATCAAGCAAGCAAGCATACAGGCAAGCAAGCAAGCATGCATGCACGGAAGCAAGCAAGCGTGCAAGCAAGCGTGCAAGCAAGCCCGACTAAACTTTCTTTATTATACAATGTTTTTCACTAATTCGGAAGCGGGCACTAAATAACCAAACTTGTTAATAATATAAAACCTATTATGAAACTTGAGTAACTGGAAGCGCTGTGTACCTACTTAGCATTGATATTAGTACCTGGGCGACCGAGCTCTGCTCGGGCTGAAACTCGGTACCAAGCGTTTTCCGGTTTCCCAGAGATAAGACCAAGCTAGATCAATTTTTCATCCCCGAAAACCCCCACATACCAAATTTCATCGAAATCGTTGGAGCCGTTTCCGAGATCCTGATTATATATGTGCGAGGGAGGCGGGGGCAGGGAAGGGGGTTCGGGTGTTCCAAAGGGGGGATGAAAATTTCATTGATTTTGCCGTAGGATGCACCGTTTTCAAGATATTTGACAAAAACACCGGGGGGGTGGGGAGAGGGGGGGGGCTTGAGGGGGGTTGAGGGTGGATGAGGGTGCGGGGGAGGTGGTGTGGGGGAATTAAAGGGGGGATGAAAATTTCATTGATTTTGCCGTAGGATGCACCGTTTTCAAGATATTTGACAAAAACACCGAGGGGTGGGGGTGGGGGGGCTTGAGGGGGGTTGAGGGTGGATGAGGGTGCGGGGGAGGTGGTGTGGGGGAATTAAAGGGGGGATGAAAATTTCATTGATTTTGCCGTAGGATGCACCGTTTTCAAGATATTTGGCAAAAACTCCGGGGGGTGGGGATGGGGGGTGAGTCCCCACTCACCCCCCATCCCCACCCCCCAGAGTTTTAGAAGTAAAACTTCTATAGGCACGCTTGACTTGGGACGAACGCGGGTGTGCGGGGGGTGCTGTGTTGGGGGGCATGCGGGGGGGGTGTGGGATTGCTGTGCGGGGGGAGCGGGTTGGAGGGTGCGGGGGGTTGGGGGGAGGCGAGTAATTTTTTTTATATCGAGGAACTAAGGAAAGTCATAATTGATGAAAAAGCAAATTGGATAAAAAAAATAACCTGCCCAAATTACTAATTCCACGCGGACGGAGTCGCGGGCAAAAGCTAGTGAATGCAATAAATGCGCCAAAAACACGGTAGGCCCTTAACATGTGGTTGTTTTACTATCTGTGTCTATTTTATAACTTGGTCAATGGACACGTCATTTTACTATCAATTCTGTGTTGGTGTTGCAGAGCGCGGCGAGTGCAGCCCCCGGCGCATGGACGACGCGTTCCTGCTGCGGTTCCTGCGCGCGCGCCGGTTCGTGGTCCCGCGCGCGCACCGTCAGGTAAACAAGCCGAATAGAACTACATTTGTATTTATTTCTTTCGTTAAATACTAATTGCGTATAGTAAAACTTACATGAGAAAGTAACATCTGATCATACAAATTCGAGTCTTGAATGCTTAATACGTATTTAAGTACACTAAAGTTAAGTAGGTACGGTCGGTCAAGAAAGTGGTCTACCAGTTTTGACAAAAGTTTCTGTGAGATCTAAATATCGCCAAGGTTGACTTTTCTAACTGAGTGAAGTCTTTAGTCACTGTCATCATATTATTGCAAGGGAAAATCGAGGTCGTTGTACTATGACGTGCAAATGAACTTCAACCGAAAGGTGGTAGACCATACTTTTGGCCGATGGTACCTACTGTAGTTTACACTCCTAAGTTTTTTTCACGTACGCACGCACGCACGTAATGATAAACTGTCACATTTAAGTAATTAGTATTACTTAGTGTATTTAGCCAACACGCGTGATCGCGTTTTTAGCTTGCAGTGACATTTCTATTAATTTTATGAACAACTCTGTGGTTGAAACGAATAAACAGTTCTTACCTACGACTCAGTAATCAATTGGTCTTAACAACAGTTGTTAATCTCGCCTTGAACCGTAGAATCACTCAGATGACTGAGCACGGTGATAATAGCCCATTTCTGCCTCTGCAATTATAAAGAAACGAAAAACAGTAATTATCAGCAATTACTGTTTGCCGCACGTGGAAATGTTCCGTTCTACGTTCGCTGCGAAGCAAGGCATTAGGTATTTGCCTGGTTGATGATGGCTTTCTGTCTGTGCGCGCTCTAAAATCGTGCCTTCTCGCTCGGTGCGGGCGCTGTAACTCGAGAAGTACTACGCGTACGAGAGAGATAGTTATATATCTAACACCCATCTTTAAAGCTTATGACGTTTAACGAGTAAAAAATGCACCAGGTGTTTAAAACATAGTTCGCACTGAATTAAAATTGAATAAGCTCAGTGCGAATGCCAGGCCTTGATTTGTAGGCCTGGTAGCCGCACTGAGCGGGGGAGGGGCGCGTGCGCCGCGGCTAGTGGTGTCGAGTGCGAGTGTAAAGAAAATTAAATTTATCATCACCGGGAATTTTAATTTATCGGGATGCAATCGGTGTCATAAATCGTATTGTTTGCCATGTTTTAATGAAAAACACTTTAAGTAATTATTCTTATCATTCTTTTTAGTAAATTTGTCGATTTGATGCATTTGTTTTACTGTCCCATCCCTATTATTATATTTTTGTAGTGCATTACCAGGTTCAAATAACACAGCATACCTTTTTATTGGTGCTTTAACAGGTCTGGTAAACCTGGTATCTCTTTTTTTTAAAAAAGGCATCAAGTTTCTGTCCAATTCCCGGGCGAATGTAGTTTCAAATAGGTACTAATGAACTTTATACACGCGAAATTTCATTCATTCAATCCTAACATTGTTGATCCTGGGTTCATATTTCTATGAACGGCTTTCACCAGGCCATTAAAACCTAGTTCACATACGATGAAAACTTACTACCAGATCGAAAATTATCTGTATGCTTAGTATAAGTTTTACTTCACCAAAATACTTCTCGATCGCGTTTACGTAAAAATTTCAATTCTATGGAAACATGGACGCGCGGCCGCGGAGGCGCTGTCCATGTTTCCCTAGTAATTGATTTATTTACGTAAACGCGATCGAGAAGTATTTTGGTGAAGTAAAACTTATACTAAGCGTACTGGTATCGCATGGTATGCTAGGTACAAAAAATCAGTCTCGCAGTTAACGTGTTAACTTCTTGGCACAGATACAAAAACGAAATTGTTGGAGATATTGACAGCAAGGCATCATTTGGACGGTTTGAGAATTACCGCGGGAGTATCGTTACGGTGTAGTAGTATTTGTTGACTCGCTTGTCCGAGCAAACATCACCTTTAAAAACGTTTCCGTAACATTTTTGAGGCTGAACTCTAGTCTGAGTTTGGTTTTGCTTTGCTTTGTGTATAGGGTGGCAAACACTGTGTTTCAACTGATGGCAAGTGAGCACTACTACCCATGAATAGGTACACACAACATCAGATTAAAGACGTTAAAATACCTCAAAAATCGTCAAATTACCGTTAAATTACCAAATAATTAATTAATTATTATTCGTTTAATTACCTCCCAGTAATTGCACCGGCTGCCTTACTCTCTACGCCGTAACACAGCAACGCAAGCGCTGCTGCATGGAAGCAGGATAACCAAGATTTTAGCAGCGCTCCTTACGCAAGCTCCTACCAGCCGCAGCCGCATTGATTGGCGCTTAAATAGTCATCTAGTTAGTTTTAGGACTAATTGCTATTGTTTTTTTTTTCCAGCTTGTTCGTTACTGCACGTTCATCGAGCAATATCCAGAGCTGTACAAGGACGTGGACTTGTGGGACCTGATGAGGGTCGGCCACGCCTACGAGGGAACCTTATTCGACCGGCCCGACGTTGGCCGGGTCTCCATATTCAGATTCGGTAAGCTCCTGCTTCTCATGACTTCCTGTTACTATAAGCAAGGATGATATATACTGGATTAGCAATCGCCATGGTACAGATATCGTCCGCAGAAAAATAGTTCGATTTTTAAATCTAGATGGCGCTGAAATATACCCCGAGGCTTTGAAAGCAAAACAATAAGACCACTGATGTATCATAGACTACAAATGTATTATTTTCAAAAATATTGCAAAATAATACATTTGCAGTACTTAGTATGAAATATCTGTAGTCTTATTGTTTTGCTTTCAAACCCTCGGGCTATATGTCAGCGCCATCTAGATTTGGGTAAGGCCGCGGATTTTGACCAATTGTGACATAGAAGTAACATAAAAGAATACGTTACGTTACTTATAAAACGTAACGTAAGTTCCTATAAAGCTTAGATCATACTGACACAATTTTAATCGATAACGAAACTAAAACTAAAAAGACAAGTAATAAAGAAAAATAAAGTTTTTATTAACAAAAAATAGTGTACTTTTACAATTACTTAAATTAATTCTATCATTATGATGTAAAATGAAATGTATTTTTTGTATTATTTGATTTTTTACATTTTATTGGAAAATAATTATAAACTTATTCAGTGTCAAAATTATCCGCCTACCCTATTTTTTTTATTTACCTATCAAAAAAGCTTTAATTGAAACACATTTTAACATTAATAAAAAAAATAGTGTGAGTGGATTATTTTCCCGATGAGTGTATAATCGTAACAACTATGCACATGAACTGAACGCAATAGGTATTGCACAGTTAATAAGTTTAGCAACCTGATGAACGGTGATGGAATTAAGTATCTGATCTCTCTGATCTTTTATATCTGATCTTTTAGTTTGACGGAAGACCGAGGAAATTGGAAGAAGAAAACAAGTGCCAACCGCATTTTTGTAGGATAAGGGCAGCGCAAGAAGAAGAGATCATTAACTTCGAAACTACGACACTTAAATAAACTTTTCACTTCTCATGCTCTTAAAATGTTATTTTAGTCTCTGCATATCGGGACTAAAGCTCTTTTTTGATCTCAAGGGATTAAAGTAAAATTTTTTTAATTGACTATGGAAACCCCTAAACTGCCAATCACGGTGTTTGTGAATGGAGGATTATCGCCATTTTCAGTAACTGGGTATAGACAATTTTAAAGCTTTCCACAGACCGAAGCGCGCTGCGGACGCACTGTAGCGCCCTGCACTTCGGTCTGTGGAAGCCTTTATGGCGTGGCAATAACCTCAAAATGACAACTGTATAAAAAATATTTAAAAAATAATAATTTCGTGAAACACATTGAATAATTACGAATATTAATCTATTTAATTATAAAATATTAAAGATGAATTCATTTTATTTTGCACGTAAAGAAAGATTTCCTTTAGCTTAGGTGTTTTTAATTTGGTTTTTTTTAAAAACGCTGTCGGCAAAGCAGTTTCCTGCTCTGTCGATAAAATAGCAATCCGCACTGTCGGCAAAGCAGTGCTGGAGTGTACGGTAGATAGAGCAGTTACGTTTGAATGTAAGTTTGAATGTTAATATGGCGTGACTTCAAAATAATGCGATGTCAGTTGCATTTAATAGTAAATAGAAAGTATAATTAGATATAATTTAACAAAGAATTGGCATATAGAAAATAAATTTAAAAAGTCCTTTCTTTATTCACGGGTAAGTGTTTCAGTTAACAATATATTTTGTGTGTGAACTTAGATCAATTAGGTTAATTTATTTGCCGATTCTAATGAATGAACAATTATCATTCTTACATGCATAGTCCAATTATTTTTAACATAGTCTTTAAGTTAGAATCTGTTGGCTAATTATGCAAGCATTTAAAGCGTCACTTTACAAAAAAATATAAAAGAAAAGAAAAGACAGCGGTATTTTTTTTGCTAATTGAATTTTGTACAGATGTCCATTGCTCGTATTGAGCATACGTTGTAAAAAAGTAATTTTGTACGTCGTTTTTTTCCTCGCATTCAAAGTGAAAAGTAGAGTGTTTAACGCGGGACTAAACTACCATAATGACAACTCGAATTATAGCCTCCCTCGCTATCGCTCGGGTGGCTAAATATCTCGTGTCATTATGGCTTGTTTTAGTCCCTTGTTGAACAATCTACTATTACGCACAAGTAGTTGCAGAAAGTTTTATGTTAACTAATTTTAAATTAACATACTTTGTCTTTTATGCTGTCTCAATAGTTAGGGCCGATTTCTGTACCTCCTGTACGCACTGTATTGCAAATTTATTTATCTTATTGAAAATACCCACCTAATTGTGTTTTTCATACAAAAATCTAAAAAAAAATCATTTCCGTTAGTATTTTCCTGTGTGCACTTACTTCCCTTTACTACATGTTTTTATAAAAAATACGTTACATTTTGTAAAAACGTAACGTAATCGTAACGAAAGTGTAACGTATTTTTTATTTATAAAACATTTGTTTTTATGGTGAAATTAAGACAATTTAAATACAATAATACATGTCACCTACCTAAAAAACACTACTCTATCATATAAAAAACAGCCGGTTAAAAATAAACACTACTTACCTTTAAAATCACATAGCCACTTTTTTAGTTTTTTGGCAAAACTTTTGCAGCGTCTACTTCGACTGCGATTTATCATCAGACTAGCGAGATATCTGTTACTCACTGGTGTTGCCCTACTAAAACATGAGTTGCCGGTATACAAAAACCAATTTCTACCCAAATTACCCAAATTGGTTTTAGAACTAGCGTTATAAGGCGTCACATAAGTATTCGTAACGCAAACGTGGAATTCATGTATGATAAAAGAAACAAAGAAAACAATAAATTATTTCATTATAATAATTCCGTAACCGCTTGAACTATGGTTGTAATGTCATATAATTTTGTTTTAAAACATACATAAAATCATAACAAGTTAAATATTATGAAAAAAAAATGCTTTTAATAACTCGGTGTCGAAAAAATGAGACGACTTTCGTTACGTTTTAGACAAAAAAATATATTATTAATAAATTTTTTGAAGAAGTTTAAATCAATTATTGCAATTGCGACCTTGACAGTTTTTATCGCTTTATATTACTAAAATTGTTTTCAAACCTATAGGTGTCACCAGTAAATTATAATAAGCTAGGTAAATTTGAAACGACCGAATTGGTCAAAATCAGCGGCCTTACCCATTTAATAATCGAATTATTTTCCGCGGCCGATCGTACTATGGCGATTGCTAATCCAGTCTATATCATCCTTGCTATAAGCTAGCCCTACACGCACGGATATGCCCGTCGGATCCGTCCAACAGACGCGCCAGTCGGGCAGAATACGTGCGTGTACATGGTGAGATCAGACAACATATCCGTATCTGTTCTTTACCATAGAAGCACGGATCTGCTCGCCTGGCGAATTTGTTGGGCAGATCCGGCGGGCATATCCGTGCGTGTATGGCTAGCTATTCAGTGAACAAAAGATTTATTTATTTTGAATCAACATCAAGGGTTAGAGCCTATGACAGACGGACGGACAGACAATCAGACAGCGGAGTCTCAGTAATAAGGTCCTGTTGACACTTACGTACGACTGCATGGTTGGATCATTTCCCCAAAATCGTAATTTCTTTGTAACAAAATTTCCGTTCGCAGATTTTCCTAAACTCTTTTTTTCTCACCATAGTTTTTTACTGAAGCTTTTGACATAGAAACAGTGTCGTCGGAGCTCCGCTCACGCGGAGCTCCTTCTTCTGTATGCTTTTGGCCCTTCAGGCCGATGAAAACTTACCAATATTTAACCTAAACCTACCTATGTTTCTGTGTCGATTAAAGTTGGGAAAAAACGCGATTGTGAAAATAAGCTTCAGTAGAAAACCATATTGAGAAAAAAAGCATTTTGGAAAAAATACGAACGGAAATTTTGCTACAAGGAAATTACGATTTTGGTAAATTACTCTAACCAGTCTTACGTACGACTGTCAGCTAACTTCTATTTTACCCACTCCAGTTTTTGTACATCATGGCGTCTCAGCCCTTGGGGCCTAAGCACACGGCGTATTTTTAACGCGCCGTCGACGCGCGTTTTCATCGATACAAACGCTTGTCGACGGCGCGTTTTTTAAAAAACGCCTTATGCTAGGGGCCTTAACCTTTCGTATGCAGGAAGTAAAAAAAAAAGTCGTGCATTCTAGTCTCAACAGTTTCATATAAATCCAATGATACAGATTTAAAAAAAAAATACAAAAAGAAAGCCTTAAATTGGGTACGGATCCGGTACAAGGCATCCGAAGGGTTAAGGCTGCTCTAATGGAATGAAAAACGCGCTGTAAACGCGCGTTCCTAAAACGCGCGTCGACGGCGCGTTCATAAAACGCCGTGTGCTTAGGCCCTTGACGCGAAAACGTTACGCATGCGCGGCGAATACGTTGAGCATGCGCGGCGAACACGCTGCGTGTCGCTCCGCTTCAATACGTTCGTAAATCGCCAGTGTTATATGACTAAGACATACCTAATTGACTATTTAAAATGTTCGCTGTTTGACGATAAAACCTATACTTTCAGGTACATGGGATCCGAACGAGTATCCCGTGGAAGATTTGGTAAAGACGGGCATGGCCATAGTGGAGATCGGGCTGCGTTCGCCCAAGATGCAGATCCTGGGAGGCACCTGCATCGTGGATCTGGAGGGGGTGACGCTCAAGCATGCTGCCACGCTCACCCCCACCATCGCCTACCAGATCGTGTGCATGATGGGGGTACGATGCAATTTTTAGAGTGCAAACTAAGCCGTCCGAAGTCCTTTCATTCTGAGAGGAGACCTGTGCTCTCCAGTATGACGTAAATATGCTGGGATGATTAAAGTTCGCGGTAGCCTACTAGCATTTTAAGCAGTGGGTGGGTTGAGAAATATTGATGTGTTATTAAATAAATTCATCAAAATCTGTCAACATCGAAACAGTACTTACTACTGCAGTGTAATTGTTAAAGTATATGTCGAAAAATATATGTATGTATGTATGTAAACTCTTTATTGTACAAAAATAAGAAAAAAAAAGAAATAATATAACACGAAACTAGAAAATACAATATTCACACCCCTATGTCCGGGGGTGGACTTACGCGAACTCACTTTGATAAGTCTGTTTCCCTGATCGGGAGGCTATTTCGACGTGAAACATTGTTCGTGTTAAGCATTTAAAGATTCACACTAGTTTATATATCAACAACAAAAATTAAAGTGCACTAATTCATCACTGGTAATTGTCCGTAGCAGGTCTTGACGGAAGGACTAATAAGGTAATAAGGCATTTAGAAAGAAATAAATTAAGTTTGGAAATATTAAATATAATAAGTTTTCCCTCCGCTCTCCAACTCTCTGTCTACCTTTACATATCCATCGGCTTCTACGCTAGAGTAGGCAGTTGGTCGTTCCCTGAAAGCAAGAAGAGTCGATTTACTATCATTGGTTTTACTTACCTGAATTAGAACGAATTTGCTTGAAATTCACGCCTCTATCAATGTGCCAAAAATAGAGAATGACACGGAAAATTTGGCTTACTGAGTGTATATTTAATGTGTATATAATACTATTCGAGTCGATAAATAAATAAATATTTATTATTTGATAAATAATTGACCTAGTCCCAAAGTAAGCTAACCAAAGCTTGTGTTATGGGTACTAAGCAACGGATAAACATACTTATATATGTAGATAGATACATACTTAAATACATATTAAACACCCAAGACCCGAGAACAAACATTCGTATTTTTTATACAAATATCTGCCCCGACACGGGAATCGAACCCTACTACGAAGCTTGAGGTCCCAGCTTCGTAGTCAGGTTCTCTAACCACTAGGCCATCTGGTCGTCTAAATTCGATAAAACATACGAACGTAGCGTTACAAATCTAAAAGGAAGCTTTTATCTCAAAATTGGTGAGCTTTAATAGGTTTAGGTTACATATTTATTTGAAATACAAGCTTTTTCCTATGACGTGAGACTTGAATTGACTTGACTCTTCAAATCCTCCTCAAGTACCATTAGCCAATTTTTATTCAATTTCTCCAGATCCTCCATTGTTATCTTTTTGATTTGTATTTGGACTCTCCTTTAAAGGCTGTTTTTTTTCCAGCTAGCTCATCCGTGCCGCCTCAAAGCAGCCCACATCGTCAACAACAACTGGTTCCTTGGCACGTTCAGCTATCTCTTCAAGCGCTTCATCGACCCCAAGACCTGGAAGCGGATCCACTTCCACGGCCACGACCTCAAGTCTCTGCAGCAGCACATCGACCCCGAGTGCCTTCCCGTCAGATACGGGGGCACCTGTAGAAGCAACGTGTCCATAGCGACCTGGCTCGCCAAGATCAGGAAATACAGAGATGAGAACTTTGACAAAGAGATGAAAGAGTTTGGCTACATTATAAAAGAGTGATGATGAATATTTGAGTGGTTTTGATCTCATGTTAGCTAGTGAGAAATTGTGGAGTGTGTTGGTTCTTGTGACTAGTCATAGTGCAGTAATCGAGATAATTCAAACGTGTGGTGAATTGGTGATAAAAACGGTACAAATTTTCTGTGCAAGTGTGATACTTTCGTATATATAGACGCCAGCGCCGCGCTGTATTTTACACTCCAATTTATGAGTGGCTTGTAATGTTTAAAGTACCATCTTGCCTAATCATAATAATTTAACTGGCAATAGCCCGGAGAAACGCCAGGCTTAAGTGGCAGTGGGTTACATTATAAATAAGATGGAGCAAAGAACATGCCAAGGTCGCGGAAACGCTTTGGATGCAGATGGTGCAGGGCCGGTCTGTTTGGCGAACCTTGAGGGAGGCCTATGCTCATCAGTGGACGTCTTTCGGCTGAAATGATCATGATGATGACAGAAAAAAAAAAACCAACAGAAAAACTCAAGATTTTTCGTGAATGTAAGATTGTCAAATGTCAATTGTAATCGGTTCTGCGGTTTAAGATAAAAGACAAGCAGAATTTAGTAGGTACTTGACCATTTTAAAATCTGTAATATTAGTATGGAATTATTGATCACTGGGAAAAAATGGAAAAATATAATTCTCAAAAAAAACTTTGGTTATCTGTTTTTTCTTTCTTGTCTAAACACATATTGTGGGGTGTTGTTGAATAAGTCATCAAAAAAAAATTGCTAAGACAACTTTTTGATTCAGAAATCCGTTTGCTAAGTAAATACTAAGAGTCAAGTGTAAGTTTTTTAACAAAACACCCTTCTGAGGGACCCATCGTGTTTGTGCATTTAGTTTTACATCTTGGTGTCAGCAGTGGGTCGATAAATTCTAAAAAGTTAATTTGTTCTTAAATGTTGTTTCACCTCCGATCGTATAATGCCTGCTTTGTAAGTTTCCTCACAAAAACAAAATGTGAGAATAATAAAACCGGCCAAGTGCGAGTCGGACTCGCGCACGAAGGGTTCCGTACGATTAGGTATCTATAAAAACGGCAAAAAAATCACGTTTGTTGTATGGGAGCCCCCCTTAAATATTTGTTTTATTTTAATTTAATTATTTATTTTTAAAGTGAATATATATAATCAAATATTCTGTGAATATTTCAAGCGTCTACCTGCTGCCGTTATCAATATTGAGCAAAAACGAGCAAAAAAATCACGTTTGTTGTTGATACTTAATCAGTTCAGGTTCAGACCAAACCTCTCGAATGAAAGTACGATATTGGGTCTTAGACTGTCAAATCATTATACCGACAGGAAGCAACTGCAGTGCAGCCAGTCTATGCTTGTTTTTAGGCCCTGTCTAAGGTTTTTGATCTGGTTTCCTGCGACATACTGTGAGGGCCTTGCTCAGGCCCTGGAGTGTTTCTTCACTTCACTTTAGTTAAAATTCAAGAATTACTCTTTTAGATGTTTATTCGTTCTCTGTTATATCCATGTTATATCACAACTCTCATATTTTACAATACAGACATTCGATCTGTTCAAATTCAAATAGGTATAGCACTAGAGTGCCAGCATCAATCGAATGACTGTAGAGTTTACAATAGGTAGTGCAGCCATTATAGAGCTGCATGAATACTTTAAAATTAAAACTTTTTGCTATTCACAGTTATTTTTACTGGCTGTTTTTCCTGGCCGCATACATCTTTTCAAGCATAGCAGAAATTTTATTCAAATTTAAAAATTGAGTTTGGGGTTTGTCAGAGTTGTTTGTTTTGATTTGGATGACAGAATCACTTCAGACATAAGAGGTGCTGGTCGCAAGTCAGTTACCAATTTTTCTCAAGAAAAATAGTTTTCCCCGTTTATAAGGCTGTGATTAAGTCATTCACGAAAAGGAAAGGCTATAAGGAGCATTTTATATATTATCCGTTCGCTGCTCGCCTATTTTTTAAAGCAGATTTTGTTTGGAAGGCCGATTTTTCATCGGGTAAGTGTCATCTTCATTGGTTATTAGAGCAGGTTGTTCGGCTAGGGTTTGGTGTTGAAAATGGGCTAATTTTAAAATTTCTTTCCAGCCCGACCGTCACCCCAGTAGCTAAACCCCAGTAGATCCGTGGGAAGAATAGCGGTTCTGTGGGCTACTTCATTAAGCGTACCTACGAGTTACGCTTTTATTTACTTCGATCTCGCCGAAGAGGAAATCAATACATCAGAGAATCAGTACTCATAAGTATTCCTTCGATTTGTTTCGTCGTCAACGAAGAAGATACTTTTCCAGTTAATTTAGGAACCTAAATTCCTTCACATATTTGTTTTCAAGACCTTAATTTTTCCGATAGTATAGATTTATACCTTTTACTCCTCGGCACACTATCTTGCTAATTGATACGTTAATGCAACCCTTTTCAACTTATGCTCTTTCTACTGACCTATACTCTGATTCTTGAATCAGCATGCGCATGTGGATTTAGGGACTAGGAGTTAGGTTGTAGGGTAACTTCGTGTTCTTCCGCGTTGCAAAAAGGTACAATTGGTATCAAGACGTGCCCACGATTCTTCAAAATTCTAATTGGGGCTTACCATAAGTGCCCGTACGCAATTTTCAATAAGTACGTTCCTTTTCGGTCTTTTTTTGGAATAATTCTTTCATTTGATATTATAACCACAAAATTATATAGTGCTTTATCATAGGGATATACCATCGCCTCGCGCGAGGCATATGTATGTTATCGGCGGTATATACATGGGATTTCTTTTGTAGTTTTATATACATAACCTATGTTTGACTCGAAGTGCAAATCCTAAATAAAATAAATGGTGTTTTACTACAAGTTTTATAATGTTTTATTTATGTTAGCACATTAAGGCGTTTGCACGCACCTTAAGTGCATTCAGACGGCTTATTATGCTGCAGTAGGTACTATGCAAAAACATGGACTTTCAGTTACCTAGTGAAATAGTTGATATTTTTAGGAATTGGTATGGAAACCAGCTCAATTGTGTTGGATGGGCGGGAATCTCTATTTTTAACGATTTTGAACTTGTGAAGCGGACTAAAAAGTGATCACTTATTTAAGAGTTATGGACGTTGACCCTACAAGGTGGTGATGGCACCATCGCCGTGGCCCCCACAATTTGGTGATGAAAAATAAACTGGGCTCTGGCTCAAGTGCTGTGGGATCGGCACCAATTCAAAACTAAGCACAAAATGAATTGGCACTAGTATTTCTATAAAAAAAAAGTTAGGGTTTTATTATATAGGGTTGCAACCCTTTAAAGGATTTTTATCTCGGAAAATTGCATACTTAGTTCCTGCGACAAACGAATTCGCGATTAACAACTACGGGGAAGGCCCAGACTCTCAAACTATCTTCACATAAAATTTCATCTAAATCAGTTCAGCGGTTTAAGCGTGAAGAGTTAACAGACAGGGAGAGTTACTTGACGTTTATAATATTAGTAAGGATATCGCATTTTATTGAAAGTTAATTTGGTAATATTTATTCAGGCGTCGTGTTTGATGTGATGATATAGAACTGAATAGACGACCAGATGGCCTAGTGGTTAGAGACCCTGACTATGAAGCTTGAGGTCCCGGGTTCGATTCCCGTGTCGGGGTAGATATTTGTATGAAAAATACGAATGTTTGTTCTCGGGTCTTGGGTGTTTAATATGTATTTAAGTATGTATCTATCTATATAAGCATGTTTATCCGTTGCCTAGTACGCATAACACAAGCTTTGCTAAGCTTACTTTGGGACTAGGTCAATTGGTGTGAATTGTCCCGTGATACTTACTTACTTGATACTATAATAGCAACGCTGAATTTATACTTACATTGCTATTCAGTTCTATTAGGCGTTTGATTTCTACATACGCATAATAAAGGTTGTATGACTATGCTATTTGTATGTCTTATTGACACTCAAGCGTAAACTCGTCGACACATTTATACTGCCCATCCTAACATACGGTGCTCAAACGTGGTCCCTAACAGATTCAGAAGTCCAAATTGAAGGTCTGCCAAAGAACCGATCGAGTCCGGAACACTGTACTGCGCTCCAAAACATGCATTGTCGATGTAGGCAAAGCAACCGCCAGGCTGAAATGGGACTGGGGAGTAACTAGATTAAATAATAATAATAATAATAATAATAATTTCTTTATTTAGTCAGACAAATTACATCCATTTTGTTAGTAAAATCATACAAATAACTTATAATCTATTGTTAGTAAAAATTGTACAATTTGACAAAGGGATTCTCCAGATTAAGTTCCCCAAACTTTTTGTTCCGCGTAGCAAAATTTCCATTTGCATTTTTTCCCAAATGCTTTTTTTCTCAATATGGTTTTTTACTGAAGCTTATTTTCACAATCGCGTTTTTCCCCAACTTTAATCGACACAGAAACATTGGTAGAAAGGCCAAAAGCACACAGAAGAAGGAACTCCGCTAGCGGAGCTCCGTCGACACTGTTTCTGTGTGAATTCAAATTGGGAAAAAACGCTACTGTAAAAATAAGCTTTAGTAAAAAACCGTAGTGAGAAAAAAGCATTTGGGAAAAAATGCGAATAGAACACGAGTGTAGTGGAATTTATAAGTCTGGAGCCTGGGTAAGGGCCAGAATGATTCAACCACTACATATGAGGATATAACTCAGTTTATTATGATAGTACAGATACGGGGTTTATGTACTCTTCATGATTATTGATTTACATACATCTGGTTCGCATCAGTTAATTATATACAGTGTGATTATGACGTCATCGGGTAACCACATAAACAAGAAGTTGGCTTAATGTAAATGACACAATTGTACCAATAATACAGATGAAACCGGGTTCCATAAGGAACCCGGGAGGTCCACCGATGCCACCCCTTGACCTCTCCTCACGCCTCCTTCTTCAATACGAATCTACAGGGAGATACGTATTGCATTAGAGTAATGCGCTAACAACGGCGCTTGCAAGAGCTAGTATTACAAGTACAATTCTGCACAACAGGTAAATTTATATAGGTCAAGATTGGGTAAATAATATGGAACAAACTCACAGCTTTCTTGTTCTCTGGAACTGCCTCTATATCCTCTCGCCATCCGTCCTCAATCATATTCTATTAATCTGAGGGCAGTTCACTCACCCACTTATCCATCAAGTTCAAATATCATAACCGATTTTCCCTCCTCGTCATAAACGTCAATGTCATCCCTAAGATTGCCAGCTTAAAATAGGATTGACAGATCAGAATTGGTGTCATTGCATGAATGCCACCAACTAGTACATCGCGGAGTTCGCGGGATCCGCGACAACGCGGACGCGGACTTTGCTACGCGGAACAAACAAGTTTGGGGAAATTGATCTAGTTACTCGGATTTGGCTCATGTCTGCCGTATGCACCCAGAGAGATGGGCGCGGGTTACCACTCAATGGGTGCCCCTGGATTGTTGTCGGCGTCGCGGCAGGCCAAGGCGGGGATGGCAGATGGCGGGATGACCTAGACACGTTCTAGAGTAACTGCCCAAACACAAATGCAGACATAGCGAGTTGGAAGTCCAGGGAGAGGCCTTTGCCCAGCAGTGGGATACTGACTCAGGCTGGCTACTAAAAAAAACTTACTTTTACGTTCTATTGAGTTATTTTTTGTTTCGTATAGTATTACTAGCTGTTGCCCGCAACTCCGTCTGCGAAGAATAGGCGTATAAAAAATAGCCTACGACCTATTCTCACACCTACCGAATGCAGAGAAAAAAGTTTCATAAAAATCGGTCAAGCCGTTTCGGAGGAGTTCGGTAACAAACACCGTGACACAAGATTTTTATATATAATAAAAAAACGACCGACCTCTTTAGCCTAGTTGGTAGTGACCCTGCCTACGAAGCAAGAGGTCCTGGGTTCGAATCCCGGTAAGGGCATTTATTTGTGGGATGAGCACGAATATTTGTTCCCGAGTTATGGATGTTTTCTATGTATTTAAGTATTTATTTATCTATATAAGTATGTTTGTCGTCGTCTAGTACCCATAGTACAAGCTTTGCTTAGTATGGGACTAGGTCGATTTGTGTAAGATTGTCCCGTAATATTTATATTTTATATTTATATTAGATGTAGTGTATCTAATATATAAAAATCTCGTGTCACGGTGTTTGTTATCGAACTTCTCCGAAATGGTTTGACCGATTTTTATGAAATTTTTTGTCAATATTTGGTAGGTCTGAGAATAGGTCGCATGTTATTTTTTATACCCCTATTCTTCTCAGACGGTGTCGCGGGCAACACCTAGTAATATATAATAATAATAGCTTATATAAAATAAACCACCGTTGAAGAAATACCTGCAAAAAATCAACGAGGTAGGAATATTTTTTGAAGTAACAAGTACAGTTACTATTGTTATTCGATAATATTGAACATATTAGGCGCACTTTTCAGACTAGGTACAAACGTAGACCAGAATAGTTTCTAAACACACACCTGTACATTAGGTCATGCGTGACGATTTCAAGAATATTTAAATATTGTTTACCTGAGAGCTCGCGCTTGTGAACCAGTCCAACTTTTTACCGGTTTTTTAAATCACATGTTGCAGCCGTTATGAGCCCCGTACACGACGACTTTTACCGTTTTGCGTCTGGCAAAATGTCGTACTTAGGTACAGTGAAAGAGATAGACAAGATAGATTTCGTTTGTGTGGTGCATTAATGCCTATATTTACAGGTATATTTGTCTGTAAATAACGGACAATTAATGCTGGACCAGAGAGATTTGCAGTGTAGGAGTAATAATGTAACCATGTAACAGAATAATAAAACAGGAAATAAAACATAATGCGTAATATTTCTGGTAAAACGAATTCCACTTCCATCCATCGCATCGATGCCATCGCCTTCCATCGATCGGTGTAGAGATGTCAAGTTGAAATTAATTTCAACTAGAGATTTTAACGACCGCTTTAGCTTAGTTGGTAGTGACTCTGCCTACGAAGCAAGAGGTCCTGGGTTCAAATCCCGGTAAGGGCATTTATTTGTGTGATGAGCACGAATATTTGTTCCTGAGTTATGGATGTTTTCTATGTATTTAAGTATTTATTTATCTATATAAGTATGTTTATCGTCGTCTAGTACCCATAGTACAAGCTTTGCTTAGTTTGGGACTAGGTTGATTTGTGTAAGATTGTCCCCTAATATTTATTTATTATTTATTATTTATTTATTTATTTAATTAGAGATATCACAAAGTTTTTCGTTAAAACGCTCAACAAATATAAACTTTTGAATGTGTATTTCAACACAAAATCGTAGATATCGAAACCTAGGTTTATTGATCAACACTTCTCGTTGATATGGAATTACGAAATTTCGAAAAAAATAAGGACATACATCACTAGTACATAAAGGGAAAAACCCGAAAGTATCTTATTTCCGTTTCTTAAATTATTAACACAGGGTAGTTTTTATCAAGTTCATTTATAGAAATACTAAACTTATTTCTTGCTTGCTTTTTTTGCACGGAACCCAAGCTGCGCCAGTCTTCGCATTCGATTTTTTATATTATACTAGCTACTAGTAGTAACAATCAATCTATACCTAACCAACTTCCATACTAATAAATGCAAAAGTGCGTCGGTATGTATGTCTGTCACCTCTTCACGCTTAAACCGCTGAGCCAATTTAGATGTGATATGGAGATATTTTGAGACTCTGGGAAGGACATAGAATAGTTCTTTGTAACCCCGGAAAATTGCATGGTTCCCGCGGGATAGCGATAAACGAATTCTTTGCAGACGGAGTCGCGGGCAACAGCTAGAAATGTATATTTGCGAAATGAAATTGTGGCCAAATTGTTTCCCAAACGTTTACGTGAGATTCGCATTCGTCAGTGTGTCGTTGAAAGGCGCGACTACGATACGCGCTAGTCGCCGTCTGCTGCGCTTCTAACAGAGGTTGAGTGACGCATATTTTTACCATTTGGACTGTGATATAATCACACGTTCACAAAAAAGTATCCAGTCTCGCGTTTGGAAGGCTTCCGCTCGTTGCGCTTTGAAGCGCTCCTATGAACACCACTTACGCAACAGTACTACTGTTAAGTGACCCGCTATAACTTGACTAATTTAGTCTAATAAAGCTAATATAAAGTTAGTGTTATGTATCTACATTTAATTGTATAGTGCAGCTAGTGTCAACATATTGGACGAGCATTTAAGGTGGAACGGCACGCTCTAGGCGCGAAATTCAAACTTTTTACAGTTTTTAATTTATTGTGGGTAAACGGTGTAACTGTTTAACTTCATATGGTATTTGCGCTTGTAAAACAGTGTTATTTATATTATTGTGTAAAGTTTTTTAACAATAAAACTATTAGCTTGAAATAAAAGTTGTCAAAGCGTTGAAAGTCCGAATTTCTATGTTTGACAACTTTTATATCAAGCTAACAGTTTTATTCTTAAAAAGCTTTACACAATAATATAAAGAACACTGTTTTACAAGCGCAAATGCCATATGAAGTTAAGCAGTTACACCGTTTACCCACAATAAATTAAAACCTGTAAAAATTTTGAATTTCGCGCCTAGAGCGTGTCGTTCCACCTTAATAGGAAGTTCTAAAAGTTTTATTTACTAGGTAAATGAGTGTTTACTATGCAGTCATGAGTTACCACCAGTGAAATAATAAAAGTGTGTGCATGTCTACGAGTATTTATCTGTCACGAACACGTTATAATATAAAGTGCTTTAACTTGCAGAAGCTAGGCATCGATTACTGCTTAATTCAGTAGTTTTTTGGACGAAATTGATTTGCTATCGCTCGACCGTAAATATCTATGTAGGTATATTAATATTCGGCCAGCAACCCCTTACTTCCCGGCTGTATGTGACTGGTTAGATCATTTTACCAACATCGTTTTTCCTAGCAAAATTTTCATTCGCATTATTTCCGAAATGCTTTTTTTCTCACTGTGATTTTTTACTGAAGCTTATTTTAACAATTGCGTTTTTTCCCAACTTTAATCGACACAGAAACATAGGCTTTGCATCGGCTTGAAGGGTCAAAAGCATACAGAAGAAAGCTCCGCATGAGCGGAGCTCCGTCGACACTGTTTCTGTGTCAATTCAAATTGGGAAAAAACGCTAGGTACTGTGAAAATAAGCTTCAGTGAAAAACTATAGTAAGAAAAAAAATATTTGGGAAAAATGCGAATGGAAATTTCTACTAGAAAATAACGATTTTGGTAAATTGATTTAACCAGGCTATTCTTAATTGCACCGTTTCGATTTATTTAGTAATCAATGTAGTCTTTATTCTTTTATAAATCAAAGATTTTGACGCCTGGTTTTACATTAGTATTATCGCTAAATTAACTTGGTGCAATTTACTCTTAGGGCCAATACAGATGGACTGAATCCAACTGCAACGTAACTGCAACTGCCCACTGCTCATACACTTTCTGTTGCAGTTGCAGTCCAGGATTCAGTACTGTATGAGGGAAACCTAGGGTCGCGAGTGTTGGTGCAATATGAAGGAGGCTTACGTCCAGCAGTAGATGGATAGAATCTGACATGACCAATTAAAATCAATCAGTCAAAATTTTACACAGTAGGAACGCTGTGCTACCAGGCAAACATGGATGGCGACTGGTCAATGGAAATCGCGTACGAAGCGGAGCTGAATACGAAGGATAATCCCGAGCTGCTGGAGATGGCGCGCGAGGAGTTGCACGAGGAACCGGACCTCAGGAGCGCAAACATAGAGGAGCTCAGGGCTCTGGTCTACGGTGAGGCTTCCATCGGGTTAGTCTTAAGCGCCCTACACAATGCCCAAAAGCCCTTTGGAATTCAACTTGCTTGCAATACCGCTGCTAATAGTACCTATTGTGTCTATACGTGTAAGGCCATACAAGTTTGAACTTTGAACGCCATCGTTGCGGATTTATTTGCGGTAGTTCCTTTGGGTGTTCCTTCGAAGGAACTATTGATTGAAAGAAAGAAAGAAGACATTAAATTGCGTTTCTTTTCTCGCAATAGTTCTATTTAGGTATGCAATTTTGTGAAAAAATGAAAGTATTAATAATAATCTTGACAACGTTCGATTTCTTAGGCAAGCCTGCCTATATAGCGTTTTTTTTTTATGTTAGATAGGCCAGACAAACGAACTAGTGGGTCACCTGATGTTAAATGAACACCACTGTCCATAGCCACCCGCAGCGCTTTACACGATGCCAGTGCGTTGTCGGCCCTAAAAGAGAGGGAATAGGGGAAGGGGGAGAGGGAAGAGGTGAGGTATTGGGCCCCTGGCACTCTCACTGACCGTACGAAACGCAAGCAGGATTACTGCTGCTTCACGCCGGTGTTCTGTGAGAGGGTGGTATGTACTGCCCCGAAGGAGCCGGCCCATTCGTGATGCAGCGGCTAGCTACAACATGGCTCTACCACTACATGTACATGTATACATGTGTACATGTTTATGGTAATATTATTCATATGATGCCTTAATTACATTTGATTTAGTCACTAACATTAAGAAATTATTTCATTCACCAACGAGTTCAGCTATTCAGAATGAATTCGAACGTAGTCTTACTTAATGTACTGTTTGTTTAATTAGTAGTAAACACTAACAGAGTACAGTTAAGTAGTGGTTGGCAGAGCGCGGCGAGTGCAGTCCACGGCGCTTGGACGACGCGTTCCTGCTGCGGTTTCTGCGCGCGCGCAAGCACGACGTGCGCCGAGCACACAGACTGGTCAGTAGTAGCCTATATAATTGGCGTTAGGTGGCATCTATTGACGACCAGATGGCCTAGTGGTTAGAGAACCTGACTACGAAGCTTGAGGCTCCGTGTTCGATTCCCGTGTCGGGGCTGATATTTGTATGAAAAATACGAATATTTGCTCTAGGGTCTTGGGTGTTTCATATGTATTTAAGTATGTATGTATCTATATAAGTATGTTTATCCATTGCTTAGTACCCATAACACAAGCTTTGCTTAGCTTACTTTGGGACTTTGTTCCGTGATACTAAACTACTACCTACTATTAGATGTACGAGTAAAATCGCGTAGGTATACTTGTGGTTTGGCACAGCCCGGGCACAAGATCGCGCGACCGGCGGCAGCGGCGAGCGATTTATCAGTTCATTGCGTGTGCCGCCAGATTATCACTGTGCGGCGAGCGTTTCGGTTGCGCAATGAAATGAGAAAAGGCTCATCGCGCCGCCGGACGCGCGAAGTCGTGGCAGGGTCGTTGGAGTCGGCGCACACGGGACACACGCGACAACCACAAAACACCGGACGTACACATCTACACATCTCTAGTTCGAATCGAAGGCAACGTACGCGCGTGGTCTTTCTTCCTCCTTCTTCGGAGTCATGCACATCATGGGTTAAAAAAAGTAGCAGCCACCGACCGCAAGTATCGACCATCGGCCACAAGTGGCTGAAGCGCGCTTCAGCTACGCAGCCGCTTCTTGCTTCAAGTGGCGGCGTTTTGTGGCTGTCGCGTGTGGCTTGTATCGTATGCTCCAACGCCTATCGCTCATGTGTCACCTAAATTTGCTAACTTGACCGAATAACACGAGTGGAGAAACTCGCCGAACCGCAAGCACGGGTTTACTCGTACGAGTACGTCTATTTTGGCAATTAGATCTCATCTAGTATTTTGCCATCCAAACTACATATATCTGTACCAAGTTTCAATGCCATTAACCGTTAAAGAGTTCCGTCCTGTTGACACGATCCTGGCCCGAGCACTAGAATTTCACTACCTACCAGATTATTGCATCGTCATCGGACGTAAGTTGAAACTGAGTTGTTGAACTGAGTTGAAATTTGAGTTACTATGTAAATAGTACCTCAAATTTTAACTCAGTTATCCACCAAAAAGTGGCCGATTTTTTTTTCAAATTTTGAAGCTGACAAGATTACATACTTTCTCAAATGGCGTCCACGGACCGGAAAACCCAGTGTAGGTAGGACTCCAACAAGATGGAGCGACAACCTGGTTAACTGGACCGGTCTGTTTGACAAACCTTCGGGATGCCTATGTTCAACAGTGGACGTCTTTCGGCTGAAATGATGATGTTGTTTTCTTCCATAGCTGGTCCGCCACTGCCGGTTCCTGGAGCAATATCCGGACCTGTACTCGGGCGTTGACCTGTTCGGGCTTATGCGTGTGGGTGGCGCCTTTGAGGGGACCATGTACGACCATCCCGCGTGTGGACGACTCACCATTATGAGATTCGGTGCGTACCTCCCATATGCATGGTTTCCTGGTACCGACTGACAGATATTTTACGTTCATACTTGCCCCTTTACACACGTGCCGGTTGCCAATATAACAAACAAATCGATTCCCACCGTATTGTCTAATTTTTATTACGTGACGTCAGGGATGAACTTCGCCAACTATCCGTCAATCGGTAACTACGTGTGAAGAGCTATAAGTACTTTACTTCTTCCCATGTTATTCGGAAACAATAAACTGTCAATTACCAGTTTAGTAGCGGCTTTATTTGATACTCTTTCTTCTTACGCTGTAACCAATGGCGTCTGTTACTGATTTAAAATTATAAAAATATGTATAATAAAAAGAACCTGCAGAAATATCTCATCAGCCTACTCGAATCATAAGAGTTACTTTAATCCATAACTAATTTTCAGGTTTTTGGGATCCGAATGAAGTTCCTATTGAAGACTTGGTGAGGGCAGGATTGGCCATGAACGAGATCGGGCTGCGACAGCCCAAGATGCAGATTATTGGAGGCATCCTGATCGTGGATCTGGAGAACCTGACTGTGCGGCACGTCGCCACCCTCACCCCCACCGTCGCGTATCAAATCATATGCTTAACAGGTGTAAGTAATCTAAAGGATCATCATATCCTAGTATCCCACAAAATAGTTACAGCTCCGAAAATATATGGGACTGTCATTCATAACCATAGGGTTAATAATCTATTTTTTTTAACCCTAGACCGTTCAAGCGGCCCTAAATGAACCTCGTTCGTGGAGTCATCGCTGCGTTCGGCAGACAATCATAACTTGACTTGTTCCTTCGCAGTCATACGCGGAGTCAAGTGTCCTGACATTGCTCGTGCGTTGACATTGACATTTCTCAAAGTCAAGACACCTGACTCTGTATAATCCCTGGCAGTGCATAGGTCAAGCTATGATTGCCGATCGCAGCGATGACACCTGATTTATCGGAAAATTAAGCGTCACGCCGAGAAAATGCTTAACCAATTGAGTAATAAATGAGCTGTTGTGTAACTCTCCAAGGTATAAATTTCATAACTTTGCCGCTAGTCTCACCAAATTCATCAACAACACATGTTCAAAACTAGAAAGCATACATATCCTAGTCAGGAACCATGTTGAATCCAAAACGGAATACGGTTTAAATTTTCGAATCGAAAAGTGTTTGAATAAAAAATAATACCAAAACATAACCCTCTTGCAGTCGGGTAAAAACAGAAACATGCTACGATGGAAAAACAGGCGACGATGACGTGTTGAAAAGATTCATGGAAATGGACGAAAATTACCGAACAATTAAGTACATTTCTTAACTCTTCCTGTTCGACTCAAAACCAACGTACGCACCTAGCCCTTTTATCAGTAGCAGCGCAATCACACCTTTGGACTCCAATATGATAATGCACTGCATGGGTTAATAAAAAAGTTAACGGCTACCGACCGCAAGTGGCGACCACCGGCCACAAGTGGCTGAAGCGCGCTTCAGCCACGTTTTTAGCCGCTTGTAGCTTCAAGTGGCGACGTTTT
Organism: Archips xylosteana; assembly: GCA_947563465.1. NCBI lineage: Eukaryota > Metazoa > Arthropoda > Insecta > Lepidoptera > Tortricidae > Archips > Archips xylosteana. Next base: position 17,344,433 of record OX387360.1, read on the forward strand.
GTGGCTGTTGCGTGTGGCCCGTATGCTTCGACGCTTAGCCCTGTGCCGCCCCTCTTTAAAGCGCTACCGAGCTTTTGGTGCATTTATTGCATTCATTTTTTTCCCCTCGTTGTATCATTACTAGCAAAGCTTTAGTTCTGTAATTCATGTGTTTAGCTTTAGTTTTGTATAGTTTGCTCGATAGAAAAAAAATACTGCACGGCAGGTTAGGACTTTTTGAATGTTAATAAAAAAAAGATGTTTCCTACGGCCTAATGTTGCTACATTTTTAAAATATGTATTTGTTTTAGTAATACGATGAAAATACCTAAATACACGCGGGGTATGACCAACCTATCTTGAGCCGTCGTGCTCATAGTATAGTTAGTTGCGTTAGTTCTCCTTCGGCCATCGGACGGGGAACTTGTGTCACTTGCGCTTACGCACGGCTTGCACACATACCTACATGAGTGCAGAGAATATAATCAGGGCGAGTTCAGGGTTTTGGCCCTCCGGCCAGGTGGAGTGATGATCTGCGAAAGGCTGCTGGTGGAAGCTAGATGCGTCTAGCCGAAAACAGGGCGCAATGGCGCTCATTGGGGGAGGCCTATGTCCAGCAGTGGACTGTTATAGGCTGATGATGATGATGATGATGAGTTTAGAAAGGGATTGGAGTTGACAGTAATTCTATGTGCTTACGTCAAAATATGTATGAAATGACAGTTCTGACAGTCCTGATCTTATTGCGGTTTGATAATACCTAAAATCGATTAGCGCCAAAAGCTCGGTAGGACCTTAGGTGATTGAAAAATATTTTCTTTTACAGTTAGCGATGCCGATTAGGGTGAGGTCGATACATTTTGTCAACTACAGTTGGATCATACACACCTTTTTCTTCATGTTCCAACGGTACATGAGCCCAGCTATACGGAAACGGACGTATTTCCACGGATACGACCACAAGGGCCTGCTGAAACACATCGAGCCCTCCTGCCTCCCGGTGCGCTACGGGGGCACTTGCACCGCTTACCACAATACCGCTGGCTTCTGGTTGAACAAGATTAAGCAGTATCGAGATGAGAGTTTTGACAAGGACATGAAGGAGTTCGGCTATGTGATAAAAGAGTGAACGCCAGTAGAAAGTTACAAGCGCTCGTACCTAAAATACCACTTTCCCAAAATACCAGTTTTTTCAAAATACTACATAAGTTACATAACCTATTTTTACCACATTATACGTAGCCAACCGGCCCGTATTTCACGGAACGTCCCGTATTTCATGCATAAATTTCTATGTCCCGCTGGGACAGCCAATGTCCCGTATTTTTTACGAAAATCTGCATTGAAGTAAATAAAGACGGGCTTTATGAGGAATTTCAACTGCTTAAGGAAAGCCTGGAAATCGCATGTTTTAAGTCCACAAAAACTCAATGATTTTTATTTGTCCCGTGTGAAAAAGAGAAATCCCGTATTTTTTTAAGATTTATGACCATTTTGTCCCTTAAGGCCGAATAAAAAAGTTGGCAACCCTAACCACATTACAAAATCGAAGATTACTCTAGGTAGTGTTTTTTTTTTTGGTGGAATGTCTTATTTTGGGCATCTAGTGTAATGGGAATGTAATAAATAGATAGGTAATGTAGTATTTTGCAAAATGTGGTATTCTGGGAACGTGGTATTTTAGGCAGGAGTAGTTACAATAGCTTCTGAGTGATACAATATTTTAATACAAGGTTTAAAGACTTATACTAAATTTACCGCCGAACAGAGATTGCAAACGGATTGTGATATCGGTGCATTATTAGTGCATATTAACTTTAATTAATTAATTAACTACCTCTCGTGTTTCATCAACGTCAATATTTTTGCCGTTAACATAAATTAAACCACATTTTAAAACTTGATGTGAGTTTATTGAATTTAAAATAATATTTTTTATATACAAAGGAGCTTTACTTACATGGTTTTTTAGAAAAAAAGATGGAAGAGAGTGAGTCGAAGAATGACTCTAATGAACTAAATACATGAATGATTGAATGTTCGGTCTGAACACTCATCATTCAAATCTTTTATCAATCTCATTGTGATGTTACATTTATAACTGTATCTGGTCGACAAAATGAACGTTTGTCATAATATTTCACGGTAATTTATTCATTAGTTAAAGGTGGCGTTAAATTAAAATTTAATTTATAATGAGTTTTCAGAGCCAAAACTCCCTAACTCTAGATTTTAGTCGAATTCGGTAGAGTCGTTCCCGAGATTACCGTGACATATAATATATTTGAAATGCTCGTATAGTTATAAAAAGCTAGTTAATAGTTTAACAAAATCAGTAGGTACCTACCTCATAAGTGGTCTTAGTAGAGTAAGTAATAAATTGGTTTGTTCCCTTACTGGTTGTGAATAAATTTTGTAACTTCTTGAGGAATCGTAAGTCGTGGATCTCACCATTTACTTTTTAAGTTTATTTTTGTGTTTTATGAATAAATGAATAGGACACTGACTAATTTGTTATATTTGAAGCAACCAAATATCGGCCACGGAATACCACACAGTTTAATAAGCTAACTTGCCTTGATATCTCGAGGTCGCGGCAAATGTCTTGTCGTATGAAGTTGTTGGTTAATTCACCATCATCATCATCATTCCAGCCTATATACTTTCCACTGCAGGGAACAGACCTCCTCTAAGAATGAGAGGGGTTGGGACGTAGTTCCCACGAGGGCCCAGTGCGGATTAGGAACTTCACACAAACCATTGAATTTCTTCGCAGTTGTATACAGCTTTCTTCACGATGTTTTCCTTCACCGTAAAGCTCATGGTAAATTAAAAATGTAATTTCGCACATAAATTCAGAAAAACTCAGAGGTGCGAGCCGGGATTTGAACCCACGACACTCTGATTGAGAGGCCATAGGTTGGTTAATTAGTTTCACATAGTAAAATAACTATTGAAATCTACCTGCCTGACTAAGGTCAAGACGGGAAAGACCGGCATAGTTTATTTAAAATCAAGTTTGATCGGCTCTTCGGTCTCAGTTAAAGGGCATTTGGTACAGAACTATGCAGGCTGAGCCTCCTCATGTGCCTTGGTTTGACTCTGCTAGGCTCTCCAGAGCAAAACTGGTTCGTGCGCAGGGGCTTCGGTCTGGCCATGTTCCTTTAAATAAGTTTGCGCATTTAATGAAAAAGACGGAGTCGCCAAATTGTGATGAGTGTGGTGTGGTTGAGGATGTGCATCACTTATTGATGGAGTGTGCAAGGGCTCGAGTCAAGAGGGATACGTACTGTAGAGTCTGGGACCTTACCCTCTTAAATATTGGTGTTTTCCAAGCTATACTATATATTGGTGTTATTAGACGACCGGATAGCCTAGTTGTTAGAGAACCTGACTACGAAGCTTGAGGTCTTGGGTTCGATTCCCGGTCGGGGCAGATATTTGTGTGAAAAATACGAAGGTTTGTGCTCGAGTCTTGGATGTTTAATATGTATTTATCTATATAAGTATGTTTATCCGTTGTCTAGTACCCATAGTACAAGCTTTGCTTAGTTTGGGACTAGGTCAATTGGTGTGAATATTTATACTGTCGGAGCCTTTGTCGCAGGCTGCTAGATTTGTATACGGATTTTTAGAAAGTAAGTAAATGGACTGTGTTGCGTTTATTTAGCAGAGAACCCGTATACGGGTTTGGCGGTCTGTGTCAGGGGCTTCGGCGGTGTGGTTTGGGGGACGTGTCGTATCCCTCTTGGCTTATGGCCATATTTTTAACTAGCTTTTGCCCGCGACTCCGTCCGCGTGGAATTAGTAATTTGGGCAGCTTATTTTTTTTATCCAATTTGCTTTTTCATCAATTATGGCTCTCCTTAGTTCCTCGATATAAAAAAAATTACCCCCCCCTCACCGACCCCCCACCGAACACCCCCCCGCACAGCCGCGTTCACATTCACCACCGTACCTACTCCCAAGTCACTACTTCTAAAAACTGTTCTATAAATTCTTAAAATAGACGTATCTTTCTTATTTGTGAACCGATTCAAATGAAACAAACACTAAATGTTAATCCAAGAAAATACCAACATATCAGTGAAAACCGCATCCTTCTAGGTTAAGCCGTTTCTAAGATTAGCGCGCACAAACGCACAGACAAACAGATAAACAGACAATAATTCTAAAAATCATTGTTTTGGGTTCTATTGCGCTAATAAATAGCCCTACTGACAGTTTTTCTCAAATATCTTCAATGTACAGACACCGACTTGTTACAGATTTAATATATGTATAGATGGTAAGGTTGGTAGTTTTTTTATCTAGTTAAGGCCTATTGGAACTGACATGTTCAATTTACCTGATCAAAGTTCCTTTAAAATAAATATTAAAAAAAAAGTTTGATGGGCTCTATAGCTAAACTGTTTAAACGAGTCCTCCCCCGCGCGGTACGGGGGCGGGGGGGGGGGGGGGTAGGACGACAAAGGTAGACCAGGGCTCATTTAAACAGTCTAACTATGTATTAGACGACCAGATGGCCTAGTGGTTAGAGACCCTGACTATGAAGCTTGAGGTCCCGGGTTCGATTCCCGTGTCGGGGCAGATATTTGTATGAAAAATACGAATGTTTGTTCTCGGGTCCTTGGTGTTTAATATGTATTTAAGTATGTATCTATCTATATAAGTATGTTTATCCGTTGCCTAGTACCCATAACACAAGCTTTGCTAAGCTTACTTTGGGACTAGGTCAATTGGTGTGAATTGTCCCGTGATATTTATTTATGTATTTTATTTATTGATAGTATGATTTTTGAGGTTTTGGAACTGGCGGATTGACGTTTTAGTTGCGATTGGCCCTTCGATTATGTATCGCTACGTAGCGCCAAGTAACAGGTTACGTAACCTCAGGTCAAAAGCTTATACTTTCGATTGTTCATTGCCAAACAACTTTTATTGGTTATGAAATTATGTTGCGCAATTATACAATAGCGGTAAACGAGTGAAGATAGTTGCTAACGAGTTGATGCTGTTGCTTCACCACAGCTGGTGAATTATGGACGTTTAAGGGCCAATTTTTCAATCCCCAGATAAAGGTATTTGTCAGATAAATGTAAGCTTTGTCCTTCTTAGAGTTCCGTACGCAAAGGGTAAAAACCGGCCAAGTGCGAGTCGGACTCGCGTACGAAGGGTTCCGTACCATTATCTATAAAAACGGCAAAAAATCACATTCTATTTTTTAGTATTTGTTGATAACAACAGCTATAAAGTGGCAACCGAAATACATTATCTGTGAACATATCAACTGTCTAGCTATCACGGTTCGTGAGATACAGCCTGGTGACAGACGGACGGACGGACGGACAGACGGACGAACAGCGAAGTCTCAGTAATAGGGTCCCATTTTTACCCTTTCAGTACGGAACCCTAAAAACAGGACCTTATTACCGAGACTTCGCTGTCCGTCCGTCCGTCAGTCACCAGGCTGTACCTCATGAACCGTGATAGCTAGACAGTTGAAATTTTCACAGATGATGTATTTCAGTTGGCGCTAAACAACAAATACTAAAAAGCAGAATAAAATAAATATTTAACAAACGTAATTTTTTTTTGCTCGTTTTTGCTTGATATTGATAACGGCAACAGGACGCTTGAAATATTCACAGAATAATTTAGTTATATATTCACTATAAAAATAAATAATTAAATTAGAATAAAACAAATATTTAAGTGGGGCTCCCATACAACAGACATGATTTTTTTGTCGTTTTTAGGGTTCGTTAAAGGGGGTCGTTATTATAAGACACGTTAAGAAACGTGTTTTTTTCTGGATCTTTGTAATTCTTAACGGGACTATTTTAAAAAAAAAATACTACTCGTACTACATTTGTACTAGACCGGTTGTTAGGGTTCCGTAGTCAACTAGGAACCCTTATAGTTTCGCCATGTCTATCTGTCTGTCTGTCTGTCTGTCCGTCCGCGGCTAAGCTCAGAGACTGTTAGTACTAAAAAGCTGTAATTTGGCATGAATATACATATCAGTCATGCGAACAAAGTGGTAAAATAAAAAATAAAAAATATTTTTTTTTAGGGTACCTCCCATAGACGTAAAGTGGGGGTGATTTTTTTTCTCGACTAACCCTATAGTGTGGGATATCGTTGGATAGGTCTTTTAAAACCATTGTTGCTGACATAATTTTTGTATTCAGTGATCTGTTTGTGAAATATTCAACTTTAAAGTGAAAATTTTCATTAAAATCGACCGCCCCCCCCTCTAAAATCTGAACTGTTGGGAGGAAAAATTTGAAAAAAATCAGAATGGTAGTAAATATATTAAATTTACAAGGAAACTTATAGCGGCTAAGATTGCTTGGGAATTATTTGTAGTTTAAGAGTAAATAGTAGCCTAAGGTATAAAACATACCGTCACTACTTTGAAAATGCTCGTATCTCAAATCAGCATGTCAACAAAACTGAACCTTGATACGACTTTTTGACCTTCATATCTTTATAACCGTTTGAGCTAGCTTCATGAAATTTGGGCTCCTAGATATCCTTATGGATATAATTAAACACACGTAGTTTTATGTGTTTACGTTAAAGAGGTTTTGAGTTATAGAAGGGTCAAAAGTGGCACCAAGTGGTTCGTGTAATATTACACTCGGCGCTGGCTAGCCAGTTCCTTTGCTCGCACTTGGCTTGACACGCTGCCGCGTGTCTAGATTAGCATGGAGCGTCATTGTTAGTAGTTACATAAATGTAGGTAGACACTTCCACAGTTAGTAGTGCACGAGCACGCTGCACACGAAATGACGTCACTGATACACGCGTGGTCTGTTCCGAAGTGCCTGCCACGCACACGCTGGCGCGCGGGTCAGGCAAAACCCCACCGCGACCCACGCTGTCCACGCTACGAACCCCCCACCCCCCCGAACCCCCCGCGCGCGCGTGCGTGCATGTGCGTGGCCCGCAGTGGGGAATGTTGTCACACGCAGCTAACCAACTTAGCCACGTGGCCCACGCGTTTTACGTGTGCGTGCATGGTTGCTATGAAAATGTTGACACACGTATCCAGACCAATGGACCCACGTGGGCGACGTTATAGCGTGTCCGTGCGTAGCGTGCGCCGCAGTGGGGTTCAGGCCTAAAGGATTTGTATGCCACACCGGATGCGTTCTACGGTCTATATTATATTGCGCGTGCGCGCAATCTGACCGTGCGGACCGCACGGTCAGATCGCATATCCATACAAAATATATGGAGACCGACAATGTTGTTCATACATAATACGGGCTGCGTTCAATTTGACCTGACCGCAGACCGCAGAACGCATCCAGTGTGGCAAATCCTTAATTAGCGTGACAGGGACGACACGATATGAAGATCAAGCTTCTAACTTTGGAGTAAATACGTATAAGGCTAGTGCAGAGTAATCCGCTTTGTATCGCCGATCGCTCGAGGCCACCGGTTCGGTTTAACTACTCGATGTTTACTCAGGGATTATCCAAGCATAGGTAACATTATAAACTCAGTAGGTAAATCCACACCTCTCCGAGCGAAAAGTGCGTCGTTACTGCGTTTTTAAATCAGCGTAGTCATTGTATCTATATTAGCTATTGCCCAAGACTCCGTTTGCGAAGTATTCATTTGTCGCTATCCCGCGGGAACTATCCGATTTTCTGGGATATTTTATAATTATACCACACCCCTCTATACTAACTATCACGTTTATCATATTAGTGTATAAAATAATGTCTGTCCGTGGGCATTTTCACTTAAAAGTGTGCAAAAAAATTTTTTTCATGGGGAAATTTTTGGTGTTTTATATTCTTACTCAGAACCAAGTGCGCTGTTGATTTTGATGTAAAAAAAACTGTCCCTAATTTTTCATACATTTTTTTGTCCGTTTCGTAACGAAACATGTGTTTAAGGGGGCTCGTTTTTGCTCGATATTGATAACGGCAACAGGTAGACGCTTGAAATATTCAAAGAATATTTAGTTATACATTCGCTTTAAAACCAAAATTCGCTTTACAACAAACGTGTTTTTTTGCCGTTTGGTATTATGGTACACGGAACCCTTCGTGCGCGACTCCGACGCGAAGTCGTTTTTTAACCCTTGTACTAGATTTAGTAGTTTCCGCAGTGCATCTAATATTCTATTATTCCTGAATTATTTTGGGTGCTACGCGGTTCTACAGGTATGTTATCCCAGTCGTCGACGGGCTACGGCGTAGCACGCACGCCGCCCCCGTAGCACTCTCCTGGATGTGCTACGAGCGACAACGAAATTTACGAGAATCCAGAAGTTAAATTGAGTGAAACTGAAAGTACTTTGTTGAGTGATTGAGTTCAATTGGTTGCTTTCAATATATTTTGAGTTAGTGCGATAGGATATTGAGGTGAGTTTTGTTAATTGAACGATCTTTGGTTTGCCGTCAAAAGAGAATTTGGATGTTTTAGTAGGAAGCACAAACAACCTTATCGCTAATCACTACCTTTTACAGACTCCCTTTTAATAACTAAATTTTAGTTATAGGTAATGACGAAAATAATTATTTCTATTCAGACAAATATACCTGAACAAAATCTTGTAATTAGAAATTCAGTACCTATAACGATCTCCAGCGAAGAATTTTAATGGTTAATTTTAATATGATACAAATTGCATTTTTTGTCAATCTCTAGTTGAAAACCCATTTAATTGAATTATTTACTTTTATTTTTGTAAATTTTTGTATGTACTTATCTTCAATTTAATTTAAATATTTTTTTTTCTTATTTCATATTTAATGTAAATTTTGATGTAACTGGCTGTTGCTCGCGACTTCGTCTGCAAAGAATTCGTTTATCGCTATTCCCGCGGGAACTATGCAATTTTACGGGATAAAACTATCCATTGTCCTTAACAGGGTCTCAAGCTATCTCTAAGTATACCAAATTTCATCTAAATCGGTTCAGCGGTTTAAGCATGAAGAGGTAACAGACAGACACACTTTCGAATTTTAAATATGGATGATAAATATACGTAGCATGGATGATAAATAAACTAAACTAATTCCATCGAATTTTTAATATTAGTAAAGTATATACTCGTAGCATGGATGATAAATAAACTAAACTAATTCCATTATCACGGATGTATTTCTCTGACTTTGTATTATTTACACAGCTTGATTTACTATGCGTTTTCGTGAGATAACAAATAGCAACACCCCGACCGATAAAGTGTACTAACAAAAAAAAACACTAAAAAGCCGGCCAAGTGCGAGTCGGACTCGCGCACGAAAGGTTCCGTACCATTATCTGTAAAAACGGTAAAAAACGGCAAAAAAATCACGTTTGTTGTATGGGAGCCGCCCCTTAAATATTTGTTTTATTTTAATTTAATTATTTATTCAATTGAATTCAGTTTTTTCTTTCCCGTGGGAATTTTGCATTTCCCGAAGAGAAAGTAGCCTATGGCAATAGGGGATAGTCATATTATAGTATATGAAAGAATTTTTAAAATCAGTGCCGAAGTTCATTTTACTTAGGTATTTCTATCCCGCGCGAATTTTGCATTTTCCTGGAAAAAAGTACCAGATGTTAATCAGGGATACTATAGCTTACTATTGGTGAAAGAATTTTTAAAATCAGCTCAACAGTTTCAGAGATTCCGCTACAAACAAAGAAAGTTTAGATATTTCCCTATCCCGTGAGATTTTCTAAAAATTCTTCCTCTATCACCAGTAGTTTTATAGGTATAATAAAAGGAGATAGTTTTTTTTTATGTCGTAAGAATGCTTACAGAGTTGGCTGTAAGTAAAATTTTCCTTTGTCAGTTTAATTTTATTAAGCTAATTTAAAAAGTTACAGCAGCGGACAATAATGGTTTTTCATACTTACTTTTATGGCCTAGGCCAAGAAGTAATGTAGGAAGCCATAAACAACAAACTTCATGTCTTCATTTCGTGACATTAACGCATACATTTCCGAGCATGTTTGAGAAAAAAACATTTATCTCGGAATGGTTTTCGATTTTTGATTCCAAAAAAGACAATCCCAATTAAATTATATCAGACCAAAATTGAAGTAATGTGCTCGAAATGATTCCGTTTTGGGATTACCTACTGGTACTTCACAAATCACTCAATTATAACTTGGAGTTACGAGTTCGGCGCGGAAGCGGTAAGTAGGTGGACTTTCAAGTTATGAGTTACTTTAGATCCTGTAACTTCGAGAGTACCGACTACAGAATTTGAGGGCAAAAGTTCCAAAATTGCACTCTGTGTCCTTAAATTAATCCGGAATAAGTATTTTATTTAAGTAGTAAGTAGATGGTTGGATTGGTTTGACTTTACATTTTTCCAGGATTTTTTTATTGAAGTTGACAACTTCATACATCGGTTGACGTTCAAAGTGTACGGCTGCAAAGACCTGACTTCTTCATCTTGAATCAGAAATCCCGATGAAATATTCTTGCAGGCGTGTTTAAACTACGTAATCAAACCACCTGCTGAACCTTTTGATTTCTTTAAGCCAGATGTCACATGTATCAAAACATAATGCTCACAAAACTACCGAAAAACATGCTCCGAATGTAGCAGCACACACATTTATGGCCTTTTTTCTATACTTCTAAAAGACGAGATACGGGTATGTCTAATCTTCACCTCACGTTAACATGGCAAGCATTGATGTCATTGTTGTTAGTGGTGGTTAATAATTATATGTGATGTGCGATTCCCCGAACTTTGTTTGTTTTTTATGCATGACACGTGATGGTATTTTGACGCCCTAAAATCGTATTGTCTTATTCGAGAGCGACTGCGGCCATAGAAAATAAGTGACGCCTTTTGTTGGAACGTTTTTTTTTTCGGCGCGCATATTATCAAGCGTATATATCTACATGATTTAATAATATATAATGTCATTGATATCACCCATGTATATGATTCTCCGCTATTAATTTCCATTTGCAGTATTTCAGATAAGCCGCCATTTGTTTATGTTAAGTTAATCCCCAGTTAACGAGTCTAACCGGATCACCAAGCTTGACAGATTAATATATAGCATACATTGCACGCTATCCGTCCATGGATCAATATCTTATGAGCATGAATTAATATTGTTTTGGACTATGATTGATTTGTTGACTGACATGTGTCGCTGTACTTTAAAAAATATAGTGTCTAAGATCCGTAGGTAACTACTAGAGGCTACCGTCACCCATGTGTTTAATGACACTAGAACAAAATAATGGCGATTTTCAAAGTAATAAGTGTGACAAGGGGGGGAGGGAGGGGTCCAAATTGATCGAAATTGGTGTGACGTAATTTATGGATGGCCCCCAACGGATAAACATACTTATATAGATAAATATATCCAAGACTCAAGCACAAACATTCGTATTTTCACACAAATATCTGCCCCGACCGGGAATTGAACCCGGGACCTCAAGCTTCGTAGTCAGGTTTTCTGACAACTAGGCTATCCGGCCGTCTCCAAAATAATATTTCTTACAAAATTATGTCAAAATAGGGTGAACGTGAACAGTTTTGAGATTAACCGTTATGTGAAAATTGACATTCTATGCAAGGCGCAGTCAAACACCAAACAAACCAACAAACTAGTAATATAAATTTGCGCTAGCTACGGAAATTGAGGCAAAACCACCAGGCGGCCAGCGCTTAAAGGAGTCATAAATCCCAACAGCCATAATGACACTAATAAAATGCCCATTCGCGGGAAAATGGGGCAAATTAATCTAGAGTTTTGCCGCAAACATCGTTAAATAACGACACGTCATTGCATGGGTCCGGTCTTTTGTACCAGGGGAGAATGAGTCGGGAGGAACTTTACACTGATGCTTTTAGGAAGCTAGGGACCTTCACTCTGAAAAGTTTGTCGCTTTTAAATGAACGCAGTGAAACTTAAAGGTTAATGACGGCAGTGGGGTTTGTATATAATTATATAACAGACACTGTTTAATTCAAAGCTACGATATGTCCCGGCCGGCTGCTTACAAATATGACTAAAAAATTGTGACCTTGATTTGTCTTTTTAACCCCCGACACAAAAAGAGGGGTGTTATAAGTTTGACCGCTATGTGTGTGTGTCTGTCTGTGGCATCATAGCTCTTCACCGGGTGAACCGATTTGGATGCGGTTTTTTTCATTAGAAAGCAGGTTTCTTGGCGATGTTTCATCAAAATCGGTTCAGCCGTTCCAAAGTTATCAGCTCTTTTGTTAGCTGTGGAAGGGATCTTAGATGCATAATGGGCATTTACTTTATGTTCAAATATACGTATGACATAATTGCGTTGGGGGTTTTTAAAATTTCTAATTTATAGTTATTAGCGAGGTTGGTTAGTTGTTTATTTAATATACAGTAGTTCATACTTTATATGGCGCTTCGTGCATTTTCGACCGCGTAGACACGAAAGAACTAGCCGACGCGATGATAGCCGAAGATCCGATTCAAACTTTATATAATAGGCTAGGATGATGATGATGATGATGATGAAACAAAACTGAATCACCAATGCGGATCGAAATTATTTCCAAACATCCCTGTTAAAGTACAGAATTGTAAAGAATCATGAATAAGATTGTTAAGAAACATTTGAAATAATAAATGGATATTTTAAAAGCGTAATTATGTTTTTTGGACCACGAAATACCGGTAATGGGATCAAGGAGAATTATCAATTTATCACGTTAAATGTTTTATTATACCTTGAACGTTATTATTTTTACTGCCATGATGTTTGAACTTGTCCTGTGGAGTTTGAGTTTAGAAATTATCGGCAATGCTAAATTATTTTTGAACCTTGTTTCGAAACCTACTGTAACCTCGCTTAGCATATAGCCGTTTGCGTCACAAATATGCGCATATTCGGCTATGGAAGCGTAAACGAAACAACAAACCCTCTATCATGGGCACGATACTACAGCTGGCGAACTGTATTTTTGCAACAAAAACATCGATTCCCCTGAGGCGCCGCCCGCTGGGCTTCCTTGCAAAAACAACTGAATAACGAATGAACGGTCCCAGTCGATGAAAAATAAAGGTTTGCAAATTTTATACGTACTTACCTATCAAGTAGGTCCCGTTTTTACCCTTTGGGTACGGAACCCTAAAAAGAGATGTACAGAAAAACGTATCTCACAATAAAAATCTAAAGACGGGAGAAGTAAAACACGAATCTTCATTTAAACTCAATATTACGCAGCTAGCCTGCTTATCGTTTTAATTTTTCGCTAATAGCTTCTCGGAAGTTCTAATTAGGACAGAAAATTACTAGAAACATGTGCCTACTTGGTGATGTACCTCTACGAAATAAAGCTTTATGTTACCTGGTAATTTTCAGATTGGTTTCAACAAGGCTAAATTTGTTGGAAAATTTCATTTAAAATTATAAATAATATCATAGTGGAAAATTTTTAACCTATGGACTTGACGCTGTAAGAAAGTGAATTTAGTCTTAGCAAAAGTGGCCCGAGGCGAAATATAGGAACCTAAACAACACGAGTTTAGAAATTGGTTATCTTTATTTTTTTACTAGCTTTTGCCCGCGACTCCGTCCGCGTAGAATTAGTAATTTGGGCAGCTTATTTTTTTTTATCCAATTTGCTTTTTCATCAATTATGGCTCTCCTTAGTTCAACGATATAAAAAACGCCCCCGCCCCCCGCAACCCCCCCCCCCGTCACCGTCCCCCCACCGACCCCCCCCCCCCCGCACACCCGCGTTCACATTCACCACCGTACCTACTCCCAAGTCACTACTTCTAAAAACTGTTCTATAAATTCTTAAAATAGACGTATCTTTCTTATTTGTGAACCGATTCAAATGAAACAAACATTAAATGTTAATCCTAGAAAATACCAACATATCAGTGAAAACCGCATCCTTCTAGGTTAAGCCGTTTCTGAGATTAGCGCGCACAAACGCACAGACAAACAGACAAACAGATAAACAGACAAACAGACAATAATTCTAAAAAACATTGTTTTGGGTTCTATTGCGCTAGTAAATAGCCCTAGTGACAGTTTTTCTCAAATATCTTCAATGTACAGACACCGACTTGTTACAGATTTATTATATGTATAGATAAAAAGTGAACATAACAAATTCTAATTAGGTAGGTTACCTACAAGGTGTGCATATTAAATCATGCAAGTCAAGTTCTTACTCCGCACCGACTCAGCCCAGGCCGAGCTGAGAAGAGGTTTGTGTCCTGTAATGGACTTATCCCGCAGGAATTCCCAAAAATTCTGAAATTAGTTTTGTACTAATAAGTAACCAGTAATGTATAATCTGTAATCACCTACCCCACATTTCAACAGTCTAGTAACTGTTACAGAGATAGGGTCTCTTTGAATCGAACATTTTCTAATCTTCTCTTCTTATATATAAAAATCTCGTGTCTCGTTTGTTATCGAACTCCTACGAAACGGCTTGACCAATTTTTATGAAGCTTTTTTCTCTGTACTCGGTAGGTCTGAGAATAGGTCGCAGGCTATTTTTTATACCCCTAATTCTTCGCGGACGGACTCGCGGGCAACAGCTAGTAGGACAATAAACTATTAAATCACCATGAGAATTCTGTCTACGAAATACGAGCGCGCCATCAACCAACAATTAAAGTTTTCTTTTGTTGACTTTAGCGCGCCAAACAGCTTTCGCGCCAAAAAGAAGTGTCAAGAGGTGAACACAAGACACCCCGATTCACAGGGTCAGACTTGCGCGTGCCAAAGCAAAAAAGTGTTATGTATTTCTCGCTCTACCGCATAGAGTTGTGACGCTTTCTGGTCATACGTTATAAGTATAATAGTGCTAGTGGACAGTACTTTTTATGTAATACTAGCTTTTGCCCGCGACTTCGTACGCGAAGACAATAACGTTAGTTGTTTGCATGAAATTTGGCACAAAGGTAGCTTATTACGTGGATTAACACATAGGATAATGCCAGGAAAATGAATAGTTCCCGTGGAATTTGAATAAGTGAATTCTAAAGCCGGTAAGCCGCGGTGGCCTAGTGGTTTGACCTATGGTCTCTTACCAAGAGGGTCATGGGTTTGAGCCCGGGCTTGGATCTCTGAGTTATTCCGAATTCGTGTGCTAAATTACGTTTGAAGTTTACCATGAGCTCGACAGTGAAGGAAAACATCGCGAGAAAAGTTGCACACACCTGAGAAGAAATTCAATGGTACACACCCGCACTGTACAAATCGCACTGGGCCCAAGTGGGAACTACGGCCCAAGTGATCTCGTTCGGGGAGGAGGCCTGATTGAAACAACAACATTTTATCCCGGGAAAGTGCAACGTACGGCATACCGCGGGATAGAAATAACTGTTTTGACCTATTTTAAAAATCAGAGACAGAGTAGCTTTTTAGTAGTGAAATAATTTTAAAATTCCATCCCCACGTTCAATTCACTTATTTCTATCCCGTGGGAATTTTGCATTTTCTGGAGAAAAAGTAGTATGTCAATCAGGAATAATGTAGCTTTCAAGTAGTAAAATATTTTTTAAAATCAGCCCCTAAGTTGAATTTACTTATTTCTATCCCGTGGGAAATTTGCATTTTCCCGTAGAAAAGTAAGTAGCCTATGTCAATCAGGGATATTGTAGATTTCAAATTGTAAAATCTTTTTTAAAAATCAGCCCTTAAGTTGAAATACTTATTTCTATCCCGCGGGAATTTTGTATTTTTCCCGAAAAAAATGTAGCATATCTCAATCGGGGATAGTCATATCACATCATATGAAAGAATTTTTAAAATCAGTCCCAAAGTTGAATTCAAATTTTTCTATTGGTGAAAGAATTGTATTTTCCCGAAAAAAATATAGCCTATCTCAATCGGGGATAATCATAATCATATATCATATGAAAGAATTTTTAAAATCAGTGCGAAATTCGAATTTACTTATTTCTATCCCGTGAGAATTTTGTATTTTCCCGAAAAAAATATAGCCTATCCCAATCGGGGATAGTCATAACATATATCATATGAAAGAATTTTTAAAATCAGTGCGAAATTCGAATTTACTTATTTCTATCCCGTGGGAATTTTGCATTTTCCCGGAAAAAGTAC
Organism: Archips xylosteana; assembly: GCA_947563465.1. NCBI lineage: Eukaryota > Metazoa > Arthropoda > Insecta > Lepidoptera > Tortricidae > Archips > Archips xylosteana. The sequence goes on from OX387360.1 coordinate 17,360,481, forward strand.
CCTATGTTAATCAAGAATTTTTAAAATCAGCCCCAAAGTTGAATTCGAATTTTTCTATCCCGTGGGAATTTTGTATTTTCCCGAAGAAAATGTAGCCTATGTCAATCGGGGATAGTCATATCATATCATATGAAAGAATTTATAAAGTCAGCCCCGAAATTGAATTAATTTATTTCTATCCCGTGGGAATTTTGCATTTTCCCGGATAAAAAGTAATCTATGTTAATCAAAGATAGTGTAGCTTTTTAATTTTGAAATAATTTTTAAAATCGATTCAATAGTTTGAGAGATTCCGCTACAAACAAAGAAACAAAAAAGTTTAGATATTTCCCTATCCCGTGGGAATTTCGAAAAATCCTTCCTTAGTGCACCTCTACAATACTCAAGGTACATGTGTGCCAAATTTCAAGTCTCTAGCCCCAGTAGTTTAGGCTATGCGTTGTCTGTCAGTCAGTCAGTCAGTCATTCAGTCAATCAGTCAGTCAGTCACGGTACTGTTTTATAAGTATAGATTTATTCGTTTAAAAGGCTACGTCATCCAGACTTTAAAAGTAAAGAAAAAACGGGCACTAAATAAAAATAACTGAGTAGTACAACAATACAAAAACTATAGGTACCTAGTCACTAGTTTTTATTTCACAAATGTACAGGATGCACCACCAATATTAGGCATTAGTGAATTGAATCATTAACCTTGCTTGACTCATCCACTCTTTCATCAAAAGCCCATCGCCTCTTTCGCATAATGACAAAAAGTCATTAACCCTGTTAACCTGCCCGACGCACTACATCGCCATGGCGGACTCAACGTTACGCGATTAGCATTAATATTTGTACTTTCAGTAGGTATGTTAAAAGATCTCCTAGCTTAATTTATTGAATCCGGCGCTACTTTGCGGAGGTCCATATTAATGAATGAAACAATTACCTTTGCTCACCTGCGACCTTAAGCGAAGAAAAGGAAACAAAAAGGAAAAGAAAAAGAAAGAAAGAAGGAAGAAACGAAGGAAGGAAGTGAAGGTCGCGGGTGAGCAAAGTAATTCAGTTCATTAGATCTCCAGTGTAACTGTGCCAGGGCTGACTACTATAGAACACCTGACAATATGCCAATATATAACAGGGTAATTTTTTGTAAAGGACTTAGATTTTCAATAACTGGGTGATTCTTCGAGGCCCCGATTTTCGATGTCCGGGGGCTAATTTTAATGAACCCTTCAGTTTAGAAGTTTGTTTTTTTTTCAGAGGTAGCATATATCTGTATTTAACTGGGACATATGTCAGTTTTTGTGTAACTGGTTCTAATTATTTACAAAAAAATAATTAACACCATGATTTTTACTAATCTGTCGTGTCCGTTCCCCATTTTCATGAAAACATACGATAATATCTCAAAATCTGTCGACTGTAGCAATATGTTGAGTGAGTACATTCAAAGAATATTAGTTGTTACGTAATAAACAACTGATGAATAATTTTTACTTGTAGTATTAACTTTATAGCTGAGGAAATAAGATGTGTCCGGCGTAAATTCTTTATTATTCTGGAGCGCGTTTCAATCAGTTGTTTCATAAAGAAAAATTAAAAAACTGGTGATAAATTCACACTGGGCTGTTTTTACTCGCGTTTCGAACATGTCTAGTAGTGGATATTTCAGCTGGTGCAATTAGCTCCAGAGATACGAAGGTAAATATTTTATTTATCTGTCCTTGGTTCAGGTAACATTTATATTACTCTGCCAGGTTATTTGACGCTTGTATAACCCTTATTTTTTTTAATTATGCTTGATTCACTGCTTTTAGTACTACCTTTCTGTAGTATTAACGGCAACCTTCCAGAATGTTCGTATTATGAATCATCAGTATTTTTTTTTTTTTTTTTATTCTTCTGTTCTTTATTCTTATGGATAAATTGACATTGGAATAAAAATTAATACTGTTTTCATAGTAGTTTTTGAATAAAAGTACAGTTTACTTAGTTATTTTGAAATAAAACATGCCTTAACAGTAAAAAAAATAAAATTTCAAGAGAATTTTTAGAATTTTTAGATTTGCCGGTGAGTATAAATAATAAGCACAGAAAATTTTTTCAAGAATAATTAAGTACCTAGATTTTTAATTTTTACGTATATTAATACTCTAATTACTATTTATATTATTTTATTAATATTTAACGTATTTTTTTACTACTATTTTTATTCCTCTGGACACAAAAACTAAAATGTTAACTATTTTCAAAATGGTTTCATAAAAATGAGTGCCAAAACAATATTTATGTTACTGAACAAATCTATTTTCATGGGAGCATGAATTTTTCTGTCAAATAAGTAAAAAAAAATACGACAGAGGAATAAAACAAAAATCACGACCTCGAAGAATCACTCAACTATTCTAATGAACAGCTTTCAAGCCTTTTACTACAGATAGTATTTGTACAGTTACTAAGCAAGTGTAGTATAGAAGATTTATTATTTTACAATCTCCTAATCTTTTTACTAAAAAGAACACAGAATACACAAAGCAACGAATTGATCCCACTATTAAATACTGACACGAGTTAATTATTGCCCAATGAAAGCTGCCAATTAACTTCACCCAGCCTCAACAATTTCAATTTGTATAAAAAGGAATATTCCTTTATTACTGATGACGGATCCCTTGATTAAAACTCGGGCAACTGTTATAAATTTGCGCCTCCAGTCATTGAGAATATTGTACAGGAAACACAACTTTGCACTAACAATTGTAAGGCACAATTTAGAATGAAAAATTAAAGTTAAATGAGTAACTTATGCTACCAGTGACGAAATTGAGGAGAGACGATAAAACCATGTCGTTGGTTTGAAATGAGAACGAACATTTTTAATTTCAATTGTTTTCTCAGTTTGGATGAAGTCAAACTAACGTAATTTTTAGAGTCGCGTATTTTCGGTCGGAAAAGACATACCTAGGATAGTTTTCAACCCAATTAATTGTATAGTTCCCACGGGATAGCGATACCTTAACGATTTTTTTTGCAGACGGAGTCGCGGGCAACAGCTAGCAATTGTTAATTTATAAGTATCTATGTAGTTCAGGCGTAAGCGGTTGCTCAGATTTAGATGAAATTTCACACACAGATTGACCATGTCTCAGAGTTCAAAATGGCTTCTAGTTAATAAATAACTTACCACCCCTATAAAAATACAAAGAAATCGAGCATTTCGGGCGAACCTGTGGCAATTATCATTTTATCATCAAAAAACATTTCACCCTTCGTGTTTCATTAAAATTAATGTCAATAAAAGCGCGTGACAATGAATTCGTACGCCTACGAAAGAAATATATTAATGAAATAATAAAAGCATCAAACACAAAAGGAAGTAATCAAATTCCGCTGATGTTATCAGAGTAATTGACGCGTAATCGAATGTATTCCATCAGGCATCAGACGATATTGCTTTTTGGCACGCACTCACAAGCAAAGGGGTGATGATTGACCCCCCCCCCCCCCCCTTCCAGATCGTCATCATTCCACCCTGCATGTAAGTATTGGTGTCTTTTCAGAGTACCTAGGTTTTTAGTTCACTTGGTGCATACTATTGGTGACTCAAATACACTAAACGTCAAATACTTCCATTAAAGGCCGGCAACAGGTAGCGGCGTTATTCGAGTTGTTGATATTTATGATCGATCATTTCCCATCAGATGACCCGCTTGCTCGTTTGACTCCCTCTCATAATAATAAAAAACCGGCCAAGTGCGAGTCGGACTCGCGCACCGAGGGTTGCGTACACATTTTTAGGTATGTCAAAATATACGCCGTAAACAGCCGTAACTATAACATTCCAGTGTGTTAGCAGAACCCTGCTCCTTAGTAAAATGTACGCAGTGTGAGATCATTTTATATTGGTTAATCAGAACCCCCCTTTAACCCACCCAGACCCAGAGCGAGGTCTTAAGCGTGGGTCAAGACATCACTCACGAAGACGGAAAGGAAATAACAAAAAGGTTGGTTAGTTGATGTCATAGGAAACTGAAGAGCTAGCAGCTACCTCGGACAAAGAATTAGTTTAGCTATTCAAACGGCAATGCTGCCAGTATCTTCGGAACCTTGCCTTTCATAATATATTTGAGTTATTAGTACCGAGTTTTTCGCGCTAATCGATTTTGGGTGTGCGATTTCGGGCGTGGGGCCGCTTGGGGGAGGCACGATGGCTCAAGATAGGTTGGTTGGACTGCGCGTGTTTTTGGGTATTTTCATCATATTACTAAAACAAATACATATTTTAAAAATGAAGCAACACTACGCCCTAGAAAACATCTTGTTTTATTAACATTCAAAAAGTCATGACCTGCCGTGCAGTATTAGCGTCGTACTACGAGTTTAATTTATTTTTTAGAGACGACTTTGGATTCTTTTCTATCGAGCGAACTACAAGTAATCGTGTTTCGAAAAAACTGGTCGCTAGAGTGAATCCTCAAATATCTTACATATGAATTTCAGGACTATAGCGTTGCTAGTAATGATACAGCACGAGTTTAAATGAATGCAATAAATGCGCCAAAAACACGGCCCCCTTAAGGTTTTTAATTTTAGGATAGTTGTACTTGTTTATATTTCTTTAAGGTTAATTTAAGTATATATAACAATAGTCGATAAATGTTAGACAATACGGCCTGTGATCAAGTAGAATGCCTGGTAAATGACAATCGCGATTGCGACCGAGCGTGTCACAAAGGTGTCACATAATAAGCCTCCAGGACTCGCTGGATTACTTCGGGCAAATAAACTCGCTATCTAGTCTTAGTAAAAACGTCGAGGTAAATAAAGCCCACGTACGTATTCGAACCGTTTTCCATTATTCCAGCTTGACAGCCGTGTTCGGGACAGACGGGCTTCCAGTGTAAAATTATTTTTACGAGTGTTTTTATAATTGGATCCACGGCTCCAGGATTTCAGTTTTAGGTGAATCCTTCGCAGTAATGACGTCTAATGGTAATCGGAGGGGACGAAAAATATATTTTAATACATTTAAAATTAAAAACAATGGTTGGGAATTACCTTTGAAATTTACGCAAGAATTGGCTACTACAATTTTTAGGTTTTCAGTAAGTAAGACGATTTGATAAACTTGGGTCTCATTCTAAATCCCTAACATCGTTTGTCCTAACACTTTTTTTCTTGGAAACCGTGATTTTTTTTTCTTTTTTGTGATTATCTTCTAGAACTCTATAGGTTTGGTTAGGTTTGTTTTATAAAAATCCAGAACAATTAATAGATTAAAAAAAAGAGTTAGGACAAACGATCATTAGGACAAACATTACATTAGGACAAATAATCATTAGGGATTTAGATATAGAGCCGATAAACTTGCCTCGTTAGAAATCAGCCACGAAATTATATTGAAATTCGTCTTTCTTATTATTTTTCTAGACAACTAAAAACTACTTTTATTCCATTAAAAACGAATACTTATATTTAAATAAATGTTATTTTATTTTTAGCGAAACCCGCTTCGGCCGCTTTAGACCTTCGCGAGAAACTTTTTCAATCTTAAAGTTTCACCTGGTAAAAAAAATTAAGTACCTATGGTAACTTTTCAAAGCACAACATTCGCTCCTCGCTCGGACAACGCCATCTATTGGTTGCAGACGAAGTTAACACTTCAAAGATGTTGGACAGCGCCCTCTATTCTCGTTTAAAGTTAAAAATTATTATCCCAGTCCAAAGCATTAACGGTTTAGGGATGTTTGGTGGTAATGAATTAAACTCCCTAATTCAAATTCGGACCTTAAAAATCCATAGTGTTAATTACAAGTTACTTAAATCTAGGGCTAATGGCATAAATAAAAACCGGCCAAGTGCGAGTCGGACTCGCGCACGAAGGGTTCCGTACCATTATCTATAAAAACGGCAAAAAAATGACATTTGTTGTATAGGAGCCCCCTTAAATATTTGTTTTATTTTAATTTAATTATTTATTTTTAAATTAAATGTATAACTAAATATTCTGTGAATATTTCAAGTGTCTACCTGTTGCCGGTATCAATATCGAGCAAAAACGAGCAATAAAATCACGTTTGTTGTATGGCAGCAAACGTGATTTTGAAAATGATTTAATTACGTCATTAAGTACAAATTTATATCTTTTTATGAATTTCCCATTTTAAATGATCTAATTATCTATTTGTTGTGAATAAAGTTTGTATCTATCTATCTATCTATCTATCTATTTGGTGAAATATTTCTGGATTAATTTTAAGGCATCGCATACTCATAATCAGTGACGCAGACTATATACCTATTAGAGATGTACCTAACGGATATCCGGCTAGTAATCCGGTTAGTGAAATAACTTATAGTTATGGTGAAAAATGGGTATTTATTTGTATATTTGTCTATCATTAAAATCAGTTTATTAATTCAGATAGTGTGTGTAATTCATAAAAGGACATATAATTAAATGTTGTAGTAGATTGACCACACTGAAGATAAAGACGGAGTGCCGCGCGCGCGCTCGAATTAGCTCGATTTTATTGTAGGTAAAACTTGGCCGAATATCCGGCGGCCGGATATCCGGCTATCCGGCCATAGGTTTCGCCGGATATTCGGTATCCGGTATCCGGCCAAATAACTATCCGTTACATCTCTAAATTAATAGTTAATTGCGGGCACTACTCGTACCTCGCATCTCAACAACTTATTTGGCTTTGTTTACGAACATACTAGAAGGATAGTAACCAACTTGTTTACAAACGTGCACACGTAGGTATAGTATAAATCTTCCCAGGTGAATTTTTCGCTTCGAGCCCTTATCTTTCAAAACAAACGGTATCGTCATAGTATTAAGGTTCAAATTTAATGTAATGGCTCGAAGCGAAAAATTCACCTGATTTATACTATAACAAATTTAGATATGAGTCAGACGCGTGATGTACGTATTACGTCTGTACATTGACCCCCGAAAGGTAACAGGAAATACAATATATATTCATAGCAAAACTTAATCAATACAAACATATTTTTAATTTTTTTTAACACTTAAATGGCAAGTTACTTTTCAACAGTGACTCATAACGCTCACACACATTTTGCCCAAATAAAACATTAATTATTCGAAATTACCCGTGACCATAAGGCTGGTGCAGTTGTATTGTAGATCGAAACTGGTGCATTTCTCGCCCAACTTATTGGCAGGCCTCATGCATGCCATGTACTTACGCGCGATATTTACCTACCGCGGAGACGATCTGCTGCGATCGAAATTCCAGTAGGTTGTCATAAGCGCGCGCCGACGCACGTTCATTCGTGTTCCATGAAAAAAATATGCCGCCAGGACTTTTATAAGTGAATGGTGAAACAGGGGGCAAATTTTAATATGATTATGCTATAGCTAATATAACAATTTGGAAGTTCGTATCGTGCTGTCCCTCTTACTCTTCTATAAAAAGCTATAAGCGTGAGCGGGATGGCACGATGCGAAGTTCGAAAGTTGATCTTCGTATTTAGTATAACGCTAGGGTACTGTGAGCATGGCAATGTGTTCTGCGCATTACAATAAATATCCTTTTTTGTTAGGATTCCAGAGCTAAAATGGCAAAAACGGAACCCTTATAGTTTCGCCATGACCGTATGTCCCTTTGTCCGTCCGTGGCTTAGCTTAAAGAATATTAGTGCTAGAAAGTTTGCATGGATATAATATATAGCAATTATCCCGACAAAAATATATATATATAATAATATATAAATAAAATGGTAAAACAACATGTAGAAAAATTTTTTTAATCCAAACTGCCAGCCCTTGTCACTGTCGGCACACGTAGTGTATTATATGTCTATGGTTGGCACGCACACATTCTTAAGGAGACGGAGTAGTATAATCTGTGGCTACAATCGCGGTAAGTACCAAGATTTTGTACGGGATGCAGTATATTATGAGATATTATGTTACGAAGTAACTGTTAAGTAATCTGTGGTATTGGCATCACAATCCAGGGCGGAAATGCTGCCAGCCTTTTTATGGGCACTCTTCCGTAGGGTCAGGACTTAGGCGAATTTTATATATAGATAAGATAGGTTATTTTTGGGTTAAGTACCTAGTTTATTTTTATTTCATTTCAATTGTATATTTTGCTTAATATACACATTAATAAAGTAAATGTAATAGAAGTCCAGCAATAGATTATAATTAACTCATCTCACGTAAGCGTAAGTCATAACAAATACCATTTTATTCAAGTAATTTTTAGAAACCTAATTTAGCCATTTAATTATTTACATTAATGTGCCAGCAAATGGATGTCATTGCTCGACACGATGTTAAAAGTTGAAAACATTTCGGTGAAATGAAGACAGAATTTGCCTAAAAACGTGGGAGGTATTTACTTAAAAGTAAGTAGGTAGATATTTATATTTGCAAGTTGCCTTTGGAGATATTTGGTGATTTCTGAGAAACCGCTTTACCTATTTGTTGATGTAGAATTTATAAAATAGGTAGCTTTAGTTTCAGACAGAAAAAAGGTTAACTTACGTAGCATATAAATTATCGTACCACCATGAGTTACTACCACACTTATCGTATCGTTGGATTGGTCTATGTAAAGTACTTATTGTAGGTATGCTAAGACCATTTTCAACTTAGGGATCCATTTTGTAAAATATTAAGCTATAGCTTTCCATCCGCAGCTTTGCCCGCGATAAAATTAATTTTCCCGTAGAAAAAGGTATTTTCCCGCGGTAAAAAGTTGCCTATGTCACTCTGTGGTAATGTAGCTTTGTAACGGCAAAAGAATTTTTGAAATCGGTCCGGTAGTTTCGGAGCCTATTCAATGCAAACAAACAATCAAATCTTTCCTCTTTATAATATTAGTATAGATAAAGTACTAAAGGCTAGGCTTTACTAGTTAACGTGTTAGTAGATCAAAACATAATATTAAACATTTGTTGTATGGTTCGGAACCCCAAAACTGCGCGAAGCCCGACACGCACTTGCCTGTTTTTTTTTGATAATTATGCTGTCTTTTCTCAGTCAATTAAAGCTAGATTTTGCGTATTTTTTAAAAACGATGCCTTAAATTTTCTTCTTGTTATTTTAAGATTTTCATACAATAGTAATTTTAGACGTCATTTGTTCATAATTAAGCAATATCTATTTCAAACTAAATACAAACTGAAATATAGATGCACAGAAAAAACCCCAGAAAAAAGACCAATGCTGAGAATCGAATTCAGGTCCTCAGCATTCCGTGCCGTGTGCCATACCCCTACACCACCACTGGTCTAGAGGTTAGCTACGAATCTTCCCCATACATCGTACATTTCAGTCTGTAATAATCACCTTATGCAGTGATAAAGCGCGCATCTATGTTATGCCCTCTATCGAGAGACTTTTTGTTGTTGTACGAAATAGCAATAGTTTTTATTTCTGTCTCATAATTCTTTGTTTCCTATAGTATATAAGTACGCCCGTGTTACATTAAACATTCATTCCAAACTGGAACCTTGTCTTTGTTCATCTCAACGCTTACCACGGAACCCCTACCTCAACACCGAACATCGCAAAAAATGAAGTCATCGCTCTCGTCAAACACAATTTTACTCTATCTCATTGCTTTTAATAATCCCTCATACTGTCTCAGTTTCATAGAATTGTACCTACTAATTATGTATATAATAACACCTATGTCTATGTATATTTATGTGATTCTGTCACGCACACTCATGCCCACGTGTCGTGCGAATCGGGGCTGCCTTTTTCCCCAATTAAGGAAATTACTTCCATGCGATGTCTGATCTCCTGGTTTCGTATTATGTGACAATGATAATTAAGATCGGAGCTACTTAGTCTAATTGGGACGATATCGTAGCCATGTTTTAGTAGATTCTACAACAAATGTATAAAACGTGCCATTACACTTGAGACGTTTTTATCCACCCGAGTGGCAAGCGAGTTCTTAAAATGTGTGTCCGAATTTACTTTTGTCGGGAGGCAGGCCCAAGTGTACAAACATAGTACTTTTAATAAGTAATAAGTAAATAATTCACACTCACACCTGAAAAATGTTTAAAGTACTTAAACCATCTCACAAATCAATATTGATCAATTCATTGTCATTTTATTAATTTATTTCTATATAGGTAAATGGTTCATATAGTATATTTGTGTATCGTTCCGTGAGTCACAGACGGTTCTGGCAGAAAATCAGCGCTGCAGGCGTCTAACGCCTCAGCATAATGCTGAGTCAGCGACGTTTCACTTTTGCGGGGACACACATGCAGAGCTGTGTATGTACATGTTTATTACTCCATAGTTTGTTATCTTTGTTTTTTTTGTGTTAAATTGTGTGTACTTTCTTGTATATGTGTGTCTTGTAAAAGTGAATAAATGTCTTCTTTCTTTCTTTCTTTCTAAATCATCATTATAATCTCACCCTATATACGTCCCACTGCAGGGCACAGGTCTCCTTTCAGAATGCGAGGGCATGGGCTCTAGTTTCCAAGCGGACCTGGTCTGGATTGGGAAAAAAAAAATCAAAACGTTTATTCTGCAAGTAGGCCGCAAAGGGCTCTTTTACATGTCACTTTTTTTTAAAACTACCAGCGCTTTCGTAAGGACCATCATTGCCAAGAAGAATGCGCCGCAAGAAACTTGGCACACTCCTACTCACTACGCACACTCCATTAAGTTTTTTCGCAGGTTTCCTCACGATGTTTTCCTTTGCCATAAAGCTCATGGTAAATTTTTAATGTAATTCCGCACATGAATTCCGTTAAACTCAGAAGTGCGATCCCGGGCTCGAACCCGCAACCTTCTGTGTGCGAGGCCATAGGTCAAACCACAGGGTTACCATGAATTATACAAATACACCGGAATATTCATAAATTACATAATCCGTCATAAAACTTGTCACACGAATAGACAGTTTATATTTATTGTTAAATACTGATCACGAAATACCATTATTTTTAACAAAATTTACTTAAGAGGGTTTATACCTACTGAGCTGGCAACGTTGCATTTTTGTTAGTTTTTCTTGATTATTCCATAAAAATTGAATGAAAATTAATAATGTTTTGTATACAAATTGTTCTAATATATAAGCTAATGTGTCTACTGCAATAATAATTCGTGATAAGACTGTTATTTTCTTTAAAAATCGTTAGGTAATAATTTGTTCGTTTTTAAAGAAAATAAAAGTCAATCACTAATTATTATTGCAGTAGACACATTAACTTATGTATTAGAACAATTTGTATTCAAAACATTTTTTAATTTTCATTCAATTTTTATGAAATAATGGAGAAAAACTAACAAAAATGCAACGTTGCCAGCTCAGCAGGTATAAACCCCCTGAAGGCTTCACCGAGCTAAAAATAATAAAAAATTATTGCATTCATTTAATCCCTTGTATCATTACCAGCAAAGCTTTAGTTCTGGAATTCGTGTGTAAGATATTTGAGAATAGGGATGACGACTGGGTTAAAAATATGTCATTCTATTTAGTCCGTCAGTTAGATTATGGGAAAATATGGGACACGTATTTTTTGGTTTATCAAATTATTAAAAATCTACAAAGGTATAGATCATCAAACTTCCGGAGTGGGGGCTTGTGACGTCACCCTTAGGTAAAAATTGTACCATATGGTGACGTCACTCGAAACTTCTAAGCACTGTATCCTCGTCATTTTTTGTTTGTTAAACAAAAGAAAAAATACGTGTACAATATTTTTTAATAATCTAACTGACGGACTAAACAGTTTTTTTTAGTCGTCTAGCCTATTGCCTCTAATGACCAGTGATTATAGAAACACGATTAGGTACTTGTAGTTTGCTCGATAGAAAAAAATCCAAAGTCGTCTATAAAGAAAAAATCCTTAGTACGGCGTAAATACTGCACGGCAGGTCATGGCTTTTTGAATATTAATAAAACGTGATGATTTCTAGGGCCTAGTGATGCTACATTTAATATGTATTTGTTTTTGTAATACGATGATAATACCTAAATACACGCGCTGTCTAACCAACCTATCTTGAGCCATCGCGTTTCCCTCTTGTCCATATAGATAGTTGCGTTAGTTCTCCTTCGGCCATCGGACGGGGAACTTGTGTCGCTTGCACTTAAATACGCACGATTTTGATTCTAGCCGCCCTCACGCACACATACACGAGCGCATAAAATACCTAAATTCGGTTAGCGCAAGAAGCTCGGGGAGGCCTTAATATTCTTACCATAAGTCTTAGAGAAATGATGAAATCCGCGCAAAGTCACGGACATAGCTCGAAGAATCGCTAGACTTAAGTGGCAGTGGGCAGGGCACATCGCCCGTAGAACTGACGGCCGATGGGGCCGAAAGGTTCTCGAGTGGCGTCCGCGGACCAGAAGACGCAGTGTAGGTAGGCCTCCAACAAGATGGAGCGACGACCTGGTTAAGGTAGCGGGAACGGATTGGATGCGGATGGCGCAGGGCCGATCTGTTTGGCGAGCCTTGGGGGAGGCCTATGTTCAGCAGTGGACGTCTTTCGGCTAAAATGATGATAATGATGATGATGAAGTCTCAGAGTATTTTATAATAATTTAAATCACCACGCGAGCAATTACGTACTACTTAATTTTTCGTTTAAAATCAGCGTTATACAAATCTTTACTTTCAATTAAAGTGACAAAGCGGTAAGTTGATAGAAATTATTTGACATTTGCCAAGTCTTGGCAAGCATGCAAATGTAGCATTAGGAAGTTTAATAACAACCTGTTTATTGCAAATTAAAGTGTTACAAAAAAATTTCTTACTATACTTAGTTACAATCTTTAATTATTTAAGATTTTATAACTAAGGAGTGCGAAGGGGGCGCTCCTATGTTTGTAATTGAACGAGGAGCAAAGCCAACACCTGTTCAGTGGCCAAGCTGAACGCGTCGGAATGTCACAACCCCCTGCCAGCCTTCAGCACCTCCTCTCCCGCCTAGTGCATCCAAAATTGTCTAAATATTAAATGGACTAGTCGAAAGGAAGACGCTAAAGCTAACAGGAAGTATGCCACCCCTTAGCACTCCACTCCGCCACCAAATAGATCCCAGCCCTTAGTTACAGACTCAATATAAAAGGAAATCGTCCACTTAAATACAGGTCCATAGTGTGTGTAATGCTCAAACAACGCAGAATCACGATTGCGTACAAACAACTAAGCTTACATTGTCTAACAATGGTTTAAACTTCTTTGTCTAAGAAAAGAAGCAACGCAAGTCACGGCCCAAAGTTCTTGCCGCTTGACCCGAGGGCAACCAGCATTGTTTCTACGCCTTGTGCTGTTATCCTGGTAATAGATGTGTATTTTTTGCCGCTTTATACGATCTTTGAACCCTTTATCCTGCATTGAAATGATGTAAAACAAAGCTACGTTATGTTAAGAGCCTCAAGGTACTTCCCATTTTTACTATACCTAACATTATGCTTCGTGAGATTGGAAAATCTATTATAAATATATATTTCTATTCTAAAAATATTCTCTAAAAGATGCACAAAAATCAGCCATGAGAAATTAAGAAAAGTGTTTTCACGTATCTTTAGCATCCTGGTATCTGTAGATTGGCCGTCGGCCCAAGGTAGCAAGTATGCCTACGTTTAAAGAACATACTTACTAACACTTTTTTATCCCGTATTATTTTACTCATGACAAAATAAGTAACGTCTGGCAACTCTGGGTTCTTGGACCAATATGATCTGGTCAGTCCAAGACACGCGTGATCCCACGTGGTGTGGTGCCCTCCACTCTATATGAATGACAAGTCGCTCTATGCAGTTATCGTTTATTTACTTAACGACTTTTACTTACATAGTTAATTTATTTATTTACCTACAACTAAATCTGCACTGTTCTAGGTTTGGGAGGTGATATTTTTGCATTAGAAAAGTGAGAACTAAAGTTGAGGCAATTTTCACGAAACGTTTTTGAATGATAAAATTACGTAGGTACCTACACTTGTAACGCGCGAAGAGATTATCTAAGAAATTGTTAGAATAATATTGACGTTAAGAATAATGGTGGAAACGGACCAAATTGGGAGCCGGAATGTTGATCTTATTGTACCTTACTCAAAGCTTATACTTCGTCCTAGATAGCAAAAAAGAAGTAATATATTATATTTTTAATTCCACATCTTCATCTCGCATGCAAATCAACTAGCGGGACAGCTAACAGTAACCGGAAACTACTCGTCAGTTGAAAAAGAGGCGAGACATTTTTGATCAGGATAGCCAGATAAACTGACCACACAAACAAAAAGGGTTGCACTCCACTGGAAGTAGCTCCGTACGCATACACCATTCATTACCATCGCATCTGCTTATAGCCCGCAGGGCTGATTGCATGATTAAACAGGGGGAAAAAAAACATCTTCATCTAATTGCTGAAATAAATGTTTTAACTTATTTAATAAGAATTTTGAAGAATTTACGCTTCAAAAAATGAATTACTAATTAGTCGTCATCATTTCAGCCGTAGGACGTTCTCTGCAGGACATAGGCCTCCCTCATTGACGCCCAATCATTACGGTCGGAAGCAACTTGCATCCACCCTGAACCAGCGGCTTTCACCAAATCGTCCATCCATCTCGTTGGTGGACGTCTCACGCTGCGCTTGCCAGTCCGTGGTCTCCAGTATACGTGGTCAATTACGAGTACTTTATGAAATATGAAAGTTATGGAAAAAGATACATTATGTTATGCCATATGGAATTCGCGCGAACGATAGAGAACCAACCTCTGCCATGCTGACGTGACATGGAAGAACGGGACAACCGTAGGTATGCTGTTCATAATGGGGTTAAAAGGGACAAAAAACAAATATGTGTGTGTGTGTGTGCGTCCGTACTGTCGTTGATTTCCGAGCATGTTTTTTGATTGTTTTGCGACTATAAAATATCATCTATATATATCTATATATTTTAACTTGTATGATGTATTATTGGCTATGCTATGGGCTAAGTATACTTTACCGCCAAAGGAGAGTAAAATTTTATAAAAACGTGTCGATACTGTTTCAGATCCTTCGTTATCTTTATGTCGGGAAAGTTTAATAAATCGTTTGTTATTCTTCATTCGAAAAATCTTAAGACAAATACTCTTGGCTTTTACCCGAGCTAGGTACCTAAGTATTGCCACAGAAAAACACGCCATTCTGATAAATTTATGATTATGAAACTTAAGGTAACGGTGGGTGAGATAATTAAAATTTCAATTTTGGATTTTATGGCAGCTTCGTTTAATTCTGAACTCGTAAAAAGTTACCGTGATTGGAGTTTTTCATTACTTTAGGATAAACTGTTAACCGGCCCTACTACGACACCCGCAATCGGCAGGTGCGAAACGATGCCTGTAATAACTGTAAAAACGATTTTTTTTTACTTAGCCTACATTTGTGTCCCACTCCTGGGCAAAGGCCTCTCCTCTTGACTTCCACATGCCCCTATCTAGAGCTATACTGGGTCACTCACTCGATTCCGCGTCTAGGTCGTCTCGTTATCTCCGCCTCGGCCTGCCCTGCCGTCGGTGGCCGTCGCGCGGCACCCACCATGTGGCTGAGTGCGCCCATCTTTGTGGGTGCATCCCGCAGACATGCCCGGCCGAAAAAATTATAAATTTAAAAACCCCCAGCGCAGTTAGGTCATAATTATAAAATATGCTTGAAAATAAACTACCTAATGTCCATTATGCGTCAGAAAGCCCTTCCGCAGCTAACAAAGGAGCTGATAACCTTGAAACTGCTGAACCAATTAGGTATGATGAAACATGAAAGAGATGACCCCCTTTCATTTTTAACTTTATTTTATTTAATGAACTAAAACAATTACTTTGCTCACCCGCGACCTTACAATACTTACGTTTATGCAAGAAATGTGTGTTCATGCAGTTCCTCCACCTCCACACTGTACGAACACACACAAATCACACAAACCCAACCATCACCACCACCAAGCTACACTTACGCGTTTCGAACTCAACCAGAGCTCATCTTTAGAGTTACCACAACCAAGCATACGGTAATAGGGTCCAGTAGGGGTAAAACTTTGAATCTCTCCCGCCCTCAACCCTATCCCGTATTATCTCCATAAATTTCACACAACTAAAACTCGACCAATATTCTATACAAAAACTTGTCGAACAGTAGCAAACCTTTGTGATCGACCCCCGTCAAACGTCGCGGCGGCCGACACTCGATTACTCAATGTGTCTCGGAATAGACCCCTAATCGAAATTCTGGACGTGTTAATTAAAAGATTGACAAAAAATTTTACGCAGCCGTGACTAAGCGTAAGGAATATCGTTGATTTAGCAGCAATTAGGGCCCTATCGAGCTTATTGCGCTAATCGATTTTAAGTATTCTATGAACTCGTGAATGTGTGCGTGAGAGCGGCTAGAATCAAAGCCGTGCGTAAGCGCAAGCGACACAAGTTCCCCGTCCGATGGCCCAAAGCCAAAGAGAACTAACCCAACTAACTATACTGACAAGGGGGAAGCACGACGGCTCAAGATAGGGTGGTCAGACCGCGCGTGTATTTAGGTATTTTCATCGTATTACTAGAACAAATACGTATATTTTAAAATGTAGCAACACTAGGCCTTAGAAAACATCTTGTTTTATTAACATTTAAAAAGTCATGACCTGCCGGTATTTACGCCGTACTAATTTATTTTATATTTTAGAGACGACTTTGGATTTTTTTTCTATCGAGCAAAATGCAAGTAATTGTGTTTCGAAAAACACTGGTCACTATACCTTGACAAGCTCGTGCGCGGCGCTCGGCGGAACCTTGTCGCAGGGAGCCTCTGCTGACCTTAACAAGATTGTTTTTAATAAGTGCGGCAAACGCTGACTGCGACAGGGTTCCGCGCACGAGCTTGTCGGACTATAGAGTGAACCCTCAAATATCTAACACATTAATTTCAGAACTAAAGCTTTGCCAGTAACGATACAGCAAGGGATTCAATGAATGCAATAATTTTTTATTTTTTTTTATTATGAGAGGGAGGCAAACGAGCAAATGAATAGACTGAAATAAGAATGAAAATATGATAATTAAGAATGAAAACATTGAGAATCAAGTTGCATAGCAGCCGGGACCCATTTGCAAATTAGAAATCGAAAGAAAATTAATGGGTCCCGCCTGCTATGAAACTTGGTTCTCAATGTTTTCTTTAAAACACAACAATTAAAAACACAAGCTTTGACAAAACTTTAACTTATTTTCACACTCCTATTGAATCTCTAATCCGCATGCTGAGCGACGGGGCGACAGACAATGCTAAAATTTTCAGTTCGTAGATGATACTTTTGTTCCAGAGTTTATTGTTCCCACTCATTGTTCCAAACAATTGATATAAATTACCGTCACAGTTTCATAGTCTCCTGGTAAGCGGGAAGTCATGTTATGAATTTGAAAGGGCTACTTTATTCGGAAATAAGGTAGGTGAACGGAAACAACTGGTGCCTTAATTATTTTGACAAAATAATAAACGTTATTAGCTGTTGCCCGCTACTTCGTCTGCGAAAAATAGATGTTAAAATAGTCTACGAGCTATTCTCAGACGCTCCAAATTAAACAAAAAATATCATATATCGGTCAAGCCGTTTCGGAAGAGTTCGATACTGTGTTTGTACACAGTGACACGAAATAGATAAACTCAAACCAACAAACAAAGAAAGCAAAGCATAGTGGACGGTACTCTGAGGATGAGCTCGGGCTTAGTTCGAAACGAGTCAGTGTAGTTTGGCAGTGGTGATAGTTGGGTTTGTGTGATTTGTGTGAAGGAACTGCATGAACACAATAAAGGCAACTATCATAAGGTCGCGGGTAAGCAAATTAATTGTTTCTGTTATATTCTAGAGAAAACAGGCTGTTCTTTGTTATTGTGTTTTGAAGTGACAAACAATAAAAATAAAAAAATGAAAATTAATTATTAAATGCCTTATTACGAAAAATTTTAAAGTTTTTTTTTATCATAAATAATTTCATATTTTCTTTTACCACCTGCCACCTTTGCTATGCAACAGTGGCGGGGTGTGAAAATTTTTGCAAGTAAAGCCGGAGCAAAAAAAGCCTAAAAACCCCGTTTAATCATTTGGTGACTTCGAAAGTTTAGTCAACTCGGGGGAATCGGGTTGGTACTACCCTGCGCCACTGCTAAGCACACGTAGTGCTAGATTAGCTATAAATAAGAATCTGATCTACTTTGTATTTTATCATGCATGGGACAGTCCTAGCATTCACTAAATATGCTCAGGGGCTAAATTCAGGAACGGCCCATCACTGTTTGCGAGCGGTAATTCAATCGTTTGGGAGAGGATAGGAATGGGTTGAGCTTGGGATGAACCTTATTTTCCTGTTAATTCGCTTTGTAAATAAATAAACAAATAAATAAGGCTCATCCTAAACTAAGCCCAAACCTCTCGCAAACCAGTGATTTTTGGTGTTCCTGAATAGCAGTTCAAACCAAACCCAGCCCAAACGATTGAATTACCGCTACCAAACCCGTGAAGGCCAGTTCCTGAAATTAGCCCCAGGACGATGTTAAAACCGCCGTGCACTCTGTTCAGTAGGCAAATCTTTTCTCTCTGGTAGTGGAAGCCGTAAGTTAATAATGTAAACTTGTGTTGCTTCGTACTTTAAGAAACAAAGTGTGTTATTTTTAGGCATGCTTGCTCAAAATGAAGTCATCAAGGTTTCTCTCTTGTACAGACTCAAACAAGAAAACATTACATGCAAAACAACGACCTCCGGGAACTGTGTTTTATTCATAAGCGAGAAGAACCCCGATTTATTCGGACTTCAGGCAGTAAATTATGATTCCGCCTACATCTGCGGTGTATTAATACAATTCTATTTCCGAACACGGCCTTCTACCTGCTCGAACCTTTATGATATTGAAATAAGTAACCACACAAAATATTATTTTACAATGTGAATGTGTATGAGATGTGTCATATAGATCCTTTCAGAATAGGTATGTAAGTAACTGAAATCCCAGAACTAGGTATGTCAAATGCTGTGACTCTCTCCGGACACTCTTTTACTTAAACTAAAACAGTTACTTTGCTCACCTGCGACCTTACAATAGTTACGTTTATGCAAGAAATGTGTGTTCATGCAGTTCCTCCACCTCCACACTGTACGAACACACACAAATCACATAAACACAACTATCACCACCACCACCAAGCTAGTTGCTAGTTGTAGTTGTGTTTATGTGATTTGTGTGTGTTCGTACAGTGTGGAGGTGGAGGAACTGCATGAACACACATTTCTTGCATAAACGTAACTATTGTAAGGTCGCGGGTGAGCAAAGTAATTGTTTTAGTTCATTAATATGGACCTCCGCAAAGTAACGCCTGATTCATAAATTACTCTTTTACTTCTTTATTCCCACGAAACATAGACGAAGTTGCGGACAACCACTAGTCCAAGCATTTTGACTGGGGCGCTGAGACAAATTATGAATTAAACAGTAGGACAATATCCACTGGAATATTCTTTAGTACACTTGTAACTACGTTGGAATATCGGCAGCTATCGACAGTAAAAATCCCGCAACAAAAATGTCCTGTATGTATTTATAGAACAGTTTTCTGCCAATCAAAGTTCGTAGGTACATTATTATCCGTAAAAACTCCGACACAAAAGGATGCTACTTACGAACAGTCATAATATATTTAAAGGAAGAATCGATCTCATCATTTCCCTGTCAGTTATAATTTAAGGGCGTAATCCCTGAGTGTCATGATACCGCGTAAAGTTTGTTCTCAAGTCCGCGATCCCTCGAGTTCGTTGTCCTGGCGAGCCGAAATTTATTTACCAAATAAATCACTCTGATTTACGCCGTACACCTGTACTAGCTTCTTTCATGGATTTGAATATAATGCATTTAAGTGCTATCGTACCGTCGTCGTCAGATGACGCAGCTAAAGCCACCGACATTTCTCGAAGAATCGCCACTCTCAAGTGGCCGTGTGCAGTGGACATCGCTCGTAGAAGTGATGGTCGATGAGTCCAAAAAGTTCTCAAATGGCGTCCACAGACCGGAAAACACAGTGTAGGTAAGCCTCCAACAAGATGGAGCGTCGACCTGGTTAACGTTGCGGGAACGCATTGTATGCGATTGGCGCAGGTCCGATCTGTTTGGCGAGCCTTGGAATATTTTTTTGCGTATTTTACAGTTCCGAAATTCTATATTAGAAGGTCTGTAGGTAACTGATCTCTGAGATCACCCAACCATATTTTATTATGAGACTCAACCCCTTGCTCTGGATAGAATATTACCTTGATCAACGGCCGCTCTAGCGTTTTATGTTTAGGGACATTCACATCTGACCTCAATCAATCACACCTGATGGAGCTGTCGATGGAAGGCTGACGTTTAGGATCGACGGACACCCTTCGGGAATGTTCCCGAGCCCGTTCTGGGCGACAGCTAGTGACAATGATTGCTCTGGTGCGCTGTAGGGCTGTGTTTGTAGCATAAGGTAAAATAATAAAGAAGAAAGTTTCCACTGAGCTGAGAAACTGATTTTACTTGTCTACATCTGTCTTGAACTACAAGACCAGTGCTGGACCAAAATGTTGTCGTCATGGAATGGAGCACTAGGAAAGAGAGGCAAAGGATGACCAAAGGCAAAAAATGGGGACGAGCATTAATATTGAAAACACACGGCTTTACCTAAATAGAGAAAAAATATTTGATTTGGAGGAGATCTCTAAAGATGGGATCCTTGTAGAAAGAAAATGGTTACACATATTATAGGTAAGTTAATTGATGAAATAAAACAACATGAATTATTAGCAGTGATCGGAATTTTGGGAGCTAAACTTTAACAAAACTTGCCAAGCGGGCAGGAAACAGTGCTTACAGATATGAAAATATTAATAAACTACTGAAAATCTGAGATTTCGATTTGAGTTAAATTGAACACTAATCTGCCAATAATATTCTTATTTTTCTTGGTTGTAAATTCTCCTTAATGTCAGCTTTACAAGTTTTGTTAAAGTTTAGCTCCCAGAGTTCCGATCACTGATTATTAGACACTAGTCTAAACTTACTAAAAATTCAATATATGTATGTAGGTATGTTATGTGTGTGTGTGTATTTAAAACTGGTTATTGTACATTAAAACATTATAAGTTAAGAAGAGAAACAGATGTACGAACTTATCTCTTAAATGGATGGCTTCAAGGTAACATTTGAACGATTGATAGGACATCAAAAACAAGAGTATGCCATTGCATACTGAGTTGACTCAAATTTGAGTACTATACAGAGTGGAAAAAATCTATGGGCCCTGGAGGGGATAGCTACGTTAAATCCTTTAGTTGGGTCATTTTACTTAAAGGAAACATTCTTTTATTTTTAAAAAGAAACAAAACTGCATTCGAACTTTTAGTCGATACGGTCTAAGTTAAAGATAAAATTTCTCTAATAAACATTTGGTCCTTAATATTTTGAACGCCACACATTGTTTTTGCTACTTACGAACAAAATTGATTCCTTTGCGGACGTGGGTAGGTTAATTTTTGTATTTCCGTAATGCCGTTTATAGCCAACGAAAAAAACGGGATTTATATACGGGATTTTTATGTTCGATTCAAAGGGACTCTATCTCTGTAACTGTTACTAGAATGTTGAAATTTGGGGTAGGTGATTGATTACCTACTGATTAGTAATTATGAAGGTACAAAACTAATTTCAGGACTTTTGGGAATTCCCACGGGATAAGTCCATTACTGGCACATGCCTCTTCTCAGCTCGGCTTGGGCTGAGTCGGTGCGGAGTAAGAACTTGACTCGCATCATGAATATGCATACCTACCTAATTAGAATTTGTTATGTTCACTTTTTATAGTCGGAGGTAAAACCTTGGCCGATTACCTCAAAGGTAACCATTTTGACCTTGCTGTCGCGTCTTTCGTATTAAAAAAGGTTAAAATATAACTACTTACGGCATTAAACAGGAGTGTTTATGTTTTAAACTTCCCCTAGGTATACGTGCCCTGTGCTCGACACTAACTCAATACATGGCACTTCAATCTTACATATGTTATAGTAAGAGAGGTGACAGATGGGTGTCATCTAATGGGCGTTGAGGTGTCGAGCATTGGTACGTTTACCTTTTTTTTATTATGAGAGGGAGGATAACGAGCAAGCGGGTCATCTGATGGAAAACGATCACCACCGCTCATAAATATCAACAACTCAAAGAGAGTCACTAATCTGTTGCCGGCCTGTAAAGGAAGTATAAAACCTTTTCTTGAAAACCCCGATATCATAGTTGTCTGGAAACACAGCTGCCGGAAGCTGGTTCCACAGTTTCTCTGTTTGTGGCAGGAAGTGCCGAAGAAAAAGTAGGTACAGTGGTAGACTGCCATTCATCGAGATGGTGACGACGGTGGTGGTTACCTTATATTCACTTGTAATAGCACACCATGTAATCTCACGACTTAATATACCTATGTATTGCTAAAATCACATCGAAGTTTCGACTAAATTGCAGTGGCCATGATCGGTCACGAGTGAAGAAATATACCTACTACCAACGACTCATATTATTGTGCTGGTGCATTGGATGCGGATGGCACAGGGCCGGTCTGTTTGGCGAACTTTGGGGGAGGCCTATGTTCAGCAGTAGTCTCTCGGCAGAAATGATGATGATGATGATCATGCTGCTGTGTATAATAGGCATGATGACACCACCAATAAACTGACGCACTTTTTATGAGCTGTCAAAACACGATGCTCCCATAGATTTTGTACAGCGTTCTCTATGTAGTTATGACGTCACTTCTGTACCAACACAATCGACTTTGTCTCAAACCAACTAAAAATGGTGTTTTTGTAGTTAATTGAAAATGAATTTAGCTTTAGAGCTGATATAAAAGTGTTGTTTCCACTACTAAGTATTCCTAGTATCTTAGAAGTGTGCGTGTGTGTGTGTGCCTGTGAGTGTCTGTGTGCGTCCGTATTTACAAAATCCATGCTAAAATTTGAAAGAAAAGAAAGATAGAAAATACATTTATTTACAAAAACACAAGATACGCCATCAATATTTTTACAAAACAAAAGACAACACGAAAGCTAAAGATAGAATGTGTCATTGCGATTGCAAATCAGACAAAGTCTCAGCATAATGCTGAGGCGTTTGTAGCACCCCAGCGCCGATTTTCAGCCAGTAGGTACTGTAGGTGACACCCGGATCGCTGTTAAATTTGCTAAGAAATTTTCTAAGTGTCCGATATTGTTACACTCAAGGCAAATAAACATTTAATTTTATAATGGTTTACGAATGCGACGCCACGGGTAAATAATGGCTAGGATTATTCTAGATGCATTGATTTCAGTGATTTATTTCTAAAGCGAATGAAATGTAACGAGAAGCGACACATTGTTTCGAGCGCACAAAGCTACGACTATTCTAATTAAAATCATGTTCACCGCAATATCACAATACAAACAGAAATAATTGAGATTGTAATGGTTTTAATATTAAATTTGTTGTACTAAATTGTGGCTTCATTTCAATTTCCATTTTCTCGTTTTCTCTGCGACTAAATTGTAATGTCTGACTGGGGTATTTGTTTTGAACGTTAACAAGGGTGCGATTCCATAGATATGGAGCTGAACTTTGGGGAATCGGCAAATTCGTTTAACTGGCATTGGGTAGTTCCGCTTATCTGACAAAATTTAGCCAATTTCCAATTTTTACTCCAAATCCGTTAAAATATAAAACAAACATGAAGTTAAAAACATCCCCTGTAAAATTACGAGTAAGTAGTACAGATATGCGGTAGATAAGCGAGTTTGCACCCTGCCAATTTGTTCAAATCGTTTGTTAAATTTTTTTTTGCGAGAGGGCCGCCGAGGTCTCTTTTACTTATCTTTGTTTGTGGTTCGATAGTCCTGTGACATAATCCAATAGGTAGTATTCGTCTCAAGAAGTAACAAACATCCTGGAAAACTATCGCGTTTATAACATTAGTAAGATAGACAACATGTATTAATATGCCATTCTAATGGTGTACCAGGAACGCAATAATAGGAGGAGATATCGGCTTTCACGCCTCTTGGAGCCATTAGACTCGGAGTGGGAGGCGTGGCGCCAGTTCTATTGAGGTTGAAATTAGAGCTGCTAATGTCCCTCTAGAACAGGAGTGCTGGACAATCGATTCGTTTTATGATGCCCTACTACTATCGAAGACATTTTACTAAGGTTCACCTTAAGTCAATGTTTTGACCACGGAGGTTTAAGCCGTTTATCCTGGATTATATATAAGTTTATACCGGTTCCTTATATTTTGAATCTACTGACTCTACTGAATGTGTGAATCTAGTGATTTATGGGTGAAGACTAAAAAGTTGCACACTGTTAAAGCTGCATTAGTAGGTAGTTAAAATTATCATTAACTTTTTCCACTGTGACACGAAAATTAACCATACATTTCTATGGCTAATTTTCGTACCTGCTAATGCAGCTTTAACAGATGTGCAACTTTTTGGTCTTCACCCTTAAGACACTGAGATGTGGCCCCTAACTATGGGCCTCATAATTCAGTCAGCGGGCGACGAAGAGAGCTATGCTCGGAGTTTCTCTGCGGGATTACGTACGTTAGAAGTATGAAACCCGCGCAAGAACTAAAGCGTTAGCTTGCTTTACATAGTAAGTATTATGTACTTACATAATTTGTGGCAAAATTACTCCAAGAGTGAAATACGAAAGCGCCACGCCTCCGTGGACTAAATATAAGCTTTGGAAATGAATAAAATAATATAATAACGATTCTTATCCAGTCAGAGGTTGTCAAATACACGGCCTCGTCTCGCCTACGGCAAAAGCCTACGTTATCCCAGAATTATTTCCCTATATAGTATAAAACAAAGTCTTTTTCCGCGTCTGTCTGTGTATCCACTAATTCCTTTTTCACCATCAGTTCCCAAGACACAGGCACAGCCTAGTTTGGAATCCACAGTATAATGAATGATTGTAATCTCCTAGTGGTATAATAAACATTTCATTTAATTTCAGTTAGGTAATTTTTCCCTGGCTTTGCGATGGGTGTAGTTTTTAAAAAGGGAGGTGAAAAATGTGAAATTATAGAATTTGTTAATTTTTCTAAACTTCATTTAATTACAATTTAGTCCAGTAACTTTATACTTTATTGTAATTTAGGTACTTTAAGTTCTTAATATTATGAGTTGAAATCGGGTTTTGTTCCGCGTACCTTGATTTCAGAGAAGCCCGATATTTCTGAAATCAAGGTACGCGGAACAAAACCCGATATCAACTCATAATAGGGTGATTCTTCGAGGTCGTGATTTTTGTTTTATTCCTCTGTCGTATTTTTTTTTACTTATTTGACAGAAAAATTCATGCTCCCATGAAAATAGATTTGTTCAGTAACATAAATATTGTTTTGGCACTCATTTTTATAAAACCATTTTGAAAATAATTAACATTTTAGTTTTTATGTCTAGAGGAATAAAAATAGTAGTAAAAAAATACGTTAAATATTAATAAAAAAATATAAATAGTACCTAATTAAAGTATTATTATACGTAAAAATTAACAATCTAGGTACTTAATTATTCTTGAAAACATTTTCTGCGCTTATTATTTATACTCACCGGCAAATCTAAAAATTCTAAAAATTCTCTTGAAATTTTATTTTTTTTACTGTTAAGGCATGTTTTATTTCAAAATAACTAAGTAAACTGTACTTTTATTCAAAAACTGCTATGAAAACTGTATTTTTTTTTTATTTTAATGTCCATTTATCCATAGGAATAAAGGACAGAGGAATAAAAAAAGTAAATGAAAATACTGATGATTCATAATACGAACATTCTGGAAGGTTGCCGTTAATACTACAGAAAGGTAGTACTAAAAGCAGTGAATCAAGCATAATTAAAAAAAATAACGTTTATACAAGCGTCAAAAAACCTGGCAGAGTAATAAAAATGTTACCTGAACCAAGGACAGAGAAATAAAATATTTACCTTCGTATCTCTGGAGCTAATTGCACCAGCTGAAATATCCACTACTAGACATGTTCGAAACGCGAGTAAAAACAACCCACGTGTGAATTTATCACCAGTTTCTTAATTTTTCTTTATGAAACAACTGATTGAAACGCGCTCCAGGGTAATAAAGAATTTACGCCGGACACATCTTATTTCCTCAGCTATAAAGTTAATACTAGAAGTAAAAATTATTCATCAGTTGTTTATTACGTAACAACTAATATTCTTTGAATGTGGTCACTCAACATATTGTTAAAGTTGACTGATTTTGAGATATTATCGTATGTTTTCATGAAAATGGGAAACGGACACGACAGAGTAGTAAAAATCATGGTGTTAATTATTTTTTTGTAAATAACTAGAACCAGTTACACAAAAACTGACATATGTCCCCCAGTTAAATACAGATATATGCTACCTCTGAAAAAAAAATGAAACTTATAAACTGAAGGGTTCATTAAAATTAGCCCCCGGACATCGAAAATCGGGGCCTCGAAGAATCACCCAATATTAGTAATGACCGCGATAGTCTAAAATATTCTGTTTTAAGTTCTTATTTTATCACTAAGTATTTTAGAAATAAAAATATCTATGTGACAGAAACACGGATGTTAACAAAGTCATTGTACGCGATCTTGTGAATTCAGCGTCTCAGAAACTAGAAATTTGTTGTATAATAATCTAATCTAAATACATTCCAAATAAATATCTATTATACTAAATTAAATAATACTACCAATTGAAATGATAACATAAAATAAACCTACAAGGCAAATACGTCGTCGATGCATCGAACCTAGAACGCTGGCCGTATTACCTCTTGTACCGCTATCCCTAGCCTTTGAGCGAGGTAAGCGCCTATATATAAAAGTTTAATTTGATATAAAAGTTTATAAAATGGAATTTTTCTTTTTTAATCATAATCTGTATTTTTAAAAACTACTTCGGCAGAAATAGAAATAGCAATGCACGAAAAATAAAAGCTGATAAATGAAAATGTTGCTGCTTAATTTCCTAAAACCCATTTCACCCTTGAATTGACTAACTGCCCTCACCAGCGGCTCGGGTGGACATAAACTTCTTGGACAAAATGAACTTTACGAAAATTTAGTAGAATTTACTATTTTTGACAATGAATTCATTGGTGCCCAGTTCCCCTAGCATGTTCTGACAGCTTTGCGAACCTGGTTGAAATAACGAGCAAAGTTAAAAAAAATGTTGAGGTTAAAGTTAAGTATGTATGTAAAAGTAACTTTATTTGTTTTGGTAGGTAACGAATTAATTTAATTAACTAATTTAATAAATATTGCCTGAATGGTTTCGCATTTTTTTACGTCGACGCGGTTATAAATATTATCTCAGGAAAATGAGCCGTAAAAATTTGTTTATTTTGTAAAATAGCTGGGTTGCTTGAGGGGCGTTTGAGGGGGAGGGCAATGAAGGTGGAAATGTACTTCTTTTGTCTACACAAGTAGTGACAGTCAATTTATAAATCATTAGCTGATGGCCGCCGCTTTACCCCTAGCTAGTAGATTAAAACATGTTTTCCCGTGGGAACGAGATATTTTCCCGTAGTAAAAAGTGGCCTATGTCACTCTCCAGCCCTTCAACTATGTCCATACAAAAAATCACGGCAATTCGTCGCTCAGTTTCAACTTGAAAGAAGGACCAAACAAACACTTTCAAACACTTTCACATTTATAATATTACTAACTTTTGCCTGCGACTCCGTTCGCGTGGAATTAGTAATTTGCAAGTTTGGTATGAAGTATCTTTTTGTATTTATTTTTTCAACTTCATTTTTTATTACTTTTTACGGTCATCCCGTGAAACCATATTTTTCATACTAAATACAAACTGAAATATAGATGCACAGAAAAACCCCAGAAAAAAGACCAATGCTGGGAATCGAACCCAGGTCCTCAGCATTCCGTGCTGCGTGCTAAACCCCTACACCACCACTGGTCTAGAGATTAAACACGAATCTTTTCTACACATCATACATTTCAGTCTGCTAAATAATCACCTTATGCAGTGATAAACGCACATCTATGTTACACCCTCTATCGAGAGACTTTAACACTCCTTTGGAGCTAACCGCCCACCCGGACCAAGAGATGGCGCTACAAGGCCAACTTTTACAAGTTTGGTATGAAGTATCTTTTTGTATTTATTTTTTCAACTTCATTTTTTATTACTTTTTACGGTCATCCCGTGAAACCTTATTTTTCATACTAAATACAAACTGAAATATAGATGCACAGAAAAAACCCCAGAAAAAAGACCAATATGCTGGGAATCGAACCCAGGTCCTCAGCATTCCGTGCTGCGTGCTAAATTCCTACACCACCACTGGTCTTGAGACAGGCAGCAGCCAGCAGCAGCTTATTTTTATCCCTTTTTTTATTTTTTTTATCCCCCGCTCACCCGCGTTCACATTCACCACCGTACTCCCATGTCAAGCGTGCCTATGGAAGTTTTACTTCAAAAACCCCCGATTTTGAAACATGCTTCCGCTCCGCTTAACTCTAGACTATCTTTGTACCAAATTTCATTTAAATAGGTTCAGTAGTTTTAGCGTGAAAGCGAGACAGACAGACAGAGTTACTTTCGCATTTATAATAATTAAGTTAGGAATATGGATATAATTACCTAAATCATCTCTGAAACTGATACCTATTATACTTCGACCAAACTGGCTGTATGAAAATAAATTCCTTAGTAAATGCTGTTATCGTATAATATTCAATAATCAGGACTGATAATTTGTGTCAACATTACCAAGTCGCCCGGCAGTTTTATTTAGTTCCGAGAGATAAAATACATACATACCTATTTATTAGAATTTGTTACAATTCAAAGAAAAGTCCTCGCAACACTATCGAAATAGTCATGGTTTTAAGCACAGAAATAATATTATATCGATATATTTCTGTGGTTTTAAGTTAAGTTTAGGAAGACGGAAAATTAAGGAATAAACGAAAAATACTTCAACATCATCACCATCCCAGCCTTTATTACAGGCCTCCCCTCAAAATTAAAGGTTTGGGCCGTATTTCTCACGCGGGTCCAGTAAGAAATGCTCATGGTAAATTTCAAATGTAATTTTGCACATTAATTCCGAAAAACACAGAGGTGCGAGTCAGAGTTCGAACCCACGTCCCTCTGCTTGAGAGGCATCAGGTCAAACCACTGCCAGCCAGGCCACCACTGGTTTCCTGCTTCTTTGCTAATATTGTACTTTTCCATTAACGACTTCGGCCTCTCCAGGTCATCAAAGCTTAATACAAACATTAATCCATCTCATCCCAGCCTATATACGTCCCACTGCGGGGCACAGGCCTCCTCTCAGAATGAGAGGGCTTGGGCGGGCCCAGTGCGGATTTCCTTCACCATAAGACTCATGCTAAATTTCAAATGTAATTTCCCACATAAATTCCGAAAAACTCAGAGGTGCGAGCCAGGATTTGAACCCACGGCCCTCTGTACGCTTAGTATAAGTTTTACTTCACCAAAATACTTCTCGATCGCGTTTACGTAAAAATTTCAATTCTATGGAAACATG
Organism: Archips xylosteana; assembly: GCA_947563465.1. NCBI lineage: Eukaryota > Metazoa > Arthropoda > Insecta > Lepidoptera > Tortricidae > Archips > Archips xylosteana. The sequence goes on from OX387360.1 coordinate 17,390,082, forward strand.
GACGCGCGCGCGCGGAGGCGCTATCCATGTTTCCCTAGTAATACTGCTAGTAGTACTGCTTGCCTAGTAGTACTGCTTGTCTGTCGGTTACCTCTTCACGCTTAAACCACTCAACCGATTTAGATGTAATTTGGTACCATCAGCCAAAAATATGGTCTACCCCCCTACGGTTGAAGTTCATTTGCACATCATAATACAACGAGGTCGATTTTCGCTTGAAATAATTGGATGACAGTGACTAAAGACTTCACTCAGTTTGAAAAGTCAACTTTAATGATATTTAAATGTCACAGAAACTTGTCAAAACTGGTAGACCACTTTCTTGGCCGACCGTACCTATAGAGATAGTTTGGATCCCGGGAAATTACAGACGATTCTTTGCAGACGGAGTCGCTGGCAACAGCTGGTATTGATAATAAAGAATTAACGTCATATCCTATTTTTCGTCTTTTCAGGTCTCCAAAGCTTAATACCAGCATTAATAGTTCATAAACAAGTTTTTATTACGAAGTGGAGGGACAGCTGTCTGGTGCCATGCCGTCTCTGATCTGCCTCCCACACAGATTAGGTTACCTTTTTTAGGGTTCCGTACTCAAAGGGTGCAAACGGGACCCTATTACTGAGACTCCGCTGTCTGTCCGTCTGTCAGAGGGCTATCTCTTGACGCATAATAAATTAAATTTTCACCGAATATGTATTCCTCTCGTTTTTGCTCTAACAAAAAATACTAAAAATAATATAAAGTTACAAATTAAAGGGGTCGTCATACAAGAAATACGTTTTCTTTTATTCGAGCTTTATGATGGCATTAACTAGATACTTTAAATTTTAACCGATTGTGTATTACTGTGGCCACCACAACAGTAAATAATAAAAATATAATTAAATTTAATGTCGTCGCATCAGAGAAAGGGGATCTGACGCCCATGCGGGTTCGTACCTGGTGCAAAGGTTGTCCATCGCCATTCAACGTGGTAACGCGGCCAGTGTGATGGGTACCTTTGCGCCGGGGACAACTCGTGGGGGACTTTTTGACTACACTTAGGCTAGTCTTAAGTTATAAATTTATTGTTTTATTTTTTGTATTTTTGACCTTAATAATTAAATATTAGGGGGGCCCGAATAACCAATATAAACTGATCCCACACTGCGTACGTTTTATTTAAACGCACGGATCTGCTAGCACTGGATTTTAATAAAAACGGCTTTTTACAGCGTATAATTTGACTTACGTAAATACTAAATACTTGGCACTTGGCCGGTTTTTTATTCCTATTTTATAAACCACAAGGAATAAAGGAAAACGTACGATTTTGTATTAAGTTAATTCGTTTAACCTTGCGAGCAATATTGTGAGTGTGAGTGTGAGTATGAGTATGAGTGTGAGTTTGAGTGCGAGAGCAAGAGCGAAACGGAGATAGAGAGCGATGGTGTGAATATGAGTGTGATCAAATAATACAGGATGAAGACCAAAAAGTTGACCACATTAAATGATAGTTAATCATAAAACGACTGAGAGGAATAAGTTCCGTAGTGGCACACATACATACATGAATGGGTAATTTTTGTGTCACAACGGAAAACTTTCATACTAATTTTAAGTACTCAACGGTGTTAAAGTGTCCAGTTTTTTGAGCTTCACCCGAAAACCTCACGCGTGTATTGGGTATTATAGCGGATGTAAATAAGTATATTCAAAGAAGAAAGAAAATACATTTATTCACAACAACACAAGGCACGTCAATATTATTACAAATATACAACACGAAGTACCTATATACAGATACAGTGTATCATTGCGGTTGCAAATTGGATACTGGCTAGCTTATCGCTGAGGCGTTTATAGCACCCCAGCGCCGATTTTCAGCCAGTGCCGTTGGTGATACTCGGATCACTCTAAAAGGGAACCTATCAAAATACATAAAGTTTAAAAATAATATTAGACGAAATACATAATGCTTAGGTATTTGATATACTAATGTAATTTTCGATTAAACTGTTAGTTACCTAAACACACTTTTATCATGTAATTTCCAGATTGGCTTAGACTACATACTAATTCATAATACTACTTAGGTACATACTACAAAATATTCTAGTTACCTATCGAGTATACGTAAGTGAAGTACGTCATATCTCATCTGCTCCAAATGGCTACTTCAGAAGCGTAATCCGATATCAGCATTGAGAAAAACCGTAATACAGACTAAGCGGAAAGCAAACCTTTCTCCGCCCCACCTACATTTGCCAAACAAACATCCTTTGAGAGATAGGACCGAACGCTGCACGCTGCGAGGCGCGGTAGATATCCGAATATTACGTAGGTATTAGCTTCGTGAAAATACTGAATAAGTCAAGTATAGGTGAAAAACTTAAGTTAATGACGGTTGTATGTAGTAGTAACGTGTCCGTATAAAGAAATTGACGTTCCAAATTTGAAAATGACTTAAGCTCCATATCAATTCTGTGCACTACCTACTTACTGCATATTTACAACAGGTCATTTTCTTAAGTTTTACACCTATAACTCCTTTTCAAAATTTCATGGCTTAAAGACATACTGTATGTTTTTTTTATATTTATACTAGCTGATGCCCGCGGCTTCGCCCCCGCTGAAGTAGATTGAAACGTGTTTTCCCGTGGGAATGAGTTATTTTCTCGTGGTAAAAAGTAGCCTATGTCACTCTCTAGCCCTTCAACTCCATACAAAAAATCACGGCAATCTGTCACTCGGTTTCGACGTGAAGAAAGGACAAACAAACACACTTTCATTTTTACAATATTAGGATGGATATAACTAGGTATACTCCATTTAATTTAGAATTATAAACCACAACAACATTATATAGCGGCTCGTGAACTGTAATCTCTTTACAATTTGTACTAGAGTAACAATTGACGACACGCAAATAAAGTGACATTAAAACAATTTTATTTTGCGGCTCCCAGACTATTGTACTGTACTATTTGCTAGATAAGAAATAGTTGACGAGCCGCAATATAATGATGTTGTGGTTTTCAATTCTTAATTAAATGAAGTATAGTGGCTTGTTAAGTGATTTGGTAAAGACCGCAGATTCACGAAGGATGCAAGCCGCTTCCAACCGTAACGATTGGGTACTAAGGAGGCCTATGTCCATCAGTGAGCGTGCTACAGCAGCAATAATGATGATGATAAGAACGAACAAGGGCGGCAGTTACTCGCGCCATTACCCTATTGGTAAAATAAAAAGAAACGGGATACGAGAGTCATCAATCTATCGGTCACGTTGATAGATTGTCTGCTATTTAAAGTAGCGAGATGCTCCTTCAGCCGGTTGTATAAATCAAAGCAAGGGTTGCTACTTAGAAAGAAAGAAAGAAAACCTTTATTCGTGTCAACATGGAAAAAAAAATAAAATAAAAAATGCGCAGCCACGAATGGTCCCAAATCAGCAAACTGCCAAACTTGACTTGAGCTTAGGAAAAAAAGATAGAATAGTGTTAACTACTCGTAGATGGTTCGCATTGGAAATTTCACTATCATTACCTAAAACATGTCGTGCTAAGTGACAGTTAAACACAATGGTCAGTCTGTCAGCGAGTTCAGCGACCGATCCGTAGTCACACCAACAGGGATGTTTCCTAGGTAAAAAAATAATAATTCTTATTAGTCCGTATTTTACATTATCAAAAAATATTAGCACGTAATTTTTCTTTTGACAATTAAACAAAAAATGACGAAGATATGGCGCGTTGAAGTTCCGCGTGACGAGGCGTGACGTCACTTGTTCCTAAAACGCTCATACAAAGTGTAGGAACAAGTGACGTCACGCGAAACATCAACGCGCCGTATCTTCGTAATTTTTTGATTAATTGACAAAATAAAAAATACGTGTCCAATATTTTTTGATAATCTAAAAGACTGACTAGTTAGGAAAGTAGCCAATTCACTACACTGATGTGACTATGGTTCTTTTTATTTATCCGTAGTCACACTGGTGTGACTATCGTTTATTTTACCCGACCCATGGTCACACCAATGCACCCCCCAACCATAATTCAGTCCAGAAAATTGCTAGGTTAGGTTAGTCACACCAGTGTAGCAAATTGGTGTTCTTGGATAGGGATGTTGACGCCATTAAAAAGTAATTTGAAGACACGACTCCAGTAAAGAAACGCTTTATTTTATCCCCGAAAACCAGATTAATATTCGATTAACTGCAAAATCAGATTTTTTGTTGCTCTAAAACAAATAAATAGTTAGTTGATTGAGTTGGCGAACAAGTGACGTCATAAGTTGCTATTGCTATTCAAACTCTATCGGCACTTTCGGCATACGTGCTCATTACGTGCTACTAAACGGGATCCTGCAAAAAACCGAACCCGCAAAAAACGGGACGTTGCCCGTGTGAAAGTGCCGTATGGGAGAATTGTGTTTTGACAGCTTATAAAAAGAACGCCAGTTGATTGGTGTGTTCAACATCCCTTATTAATGTACTTGAGTCTTTCAAATGTTCCGGTGTTAATTACCCAGCGCCGATAACCAACCGGGCCGTGTGAAAAAGCACTTGTAATGACTAGGGCATCATCATCCAGATGGCGGTGGAGGGGCGGTCGCGCGTGCAACAGAATGACCTGCTGCTCCACGAGGCGGTGATCAAGAACGAGCCAGCGGCCGTCAGGGAGGCGCTGCAGCGACCCACGGATGTCAACTGCAGGAATAACGTGAATATAATCTCATATTGCATAAAAGCCTTTATCTACATCTATATTATAACTGCCCCACAATATCATCATCGTCATCATCATCCCTATATGTCCCACTGCAGGGCACAGGCCTCCTCTCAGAATGAGAGGGCTTGGGCCGTAGTTCCCACGCGGGCCCAGTGCGGATTGGGAACTTCACACACACCATTGAATTTCTTCACAGGTGTATGCAAGTTTGCTCACGATGTTTTCCTTCACCGTAAAGCTCATGGTACTTAAATTACATATATGTAAATTTGAAGCCGTGGTGGCCTAGTTAACCAGCACACACATGCGAAGAAATTCAATGGGGTGTGTGAAGTTCCCAATCCGCACTGGACCCGCGTGGGAACTACGGCCCAAGCCCTCTCATTCTGAGAGGAGGCCTGTGCCCTGCAGTGGGACGTATATAGGCTGGGATGTTGAGATGATGATAAAGCGGAAGCAAAAATATTTCCATTTCCAGATCATTATTCAAATCTTACCTTCAACTGAACATGTTTAACATAATTTCCCTGTATTTTCATTCTGCACAGTATGGCCGGGCGCCGATACACTGGGCGGCGAGCAGAGGCAACGTCGAGATTGTCAATCTACTCATCGAAGCGAAATGCGATATTGAAGCCGCCGACAAGGTAAAGGATCGAACACGGTGCTCAAAATAAATTGACGCAACGTAAACGCAAGCAAGTGCGTCGTGTGTCACTTTTTTAACTCATACCGTCCACACCGATGCTCAAAATACATACCTACCGCGTCTCAAAAAATGCTGTCGAACCGTAAACGTAGTGACGTGGCTTTACCCTAAGTTTTTATTGCGTACCTTCCCCGCACCGCATCTCAAACAAATACTGACGCACCGTAAACGCATAGTGACGTGGCTTTATGATTAACGTTTACTTTTTAACGTTTTTAGGGAGCATGTCAAAATACATAAAGTTTAAAAAGAATAATAGACGAAATACATAATGGACATTGGATATACCTACCTAATGCAAATTTTTGTGAAAGTACTAATTAGGCGAACTTTTTTGTTCGTTTACATTGGGTTAGGTTTATGTTAACTATGTATGTAAACTCTTTATTGTACAAAAATAAGGAAAAAAAAGAAAAACATTATTGACAACCGTTGAAATGCATGTGCGAACTTATCCCTTTAAGGGATCTCTACCAGTCAACCTTTGAGTGGATGAAAGGAGCATTTAGTAAGAGACCGACAAAGAGTAAGTAAAAATAAAACAGTCGGACAAAGCAAAGGCTACAATACAAGTTTTAGTAAATACAATACATAAACTCATAATATAAAGAAACGTAATAAAAATATACTACCATAAACAACATATATATGCAAAATACATACAAGTACCTGGGCGACCGAGCTCTGCTCGTGCAGAAACTCGGTACCAAGCGTTTTCCCAGAGATAAGACCAAGCTAGATCAATTTTTCATCCCCGAAAACCCCCAAATACCAAATTTCATCGAAATCGTTGGAGCCGTTTCCGAGATCAAAACACCGGAGGGGTGGGGGGGGGTGAGAGGGGGGGGAGGGGATGCGGGGGAGGGAGCGCGGGGGCATTAAAGGGGGGATGAAAATTTCATTGATTTTGCCGTAGGATGCACCGTTTTCAAGATATTTGACAAAAACACCGGAGGGGGTGGGGGGGGGGGGTGAGTCACGTTAAACTATCGTCCGTAAACCGACTTTACAGACAACCGGCTTTTCCTGTTCTGTGCTCCCAATACTATAGGGAACGTGCACATAGACGGTGCTGCCAACTGGTGCCATAAGGGTGCCATCAATTTGAATGTTTTACCTTGATAAGTTTGTTTTACTGTCCGCATAGTGTCTCTTCTGTCGCATTAGTGCTGCCGCCTATAGTTACTGCACGTTCCCTATAATACTTTTTCTAACAAAAAAGTAACTTTTTCTCACAAAAGAAGAAACTTGACGTTTTCTCATGAAAAATAAACTTAAAAAAAAAAACTAAAAATCTTGAAAAAAAAAACGTGGAATCGAACCGAGGTCGGCTGGATCCGCGACCACCCGATTTCTAATGTGCCATTATGATCTGCTCGAAGTCGGCGAAATTTAGCTTTATATTCTAATGCAAACAAAAATAGCCGGAAAACACGAGTAAAAGCGATTTTCTGAAAATGAAACATAGCTAGATCAGTTTTTCATCCCAGAAAACCCCCACATACCAAATTTCATCGAAATCGTTGGAGCCGTTTCCGAGATCCTGATTATATATATATACATATATATATATATATATATATATATATATATATATATATACATATATACAAGAATTGCTCGTTTAAAGGTATTAGATAGATAAATAAGCAATCAGTACAATAAATAAGTTTATTTTCTAACAATCCTATAAAGTTGACATTTCTGAGACAATTACATTACAGTGTATCAAATGACCATTATGTATTTTGTCCAATATTCATTTAAAATTGTATATAATTTGATACGTGTACCCAGCTGCTCAAAATATACTAACTGTGATACTAACGCTCCGAAAACGTAGTGAAGTGATTCTAACGTGAAGTTTTTATCGCATACCGTCTATACCTACTGCTACTCACAAATCGCGTACGCGTACGCGTTATTCAATGCGGATTTTTTTAACCACCGGTTCAGATCAGAAATTTATGTATTTTGAGCACCGGTGTGGCCTATCCCTAATTTCATTTATCGTTTATGTCATACTTAATTTATTTGAATGCGTAAAAGCTGATTCATTTTAGAAAAGTATTCGGCTGTATTGAATCCGGAAATGAATCGAGGGGTCGTATTTTGTTTATTGTCTGCCTTTCATGTTCGGAATGGCTTGAAATGGTTTGTTTACTTATTTTACATGCCTAAAATCTTTTAGCTTAGGAATGTACATTACACATTCAAGTAAAACCTACCAGTGCCTACCTAATAAATTATGTGTCCGTATTTTCTAACGCGCGGGCGGTTGCGACCGCATTCATTCATCATTTCTTTCTAACTTCATCCTATAATGTGGGGCAGAAAGAAGTTGTGAAAACCATCTCGATTGCGAGGAGTGCGTTATATAATAAGGCCTATGGTCCTGTCCTGACATAGGTAACGCGAGGTGAAGTGCCTTGTAATTCTTCAGGTCAGGCAGCAGGATGTGGATGTAAGCACAGCTCATTATGCCGAGGTTCTTTTTAACCACATTTGTCAAAAAATTTATACATTTTAGACTTTGCTTGCACGGATTTCATCATTTCTAACGCGATCCCTCAGAGAAATTCCAAGCATAGACCTCTGAGTGACTTTGAGCTTTCTTATGAGGCCCTTGAGAATTAAAGTCCCGGACATAGCTCGAAGAATCGCCAGACTTAAGTAGCAGTGGGCAGGGCACATCGCTCGTAGAATTGACGGCCGATGGGGCCGAAAGGTTCTCGAGTGGCGCCCGCAGACCGGAAGATGCAGTGTAGGTAGGCCTCCAACAAGATGGAGTGACGACGTTGGTTAAGGTGGCGGGAACGCGTCGGATGCGGATTGCGCAGGGCTGATCTGTTTGGCGAGCCTTGGGGGGGCCTATGTTCAGCAGTGGACGTCTTTCGCCTGAAATGATGATGATGAGACTTTGCTTCAGGTGTGCTTCAAGCTGAGTCAGTGTCTCCACTTGCCCTGCCGCGAGTTGAAGTTCGTTCAATCTGTGCCTGCTCAAGTAATACATAAGTAGATTAAGGTGGATTAGTAATAATTTCTGGTTCTCTCTCATTTGCCCTAATTTCATGTGCCATAGTGAATCGTTTTCCATAATTCTCATTTGTCATAAAATTATTAATTTCTGAAACAATGTTTTCTTCAGAATCTTTATTAAACTAACCTAACTTACTGTAACACCACACCGTTATACATATACACTTATTATAATGTTGAGTTGTAATGAAACAAAGCAGTGCAATTTTAGTCTTACAGCAATCGGGCATAGGTTCCCTTAACCTTAATCTAATGTCAAGCGACCGGACTGGCGTTCAGAAGCGAATGCCGGCAGCTTTATAGGCTTCCCCCACCACTCAATAATACCCTTTTGGTCAGTGTTGCCAACAATTATTATTGACAGTGTTACATTACAGTATTTTATATGATGACATTTGAAAAAATGCTAGAAACAGCGCTAATGCTATATCTATTTTATGGTAAACGTTGGTAAAGTGAAATTATGATAAATTAAATTATGAAAAACGAAGCGATTCGATAATTTCATAGTTTTCGAGTGCATTTATTTGAAAAAAACTGATAAAATCACTCAACTTTGTCTTTAATGTTCAGTTACGTGTCTTTGAATGTACCAGGAGTTCATAGAATTCAGGCTGTGTTGTTCCCCAGTTCGGGATGCGGCCCCTCCTGATGGCAGCGTGGCACGGTCACCTCGATGCCGTGAAGACGCTTGTGGCCGCTGGGGCTTGCCTAGCTGCTACTAATAAGGTAACCTTCTACGAGTATAATGTTATGTTCGTAGCTCATGTGACTTTTCGTCATAAAAGCTACGTATCACAATCGTTTTCACCACATTTTTTTTCTCAAGGTGTAGAATGAGGGTAGAAAGAGATGATGATAGACAATATGGCGTCTGAGGCATTCACTATCTCTTTTTACCGTCATCTTTTACCGTACAACAGAAATAAGTGGTGAAAACGATAGTGCATTAGACCACAAGGCCTCTGGGTCGGATGCCCGGCCCCAGCAATTCTTTTCAAGTTTTTCAATGTATTCTAGTACCTATATTATTTCTTTTTCCTTATTTATTCTTGAGTCAAACACTGAGTCTAATAACATACCTAAGTATTTCAGTTTAACACAAACAAGCCTACTTGCGTATAAGTATACGCCTTTGAATTAAGCTAGATTCGCTCATTTGTATTCTATTCTATGTGTAGTGTACATACAATAGCATCTCGCTTAACAAACCCTACTTGTACTTATATCATAAATAAAGCCTTTGTTAACAAAAGTTCTCTTTGAAGCTAAAACTACAGGCGAAAGTATACAGAAGGCGCAGCGTCACGGCAGATATTTGTTCATATCAATTCACATCAAAGTGACTACAAAATGCGGCAAGTTAGACGGGGAATAAAGCGATCCAGGGGTACGAGTATCCTGCCTTTCCGCCGAAAGCTATTTCCCGAATCATTAATTTGCCAACTGTTTATTTTTTCTAAAACTGTTAACTATTCAGGGTATATTTCAGGACTATCCTGTAGGTTAGTTTAGGTTTGTTTTATAACAATCCTGAAAAGTTTACAGTTCAGAAAAAATAAACAGTTAGCAAATGTATCAGTTGGGAAAAATAATATAGTTGGGAAAATGGCAGACATTCAGATCCAGGGCCTATGTTTAATGTACCTACATTTAATGTACTTATGCCTTGATCACACGTACCGAGTTAACGGGCGGGCCGTGTACTTGTTCAAATAAACAAATATCTTTATAGACAATGATTTAAACAAAGACGGTTTTCGTATGGTGAAGGTAGTGTGGCAGGGAACTTAAAATTATTTTTATTTTTATTTATAATTTACTTATTTCATGTTACAGGAAACCCCAGTTGTATTCCGCCCACGGTTACGTAACATAAATTCAAATTAGTTACACGCAATTCTGTGAAATTGTTATTCTAGGATTTAAAAATAATACGTTTCATAAAACTTCGTTCAACGAAGTAAAAGCCGAGTCTTTTTCATTTCAAGTCAGCAACTACGTAATTTTCCAACTGCCAAACAACTTTCAAGCTAATATTTTGCCCGGTTTTAACGACAAAAATCTAATCTAATACATAAAAATCTCGTGTCACGGTGTTTGTTACCGAACTCCTCCGAAACGGCTCGACAGATTTTTATGAAACTTTTTTCTCTGTATTCGCTAGGTCTGAGAATAGGTCGAAGGCTATTTTTTATACCCCTAGGTGATAAGAAATAATTTATATGGCAAAACAACGTTTGCCGGGTCAGCTAGTATATTATAAAAATCTCGTGTCACGGTGTTCGTTCGAACTCCTCCGAGACGGCTCGACCGATTTTTATGAAACTTTTTTCTCCATACTCGGTAGGTCGTAGGCTATTTTTTATACCTCTATTCTTCGCGGACGGAGTCGCAGGCAACAGCTAGTAAAATATAAATGTCATCGTCATGTCGTGACATCAGCTATGCATGACGTCCACGCCTGGACATTGGCCTTCTTCAAGAATCTCTACGATGATCATTGATCAGCGTCCTGCTAACAGCAACTAACAACCTTTACTTACCAGGGCCCTATTTCAGCAACTTGACAAGTGTCAGTGACATATGTCGAGAAACTATTGTACCACTAACGGGTTCTTGGCACTAAATGTGTTAATCTATCTAATATATATATCTATCTAATACCTTTAAACGAGCAATTCATAATAATCAGAATCTCGGAAAAACGGCTCCAACGATTTCGATGAAATTTGGTATGTGGGGGTTTTCGGGGATGAAAAATTGATCTAGCTTGGTCTTATCTCTGGGAAAACGCTTGGTACCGAGTTTCAGCCCGAGCGGAGCTCGGTCGCCCAGGTACTGACTATTATGTTGTGAACGAGAATATTTTTGTACTCTATCAGTCTTGCGTTACAATTGTAGTATTTCGTGGTCAACATGCGCGTACATTTTTATATAATCTAATATATAAAATTCTCGTGTCGCGGTGTTTGTTACCAAAATCCTCCGAAAATGGCTCGACCGATTCTCATGAAATTTTGTGTGCATATCGGATAGGTCTGACAATCGACCAACATCTATTTTTCATACCCCTATTCTTCGCAGACGGAGTCGCGGGCAGCAGCTAGTTTGCTTATAATAATGTGTAATAATAGGTGCGACAATTTATTGAATCAGGCGTTACTTTGCGGAGGTCCATATTAATGAACTAAAACAATTCTTTGCTCACCCGCGACCTTTCCTTTCCTTTCGCGAAGGTCGCGGGTGAGCAAAGTAATTGTTTTAGTTCATTAATAGGTGCGACAATTGTCACGTTGGTGAAATAGGGCCCAGATTGTTAGTCTATCTTGCAGAACTATCAACCACCACAACACCTACCGACATTTGACATCCCATTACACGGTTGCCACTCTATCAAGACGGCGGCCAAAGTTACTTAAGCCATTATTAACTTTACATAACATCACTATACAATGTGTTAATTAAATAACTAAAAACCTCAAACACCCAAACTGTTTTTTATTTTTTTATTTTAAGAGGGTACGATGGCTGAGAGACTTTTGAGAAATAGGTATTTTAACGAAATGTCGCTGTCTCGCCCGAACCCCTCCGTGTCAGTACAGCGAGAGCGGGACAACTGCAGCTCAGACCGTTAATAGGTGCGTAAAATTGATCAAAACAGCATTTCGTAATCCCCTGTTTTCTTCTCGAAAACTGGACCAATAAAATTATTTTTTTCAAATATAATTAGAGGATAGATTTAGCTATGCCCCTATGTTTTCCTTTTTTTGTTTATATGAGGGATTCTTTTCTGATGAGTGTCTGAAAATGACGTTGAAATTGGGCAATTTTTTCAGTTTTTGAAAGCTCATATTTCTTATGTTAATTGAAATATTGAAAAAAACGAAACCTAGGGGCATAGCTGTGGTAGATACAGATTACACAGTAAAAAAAATTTGGCTCTAAAGCCATTATCCAGGGAGGAAACAGGGGATTACGTTTGTATACGTTTACGTTGTGTACGTTTGTATTAAAATAATTTTAAGAATGGTTTAGGGATGTTTGGTTGAGATGAATAAAACTCCCTAATAGATTTGTAGAAATGAAGAATAGGTGAAGAAGAATGTTTATTATAAAATATTTACAGGTGTATATAAAATTAATTATGGCACAACTAGTGCGAGGTCCGCGGATCACGTAAGAGGGCGTGGATCGATGCGCTCTCGCTCTAAAGTGAGCGAGACGGTTGCGGGCTACAGAACGCTCGGAACTCTCGCTCTCACGTCTGTATAAAATACGGCGCGGCACAGCTTGCGATCTTTTTCATCGCGCGGCCGTCGAGGAAGGAACATGTCGTCGTAGCTCCGATGTACTTCGCTCCGATGCAGCATGTGTCTCCGCTGCACTCCGCGATCTGAAGCACGACGACGAAGATGAAGATTCCTCGAGGCTTGAAGATGGAAAATGCTGCGATCGACGAAACAAATAAAAACTGTTCTTCTCAGAACATTCGACCTTATGGTCGCGTCTCTCTAGACAACGTCAACTTTTTCCTTGAACGACGTCAATCACCTACATGGTTCCCCTTCAAGCGAAGCGTACCGGCAGGCGGATAGTGCGGCCTCGGCGAGAAGTTCTGCTTGTGGTTGTTGTAGGTGTTGAGCCGTTTTGTCCTGTGTTTTGTTTCAGGTTCTTATCTTGAAGTTTCAGGTCGTTTGTTGTTGGTTTCGTAGTTTGTTTGTCGATCGTCTTTGATGTACTTTGTTTATTGTTGCAGGGTGTTGTAGCGGTAGGTATAGTTATATTATCTTGCTCGGCGATGGTGTAGGCAGGTTTGAGACGGTCTATAGAAATATTCGTTTGTCGGTTAGGTAGCTGTAGTGTAAATATCTTGCTATCTCTTTTCAGCACGCGATAGGGTCCGTCGTAAGGTGCTTGTAGCGGCTTCTTTACGGCGTCTATGCGTACGTATACATATTCGCATGTTTGCAGGTCGCGATGTACGAATATGGGTTTCGTGCTGCTGTGTGGATGGTTCGGCATCGGTCTCAGGTTGCGTATTGTGTCTCGCAGTTGATCGACGTAGGCGGAGTCTAGTGTGACGTCATCGCGGGTTAGTGATAAGAAATCACCGGGTAAGCGTACGTTGCATCCGTAGGTGAGTTGGGCTGCGCTTACGCCGGTGTCACTTCGCATCGCGGCGCGTACTCCGAGTAGTACTGTAGGTAGCGCGTCGATCCAGCTTCTTGCGGTTTGGAGTCTTGCTTTTAACGCGGCCTTTAAAAATCGGTGCCAGCGTTCAATAATCCCGTTACATTGCGCGTGGTATGGGGTTGTGCGCGTTTTTTCGATGCCGAGTAAGTGCGAGAGAGATGCAAATACTCGGCTTTCGAACTGACGTCCTTGATCGGTTGTTATGGTCGCTGGGCAGCCGAAGCGGGAAATCCAACCTTCGTAGACGGCTTTGGCGACGTCTTCAGCTGATATTTCGCATAATGGGTATGCTTCGGGCCATCTCGTTGCACGATCGATCATTGTTACGAGGTAGCGATGACCGGTGGCCGCGGTAGGTAGCGGGCCAACGATATCGACGTGTACGTGTTCGAATCGTTCGGTTGGCGGGAAAGTTGACGGTTGACTCGATGTATGGCGCTGTACTTTGGCGCGTTGGCACTGTACGCATACTTTTGCCCACTTGCCGATGTCCGCGTTCATTGAGGGCCAAAAGTAGCGTTGCGCGATGAGTTTTCGTGTTGTTTTGATTCCGGGATGACTAATGTTATGGACTGTAGCGTTGTGTAACTCTTGCTTTTTAAATGAGGATGAGGGAGGACCTCATTTTGCCTCGTGAGGTACTCGCGAGGTGCCCCTCATTTGAGGTGAGGTGTAAAGAATTTAAAATGATTGCATGAAAAGCGCGTAGCGTAGCGAACGAACGAATAAACAAACACCATTTTTTTATTTATAAAATTTTGTCAAATAACGGTTTATTAAATGTTGATTTGGGAATTTTCAGCCTTTTCGTAAAAATATTACTTATTTTCCATAAAAAAAATTGTGTCAATTTTGTGACGAGCCATATAAACTGTATAAAAAAAACGTCACAAAAGTAACAAAAAATTTGAGACTTTCCTTTTTATCATCAAAATCAGTAGCAGTCTTAATTCTGAGTAAGAAATCCCCAAAATTTCCTCATTTAGTAACAATTAATGTTCGATCGATTCATTCCATCGAACTCGTTAATCCGTTTCGACTCCCTCGCTCGTGAGTCAGTGAGTAAATAGTAAGTTATCTGTGCTCGCGCCTCGTGATAGAAAATGAGGAGCTAAATGAGGTGGTTCAAAGTTGCAATTCGAGTACTCCCTCATTTTGTCGCAATGAAGAACTCAAACGAGGTACCTCACGAGTGAGGGACTCATCACTAATGGACTGTGTTGAATGCGATGCGACGGTGTTCTTCGGGTAAATATGGACGTAAATATGGGGCTGATGTTTCGCAATATATTTTGATGTTCGACGTTGGCAGAGTGACTTGCTTGATGGATAGATTGCTCTGCAGAGTGAGTGCTTGAATGATATCGCTGTCTCGCTCTTGAGCTTCGGCAAGTTGTTTGTAGTCGATTGGCGATGGACACGTAATAGCTTCGACACGTGACAAGGCGTCCGCTGCAGCGTTTTGCGACCCACTGACGTGACGAATGTCAGTGGTAAATTCGCTAATGAATAAAAGCTGGCGGGTGCGTCTTGGCGATTCGCTACTTGCACTTGTCTTTGTGTAGGCGAATGTTATCGGCTTGTGGTCGGTAAAAATGATTATTTCGCGTCCCTCGAACATCTTGCGAAAATGCTTGACGGCCATGTAGATTGCGAGTAGTTCTCGGTCGTAGGTACTGTAGCGAGTCTGAGCGTCGGTAAATTTCTTCGAAAAATATCCGAGCGGTTGCCACGAGTTGGCGATGTACTGATTTAGTGCGGCACCGGCTGTTTTGTCGCTGGCGTCGCAAAATATGGCGAGTGTCGCATGATGAGACGGATGAGCGAGTAAAGCGGCGGTTTTTATGCTGTCTTTACACGCTTCATACGCTTGCGTTGCCTCAGCGGTCCATTCGATCGGGGTTTTGTCGCGCTTCTTGACATTGTGTAGGTACTTATTCAGCGGCGCTTGAATGGTGGCGGCGTCTTTGATGTTTTCCCGGTAAAAGTTGAGCATACCGAGAAAACGTCGTAGCTCTTCCACGGTTTGCGGTTTCGGAAAGTCGGTGATCGCTTGTACCTTTTCTTGAGGTGGCTGTATTCCTTCCGCCGAGACTTGATGGCCGAGGAATTTGACGGTCGGCTGGCCGAAAACACACTTTGACGGGTTGATGGTAATACCGTATTCTTCGAGTCGCTGTAGTACGATGCGTAGGTGTTTTCGGTGCTCTTCCTCGTCGTTTGATGCCACAAGTAGGTCGTCGACGAAAAGGAATACAAAATCGAGTTCGCGTAGTACTTCGTGAATAAAGCGTTGGAACGTTTGACCGGCGTTCTTGAGACCTGGGCACATGCGTGGAAACTCGAAGAGACCAAATGGGGTGATGATAGCGGTTTTTTCCACATCTTCTTCGCTTACTGGCAGTTGTTGATATGCGCGATTGAGGTCGAGAGTGGAAAAAATTTGCTTCCCGGCGAGTTGGTAGGTGAAATCGCGTATGCGTGGTATGGGATACCGATCAGGCTTAGTAATGGCGTTGAGCCTTCGGTAATCGCCACACACGCGTAGGTCACCATTTTTCTTCGGCACGACATGAAGAGGTGATGCCCAAGGGCTCTTGCTTGGTCTGCATAGGCCTTGTTCCATCATGTTCTGGAATTCTTTTTTCACGATTTCGTAACGATGCGGTGCGATGGGGCGTGGCCTACAGTGAAGGGGCGGGCCAGTTGTTTCGATGAAGTGTTCGACTGGATGTTTCGGCGACAATTTCATCGATGTAAGTCGGGTGGCTCCTGGAAATTCGGCAAGGATGTTGTGGTACGCATCTTGCACATCTATGCTGCGAACGGTAGGTATTGGCGCAGAGCATATTTGTGCGTTTGTTGCGAGATGCGTCTTGCCGTCGATGAGTCTGCGATGTTTTATGTCGACTATTAAATCGTGGAATTTCAGAAAATCTGCACCCAAAATCGGCTTCGATACGTCTGCAATGATGAACTTCCATCGGAACGATCTTCGGAGGCTGAGGTCGAGATCGAGAGTCTTCTCACCGTAAGTAGGTATGACCGTATTATTTGCGGCGTACAGTTGGAAAGGTAGAGGCGTTGCGGTGGAATTTTTCGTTCTTGGTATGACGGATATATTTGCTCCCGTGTCTACCAAGAACGATAATCTGGTTTTTCTGTCGTTGACAAAAAGGCGGTATGAATTTTCAGTGTCGCTGGATTCCGCCGCAGCCAGCGTCCTCTTTAGTTTTCCGTGGCGTTAACGGGCTTGAAACTACATGGTGGAGTGCACTTCCTTGCGTCCATACCGTACCGCCGGTGGTAGTAACAGTACGGCATTGGCGAATTCGGGCGGCTTCGATTTTGCGATGCGTTTCGTGAGCGTGACTGGAAACGGCGGCGTGGACGGCTGTTATGCTGGTTTTGGCTGTCGTACGGTCGCGATCGTAATTCTGCTACCTCAAGCGACAAGCGTCTTATTTCGGCGATAAGAAATTGCGTGTCGGCAGCTGGCGCGGGAAACAGTGATGGCGTGACGGCTGACAGTGGTGGGGGCGCCATGGGTGTTGTGATGGCAGCAATGTGCTGCGATGACGTGTGCACCTCCATCATCTTGTCGGCGAGCAGTGCTAGATCTTCAAGGGTCGTCTTGTTTTGGAACGCCTCGCTGACCGCAAGGACAGATTGCACATGTGGCGGCAGATGCTCGAGCCACATCATTTTTATGGTGCTTTCTGGGAACTTATCTTTGTTTAGCTGCTGCATTCGTCTGAGAAGCTGGCTGGGTTTCTGGTCGCCGAGCTCAACTTGCGTCAAAAGTTTCTTCGTCTGCGCACTATTAGATTCCTCGTAGATGGAAATGAGCCTATCCTTGATGGCTTTGTAATACTCTTGTTCTGGCGGTGAGTATATGAGATCCGCGATGTTTTGGATGTCCTGCTTGTCTAACTGGGCGATTACCATCTGGGCGAGCTGAGCCTGGCTGCGCTTGAGTTCAGCGGTGGCGGCTTCAAAGCTGCAGAACCACAGAAGGGGCTGGTCGCGCCAGAAAGGTGGGACGCGCAGTGCCAGCGATATACCGGAGACTTCTTGACTCGACGGTGGAGTTGGTGGCACTTGAGCGCCAGCTTCTTCATTTTTCATCTTGAGAATTGATTCTTCAGAGAGTACAGAGGTTTGTGTTCTTCACGGGGTCACCACTTTAGGGATGTTTGGTTGAGATGAATAAAACTCCCTAATAGATTTGTAGAAATGAAGAATAGGTGAAGAAGAATGTTTATTATAAAATATTTACAGGTGTATATAAAATTAATTATGGCACAACTAGTGCGAGGTCCGCGGATCACGTAAGAGGGCGTGGATCGATGCGCTCTCGCTCTAAAGTGAACGAGACGGTTGCGGGCTACAGAACGCTCGGAACTCTCGCTCTCACGTCTGTATAAAATACGGCGCGGCACAGCTTGCGATCTTTTTCATCGCGCGGCCGTCGAGGAAGGAACATGTCGTCGTAGCTCCGATGTACTTCGCTCCGATGCAGCGTGTGTCTCCGCTGCACTCCGCGATCTGAAGCACGACGACGAAGATGAAGATTCCTCGAGGCTTGAAGATGGAAAATGCTGCGATCGACGAAACAAATAAAAACTGTTCTTCTCAGAACATTCGACCTTATGGTCGCGTCTCTCTAGACAACGTCAACTTTTTCCTTGAACGACGTCAATCACCTACAATGGCATGTAATAAATATTATGAATAAATGAGTATGAGTATGAGTATGAGTATGAGTATGGAGAAATGGTGCGCACCGTATCCTCTTAAGTCAGTCAAATGCATATATTTACGAATAACAAAGCTATTTCAAAAAGTAATCGTGAGTTTTGCTAAGTCTGTAATTCTACTACATTTTTAACTATTACTTTCGAAATTGAAACTTATCAGTTGCGCTCAGCCGTTTTTAGAAGAAAATCAAAACTGACAGAAAAATGGCCTGTATTAAATTAATAATATGCAACCTCGGACATTTAATTGCCGTAGGTATGTTGCTTTGTATCTTTTAGTCTTTTACAGAAAAAAGGGACTAATAAAATCTACTTTAAAGTTTAGTTTAGTGTAATCGATTCTACTCTTGATTGTGAACAAACTTTCAGGTTTTCCGTTATTTAATTCACACCTTGTATCCCGGCCTATATTCGTCCCACTGCAGGGCACAGGCCTCCACTCAGAATCAGAAGATTGGGCTGTAGTCCCACGTGGGCCCAGTGCGTCAAGTGGCAGTTGCTTCGCAGCTGCAGTTTCCCTTCACCATAAACCTTCAAATCTAATGAATTACAAAAACTCAGAGGTGCGAGCCCGGATTTGAACCCACTATCCTCTGCCTAAAATGCCATACATCAAATCAATAGGCTACCACTACTGGGCATTTTTATTTTTTCTTGTACCTTTTGACTTTTTTTATATTCGGAAAGTTTTATGTGATTTCTGCTCAGAATCACGAGCTCTTTCGATCTTACTAGGAGAAAAAAAGTGTCCCAAAACTTTCATATAATTTTCGATGCCTCCATTCCATTACGGTCATATAAAGTCTATGAAAAATGGTAACGGAACGGGAAAAAAACTTTGGACACTTTTTTTCTCCTAGTAGGATCGAAAGAGCTCGTGATTCTGAGCAGAAATCACATAAAACTTTCCGAATTAAAAAAAAAGTCAAAAGGTACAAGAAAAAATAAAAATGCCCAACTAACACTTTGTCTAAGTTTCGACAAATAAAAGTATCAAAACCGTTCAACGTTCGCTGAAATGGACCCGTTCCCGTCTAATCTACGCAGTTTACTGAACCCTGAATCGAACCGTTACGGGCGGCTTCACACTATCAAAAGCTTATCGGCTAGGTGTGAGACAGTGCTATGTGCTTCCCTTTCGTGTGGTTTAGGATTAGATGCCATCCTTCCGGCGTTGCCTTGGGTCTGGCCTAATTCAATAAAACCGGCCAAGGGAGAGTCTGACTCGTACGTGAAGGTTCCATACTTCAGCAGTACAATGTTTTAAAAGGGCATTTTAATTTTAAAGTGTGCAAAGGAAATTTTGGGGGTTTCTTATTCAAAATCGCGAGCACTATTCATTTTCATAAAGAAAAAAGTGTAATTTTTTTTAAGTCTGTTTTGTGACTTTTTTGAAACGGATACAAAAAATATGGAAATTTAGGGAAAACATTTTTAAATAGTGCTCTTGATTCTGAGTATGAATACCCCAAATTTCCTCATTCCAAAAAATGTAAATTGGTCACTTTAAAGTGAAAATGCCCAAAAATAGTTTAGGGAAAACTGATAAAGATATACCTAGTTAAGAATGCTGAAATAATCACGTTTCTTGTATGACGATCCCGTTTAGTTTTAACTTTATTTTATTTTTAGTATTTGTTGTCATAGCGGCCATAATAACACTTTGAACATTAAACTACCGTGAGACTCACTCATAGTGAAAAAATACGGATAACTCACGTCTATGATCGAGTTTAGCTCGACATTTCATGCAGAGCGATGACGTGCAGTGCGCGTGTGCTCCGAGATGAAGGGCTACGGATTAGCCCGAAACTCGATCATAGACTTGAATTATCCGTATTTTTTGCTACAGTAATACATAAGTGTACACGCGTGCATGTGCACGGACGAACCTCTATGAAATCGTATTGCGATAGTCGCAAAGACCAAAATCGTGGGGTATCGGAGATTTGCGTAGCCTTGTGTACGAAGGGGCTTATATTATGTTCTACGGGGAGGGAAAACCGATGCGTAACGGGCCAGGCGAGGACGAAGAAGTTTTCAAATTGATATTCAAAGATAGAACCTTAACCGTTCTTTTTCCTCTCCGGAGGGTGATTGTCATGTTTCCGCGCTAGAAAGTTTTTCGTGTCACGATAAAGTATAGGCACAGTGTAAGAAGTTTTCCGGCGAATGTCTGCAAGGTCTATATTTATCAAATAGATAAAAAAAACCAAAGTACACATCGGAATTGTCTATAATTTTTTACAAATCTTACAAATTTTCTCGATAAAAGCAATTTTGCAGAAGGCGCAAATAGAAACAATTGTACCGTTAAATATTTTGTTTGAGAATATGAAGCCTATTATCCATGTATGTCTTAATTGCACTTTATTTTAATTATTTCATGATTCATTGTTATTTTTTTTATTTTGTTTATTTTTTTTTTTCTGTATGTAAGTAATAATTTCATTGTTTTATTAGCTCATTGTTTTCTTTAAGTTTAGGTTTCATGGCGCATTGGATGTTCTGTAAGGTCATGTAACCATAATATTTTCAAATAAATAAATAAATAAATAAATGTACAGTCGCCATCATAAACATTGGAGAAATTCCGAACAAAATACTGTTTCTGAAATAAATTTATGACTAATGAAAATTATGGAAAATGATACATTATGGCACAAGATCCAGTTAAAAAAGTTGGACACCTTAACGCCCGTACCTAAATTTTTTGTAACTAAAAGTTTTCCCTTGTGATACGAAAATCAACCATAAGTATTGGAACTTTTTCCAGTCAGCCGTTTTATATGGTAAGCTACCGTTTAACGTGGTCCCACTTTTCGGTCTCCATCCAATAATAATAGCAAAGAAATGTTAATGTTATTTTACTGCATCTTGCTTTAACGTTTAACATTTGGTAACGTTACCTCCTCTACATTATAATTGGATTTACCCAAAAAATACGCTTGAACACACCTGAGAAGAAATTCAATAGTGTGAGCGAAGTTCCCAATCCGCACTGGGTCCGCATGGGATCGAGGACCCAAGCCCTTTCATTCTGAGAAAAGGCCTGTGCTATGCAGTGGGACGTATATGGGCTGAGGTGATGATGATGATTACCCAAAAAATAACGTTAGGTATCATATTTTAAGTTTATCAAAATTAACGTTAGCGTATTTTTATTTTATACGGATTGACTAGGGTTTGATTTACTTTGAGGCAACGTTGAAGCAAAATTAGTAACTCTCTGTACACAGGCAAAAACATTCGCCCGAGGCAGCTCTTGGTTTGTTGTCGTAAATGTAAATTACTTCATTAAATACCTAGTTACGACCACAGGTTACGACAATACATCTGAACAATAACAACGAAAGTGTTACCATTATAATAAAACTTTATTATTTTATCACGACTACGACTTAGGTACTGTCGCGTAATAACAAAGAATATTAGGATCCACGTATAAAAACTCCGTCTACCTACATTATATCACATACGAATTTAAGAAAGCGCCGCTGTCCGCCCCGCTGCCCGTTAGCGTCCAGTTCCGCTCTTAGTTCTCGGTTAAGTTTTTATTTCCACGGTTGAAGTATGAAATTACACCTTTTAAAAGGTTGTCTCTTTTGATTGCGTTTACTTAGCAACTTAATTTTTTCACAGCTCCAATTATTTGGTACATACTAATTAACATCGAATGCTGTCCTTAGAAAAAAGGGTCTAAAGATATAGACAGCTTAAGTGATTCTATAGGGGTTCCTTTTTCTTTTTGAAATACACACACAACCTAATACATCCCAGGCTAGAGTGAATAGGCTATTTATTACTGAACGAGTGAGATACACTTTTGGCCTCATCTGCACTCTTCCTCACATGAGATAGAGGGCCATCAGGGGCCATCCATAAATTACCGTCACACATTTAGGGGGAGGGGGGGTCAAGCGATCTGTGACACTAGAACAAAATAATGGCGATTTTCATAGTAATAAATAAATAAATATTATGGGGACAATCTTACACAAATCGACCTAGTTCCAAACTAAGCAAAGCTTGTACTATGGGTACTAGACGACGATAAACATACTTATATAGATAAATAAATACTTAAATACATAGAAAACATCCATAACTCAGAAATATATATTCGTGCTCATCACACAAATAAATGCCCTTACCGGGATTTGAACCCAGAACCTCTTGCTTCGTAGGCAGGGTCACTACCAACTAGGCTAAAGCGGTCGTTGAAATATTAATAAGTGTGACAAGGGGGGGGGGGGGTCCAAATTGATCGAAATTGTTGTGACGTAATTTATGGATGGCCCCTCACGGGTCAGTTTTATACCACACAACATACAGTTAACACACACACAGTGTTTAAAAGTTTTATGTGAAAAAATATACGGAACCCTGAAAACTGGCCAAACGTGTGTCACCACGAACAGTAGGTTCCAGCTGCTAAAAAGTTAACTTTTGACAGAAAAACAACGACGTGCTTCAATGCGCGTGTACCAGGGGAGCATCAGACGTAGCAGCTTACGCGATATCCCTGGGCGCTCGGGTGCAGGGCGAGGACTCGGCCGGAGACGCGCCGCTGGCGCTGGCGGCACGTGCTGGGCACACTCCCTCGGTGGAGCTGCTGCTCGACAGCGGTGCTGACATAGACGCTATCAATAAGGTAAGCCTCTCATGTTTCTGTGATCCTGGTAACTGCTTGACAATGGATTATGTCCTATCACTTGCTTGTGTAATCGCTATTATTAATTACAACCAGCTAAACCACACATAGGCAAGTAGGTCGAGTGCGGCGTGCTTGCCTATTTGCATGGCTATATATAAACAACATCACACCGACGGCGGGCGCAGGGGTGTGATGTTGTTCATACATATACCGCCACGTAAATAGGCCCGCCGTACTCCCGACCCGACCCGCTCCCGACCCGCTGCCGTCCTATGTGTGGTTTACGGCCAATAGTGTTAGTAGCAGTCAAACAGTACACATTAGAGTGACAATTTTGCCCAAGCGATTAGAATCACTATGTGTCAGCGATGACGGTGGGAAGTACTCAACCTATAGGGAGTAACAGAGAACTGCCTAAGCGCTACTAAACAAGTATGCTCTGAACTATAATTAATTGATTGATTCTCTATACTATATAGCGCCGTCTTATGTCATGGTAGAGCCCTGGGTAACACAAGAACTTGGAGCCCTTTTGAAAATTAAAGAAAGTGAATGACAAAAAAAACTCAGGTTTTCCCCGGTACCGCGAAACATAGACAATTATAGACTGTTCATGAAGTAATCTCGACTTTGGAATCTACATATGTTATTTGTAGGTTTATGTCAATTAGGTGATCGCTAGATGATGTATTGTTGAAGTCTCATCATTCGCTGTCAAAACTCGGCCGTTCGGAGGAGGGGCTGGGCATGGGATGGGCCCCACGTGCTCTTATATGGTAAGGACGGTATTCATTGCCTAGACTAATGGTACTGGAGTATGAAGGTGTAAGGTGTAACGTCCCTTCCCAGAGTATTAAGAGATATTAGATAAGTTAGCTACCAATATTAACTGGTATTCAATTCAAGTCGAGCATCTTCAATATCGGTATTAATCGTGAAAGGTATCTCACAAAACCTAATTTTTGATAATTTAAGGCAAACAATAACGCTCATTTTCGCTTTGGCAATACTGCTAAAGCCACACAGTGAAATATTGAATTTGAGCTATTTTAATAACATGAGGGATAATAAATACCTTTAATAAATTCAAACAGCCCGGGAAAATTCTGCACACGATTCTAAATTGAATGCAGCGAATAACCAATAAAGCTAACATAAATTTAGCTTGTAGGTACCTATTCCCGGTGGAAACGCGTGTCGCCTCCATTGTTTGTCGCAAATTACTCGCTTATAAATGCTGGCAGCCTGGTACACAAATTCGATAAACAACAAAATATTTGAAAAATCCCAGAAGCTTTAAACATGAAACTACCGTGAGACTCACTCATGAAAATACTACGATCACACTCGACATGTTTCGGGCTAATCCGTAGCCCTTCCTCTTCCTCTCGGAGGGTAGCACGCAGTGCGCGTTTGGCAGCTGCCGTGACGTGCGACTCCGAGAGGAAGGGCTACGGATTAGCCCGAAACATGTCGAGTTAAACTCGTTTAAAGACGTGAGTGATCCGTTTATTTTCACTATAATCCCAGAAGAGTTTTTTGTTTCATAACTTTATTACCTACACACACTCACACATCACATCCACATCCACTCACTCACTCGTACTTGTAAGTACTATCTGAAGTCGTGGTAGCCTAGTAGTTTGAACTATGGCCTCTCAAGTAGAGGGTCTCGGGTTCGATGAATCATAACGAAAATAACTTTCTAATAATCTGTTCGAAGTCGGTGCCTCAGCACGAGCCAGCAGGAGTGGACCTAGTCATCTAGCCTACTCACATAGCCACTACCTTATTAGGCTTCTATCAAAAGAAAGTTAGGTATTTTCACTTTGTTTGGAATCGCTTCAATTATTTTTTTTATCATTTTTTTTCAACCAAAATGTACGTCAATTGGTGGTGTCCCTATGCAGGAGTTTCAATAACTTATCCCTGCTGATCCTAGCTCCCGTAAACGTCTTTAAACATTTAAAACTGAATTAACCTGACATGCCAGCCTCTCGCAAACTTCGTTAATATTCATGAGCCTTCCATGACACCACTCCAATACAAAACCCTTAATAATTCATTCCACCAACAATAACTGGAACCACCTGAAACTTTATTTGTGGATTGTCAACGACCCAGTCGATTGAGGCTGATGATTTTAATAGCAAACTTCACAAATTTGTACTTTAATACCAGACGATTGGATTTCATTTATTTTACAAGCTTTTTATTAATTTGCAATGCTTGTACATACTTATGTATGTATGGGTCGAATTTAGCAAGTTCCCGGTTTCCGATTGAGCTAAAATTTTGCATGCATGTGTAAATCGGATGACAATGCAATATTATTACTACATGGTGCTTTTTTATTATGAGAGGGAGGCAAACGAGTAAGCGAGTCATCTGATGGAAAATGATCACCACCGCCCATAAATATCAACAACTCAAAGAGAGTCACTGATCTGTTGCCGGCCTTTAAAAATGAGAGGGAATAGGGGAGAGGGAGGGAGGGCTCCCAGCGCTCTTACAGACCGTACGAAACGCAGCAGGAGTACTGCTGCTTCACGCGTGTTCTGTGAGAGGGTACTGCCCCGGACGTGCCGGCCCATTCGTGATGCAGCGGGTAGCTACAACAAGGCTCTACCACTACTAAAATCTGCTGATTTGATGGTGGAGGTGGAAGGTGGCTACTTGCCACTCTGCAGACAAGTCCCTAATCAATCACACTAATGGCAAATACTAAGCTCGTGTAAACCAAGCATAATCGAAATTCGAAGTTCGTATCGCGCCATCCCTTTAGGTACTCTTCTGTTTAATACTATAGCGTGAACGGAAGTTCGAAAATCGAATTTCGTAGCGTAAGGCCTGTTACGGACAATTATGTTGATCAGATGTTTGAATTTTAATGCCGTCTTAATTAATTCACATATCATTGTTTATTTATAATATTTATTTATTTATTTATTATTTATTTATTCAGTTCATTAATTACACGTAGTAAATTGAAATGTCTTGCGCGGACACTTCTTGGTATTGTTTTTAGAGCGTTAGGAATTTACCAGGTCGAGCTGCATCTAGGTCATAGGTTCCCAACCTTTTATACATTTACATACAATATACTATCACGCCTCCTTCCCAGAATAAGGGTGGGCAGGGCAGAGACTATTTGTTTCCATCTGCTACGATCCTGACATACATCTTTCGCTTCAGCAACACTCATTAGTCTTTTCATACATACTCGCCAGTTTCAGGTAGGTACTCCTGTACTACTCAAGACATCCCTAATCTGATCATGCAACCCCCATACAAAATATTTGATCATATCAATTTTATATCTCTGTATAAGTATTTACTAATAATCACAAATTCAAAATTATTGGGACCCGCTACCACCCCCAAGAAAAGCTCTAGCGTCCACTTAAAAAAATCATGATGAGACTAAATATATCAAACTAGCTGTGCCCGCGACTTCGTCCGCGTGGAATAGTGACTTTGGGTGGGAAGGTTAAAAAGTAGCCTATGTCCTTTCTCAGGCTCTAGACTAGCTGTGTACCTGTGTACCAAATTTCATTTAAATCGGTTCAGTAGTTTTGGCGTGAAAGCGCGACAGACAGACAGAGTTACTTTCGCATTTATAATATTAGTAAGGATTAACAAGGAAAACTATAATGGCTAAGTTTGCTTGAGAATTATTAGTAGTTTAAGAGTAAATAGCAGCCTGACCTAGAAAATACTTATACCTAGTTTGAAAGTTCCGTACAAAATACCAAATCCTTTGAATAATAATATTACTTGTTGAATACAGATAGTACACGTCGTAATGGCTGCGGAACCCTATCCTGACGGACGCCTGGCCAACATGCGGCCCATTCAAATAAATCTTAAGTTTGCTGACTCGGAGTCACTAATTTTATGTCCACAGGAGAGTCAACTCTTGTTTCTTACAGTGTGTACGACCCACATCTCGTTTGTTCTCCCATTACGGAGCTTTTCAAAAAATTAGCTATCACTCCGTGCAT
Source organism: Archips xylosteana (assembly GCA_947563465.1). Lineage (NCBI taxonomy): Eukaryota > Metazoa > Arthropoda > Insecta > Lepidoptera > Tortricidae > Archips > Archips xylosteana. Next base: position 17,417,163 of record OX387360.1, read on the forward strand.
TTATTAGAGCAGAATCAGAACCTTGTCTCTGTATTGTTAATCTTTTTAAAGAAATAAATATTTTCATATTTTTTCATATTTTTCATAGAATGCGCAGGCGAATTAACTCTATCTATTATTCAAGTCTACCTACATGCGTATGTGTTGGATTATTAAGTTGGTAATTGCAAAGGTTTGGTTAGGTCAGCCTTTATCTCATCATCATCATTATGGTCTCTCAAGCAGAAGGACTTGAGTTCGAGTCCGGGCTCGCACCTCTGAGTTTTCGGAATTTACATGCGACATTTGAAATTTGCCATGAGCTTTACGATGAAGGAAAACATCGTGCGGGAACGTCCACCTGCAAAGAAATTCAATGGCGCGTGTGCAAGCCCTCACATTCTGAGCTTAAAGGAGGAGGAGGTCTGTCTGTGTGCGTGTGTGTGTGTGTGTGTGTGTGTGTGTGTGTGTGTGTGTGTGTGTGTGTGCGAGTCGTATGTAGGCTGGGATGATGATGATGATATTTAGTGGGGCAACCGAGAAAGCGAGGTTCGTTTCCTTTTGTAACTTCTTCTCCTTCTTAGTCAAAGCGAAGCATAAAGGATACGAAACAGCATTATTCTCGCGTCCGCATTGGAGACAGTATTTCATTTAAAGGAATGTCAGTGGGAGGAAAGCACGTTATTAATTGAATCCATTCTCGTTTCACCCCGGCAAGGTGGAAGTAGGAAGTACGAAATAAGTCAACATCCTTCTGATAAACGGAGTTCATTTATAAGACAGTTTAATAAATATTCTCTAAAGGTTTTTCTTGGAAATAAAGAAAGAAAGATTTACTTTGTCGTCTGTCTGGCTGTCAAGCCGTCGGGCGGAATCTACGGAACAGGAAGCTTTAGTTGGAACAACATTCGTTCTTTTAACATGTCAGGAGAATAAGTCCTCGAACGTGCAAATAAATCCACGGTCGTCACGGGCGTGCTGTGATAGAAGTAAATTAGTTTTTTTTTTTTAAATAGCCTATACAGTGTCCCACTGCTGGGCAAAGGCCTCCCCTTTCTTCTTCCACTCGTCCCTGGCTTTTGCAAAGTGTTGCCAGTCCGGCTGGAATCGCTCCAAATCGTCCCGCCACCTCCTTTTAGGCCTACCTCTGCTCCGGTGCCCGTCGCTTGGAACCCAATCAGTAGTGAGTTTGGCCCAGCGATCCGGATGCATCCGGCAGACATGACCTGCCCAGTCCCACTTGAGTTTGGCGGTCTTTGTCCCCACATCAACAATTCGGGTTTTGGAGCGCAGTTCAGTGTTTCTGATTCTATCAGCTCTTCGAACACCTAGGATACTGCGCTCCATAGCCCGCTGGCAAACCTTGAGTTTGAAATTAGTTATTGTGAAGAATTTAATTTAAACAAGGTAAACTCCCGTGCTCGACACTGACCCAATACATGGCACCTTCAATCTTATGTCATAGTAAGAGATGTGACAGATGGGTGTCATCTACAGGGCGTTGAGGTGTCGAGCATTGGTACGTTTACCTTCTTCGATCAAAGATGATCGAAGTTTACCTTGCACCCTTCTTGTTCGCTAAACATTATTAGAAACCAAAACTGAATAAATACAAGCTAAACTATAATTCTACAAAGTAAAAATATCGTCAAGACTTTATTCTGCTACAGGCATTGACTCCAAGACCCTGGCCGCGTTACGTTTCTGAACTGCTATATATTCCTTATCTTTGAGAGAGGTAAGTGGCAGCCTTGGGGTCGGCTGTAGTCGTCGACAAGTCTTTAATAAAAAGTTTTTTATCTTCCCACTGTCTCGAAAGCAAGCGCCGCGAAATCATGATACTTAGTTTATGAAAACTGAATATTTGCGGCCATTTGAGCCTGCCCGGCGGCCATCCAGCCCTAAGCGCGGTGCTCTGTATGTAGGATGCGGCAAGAGTGTCAACACACGTTGCGTCCCACATCAGAGTTTCGCCCCATGTGACAGTTCTGTTCAAGTCACTAAGGTGGCACGATCCGACCTTTTTCGTCGTCTTTCAACAAACCGCAAGGCTCCAGAGTTGCTGGAATTGAAGCGGTAGTAAAGTGAGGGCCCGACGAATGGGGGCATCTGGTTGACTTGTTTTTCTCTTCTTTCTTAACGGTACATCATTGATCGTATTGCTCTAGTACCTGAGCCATTTCTGAGATTCACAAAATAATACCTATACGAGAATTGTGCATTTCAACATAAGAATTATTGAAGACTTGAAGATTACCGCGAATATTTAAACATATAAGGCTCTGTTTTAAAGTATATTTTTTCTCTAATTAAATAAAACACTAAAAGCTAATAGAAAGGTTACGAACTCTTAATGATAATCGTACATTATGGACCAAGTATTTAACGTATTAATCGATTTCAGAAACAAAGCTGAATTCCAGTTAACTTGCATCGTTCGTTTGGAATTTTAATTGGAAACAAGTTTGATCAATTTGTTATCGGGATCGAAACAATTGCTGTTATGTCAACTCATGTTTGGCCCATTTTATAAATATTTGCTTCCTTAGAATAACATGTTGGAATTGACGGGTATCTTGTATTTGATATCAATTGACCAAGCTTTGTGTCGGTGCAGTGGCAACGCAAGCTATGGCTGGCATGTCCTACACAATATCTTCTTGTATTATTACTGTGTAATACTACATGAAGAAGAAAAAGAGAAGGTCCGGATAAGGCCACTAATTCATAATCATAAGTTGTATTTTTTATAGTATATTTTGCATAGGTAAAGTTCATATCGTTATGTATTCGCTAAGTGGACAAGGGTGGAAAGTTAGGGGCTGATCGAGGGACTAATATAAATCTAGATTATTATAATTCTAGCCGCAGATATCCATCACATAGTCCCGACCCCTACGCAGCTAGGGTTGCCAGTTTTAGATTAAAAAAAAAACTGTTTATTTCATTAAATATTCAGTGTATTATATCTTGTCTGTCTTGTCTTTTGTCACTATAATGCAAACTATTTAATACCATAATAAAGTGAATATAAATCGTTTTTGCCCTTTACGAATATTAAGGTAAACGTCCCTGTGCTCAACACAGACCCGATACATGGCACCTTCAATCTTATGTCATAGTAAGAGAGTGACAGATGGGTGTCATCTACAGGGCGTTGAGGTGTCGAGCAATGGTACGTTTACCTTATATGTGACAAATTGTACGAAGCGTGATCACAATATGCGTGGCAACGTAAAAACTGATAAAACAAATTTGTCTATATTTTATGTTACATATAACTACTTCGATCAACAATACATACACAAATATTTGTTCCTGAGTTATGGATGTTTTCTATGTATTTAAGTATTTATTTATCTATATTAGTATGTCTATCGTCGTCTAGTACCCATAGTACAAGCTTTGCTTAGTTTGGGACTAGGTCGATTTGTGTGAGATTGTCCCCCCTAATATTATATTATTACATATTACATTTACTTATCGAAAGTACGAGGTATAAATTAATTTTTCGGGCATTTTTTTTGCAATTTTTAAGCACACATTGCGGCATCGCGAAACGTGTTTATGTTGGCTGTGCTTGGACCGAACTAAAACCAAATAAGAGCTCACGTTGAAAGTGAGCTCTTATTTTCCGGGCCGTTTTTGTTGCGCTGACCCGTTATCTAGTTGTATTGTTGATCGAAGTATAACTACTACCTCTAGATTTTGCCCATGACTTCGTCCCCGCAACCGACTTAATGGAATGGACTGAGTACCCACGTAAAGCATTGTTTATAGTGGTCTTTCAAATTAAACTGGCTTGGGGCTGGTTTAGGCTGGTTTCATTTTACGAGTAAGTTATTAAAAATATTTATAATTAAAACAACACACATCAGTTGAGCAAGACGGTGGACGGAAAGATTAAAAACAAAAAAGAAAAAGCACGGGTAGCAAAAAGTGACAGATTATGTCAAACGTCAAACTTAAAACTAAATGTCAGATGAAAGGAATACTAACATAAAGGTGCAATATTTAACAGGGCACATCGGTTAGATGATTTCGAAGTCTACAAACGGACATAGGTAGCAACAATTGGGAATGTCTAAAAAAAATTACCAGTGGTTTTTATATTTTTTTTGTATAGAAAAGTCTTGTATAAGAAACTAATTTCAATATTTTTTCATTTAGTTCACTACTTTTTTCAAAATTAATTATTTAAACTATTTTGGTTGATGACGTCAGATTATAATTGAGGGCTCCCACACTGTCAAATTTCTAAATCTATCTAAATGCGTACGATAAGGCAACCCCTTTAATTATTTTTTGCGTAGTGGTACACTGTAACTAGTGTCACTTTACTGGCACTGTCAAAGTGCTACATGTCAGGCAGCGGGTCCAAATCAAACTCCGTAGTACAATCCATGCGCAAATTTTGAAGCATTCTAACCACACAGAATAAAGTACGACTTAGACCGGTCACGCAATTTACACCAATGTCAAATGAAGGTCATCGCTCATTTGTTACGTAATAAATTCATTAAATAATATTAAAATTAAATAACTACAGAAAACGAGTTAAAAAGCATTTATCTCGAAATGGTTTTCGATTTACTATACATTGCAAAAAATAGACATCCCCAATTTTTGTGTTTTATATTATGTTAATACGGACCTATGTAATTATGTAGGTACAATACAATACAATACAATGACACTTTATTGTACACCACGAATAGTAAGCAATACAGAAAACAGGTACACAGAGAGAAAGATACAAGGTAAGCAATAGGCGGCCTTATCGCTTAAGAGCGATACTGGGCGTACTGGTGTATTGTAGCCTTATACTTATATCTTTATAATTGAGGCGTTACGTGAAAGTCTATATCGATGATCTGGGATATCGTTTTCCATAATTTCATTTGTTATAAATTCATATCAACGTTTGGGATGAAATTTATGGAACCGCGCTATTTACAGGAATTTATAAAATGTCATTTTATAGAGAATAGGGACTGTTTCGGAAACAAATTACTTTATGACAAATGAGAATTATGGCGAAAGATAATACGTTATAAGCATATGAAATTCGAGCAAACGATAGAGAACCCAATGATCTACAATCTATATGGACGTAGCGTCTACGTGTGGTCGGGGAGGACCAAGGCACACCAAGGTGAAAAGGTTCTAGTTTACTATCATCATCATCATCATTTCAGCCGAAAGACGTCCACTGCTGAACATAGGCCTCAAGGTTCGCCAAACAGATCAGTCCTGCGCCATATGCATCCAATGCGTTCCTGCCACCTTAACAAAGTCGTTGCTCTATCTTGTTGGAGGCCTACCTACACTGCGCCTTCCGGTCCGCGGACGCCACTCAAAAACCTTTCGGCGATTAGCGAGTAGGTTAGTTTATTACAGGGCCTAGCAACCCTAATAGCCTATAGTGGAGTCAGCGTGGGCGCAATGCCCACTCGCGTGGACTCTGACATGATTGATCACCATACGAGTGCCTGTCAAACTGTCACGTGGGATTTCGAGGGGTTCAATATCACGTGTTTAATTCAAACGAATGATGTTTACTGAAGGCACCGAAGCTTCGCTTTTAGTGAAAACGACGCTGGAACTACCTAATTAGTTTTTGTAATCAAGAACGCCGAATGTTGAAATTTCCTCGGAAATCTATTTGTTTCTAAGCATTATATTTGACTAAATAAAATAATGCTTGTTGTACCTATGCGTGTAATGATATGAAATCAAATCAATTATTTATTCTACAAAACCCCTAACCCTTAATTGTACAAAATCCTAAACCCTTTATTGTACAAAAATAAAGAAAAACACAATTGAAAAACATTTACACAGACTATATAATCTAATTTAGTAATACATATCTTATGATTATGAAATAACCTGCTTACGTTTTTTAATATTTTTTCTTTATTTAGGTACGACTCTTTTAATAACTGTTTACCATTTGTACATACATGACGTGTCTTAGAACTATTTTAGGATATACATAAGACGTATGCGGATGTTAAGAAACGCACATTGTATATAGGATGTACTATCCAGTGTGTAGATAGTTGTGTTCTAAGATTTTTGTGTCTCTTTGCTGGGAAGAAAAACTTTTTAAAGCAGTAAATTCTACTTACTGCCCTTTGTGCTATTCCCAAACACTATTTAGCATTTCCCCGCCTTAAACAGCGACCAAGTGTTGTTAATAGGTACCAAGGGCACATAAATACGGAGGAGTAATCACGGCCATTAAGCACTCGGCCCGCGCCTACGGGCTCAAGAGCCGCTTTAGGAATGCAAAAAAAGTAGGGCAGCCCGGTTCTGTTGTTCTCCATCACACCGTCTCATTTTCATTTCTGACAGCGAAGCTCATTTCTCTGACGATATGCTAGATAAAAATGTAAATGACCCCTTAATCGGCATCCGATAATGTAAATTTCGTTCCAGGTTAATATACACCGTGTTTTTTTTCCGTTAACTTTAAAGGAAGATTATTCAGGTTAAAAGAGTTATTTTTTTAAAGAAACTAGTGTCTTAACTCTTCCTATTTTTGAAATATTCAATAATTAAATTTAATGGCTGAACCAGTGTTAAGGGTCCTTCATTACGTCCTATTACTATTTATCTTTTAAATCTCGTCAGTAGAGTTTTCCATTCATATTCGCTACAAGGATATTATTGTGGCGAGTTCGTTCAACTTTACATACTCTTTTTTCTATTATGTCTCACATCAATGTCATAATCTTAAACATTGGTATTGTATCAATAATCGTGTTTATCTCAACGGAAAATGTCGCGATTTTTTTTCGATTTTAACAAAAATCAATATACCAGGTGGTATCTGTTAATGTACCGAGCAACGTGTCGAATTTAAAGGTAATCAAATAAACACGGTGTATAAAACTAGCTTTTGCCCGCGACTTCATGCGCACAGATAACCAGGGCTTGAAATACCGTCAAAAAGTTGGTATCGTTACCACTGTGAGACAGATTTAACGTTAAGTTGTAATTAACGTTAACCAATGTACCGGTACTTATACTACTTATTACCGGTAAAAAAATGGTAATGTTACCAGCTGTGCATTGAGTTAACGTTAATTCAAAGGTATCGTTAAATCCTTTTTAACGTTATTAGGTATAGGTAACGTTAATAGCAGCTTATTTATTTTTGATTCACTGAAAGCCGAAAAGTATTGTAGGTAAGGCTATTCCTTCACTTCATGCACGCTCACGGTAGCCATGACCGACCATATCGCTATCAACGAGCGAGCGCGACTATCGGTAGCGTGGTGTGGCAACGTAGCTTTACCGATTAAAATAGTGTTACTATGGTAACGTTATAATAATGTGAATTGGGTAACGTTAACAAGCCCTGCATTGAAAAGTAAAATTACCGATAAAAATAACGTTAATTGGGTAAAGTTATAATAATGATATGTTATCAAGTAACGTTATATTTACTACCGTTACTAAGGTATTTTTATGATTTTACCGTTTCCTAACGTTACTCATAATGTGAATTTGGTAACGTTAACAAGGCCTGCTGGTAAGATGCAAAAATCCCTTCTTAACGCACCTAAGTATAGAGATATCATTGGATTAAATCTTTATAATTAACAGCTACACACCTACTCACTTAAGTAATTAAAAATAAAATTCTTTGTACCTAAGGGGTGTGTGTACGAAAATTTCGAAGAATACTGTTCTAATACCTATTTTCATGTCTACCTCAAAGTTGGACCTTCCTAATTGGACTGTATATCCCAGATAGATATAATCATAAATAACGACAACAAAGAGCCTCCGATTATAACGAACAAACAAATACGAAATCCAAAGAAAAAAGTGCTAACGAATCTTTTTACGTAACGAAACAAGGTCAAAACAATAATGTAAATTTTATAATTAATTTACAAACTGATCTTTCAGACAAACGAATAAAAAGTCCAAACAATTGTTATGTTAAATAATGTTAATGGAAGCAAAATTCGAACAAACATTTTTAGTGATTCAGATATGTAAACCCTTAGATACTTACGGGTGTAGGTACATTATGGTAAGTTATAAAATAATGTAAGTGATGTAGTGAAGGAAAGATAATCTAGGTATGAAGATAAAGTGGTGCTCCCTCACACTTAATCTCTAAATGGCTTGTCACTTTGCCACCGAGAATATCGATACGCTTTGGCACGGTAATAGTGTTACACTACGAAATATGTTATGACATTGAGTAATGACTTTCTATATCGCTGCAACATCTTGCACTTACCTAATAGAGATAAGAGAGAAAGAGACATTTATTTACAAATATTCGATACACAGAGAAAAAATACATTTGGGCAGAGAAAATACAAATTAAAAAACATCGAATACCTACTTAGTATAAAATGGGCCCTTCTCAGCATTATGTTACGACAAGCAGCAACGCTGTTTTTCAGTGGGATCCATTTAAAAACTGAAACACAAAATCATACAATTATTTTCTTTTAATAGTTAATTTAGCAGACAATGAAAAGCTCTCGTACGAATTCGGCCTAAAACCCATTATAATATATTCATTACATCGCGGCGCTCGATAGATCACTTCAAACTCGCCACTAAATAGCTCACTAATTCATCTAAAAATATCGATGTTACTAACCAATCTAAGGACCAAAATGATGTCTGCAACAAATGTTTTTCATTTAATTTTAATTTCAATTCATTTACGTCCTGCCTCGCAATATAATGCAACTTACACGATTTTACTTGCAGATCTAAATTGGCTTTGATCTCCTCTTTGTCTATAGGTGGGTCGCACGGCGCTGCACGTAGCCTGCGAAGGCGGCCACTCTTCGACGGCTGTTCTCCTGGTATCCCGCGGCGCGGACCGGGAGTTCCGGGACCACTCGGGCCGGACGCCGTTGCACCTCGCCGCCGTTCACAGACACACGGAGCTCGTGAGGGCACTCCTGGACGCGGGCTGTAATGTGGATGCTACAGATAATGTGAGTTTATGAAAGCCTGGTAACAAATAGACCACCAGTAACTAGGCTTCCAGTATGTATGTACAGTCGAGTTCACCAATATCTGTATCGCCAACCTTTCATAAATATCTATACATATACCTTATGTTACGATAATAAGGTCTATGTATAGATATTTATGAAAGGTTGGCTGTATAGATATTGGTGAACTCGACTGTACATACAGTCGACAAAAAATATGGTCTACCACCCTACGGTTGAAGTTCATTTGCATGTCATGATACTGTATCCTGCAGACAAACTGTGTAAACAGTTTTGCAGGGCTATGTGCTAAAAAATCTATGTACCTAAAAGTATGTCAAATAAATAATTTCATTCAAAAAAACGAGGTCGATTTTCCCTTGCACTAATATGATGACACTGACTAATGGCTTCTCTCAGTTAGAAAAGTCAACCTTAGCGATATTTAGATCTCACAGAAACTTTTGTCAAAACTGGTAGACCACTTTCTTGGCCGACCGTACCGACCCCGTCCCAGTATCGAAATACAAAAAAGTCTATCTACTTATTTGTTATTCCAAAGCTCCAGATCAAGCACAAAGTCATTCAGAGGACATTAGAAATGATGAAATCCGTACAAGAAATAAAGTCACCGACACAGCTTTAAAAATCGCCAGATTCAAGTGATAGTGGGCAGGTCCCATCGCTCGTAGAACTGATAGATGATGGGGAAAAAACTGGAAAAAAGGTTCTCGAATGGCGTCCACGGACAGGAAAACGCAGTGTAGGTAGGCCTCCAACAATATACAGCGACGACTTTGGATAGCGATGACGTGGGAATCGTCTGTTTTGCAAACCTTGGAGGGGCTGTGTTCAGCAGCGGGCGTCTTTCGGCTAAAATGATGATGGATGATGAGCTATCTACACATCAAATTTCATTCCATTTTGTGAAGCCTTTTTTTAACCTAAAAACAGTCGTGTCGGTTTCACTTTGTTTTTGTTGTTTTTCAATGTATTTTTTTTTTTTTTATAAAAAATAGGCTTACGTTTGGCCTCAATCTCGCTTGATGGAAGGCGAAGATGAGACCTAAGATGGTACACGCTTGCCCAGAAGGTGTTTGTTCACTTTGACCTTGATATCAGATATGATAACCTGATGGTCCCAAAAGAAGATCAGCGCTGTTCCCAGACCGGCAGTTTGCTGAATTGGGACCACTTCGTGATATGCGCATTTTTTATATTTATTGTCTTAGATAGATGCACGCACGGACGCACGCACGTACATATATGTCATTCATAATCCTGGAAAAGCTATTGTGTAATTCATTATTCGAGACCTAAATGCTCATATTTTATCAGAAATATCTCTCCTTTGTGATTTTCACGTTTCCCCGACCCTTGAGGCTATACACCCGTATAATTTTTGTGTCTGGCATGCCTTTGAATTTGTTGTGCCCACCCTAATCATGTGCAGTGTACAGAAAACTCCATAACAGTCTCGGATTATATTTTACTGCGCAATATTCTATTGTTGCGTCAGTTTTTCAACTGTGATTAATCAAAATTGATGTCGTAAACCACACATGAGTTGGCACGAAATGTCACAGCGATACGTCGATTTGTAAGTGAGCTCGCGCAGACAGAGAGCGTTCTGGGGCCTGTTGCATAACAAAGTACAACTAATATTACAAGCGGAACGCCCTTTCTAGTTAATATAACTGAAGCGAGAGTTCCGCTTGTAATATTAGTAGTACCCATGGTTGTACTTTGTTATGCAACAGGCCCCTGGAGTTCTAAGTTCCGCTTTCAGAGTTCTGCGTTCTTTTGAATGTAGAGTCGCGTCTTGATTTTAACGTTTTATAGCATTCTTAGAATCAACCCTATTGCAACGCATATCCTTTGGTAAAATACATAAAGGATATATTTTATGAGTGCTCAAACCTGGCCGTGTTCCATAATTCACAGACACTGCTCTAAAGAAAAACCATTTCATTTCTTCCTAGAAAACCAGATTCATTTTTAACTAACTGTAAAATTGGGTTTTATCTATATATATAAAAGAAGAAACTGACTGACTGACTGACTGACTGACATATCAACACACAGCCCAAACCACTGGGCCTAGAGATTCCAAATTTGGCATGTAGTTTCCTTATAAGGTCTAGGGGTGCACTAAGAAAGGATTTTTTAAAATTCACTCCCTAAGGGGGTGAAAAGGGGTCCAAAGTTTGTATGGGGAAACAAGATTAGTTCGACTATTTTATTCGAAACTTCACAGAAGTACTCCTAATGGTAAATGAGTAAACACGTGTTTCAGGTTTTTTGAGAATTCAACCCCTAAAAGGGGGGAAAGGGGTAACAAAGTCTGAAAATCAACATGGGTGTTGTTTCTATGGTTTGTCGGGTCGCTGGTTATGAAAACAACAACGGTTTTAAAATCCGACGTGGCGGACGTAAAATACCATCTCCCTGGATGGGGTGCGATGGGGTTGAAATGTCTAAATAAACTAAATGACTGTTGATATATCAACGCACAGCCCAAACCACTGGATCTAGAGACTTGAAATTTTGCACATAGATACCTTATACAATGTAGGCATCCACTAAGGAAGGTTTTTTGGGAATTCCCACGGGAACGGGAAAAAACGGGATTTATAAATTCGATTCCGAGTGACCCTATCTCAGTAACTATAATAACTAGACTCTTCAAATTTGATACACAAGTAGTAGTAAAAACATTAATTTCAGGATTTTTCAAAATTCCCACGGGATAAGGAAAAAACGGGATTTATATATTCAGTTCAACGGGATCCTATGAACTATAATTACTAGACTCTTCAAGTTTGACATAGAAGTAGATAATTATAATAGTAAAAAACTGTTTTAAGGATTTTCGGAAATTCTCACGGGATAAGGAAAACACGGGATTTTTCGTTTTACTGGTCGTAGAAAGCTGAAATTCGGCATGTAGGTTGCTTGGGGAGTGTAGAAGAGGATTGAGACAGGACTTTCCAAAATTCCCACGGGAACGGGAGAAAACGGGATCTTTCATTTTACTGGTCGTAGAAAGCTGAAATTCAGCATGTAGGTTGCGTGGGGAGTGTAGAGAAGCATTGAGAGAGGACTTTCCAAAATTCCCACGGGAACGGGAAAAACGGGATTTTTTGTTTTACTGGTCGCAGAAAGCTGAAATTCGGCATGTAGGTTGTTTGAACAGTGCAGAGGAGCATTGAGAGAGGACTTTCCAAAATTCCCACGGGAACGGGAAAAACGGGATTTTTCGTTTTACTGGTCATAGAAAGCTGAAATTTGGCAAGTGGGTTCCTTGGGGAGTGTAGGGGAGCATTAAGAAAGCATTTCCCGAAATTCTTACGGGAACGGGAAAAAACGGGATTTTGCGTTGTACTGGTTGTAGAAAGCTAAAATTTCAAAATTAAGTTTATACAGTGAGTAGGCCGCAAAGGGCTCTTTAACCGACTTCAAAAAAAGGAGGATTCACCGATTTCTCGGTCAATTGTGGACCGATTATGAAAATTATTTTTTTATTCGTAAGAATATAATATAGGTACTCCTAAGATGGTCCCATTGACACCAAATCAGGATCTGATGACGGGATCTCAGGGAAATCGAGGGCAACCCTCAAATTTTGTAAACACACATTACGTTTTTCATATATTTTCTCAAGCTATTTCAGTGTTTGCGACTGGTAGACATCATCTCATGTTGATGAGCTGATGATGAAAGGTAAAACTCCTTAACGGTTAGGAGTTGAGGATATTTTTTTATATATTACAGGTACGTATAGTCCGATAGTTGTATTATTTCAGGTTATCCAGGTGAGCTGATGATGGAAGGTTAAACTCCTTAACGGTTAGGAGTTATAGGAAGTTTCTTTAAATATCATATGCACGTATAGACCTTTAGATGTATTCTTTCTGGTTATTCAGATGAGCTGATGATGGAAGGTATAACTTTTTAACGGTTAGGTCACACAACACTTTAACAAAATACTATATATAATATGTATAATATCAATGCTAAGTAGGTACATATCGCTTCCAGTTACTCAAGTTTCCGTAGAAGGTAAGAAAACATTGAATTATACCTAATGCAGGACAGGGGATAGTAATAATACGTTTTATATTATTAACAAGCCTGGTTATTTTAGTGCCCGCTTCCGAATTAGCGAAAAACATTGTACAAAAATATAAATAAATACTGTAAAGGACCGTATCAACCTGTAGTCGGGCTTGCTTGCACGCTTGCTTGCACGCTTACTTGAACGCTTTCTTGCACGCTTGCTTGCTTGCGTGCATGCATGCTTGCTTGCATCTTGCTTGCATGCTTGCTGGCATGCTTGCATGCTTGCTTGCTTGCCTGTATGCTTGCTTGCTTGATATCTTGGTTCTTTGGAATACTCTTGGTACACGCGAGCGAAGCCGCGGGCAAAAGCTAGTAGTAAATAAATTGCTACTTAATCGAGTTGGCTTTATTCATTAATTAAAGTGTCGTCACGGTTCAGTATTACCGTACAAAATCTATGGACGAGTCGCATTTTGACTGAATTACTTCTTTCACATATGTATTTTTCTATTCGAATTTCTATTCGAATTGTAAAGACGTCTTGTAAAATCTGATTTATTTTCAACAGAATACAAAATTCCACAATAGGTATAGCGCATGTAGTAAAACACTGTGCTGGCTGTACCAAATGGCTGGGTTTGTACCAAATTAAAAATTCACGAGAGTAAGGAATGTTTACAGCTTTCCATAAAATGCGGTTATTTTAAGAATTCCGCTCCATGTTACATAAAGGTGCTTCACCACTGCAAAACAGAGGCCCAATTAAAACAGTTGTTCTAAATGAACCTGCCACGCCGCCATTGGAAAATTGAACATTTTCCAAAGCATTAAGCCTTATTCAGACGGAACGAGAACGCACGTTTAGAATGAAACTGACTCAATTCGAAATATTCTCACTTCAGAACTATTTTTTACACAGTTTATTTTTCAAATGAGAATATTCCAAATTGAGTCAATTTCATTCTAAACGAGCGATTAATGTCATGTGAGTTGCGGTACATTGCCGACGGTAAATTTACCATATAGGTACAAGCCTATATTTAACGACCGCTTTAGCCTAGTTGGTAGTGACCCTGCCTACGAAGCAAGAGGTCCTGGGTTCGAATCCTGGTAAGGGCATTTATTTGACTGTGTGATGAGCACGAATATTTGTTCCTGAGTTATGGATGTTTTCTATGTATTTAAGTATTTATCTATATAAGAATGTTTATCGTCGTCTAGTACCCATAGTACAAGCTTTGCTTAGTTTGGGATTAGGTCGATTTGTTTAAGATTGTCCCCAAATATTTATTTATTTATTTTATTTATTATACATACAAGCTTTTGCCCGTGATTTCGTCCGCGCACCGGTAAAAACTTATGGCCAACTCTCATCCTCCATTTTATCATTTCAATGAATAACCATATAAGAACAGACCATCTGTTGAAATATTATGTTTTAATTTAAACGAAACTTGTATGATACCTATTTCTCTAACTCTGTCTCGATTGTTCCAGAACGATGTAACGGCCTTACAAATGGCCTGCGCGCAGGGCTGCCGAGGGATTGTGGAACATTTGCTCGCGTTCGGCGCCGACGTGCATTTGCAGAATAACGTGAGTAGCCACTTCAATTTTATGATCACCTGGTACTTGAAGTTAAATGGAATGGTTGCGGAAACTCTTTAGCCCGCTGTAAGGTGGGCCCCACCGCTGGCCCAACATGTTTAGCTGGCAATAAACTGTAGAGGCTTTTTTTAGTCGATTAGGGCGGCAAATACTAGAAGATTGCCCATGTGTTGCTAGGCTAGATTGATAAGATATAATAACTCATTCGCCAGTAATTTCAACGGTTGTCTTTACTGTCCCCGTCCGGGATACTGCTGTTTGAAACTGAAGATCAAATGCAATTCAATAATTTATCCCAAAAGTAAGTCCAGAAATGTTTACCTGCAGGATTAGCGAATAGGGTTCGCTTGCATGGTATAGGGTTATAAAATGCCTGTATTCACAAATGACAGGATAGCAGTAGGTACGAAACATTTTGGCACTACTTAACTCTGGGTTAGCATTTAACTCGGAGTTATATAGTTATGTAACTCTGGTCCATGCAAGTCCGCCTAAAACTTGGTAGTGATCTGGATGGAATTTGCACAAAGTTCTACTTGTAGCAGCCTTCAAAGTAGGTACATAAATAAAATCAAATAAATAGACAGGAATGGACCCATTCTACGCAGGATCTTCTGAAATACCTATACACCTCATTTGCTATTGTGTGACTTGTGGTATTATTTGCTGACCAGTGACCCTCCACTTTAACCTCAAAAGTCAGCCGTTTCCGATGGTTTACTAAGGCTGTTGTGCAGGTGGGCTCGTCAGCGCTGCACGCCGCGTGCGCAGCCGATGCGACGGACATCGTGGAGCTGCTGCTGGCACAAGGCGCTGATCCCACACTCACCGACCAGGTAACTAGGCTATCATGAACCGAATCAGGCCATACCAAACGGAATGAGAGGCCAGACTTTGGGAGCGACTACGCCCGTATGTTAATATGTCTTTCGCACAAAGATCTTCACATTTTATAATGCGAACTGCTATGGAATGGAGTTTGCTCTCGTCGTATATTTGGCAGTGCTGTCTCTTCTTAGTCGTTCACTCTTGACAGACTGGTCGTGGCCATGAGGGGTCGCTCTCCACCGCGGTCGCCGTCTTCGTGATCCTTCTCCACCGTCTCCGTCTCTATTATTCGGTATTCGGCAGTGGTGTGCAGTGGGTCAATTCCAGGGTAGAAAACTGGTGATGCTACCTACCTTGCTGCGGGTTGTGCTGCTGGGGTCGACTCACTTTACTTCTCCGGTCAAGTCCAGAGTGAATAGGCTGTTACGGAACCGCTGAGCTACATCTTTAAATGTTGGCCCTATCTGCACTTACCTCTTGCAGTGGATCAATTCCAGGAAGGCAGCTGGTAGTGCTACCCCTACTATATGTGGTAGTGTTGCTGACTAACAGCTGTCTACAATGGAATTAACCCACTGACCGCTACATACCGTTCGACGGCCAGAAATCGTGATTGCGTTAAGTGCGTTAGAAAATATAGCATCAGACCATAATAAACTGAACCAAGATTTATAAAAAGAACTAAGCCCTTTAGATGCCTAAATAAACTATTCTCATTCAAAGGTTGACGATGATCACGAAAATCTAAACTTATGCATTTCCAAAACCACAGTGAACTATTCTAGTGCAGTTCGACTCTGGAAGGAAACTGAATGCAAATAACTCAGTCTACTGCGATCTTAGAGCATACATCAAACGGAGGTGTCATAAATACCGATTTATGTACAAAAGTAAACTTTCAAAGACAGCGTACGATGAGGGTCGCCCATAAATTACGTGAGGCGTTTAAGATGGGGTAGGGGTCGAGCCTAGTCTCACCCAATCTCACGTCGGGTAAAGAAGGATTCTCAGCAAATATCACATGTTTTTTCCGTAAAAATATAGTATAAAACGCAAAGAGAAATAAATTTTTGATTTTGAAGAAACTGACCTAAACAAATAAGTATGTTTTCACCTCAGCACCTCAAACAGGCAGGTTTTGCTACTAAAAAACAGTGAGCAAAATCCGATTTTGCTCACTGCGTGAGACAAAGTAGCTTTTTAAATATTTTTTTAAATGTCGAGGACAATGCCATCATTCATCCTTCTCAATGTGCTGAATTCGAAAGATTTCAACTTCAGTTTGATCTGTCACTTTCATTTCGATACGAAAAGAGCGAGAGATAAGATCAAATCGATTCTAAGTTCGATTTCAAATTCTATACCTAAGTAGGCCTAAAAAATAAACGAACGATTGAACGTTCGGATACTCATAATACGTACTTAACCTTAAAATTGTAATTCGTCTGTTAAGGTTTTAAATTTAATTATGGTACTTTATTAATAATTGGATTATATTTTTATATAAGTAATCAAATAGTAAAAATGTTGTAGAAAAATACAATGTTTAACATGTGTCTATACAATTATTCATAATTTTAACAATCTTGGACATCGTGATAAATATCGGGTGCAGTATCGGAACGCATCTTTAAAAAATAGCGGGATTCAAATTTTAATTCTTTTCTTCTTCTATTTCGCTAGCTGCTGAGTTCGATATCTAGAGTTTGATACACGATAATGGCAATTTGGAAATTATAAGAATAGTAATAAGTACTTATTTAATAAATTTTTGAATATGATATGAGTGAGTCCAGTGACGAAGTCAACAATTGAACACCAGACGAATTAAGGCAGTAATACAAAATGCAGATTTAAGTTTCTTACTTGAAAAGTCTCGCGAAAAATATTTAAAAGCTTATGATATTTTTAAGCCATGGAGACTAGCAAAGGGTGCAAACACTTTTTCGGATACTGTATTGTTATATAGGTACAATTATGGAGTATTTACTCAATGCTGAAAACCACAACAGAGACAAAAAGACGACGTTTATATACCTTTAACAATTTATTATATTCTCGCTGCTGAGGTGAAAAGTTGTATGTGTCACACGAGACCAAAGTTTTTTTGCATCTCGTGTATTTGAATCACTCGCGCACTCAGGATTCTAACTTAGAATCACTCGCTCACGCTCGTGATTCAACTATAGAATCCTTCGCTGACTCGTGATTCAAAATCAACACTCGCAGTAAAAACCAACTTTGCTCTCTTGTTGCACAAATAACTATTCTCTGCTAAGTAAGTAAAATATGGCTAAATCCAAGTCGTAAACGCGTTTGGCCTCTAGTTATATAAGCAGAGGGCAAGCCCTCTACAAGTAGTAGATGTCTCCAGTTGGTGTTATGCTCTAAGCAGCAACCGAGACGAATATAGACTCCCACGTATTTTGGGATAAAGTTACAAGTATAATCTACCGACGTATGCAGGATGTAGAGCAGAAAACTACGGTTACAGTCTGATAAATTTGAATAATAAATTCTACCTCCTGCCCTACTCTTCGGACCAAGACGTGACCCGTTCAAACGTCGTCGAACGCTACCATTTTCTTTATAAGATAGAGAAAAACTTACAAACAGTTCGCTTGTATGAAAGCAAACTCCGCCGCCTATCGACACCCGTAAAATAAGTAGAATTACGAGTTCATTGCTGGCCCTTTGATAATTGGGATGTCCCAATTTTTGACAACGTATAATAAATCGAAAACCGTTTGGAGAAATAGGCTTTGTGAATCGTTTTCAGAAATCAGATTCCAAAAATATGATAAACTGAATTAAATAAAGAAAATTTAAGTAATGACCTTCATTTGACCCCTGCAGTGAATCGTCACATAGGCAGACATAAAGCAGGTCTACACTCTAAAGCAAATTGACAGTTTGAAATGTTGCTGTCCTGCTTATAATAGCAAAGAGTGACAAAGACAGAACTTTAATCACTTGATGCGCACCTGGCTTTAAACAGTTGTCATTTATCATAAAGTCCGAAATGTATACAATACTCGCAATGTATTTTTACAAATTTAATTATTAAATTACTATGTTACAAGTAAATATGAAAGAGTTTTAATATCAGATTTGAATAAAAAATATCTATTTACATCACACCATTAAACAAACAGGAATAATAGAAGCTAAAAGAAGAGAAATAAATAAAACTATTTGTCATGGTTAAATTTAGGACCCTAAGCCGTGCTTGTATTATTGACAGTGACAAGACAAATCAGTAATGCCACAGATTATGTTATGTACGGCTTGAATTTTTGTAGGCAATGGAACGTGGCTTTCTCACTGTGACGTCATCCAACGTATTTCTTAAAAAAATTATAAATAATTAAATACTCAACCAAATTCAAAATCGATGAAAATGGTATCTTAAAATATCCTATTCTTCCCAAAAAAAATATAAAAACTATAGGTTATTTTTTTTGGTGCATCCCAATTGAGTAGGCTCGGTTCTTATGCTGCTATAAGACTGTACAATTAATATTATAATCTGTCTCACCAAAGCTATTTCCATGTACAATGTTGCCAAGACGAGACCATTAGTGCGAGGTGCACTAACGAAAAGTTATTCTCATGTAGAGCCAAGCTTCCGCTTCTAACTCTTTACGCCCTAACTTTACAAACTCTACACGTTAGTCGAAATTATGTGCCTTGGCCGTTCTATCCTTTTCTTATGCAAGTCGTTTCGTCTTAGCCGTCTTTTCTAGCGTCTTGCTCGCGCCGTTTTTTTTTGTATAAGTGGCGGGGCGTGAACAATTTTGCATGTAGGCTTTACTGTTGTTGTTTACTGTATGTTTTTAATTTTTTTTTGTTCCGGCTTGGAGCAAAAAAAACTTAAAACATACCCATTTATCCTCTTCTTGAAAAGCAGTGTAGTAATACTAGTAACGGAAGAAAAGCGTTTGGTTACTTCAAAAGTTTAGTCAACCCGGGGGATCGGGTTGTTAGGACCCTTTGCCACTGAGGGCAAGCATAAGGCCCTGGTCATTCTGACCCGCCAGTTTGTTCCGGCCAGTCGCCCGGCTCGTGAATGTTCGGGGTTGGTCGTTCTCACCTGCTAGTGGATGAATCGGATGAAGCGGATGCGGCGATACGACCAGGGAGGCTAAAACGAAGTTCGCAATTCGTATCGCGCCTATTCCTATCACTCTTCTGTTTAGTTTAGTACTATTAGCGCGAACGGAACGTACGATACGAAGTTCGAAAATCGAATTTCATAGTGTTATGGACTATTTCCACCAAACGGACGGCATCATTCATCATTTTTGTAGTGGTAGAGCCATGTTGTAACTAGCCGCTGCATCACGAATGAGCCGGCTCGTCCGGGGCAGTACCACCCTATCACAGAACACCGCCGTGAAGCAGTAGTTACTCCTGCTGCGTTTCGTACGGTCAGTGAGAGCGCAGGGGACCCAATACCTCTCCCCTCCTCTATTCCCTTTCCTTTTTCCTCTCCCTTTTAGGGTCGACAACGCACTGGCATCGCGTTTAGCGCTGCGACAATGGACAATGGTGATCATTTAACATCAGGTCATTTAACATAAAAAAAAATCAGATCAGAACGGAAAGAATTTTACGATCTTTAAACGACTCTTTCCGTTCCGATCCGATGGGGGCCGTTTAGTGGATTTTGTCCTTCATTCACGACTACTGCACTTAAACGTTGAGGACGACGGGCCGCTACCCACAATGGGAGGCGGACCAGAAAGACTCGAGGGATTACTAGCATGAATGGAGCGGCACGATACAAAGTTCGAAACTCGCGAACTCGAAAGCGCGTATAGATAGGCCCGTGAAGAGAAAGCGTATTGTTTTGAGTTTGCGTAGGTCCAAAACATGAATGAGGTCACACGCGCGGATAAAGCGTTTAATCTGAAACCGCCTCAGGCTGTATTTTCGGTACACAACGGAGCGACGGTGGAATACGCTTGTGCGATGTAGTTATATTTTACTTATATGTAACTAGCCTTTACCCGCTTTGCTTGCATGAAACATTAGATCTGGCACTTGAATTGGGATGTCCCAATTTTTGACAACGTATAATAAATCGAAAACCGTTTGGAGAAATAGGCTTTGTGAATCGTTTTCAGAAATCAGATTCCAAAAATATGATAAACTGAATTAAATAAAGAAAATTTAAGTAATGACCTTAATTTGACCCCTGCAGTGAATCGTCACATAGGCAGATATAAAGCAGGGCTACACTCTAAAGCAAATTGACAGTTTGAAATGTTGCTGTCCTGCTTATAATAGCAAAGAGTGACAAAGACAGAACTTTAATCACATGATGCGTACCTGGCTTTAAAAAGTTGTCATTTATCATAAAGTCCGAAATGTATACAATACTCGCAATGTATTTTTACAAATTTAATTATTAAATTACTATGTTACAAGTAAATATGAAAGAATTTAAATATCAGATTTTAATAAAAAATATCCATTTACTATCACACTATTAAACAAACAGGAAAAATCGAAGCTTAAAGAAGAGAAATAAATAAAACTATTTGTCATGGTTCATTTAGGACCCTAAGCCGTGCTTGTATTATTGACAGTGACAAGACAAATCAGTAGTGCCACAGATTATGTTATGTACGGCTTGAATTTTTGTAGGCAATGGAACGTGGCTCTCTCACTGTGACGTCATCCAACGTATTTCTTAAAAAAATTATAAAAAATTAAATACTCAACCAAATTCAAAATCTATGAAAATGGTATCTTAAAATATCCTAAACTTTCCAAAAAAATTATAAAAACTATAGGTTATTTTTTTTGGTGCATCCCAATTGGAATTCCGGGATTATTTAAATTTTCATGAGAATTCCCGAAAATGACAACATCTTCGTTTGCGTTATATGAAAAAACTCCAGTAAAATTTCGTCTCACTAAAGTTAGCGGTTGGTATTTCCAAATTAAAATCACGATTATCACGCCTACATCCCGATTTCATGGTAATATCCTAACATCATTACCAACTTATTCCAAGTCGACGTCATTAACGTTGAAGAGTTCCGTCGTGCGGAGGCGATCATGGCCGGGCCATCAGAATTTCATTACCATTTTATTGTATTGTCACCGTAAGTACTAAGGTATATAATTTTATTATGACAAATTTTAAAGAAGCTCAATACTAGGTACCAATAAGTGGTTGAAAACCCGCGTTAGAAATACCTTCATCACAAACATTTACAATCTAGGTAAAGTGTTTAGCCTAAGAAAAGTAACGGTAATATTTTTTATAAAGCACAACGTTTGCTCAGACAACCCCATTGCTTGCAGTCGAAGTTAGGTAACACGTCATCATGAAAGCTGAGGCACTTCAACATTCTTGGACAGCGCTCTCTTTTCTCCTTTAAACTTATCCCGCGCATTACCGGGACATTAAGTATTCCTATTGTCTCAATTAATTTACGCACAGATTAAAAAAAAGATTGACAAACAAGTATAAAGGATTGGATTGAAAACCAGCGCTGTGTGCGTACGCACCTCCGTGGGCACGCATCCATAGCACACGCTGAGCCTAATCTTATAGTAATATCTATAAGTTATACGTATAAGTTTAATTTAGTTTAGTTTTAAGTTGAATGTGTTTGAATGCAAATTATACTTTTATTGGTTTTTGAATTTAAAATAAACATATGTAGAAAATATCTAACTTTTAATATTGTATCTTTTATTCTAAGTGTGTTAGTACAACTCTATTCTACACGTATTCTTCTATTCGATCTAGATCTTTGTATATCTGTACGCCAAATTTCATCTAAATCAGACCTATCAGCCGTTATTGCGTGATTGAGTAACAATATGGAAACATTTCAACAAACCTTCACAAACTTTGTCATTTAATACAGATATTCCAGAGATCCAGCAAAGTTGCTTTTAATTCCTTCCTGCATTTCATCACGCCCTCGGTCCCCGCTGTCCGCCGCCTTAAGCCAAGCCACCCCGCAGTCTCGCTCAGCACGAACAATATTTACATTTCTCCTAAGCCAGGACTTCGGCAGTTCTTAATTCCACCTGGAGGCTGCCTGTCCTCGGAAGTTATTAGATTACGCAACGAAGTTTGGCAATGTTTTCTATGAAGCGATTACTGCGGCGAGACCACACTTAAATCTACTAAAATGGGAAGTTTGTGTGTATGTGCGTGCGTGTATTTGTGTTTGTTTGTAACTCCATCACCGATGTGAAGGAAGAGCTGACCCAAGTCCTCCTTTAATCCCCAACTAGCCTAGTATCTAATAATCGTGTGGTGTCGGGTTTAGAATTTCACCTCTCCATTACTTCCGTGGATGACATAAGAAGCGACTAAATAAATAGGTTAATTAAGGTATATTGTACGCGATAGGCTAGCAACCTGTCACTATGATACGACTTTTAACTGACATTAAACCTTAAATTGCTAAAAGTAGCCCCGAAACGTAAACGTAACGTTTTGCACGGGTGTTCGATATACTTACATCGTAAATGAAGACCACGATGTAACTTTGGCAATTCCCGTGGGAATTTAATAAAATCTCGAAATTTTAATTCAGCTGCCAGACCACAGGCCGTATTGTCTAACGCGCGGGCCCTTGCCATCGTTTTTACCATCTCTTTCGGTCGCCAATCTTATACCACTTGACAGAAAGAAATGCAATAGCAACTGCCCGCGCGTTAGACAATAAGCGTTTACGCAAGCGAAACCGCTGGTAAAGGCTTGTAGTGAATTTTTTGGTAATGAGCCAAATTTGTTAAAGTGACAAGGCACGTGTCCACCTACGGTTGAGGCTGACCGTACTTAAGATATATCGCATAACTACAGCGTTTGGGGTCATGGCCTTTTTGTGGACATGTAATCCTATTTATACTGTTGTCCAAATAACATCCTTACAATACTTCCTTTGCGTGGAGGGCGGAAGTAAGCGCAATTAAATTAGTAATTTTCGCTTACGGCTTTCTCGAGCAAAGAAAACTCACACATCTCAGATTCACTGAACATGGCGTATTGCATTTGAAATTTACCATGATTTTGGCCAGTCTCAAGTGGCTTGTTGACGGCTATATTTTTATCTACCTGGGACATACAGTCCAATTAGGTACGTCCAACTTTGAGAAACAAGTCAATCGACGAATCCGACTCGGCTGGGTAATTTTCGGGAAGCTCCGCAATATTTTGTCATCCGATATACGATATACTGTCTCGAGTCAAGCCAAAAAAGTAAAGTATAAAAAAAGTTAAGTGTGTCAAGTATTATGGAATACGCGTAGTCCATAAGCTACGTCTGAAATAAAATATTTATTATTATTATTTTATTATTAAAAGTCTTTGACCAGTGTGCAACAGCCAGTGATGACTTATGGCACTGAGACGTGGCCGCTATCGATGGGCCTCATAAGAAATCTCAAGGTAGTGACAAGAGGGCGATGGAGCCAAAAGGTTCTCGAATGGCGTCCACGTACTGGAAGACTCAGTGCAGGTAGATCTCCAACAACTCCAAGAAGACGGAGCGACGACCTGGTTAACTGGATACGGATGGCGCAGGACCGGCCTGTTTGACGAACCTTTGGGAGAAGGCCTATGTTCAGCAGTGGACGTCTTTCGCCTGAAATGATAATTCAACAAAGTTCAACCTAATAGATTTTGTTCTTAGTTTTTATTAAAAGCTTTTTTACGTAGTCGGTTTTTTTTTGGCAAATTTCATATATTTTTGCGTGCCATTGCGTGACTCTAATACTTGTTTACTTTCCTATTTTGTTTAAAAAGATTCTTCCTTCATTGTTTGTCCGTCTAATCCAAAAAAAGGGTGAAGGGTCAAGTTGCCTCACTAAATTTAATTCGACAGCTAAATATCTCAAAGTCGTTACCTAACTACCGAAGAGCTGGCAGCTACCTCGCTCAAAGAATTAGCCTAGCGATTCAACGAGGAAATGCTGCCAGCATCTTCGGCACAATGCCGCAGGGGCCTTTTTTAGATATAGTTTAGTTTTTAATTTAGTTTTTAATAGTATTATTTTTGTTTGTTTAGATCTAGTTTAGTTTTTAATTTAGTTTGTAATATTTAGTTTATAGTTAAGTTTTATTCTTTGTTATTTTTTCTTAATTGTTATAGCTTAATTCATACGCAATAAATATTTTATATAATAATACTTAACTATCAAGTATTCAAGTGTTTGAATTAATAATTACAGAGATCACGTCCTTTGTAGAGGGTTTCATAATAAACCTGTAGTTTAATAATTTAGCAGCCAGCGTCAGATTTTCTCCAGATTTCCTTTACCCAAAGCGAGTATTATTTGATTATTTCATACTTTAGTAGAGTCGGACTGAAAAGGGATTTTCATTCGGAACTACAAAATCCAAAATGGAATCTTCGGTCTCTATCTTACTTAGCCGAGTAGGTAAGTAGGTATTTCTTAATATTATGTACAGAAAGAAACGGGCATATTTTTACACAAATTCAAATCATTTCTTGTAAGACCACGAGTATCTACTTAAATAAGATATTAAATATTTACAATTCCTCTCCATGGTCTACCATGTTTATGATGTACAATATTTTATAAACTAAGTACGTTTACTATCTTCTAAACGTCTGAAACTGGCCGAAACCGGAATCTAACCTTGACAGTACAATTTTCACAGGAAAGACGAAGTTGCGAAAAGCTAGTACTTATTTGATACACGTATAAATATACATATATACCTAGCCAAAACTGTTTGTCAAAAATATCTGAACAAAATTTCATTGGCACATCTTTTTTCCATTGGCACAAATTTATTAACAATATCGTTGCCCTTTGTAACCGCGCCTGGGGCTGTCAAACCGGTATACGTGGCAGGTTCCGCCCAAATTATGATATTAAAACAATTTTTACTAGTTTATTATTTACAGAGCTCACTGTAATTGTTCCTGGAACTTTGGGAAAAATTGATCATGTAAACGGATGTGGAAAAAATATAATTAAAAATATCTTTACTAACCACAAAAGTTATACGTAAACCTATCTAAATAAATGAAACACAAAACTGACGGAACAGCGCTCCCAGGGGACACCCGGGTTTGAACCGGGGACCATTCGATCTGCAGTCGAATGCTCTACCACTGAGCTATATCCCCGCTTGAAAGCTTTACGAATAAGTGCATCACAATCCTTGGAGAGGTCAGACGACTGCGTGACGTCATTGCGTGCACTCACAGCATTCACGCGGCAAAGACTACTTAATAAGAAGACTTAGTTAGACTTAATTAAGAAACCTGGGAAGCTAATAGAATTAACGACCAAACTGATACAAAATTCAAATCCATTGTGAAGAAGACATTAATATCTAAGGCGTACTATAAAATTAATGACTATATCATGGACAGGGATGTTTGGAAATAATTTCAATCCGCATTGGCGATCCCTAGTCTCAAATAGCGTATCTACTGTGTTAAAAAATTTAATTGTATCTATGTAATTTAATAA
This sequence comes from Archips xylosteana, assembly GCA_947563465.1. Taxonomy (NCBI): domain Eukaryota; kingdom Metazoa; phylum Arthropoda; class Insecta; order Lepidoptera; family Tortricidae; genus Archips; species Archips xylosteana. The sequence continues at coordinate 17,443,109 of OX387360.1, forward strand.
CAATGTAGATCTGTTTGAAAAAAACATACATTGTTGAGTTTCTTGCCGGTTTCCTCTCATCAGGGTTTTTCCAAACCGGTGGTAGATTCTTCGACGTTCATAGGAGCATCAATTGAATAAATTATTTATTGTTTATTGACTTAGACTAACGCATATGTATATGAAAGAGTAGCTATGCCCGCGACTTCGTCCGCGTGGACATAGATTTATCTCTGCCAGCTATAAAACGCAACATACCTACTTTGTATGTTCGTTTGTTATCATATTTTTTGATTGCACAAAACCGAGATCATTTTTGAAGAAACATTTTGATTGACTGGAGAAATAGAGGTAGGCATTTTCACAAAAGATATTGCTATAAAACTTTTATTAATATATTTAATGCTTATAGTTATCGATTAAAATACCTATCGTATAAGTACAGAGAGAATCAAACAGACCGGACGATACTAAGTATTAGGGTTCAGTTTTTACCATCTTGGCTACGGAACCTCAAAAATCAAAGTAATAGTGAGTCACGTATAATTTTGAGGATAAATAGTTTGAACTTTGCAGCTTTATAGTTTTGGAGATATTGCTATGAATTTTTTCCCTCATACATAAAAGATAAGTAGGGGAGAGTGGGGCAAGCCGGGGTGCTTAAGGTTTGATAGTAAATAAAATTGACCATAATGAGTTTTATTAATTTGTTTTATTCTTATTATCTTCTTTGATAATCAGTCTTCATTGTTAACATGTATTTGGCAGTCTAATCAATATTAATAAAATTAAAAAAATCAAAAAGTAGAAATACACCCCCATCCCCATCATGCCCCACCCCTGGGGTAAGATGGGGCACCCCCGTGGGAAAGATGGGGTACCTCCGTGGGTAAGATGGGGTACCAATAGGGGGGCAAGATGGGGCACACAGCTCTTTTGGGCCTAATAACGGTAACGGTAATAACGGTGTTCCCTAACATAAGTAAGTATCCACTTTTCTATACAGTTAGTATGAATATCAATTAGAATCTATACAAAAGATGTTTCTGAGAGCCGTTAATTTCAGATTTCTTCAACCCTATCGGCCGTATGTTGATCTCCTAAAACGGGACGGTCTTACTTCTCTGGCGGATAGGCGCTTGGTTCGTGATGCGGTCGTTCTATATAATATATGCAACGGCTGTTACGACTGTCCTGAACTTGTGGAGAGTATCAGGTTCAGAGCCCCGTCCTACAGAACTAGTTCAACAACGTTGTTCGCTATCCCGATGAATAGGACTAAAGCAGGTGTCCGTGCACCGCTGCGTAAACTCTGCGAATCGTACAACAGTACCTCTACCATGAGTTACACTAGTTTACAGTGACCGTACTCGCTAGCGACGGCGTAAATGATTTGTATGGAGAATTGTGTACAGCGCCTCTAGCGGTCACTTACGGAAGTACAATTCTCCATACAAATCATTTACGCCGTCGCTAGCGAGTACGGTCACTGTAAACTAGTGTAACTCATGGTAGAGGTACAGGCGACTGGTCTCTGTCGACATGTTTTGTAGTTCGTACGTTAAGTTCAAGCGTCAAGTAACCCAATTATTAATAGAACTTATGTCAGTCTGTAAGGTGTGATTTTGTTAATTTATGTGTTTTAACTGGTCAGCCCAGATTCTATGCTTTCCTTTTTTTTAGTTCCTCTCTTTTTTTTTAAAAAATCCGCATGTTTTTTTTGTTTCTAATTTAATATTATTATTTTTGCATGTTTTTTTTTTTGTTTTTTTGCTGTTTTTTTTTTTGTAAGTGGTGGTGGTTCTTGTGCGGGCGCACATTGAGACAGTAATGGCTCGATGTGCGGTTGCTCTTAATGTGTTTTTTTTTTAATGAACCCATTGTTATTCAATTGCCGCATCCTTCAATAATTCTAAATGAGAATTAATTTAGGGTGCATACTATAGGTACATTCTTATTTATATGCTTTGTTTCATATTAATTGTGTATGTATCTGTTTTTTTCTCCAATAAATAAAAATAAAAATAAAATAAAATAAGTGGATACTTAAGTTAGGGAACCGACCCTACCTTAAATTTAACAGTCATTGGATCATTTTTATCTAAACTTTCTCGAGCAAGTTTCACTTTCCTTTCTAAAGTTGTCTATGGGACGGAAAATGATTTTGCTGCTAACATGTAGCCCATTTTTCCTTCAACCACATTTTTCACAGCATCTTTCATATTTTCTTCTGACCAGTCCCCTCTACTTGTGTTTTTTTATAATTTCTCACCATTCTAGAACAAAATAAACAGTAAACAGCCCTTGCCTTTCTACCCCATCTTGCCCCTTAACACCTACCCCATCTTGCCCCTTAACACTTGCCCCATCTTGCCCCCCGTATGTCAAAACCAATTTAAAAATAACTGAATAAAACCAATACGCAGCACAGAGAAATACAAGTTCTTACCTGTTAGTGTAGTGTACATTTGATAACATTTAAATCAATCCCGAGGTGTTATTATTTACGGAAAATACACGCCCTATATATTATCGAAAAATTACTAGCTATTTGGCAAAAAACAGTTTTTTCCAGAAAACAAATAAAACGCGTAGTGTCGTTGTCCGCTCACTTCGATGACTGATTGCCGTAATGGCGGCGCGACGTCAGGTGCTACAACAATCCTGATTGGCTAATTCGTTCGCACTCAAGATCGGTCGCCCCGTCTTGCCCCACTCTCCCCTACAATTTGCAAAACTTTTTTAATAATAATCTAATTTACCCCCAGTAGTGAACATTTGTATTCAAAATGAGTTTATTTACGTTACACCAGTGTTGTCACATCTACCAACTTTTTGGTAGATCTACCTATTTTGCCTCCGTCCTACCAATCTACCACCCGCGGCCTCAAATCTACCTGTTTTTTCAAAACATTTCCGTTGCAAACAATTTCTTTGTTTCTATCAGAAGTACGAATGTTGAGAGGCTGTTTTTGTCCATAAATAATATGAAAACTTGTCAAACTTTAGAGGGACTGCTGGCACACACAAAGATTTGTTTTTAAAAGTTGCGTTCCTGACTCCGACCATTTGAAATTGTTGTACAAAAACATGTTAAAGCAGCGTCAATAAATCCTTTTCAGCATTTTAACGCGTTTTTATTCTATAATAGGGACTGATTTGACTAAAACGGTAGATCTACCTATTTTCATTTTCAGTTCTACCTATTTCTACTAAATTTTCATTCTATTCTACCAATTTTTCAAAATTGTATGTGACAACACTGCGTTACACGTCCGTTCAGTAATGCAGAGATGTGCATGAAATTTCAACGTACCTAATCGGTGAAGTTCATTCACTTGCACGTCATTAATACAACGAGGTTGATTTTCCCTTGCAATAAATGATGACAGTGCCCAATGACTTCACTCAATTAGAAAAGTCAATCTTAGAAATAGATCACACGGGAAACTTCTGTCAAAACTGGTAGACCACATAAGTACTTTTCCGAAAGTACTATAAGTGAGTACCATAACAATGGGCCGAACCCTATTTCGCCATATTGGTATTTGTTGGCCCTTGTGCTGCTCTATCCCGATTACTCTATGTAGACGTAGCAGGTGACTGATTATTGCGGTTTTATTCAGTTTTGCCTGTCTGCCGCAAGATGGGATCAGTGACCTTTCAGCGGCTTGATGGACAGTTACCTGTCGTCGCAACGGACTGGAGAGTCCTCTCTGTCTAGATACAACCAGCGTTCGTTGATTTGGGGGATACGCAGGGATGTTGCGCATATTCGCATCCGCATCCGCATATGCGGAACATCCGCATCGATTTAGACGTCCGCATCTGCATCCGCATTCGCATAAATCGATGCGGATGTGTAGCAGGTCGTGACAAGAAAGAAAGGGGCGGAACCCTTGCGAAATAGACTGTAGTCCGAAAAGGCGGCCATTCTTCTTTTCATTAAATATAATGCTCCAATTACTAAAATAATTAATTTGTAATAGTAATTCACTCACTACTTTATTATTAAATAAAGAAAGGATAAATATTACTGTCTTTTTTTTGCCCTACCCACACTTAAGGTTTTTGTACAACTCCGCATCCGCGGATGTGAAAAAATCTGCATCCGCAACATCCCTGGCGTGAAGCTTAGCTATCCCCTACAACATTGGGAATTGTTAGTTCATTTGACCGTTAATGTCGTCCAGGTTCTGCCAGTGCAGGCTGCACTGGATCTCCTGGACGAAGGCAGGTGGGCGTGTATAATCAGGGTTTACAAACTCATGGACTTTCTGCTTCATTAAAAGAGTCTTGTCTAGTGACGCCCAGGTCCTTAGGTAACCTAGGTAGGTGCTAAGTAGGTAGGTCCTTAAGTAGGTGGTTAGGTAACCGGGCAAAAGGCGAAGTCAATTATTACATTCTTTTTATTTATAGGCTCTTTCGTAATCAAGTCACAATTGTCCATAAAATTTGCCCCGACCGAATGTGATTCCAAAAACCTGTCCTCTAGGTACTACGGTTCTCTTTCCCTATCCTCGGTCATAATTATCTTACATATTAGTTAAAAGCAAATTGATTCAAGCGCCATCCTGGGCGATATTGAAGTTATAACCCTAATTGAAATCAGCATAATGTATATAATTCAATATCAACCAGGATCGCGCTTGAATAAATTCGCCTTTCAACCGCCATATTACAACCGAAGCCAAACCCGTGCACTTTGAGGACCAACGGCAGAAAATGGAAAACTATTGACCCTGAGATAGACCATAGGCCTTTACTTTCTTGCAAGCCTACCTGCTGAAACAAAACCAGTACCTAATATCCAGGCAAAATTACTCGGCGGTTAAATTGTGGTTATATTATTCCTCCCATTACATGACTAATAAATTTGACACGATGCCGTTTCCTCCTCCGAGGGCCATCCAACCATGCGCCGTAATATCGTATGTGCGAGGGAAACATAACGTATACTATAGCTAGTATAGGACAGGGGTCCCCATACTGTGCGTCGCGACGCCCCAGGGCGTCACGACACTGTCTTGGGGGGGTCACGAAAATGTACACCTGGGTTACAATGCATACGTAGGTATCTAGAACTACTCGTAAGTCTTTTCTTTTATAAGAAGAGTTTTTAAAAAAATACGACATGAAAAGAGAGTTGCAGTATAAAAAAGATTGGGAATCCCTGGTATATAGCACATGTTACAGGTGAGAACACAAAACAAACAAGTCTTTAAAACACTTGTATTTTTTTTTTCAACAAATGCAATACATATACTTACCGAACTCAACTTACCTACGTGAATTAAATTTTCACGCCTCGCCTTCCCTAGAGGCTGGAAGCCATTACCGGGGAAATATCGTTTCGCTTCATAGCTGTGGACACGTCCGGTTATTGTTTCCCTGGAGGAGAGAAGCAACGTATGCTCATATGCTGCAGTGGATTATCGTAAAACAGGATGATTTTGTACTGACAAAGCGACTTTAAAATCGTATTTTATACAGTCGTTACATAATAGATGTTCTTGAAGTCGAATACTGCGACTGTGACGACATTTTTTTTATGGTATAAGGGGCAAACGAGCAAACGGATCGCCTGATGGTAAACGATTACCGTCGCCCATGGACACCTGCGACACCAGAAGAGTCACAAGAGCGTTGCTGGCCTTTTAGCATTCGTATTTTTCACACAAATGTCTGCCCCGATCGGGAATCGAACCCTTCGGAGCTTCTTAGTTAGGTTCTCTAACAACTATGCTATTTGATCGTCCGTCCGGTCCGGTTTCTCGATAAAGTAGCCAGTCAAACATTAACTCGTCTAAGATATATAATATATTAGGCTAATTACAATCTCTGCATTAGTTAGAGCAAAGGCCGCCGCTCTACCCAGCATGCCACAGAGTTCCACTTTGTAACTTAAGCTCAACAAAGCTACCGTGGGGCGCCTTGGAGCATCAAACCAACCAGAGACGTCGCGTACACGAATTTCTGATCAAGACTAACAAAAACACAGGCTTGACGGATAGGTACTTTTTGAGACTGACCTAAAGTTGTGCTTTGCATGCTCGTTTACTAAACGGATCGCTCCCAGCTAATTAATAACTACAACTAACTATACAATCGTGCAAATGTACTAGTAGGTACTAGTTCGGTTCGGATGGTTTGTCTTTCTCGTTTCTTTTTGCTATCTGACTTGTGAATAGTCTATTACAGCCCTGTGATAGACCGAAAGACAGACAAAAAAGCCTCCGGGCACGCACGGAACCCTAAGAAATTAGATAGTGTTTAAGAATACTGTGTTCTAAATAAATTCTAGAATTATCTACAGAACTTGGCACCCATTGAGATCTTAATTATTTTGCTGGAGAAATCCACAACCATGGTTATTCTTGAAATTAGCTCCTATTTTCACATATTTATGTTTTTGATGGGACATGTTTTACAGTAGGGTAGGGCTATTCCGGTTGGTTTAATGCTCTGAGTAGGTAAGCGAGGAACACTCGTAGATCTCGTGGGCAAAGCGAAACTTGAGTTACTTCAGCTCCGGTAATAGCACTCTTCAACAGGCTTATTAGCTTGAGCATAATAATCGTACCTTTGTGTTTAGCGTAACCTATAAACCAAGTTTAATCAATGCGAGTTTACATTTGAAATTTACCATGAGCTTTACGGTAAAGGAAGACATCGTGAGTAAACCTGCATTTATCTGCGAAGAAATTCAATGGTGTGTGTGAAGTTCCCAACACTGGACCCGCACTACGGGAACAACAACAACGGATGCTCTCAGAGGTGAATTTAGATTGTTTTCAATGGTATGGATGGATCCATATCAGGTTTTCAGACGGTTGTAAGCTTCAGAGAGTACTAGGAAAACAAACGTAGCGTACGTTCTCTAAAAGTTTAATGTAAGCGAGGCTGGTGTAAATGAATCCTTCGCCCGGCCGACTCTCGGCTGCTGAATTATTGAAACCCCCGCACGCCGTCTGCTCTCCTGGTAAAATAATCTTTTGCATAATAAAATAAACATCGCAGGTCAATTGCAAACATAATTCGGAAGAAAATGTGTGCTGAGCAGAATGTATTTTAACCCGGAAGGAAATTGGAGCTGGGTTTTCCATTTTCTTCGCTCTGTTTTTCATTTAACCTCTCAGCTGAGTTATTGCTTTGTTTAGGAGACTTTAAGTAGTCAAAATAATATACGACAAAAGCTGGTGACGCGTATTTTACCCCGTGCCAAAAAAATATGGGTTGACCACATGAGTCATTGGATAAGTAAGACCTACGGTGTACGTTTCGTAGAACGGCGTGACTGCGATAAATTAGTGGCTATAGTTTTAAAATTGCTATAAAATCGATATTGTCTGTAAAAGGTGGATTTTTTTAAGGAGTGGAATTCCCTGCCTGCGTCTGTGTTCCCATGAACACTACAATTTCGCCGCTTTCAAGTCTAGGATGAATAAGCATTTACCTACTAAGGCAAGCGTACTCCATCGTAGGCCTCATCTTTGCTTTCCATCAGGCGTGATTGTATAGTCAAACGCAAGCCTATAAGTATTGTATAGAGGCTTGGTCCAGTGCGGACTGTAAACTTCACACGTCATTGAATTTTCTCATGTTTTTGTTCACCGTTAAGCTCCTGTTAAATTCAAATGTACTTAACTTCGCACGGATATTCGGAAAAACTCAGAGGGGCGAGCCCGCGTTTGAACCCACGACCCTCTGCTTGAGAGCCCAGAGGTCGAAACCACTAAGCTACCACGGCTTCACGGCTATTTATATGTATAGATTACTTAATGCGACGTAGGAAGCTTCGCGTATTACGCGCCTCGCCGCGTTGACTCCCGCGTTTACCGAGTCTGAGCTATTCCCCCTTGGATCACGCAGACGGTAATCTATTTAGAGGTACCTACTCGTCGAGTAACATCACGCCGACCGACCCGAGCCTCCACAACTAGTGGCGGGAAAGGCCAGCGACCACTTGTTTGATATAACGGAAGAACTTCAAAAAGACCTTTATGAATGCTTAGATAAATAAGGTTTAAGTTCAGGCTCCATTAATAATAAAACTGAGCCAGTGAGATAAATCGGTTACGAGAAGCCGATGGATATGTACCTATCTATGTTTTTTCCTATTTTTTATTATGAGAGGGAGGCAAACGAGCAAGCGGGTCATCTGATGGAAAATGATCACCACCGCCCATAAATAATAATATCCACAAGTCAACTATGTGTGTTCCTATTGTAGGTTATTCTCTTTGTTTTGTTATGGCCCAAAAGGGTAAAGGTGACTAGCCTGCGCTTATGGGTACCTAATGCTAGTGTAATAATTTGTGATTGTTTATTTTTTGAGTCTAATAACTGTGTCGCTTTCGCTTTGATTTATTGTGTTTTGTGTTTTGTAGGAAGATCAGCACCGTGCGCAACACCAGCAGTTTGGTGATTTGGGACCATTTCGTAACATGCCCATTTTTTATTTCATGAATGTTTTTTTTTCTCTGTATTGTCACAAATAAACTTTTTCTTTCTTTCTTTCTTTTATCGAACCAATTGCAACGTGACTCACTCTTTCTGTTCACAGAAAAAGCCATAGTGACATTGAATTTATTACTTGACAATGGAATTAATTATACTTAAACCAGCCACATAGAGATTATTTTCGCCGCGGAATGAGAGATCGCGAGGGTCGCATAAAATTTAAATTCATAATTCATCATTTCGTATGATTATTTTTTTACAGATATAGAGTCCTACAGGATAACAATTTAAAAAATCCTAAATAATTAATGGTTTACTTCTGAAAAAAAATTATCCCAAATGATAATGCACTCAATGCATTCTGTATAATTTGCAAACTTATTCACCACTCTGGGAGCTTAGCATATTTTATAAAACAGTGCTTTTTGTGTCGTTTCGAGCTTTCTTTCTTAATAAATGATTGCAATTATTGAATTGAGAGCTAACTAAGTGGTACTGGCACATTACTTAACTTTGAAGTTCCCTAGGACGCTCAGACCAGCACTTAGTGACGCACCTCTCTAGCATTTAATTCTGTCCATCTGCCAATGTAATACTTTACCTTCCAACTAACGATGTAATCAATTATTTTCTAAAAAAGTTAAACTCAAAAACTGAAATGTAAAAGCAAACTTCGTAGTTCTGTCTTAATTTCAAAGTTCCTAAATCTAAAATCCAAACACAGTGAATCACAAAACTTTTGCTTTTAAAATAACATTAGTCGCTTCTTATTGTAGTACCCATTAAAGTATATTAAAGAGTAACTTCGACTGAAACAAACGAAACAAATTAGAAGTGAGTAGTAGTACAGTCGAAAGCATAAATATGTATTTACAGTTAAACAGTCGACAAAATATAGAAACATCATCTTACGATTAATATAACATAGAGTTATGTAGATATTTTTGACACCTTGTTAATGTACCTATATGTATATATATACTGGCAGGAGGCATTCAGACCTTCTATCCGGGTCCGGTATTAGGCAGTTGAGTGCACGGGCATGCGATCCCGCCATCCCTGAGCTACTCTAGTCCACAATCCTCTTATCCGTGGCTATAGTATCCCGTCCCTTCTACTCCTTCCCTTATCATCCAATTCAATTCCATCAAATCCAATTCCTTCCCTAAATGCGGTTCCCTCCCGTTTATCCTACAAAGTCTGATTCGGTGAGAAAGGCAATACAACGCAGATATGCTATGTGATTTGGCAGACTCGGCGGATCAGCAAGGCAAGGAGGATGGCCTAGGGCGACGGTAGAGGGCGTATAGTCACCGTCGGCCAGACTCAACATCCGACCACTCCTTCAGTCGTAGCGGTTTTTCGTTCCACTGATCCAAGGAATGGGTTGGACGAGTGTGTGCGCCCGCGTCTGCGCAAACGTCTGCGCACCCTAATATATCCTGCGCATTTGACCGCTTCCGTTAATGGACTCCGTTTATGTAGAAGCCCTGTGGCGTTGGGTAGAAGTAGAGAGGTCTAGTTTGATGCAAGCTAGGCTTTGTCTGATACCTGCACACAGGCGGTCCCGGGGGTGTGAGTTCATGCCGTGGTCGTCTCTGCGCTGCACGTTTGGGGTGACAGTGCGGAGTCGGCAGCACCCGGGACGACAAAGCAGCCCTGTTTAGGGAGGCACTGCTTTCCCCGCTCAGCCGGGGAGGGGGTTAGAAAAGGTACCCTAAAAAAACGCTCGCCCCTACCTGGTAGGTGGTAGTAACCGCGGCTGCCACCGCATCATATTAAATCGTGGTCGACGCAAGTATAAAAAACATAATAGGTCACCTTTAATGACATTTGGTGCGTGGAACGTGAGAACGCTTCTCGATCGAGATGGTAACGCCTGCCCTGAACGTAAGACTGCCGTAGTGGCTCGGGAACTTCATCGTTACGACGTGGATGTGGCTGCCCTCAGCGAAACACATCTTGCCGATGAAGGGGAGCTGGTAGAAGAAGGCGGTGGATACACTTTCTTCTGGAAAGGTACTGCTGCCTCCGAAACTCGGCATTCAGGTGTGGGATTTGCCATCAAAAATCCCTTAGTAAAGCGTCTAGAGGAGTACCCGGTACATATCTCGGACCGCGTTACCACACTGCGCCTTCACCTGAACAAAGACAATTAGACCTTAATGTCATCAGTGTCTACGCGCCAACGCTAGACAAATCTGATGACATCAAGGATAAATTCTACGAGGAAGTGTCTCTTTGCCTTAATAGCATAAACGCCAGTGAGCAGGTACTATTGCTGGGTGACTTCAATGCCAGGGTTGGTCGGGACTATGAGGCTTGGCCTGGAGTTCTGGGTGGACATGGAGTTGGCAACATGAACAGCAATGGTCAGTTGCTGCTCAGTCTTTGTGCTCAGTACGGATTGGCAATTACGAACACCATGTTTAGACTTGCCGCCAAGTACAAGACAACATGGATGCACCCAAGATCCAAGCACTGGCATCTGATCGACTATGCTATTGTAAGGCAAAGAGACTTTAGCCAAGTGCAGGTAACCCGTGTTATGCGTGGTGCGCACTGTTGGTCTGATCACCGACTTATTGTCACTAAGCTGCGACTCCGCCTTCATCACCCGCGAAGATCTCCTTTTAAAAAGCTTGCGGCTTTAGACGTGGATAAGCTTAAAGATCCCGAGGTGAGGGATAAATGTGCTAGCGCCTTATCTGAGAAACTACCACCTGATGATGGAGGTGATGTTGTTGCTGCGTGGGGAGCTTTGTCGTCTCATATCATGATAACCGCTTCAATTGCACTGGGTAAAAAATGCCGTCGCAGTGAAGATTGGTTCGATGAAAATGATGAGGTTCTGCGGGCAGCGCTCGACAATCACAGAGACCTACTGCGGCAGAATAGAAGGCGGAAAGGAGACGTTGCGATAATCAAAGCTAGTGACCAAGAATTGCGAAAGCTGTCTCGACAAATTAAAGACAAGTGGTGGCGGGACAAAGCTAGTCACATGCAATGGCTCACGGACACAAACCAGCTTGGGGAGTTTTACAGCGAGGTGCGTAAGCTGATTGGTACGTCCTACCATGCAAAGGTTCCTTTAAGGTCCCTAAACGGCAGGAACTTGTTGACTAACAAGGAGGATGTACTTAAGCGCTGGGCGGAGCACTTCAATACCCTGCTTAATGTAGATCGATCAGCTGATCTGCAAAGTATCAGTCTAATGCCACAACTCCCCTTTGCCATTGAGCTGGACGAGCCTCTCTTGCGTGACGAAGTTGTTACTGCCATCAGTCAGCAACAAAACAAGCGGGTGGCTGGTATTGACCTTATACCGGGAGAGCTGATCAAATACGGTGGGGAGGAGTTGCACTCGTTGGTGTGGAAACCTGGTCCTGGAAAGGTCTTTGCTAGGGTTCTTTTAAACCGTCTAAAGAACTTATCCGAAAGGATCTTGCCTGAAACCCAATTTGGCTTCCGACCCGACCGAGGCACATGCGAAGCGATCTTCTCCGTACGTCAACTTCAGGAAAAGAGCAGAGAACAGGGCCGTCAGCTGTACCTCTGCTTTGTTGACCTGGAGAAAGCTTTCGACAGCGTGCCTCGTGAGGCTCTTTGGGTGGTGCTGGGAAAGCTCGGATGCACAGAAAAGTTTGTAAGGCTTCTCAGACTCCTGCATGACGACATGCAGTGCTGCGTCACGGTAGATGGAGAACGGACTGACTTCTTTCCCGTTACCTGCGGGGTGAAGCAAGGTTGCGTATTAGCACCTACTCTGTTCGCGTTATACTTTGCAGTGGTAGTTAGAGAGGTCTTACAAACTGTTTCCCAAGGGGTCCGCATCCGCTTCCGCACAGACGGCAGTCTTTTCAACCTGGCCAGACTTAAGGCTCGCACAAAAGTCTCGTATGCATTGATCTCTGAGATCATGTACGCTGATGATTTGTGTTTCTTGGCAGAATCCCCAGACGGCCTGCAACAGCTGATGTCCGTTTTTCACCAAGCCTGCGGTAAGTTCGGCCTGAAGATCAGTGTCAAGAAGACAGAGGTGATGTCTCTGGACGATCACGGTCGCGAGACACTGACCATAATGCTTGGTGAGGATGTGCTGAAGCAGGTGGACAAATTTCGCTACCTGGGGAACACTGTGATATGTATCCGAACGCACTGGTTTGACAGCCAGGCAGACTACACAGAATTGGAATGGAAAGCACATGGCGTGCCTTGTTTTGTAATAAGTTTTCATTTAAATAAAGTTTAAATAAAAGTTGTAGTTCATATTTTCTTGGTGTTCTGAGCTAAGGGCTCAGGACACATCACACTGTAACATCTAAGTGTGACCTTGATGCTGAGGTCAACAGCAGGGTCGGTGCTGCTGCTGCAGCATTTGGCAAGCTGTGTTCCAAGGTTTTCTATTCACATGACCTTAAGTTAGCCACCAAGGTATCTGTTTACATGGCAATTGTGCTGCCAAACCTCCTATATTCCTCCGAGGTGTGGTGCGTGTACCGTCGTCACTTACGCACTCTGGATCGTTTCCACCTGAAATGCCTCCGCTCCATCATGAAGATTAGATGGTCCGACAGGGTGCGTAATACCGAAGTCCTGCGACGAGCCAATGTTGGTGGCATTGAGGCATATTTAATGCGTCGGCAGCTACGGTGGTGCGGTCACGTATCACGTATGGCAGAGGAGAGAGTGGAGAAACGCATTTTCTATTCTGAACTGGAGGAGGGCAAGCGGAAGCATGGCGGACAACTCCTCCGGTACAAAGATGTCCAAAAGCGACATATGAAGAGATGCAATATAGAGCCCTCTCAATGGGAGCGTTTGGCAGCACAGCGTCCAGAATGGCGCAGGGTGGTGAACATCCAAGTACGGGACTTCGAGGATCAACGTAAAGTTGACCTTGACAACAAACGCGACCAGCTCAAGGCCCTCCCACCTGCTGCCATCCCATACAACTACATTGACGGAGTACTTACGTGCCCGCAATGTGCACGGAGTTTCGCCGCAAAGATAGGCTACATTAGCCATCTTCGGGCGCATGAGCGCCAGAACACCAATTAAGTAGGAGTCGAAGTGGTCGCCATGGCCGAAACCGGTCGGAATCAATCAATCATCATCATGTATATATTTTTAATAATAATAATAATAGTTTAATTCAGACAACGTCCATATTTTGTTAGATACATAATTCTTACATCCTAAGTTAGTAATTGACACAATAAATACACAGTCAAGAAATAATAATAAATATGTTTATTACATTAGAATATGTTGTACACACTTCCCCTCGAGCCCATGTGTACAACATTCCAATGTCTCGACATTGCGCAGGCAGGGTACTCCAACACCAGGCGCAGGAGACTGTTGGAGCTGTCCCGTATGTGTCGCATCAAAGATTTTTGCACTTGACCGTACAAGTAGGTAAATAACTTTAAGCCGTGGTGGCTGGGTACTGATCTGAAACAAAATCATGGGTTCAAGCTGGGGGTCCCACTCTTCGGAAATTATGTGCGAAATTACATTTGAAACTTGCCACGAGCTTTACGGTAAGGAAAATATTGTAAGGAACCCTCCACACATTTTGCGAAACAATTCAATGATGTGTGCGCAATTCCTGTCCGCACTGGGCCTGTGTGCTATTAGGCATGGGACAACCCAAGCCCCTCTTGTATTGAGAGGACTGTGGCACAGAATATATAATAGTACTGACGTACAGAATGGAAACGGTCCGCCCCGCACCGATTCGAATTACCCCACCCCTCAAGGCGCAGATAGCCGGAAACCGCCAGAAACCAGAAGAGTGCGCGCGCGATGTATGTAGGCGTACGCGTGTACAGACGTCGTCGTGCTTATGTAGATTCAAGAACGCGTATTTGTACGTCGTGTCCGCCGCGTGACTGTGGGCAGCAGTGGGACGTAGGTACCTAAATATATACTTAGGTCGAGATTAGGAAATAGTCTTCGTGATTAGACATAAGTAGGTACCGTAAGATTGTGGTAGTTTGAATCTGGTCCAAAAGAGGATAACTTTGACCCATATCCCCGACTTTTTAAACAGATGTATCACTTAAGAACTACGAGAGTTACTAGTTTTTATATTTTGATAATTATTTCATCGTATTTAAAATTCTTAGTTCTATGAACAATTTGTGATTTAGAAACAGGGCCCTTTCCCAGTGGACACTATGGGAATGAGCCCAGGGCCCGACGGGCGATGAGGATGAGGCCCCTAGTCTAGTTGCTATAAAAAATAACAGCTTAACTACCTTACTTACCTACATGTAGATTTTGGTTTTATCTACTCGGTTTGTTACTCTTACCCTAAAGTGCCTATGACCCTCAATAGGTTTATGATGACCCTGTTTATAAAGTATACATTCGGCAGTTATTCTTATTGTTAATTTGTTCTTAAAGTAGCTACATACGCGAGGAGTCACGTGGATTGAAAACTACATAAAGAGATTAATAAAACCGGCCAAGTGCGAGTCGGACTCGCGCACGAAGGGTTCCGTACAATTATCTATAAAAATCACGTTTGTTGTATGGGAGCCCCTTTAAATATTTTTTGACTTTTAATTTAATGATTTATTTTTAATGTCAATATATAATTAAATATTCTGTGATTATTTCAAGTGTCTACCTGTTGCTGTTATCAAAATCGAGTAAAAAAAATCATGTTTGTTGTATGGGAGTCCCCTTAAATATTTATTTAATTCCATTTTTTTTAGTATTTTTTGTTATAGCGACAACCGCAATACATCGTCTGTGAAAATTTCAACTCTCTAGCTATCACGGTTCCCGAGATACAGCCTTGTGACAGACGGACGGACGGACGGACGGACAGCGGAGCCTCAGTAATAGGGTTTCCGTTTTTACCCGTTGGGTACGGAAAACGAACAAGCGTGAGCGATCAGTTAAAACTTAAAACCAACCATATAGCAATATGTCATAATTTCAATCATCATCATCATCAGCCTATAGCAGTCCACTGCTGGACATAGGCCTCCCCCAATGAGCGCCATTGCGCTCTGTCCTCGGCTAGACGCATCCAGCAGCAGCCTTTCGCAGATCGTCACTCCGCCTGGCCGGAGGGCGTCCTACACAATTTCAATAGGTACTTACAATAATAAAACTTAGACAGAGCTAATCCCGATAGCCGTAAGTTACCCTTACTGTACAAACAATACAAGGCACCTAAAAACTTTTAATTTTCTCAAATTAAATTCTAGAGCAGTCTGCAAGTAGGTAGGTAGGTATATCTCGTAATTAATTTCGATATTAAAATCATGGAGCGAGTTCTTTTGTTCGAAGTTATGCGCTCGCGGCAAGATGTTTTTCAAGAGGTCTTTGCATAATTAAACAAGCTTCTCAGTAAGTTCGAAAGGTTTTCATGTTAGGTACCTAGTATCATCGGTCGGTATCTTCGAGCAATATTTATAAATAGGTTTTGATATTAAATGCTTTAAAGGTAACGAAGTTCAAACGGCAAAAAAGAACTCTTATTGTTTGGCATAATGTGGAATGCCTATAACACACGTACCTACTAGGTACCTATAAAGTGTGGGGATGATTTTTTTTCGTCTCTCCTTAACGCAAGTTTTTGTTAGTGTTAACTGTCACTACAAGTTCAAATAGTATGGCGGGCTTACTCTGTAATTAGTAGGACTATGTCACGGCAACCCTTGGCTGCAGCGGCTAAATAACCTTTTTATTTTGTTGCAGTGGTCCCAGTCGCCGGTGAGCGTGGCGGGCGGGGCCGCGGAGGTTCCCCCGGAGGGGTTCCGTCGCGCGGCGCGGGGCTCCTTTTCCGCCATCCTCGGCCTGCTCACTGCCACTGCCAATCTCGACCACCATCAGGCTAGTATAGTAGTATAGGCCTAATATAACAGTAAAAGATGTCCAGGTAGCCTAACGACTCAATTTACACAAAATAATAATAAGCTTTAGTAATTTAAGAAGGGGGTAAATCTGGTCACAAAAACTGAGGAGCCCCAAAAGAAAGGGCATTAAGGGATAATTACATTTAACGTTGAGTTTCTTGTTTGTTAGGATTAAGTGCCTTCGTACGAACATTTGTGTTAATAAGGAAAACGCGGAACGCTTCGAATCCGACAAAAAAGCTTTCAGAGTGAAACGTTCAAAAAGCATTTCTAATTTTACCTTATTTCTTATGCCTTAAAGGTATCTAAGTTCGTAAGGAATTTATGGTTCCTGTAGATAAGCACGCAACGTGTAAGTACATCTATCTATCTATCCATCTATCTAATACCTTTAAACGAGCAATTCATGTATATATATATAATCAGGATCTTGGAAACGGCTCCAACGATTTCGATGAAATTTGGTATGTGGGGGTTTTCGGGGATGAAAAATTGATCTAGCTTGGTTTTATCTCTGGGAAAACGCTTGGTACCGAGTTTCAGCCCGAGCGGAGCTCGGTCGCCCAGGTACTGTTTATCTAAATAGAGTGGGTAGAAATTCGAGTTTGCCCATCTCTATATAATTGTACCTACTGGGAGCATATTATGGATACTATATATTTTCTTTTAATAGCCGCGATAGCCTAGTGGTTTGTCCTATGGCCTATCAAGCAGAGGATCGTGGGTTCAAGCCCGAGCTCGTAGACTATATATCCCGTAAAAATAGTTTAATCGCCCTTCTTCCTCCCTCCCTCTAGTCAGATATTAGCCAACGGCGATTACGGCGCGCTAGTTTATAGATTAACTATTTAGCGTTGTTGTCCAGGGTGCATCGGCCAACTCCCCCCCCCCCCCCGTGCCCCCCTAGAGCGCCAACTATTATTAAGGGGGCGCCAACTTAATAATTGTTAGGGTTAGGTCGGGCGCAAACAGAACACCATAACGCTCGAGCATGAGTCGTGTCCAGCTGCACCCCGCCAGACTGTATTAGATTAGGCACATATTGGTTTATATCGTGACGTAGTGATGTCAGGACTATTTCCCGCGGGACCGGAAGCGGTCATCCGACGGCAAATTATTCAATTTGCTCCCCCGCCGAAGCCGACAACTTTCCGGCCGATCGGGTCGTCCGCTAGTTTAATCGGGTTTGCTACGTTAACTCCAATTTTCAGGGAAACTAGCGCGAATTCGTGCAGAGGAACTGGGGTGCTTATAAATAGATCATCACTTGTCATGCGTGGTTTTTTTTTTTTTTTTTTTAAATCTTATTTAGAATAGAATAGAATAGAATTTAATTTATTGCCACAACATAAAGTACAATATAGAAAACTTATTAGGTAGGTACATAATTAATTAATATTAAAAAAAAACTAAACTAAAACTAACACTGTCTCATTAGTTGTGGCAAAGGGGATGCACTCAGCATTATGCTGTGAGTCAGGTGCCCACAGGAGGCCCCGACTGGCACAGCGCTGATTTTCAGTACACCCCCTTAATACATCCCTGTTGTCAATCGATGGGTGCCGAATGTTGAAAGCAAGTTTAAAAATAAAAAAATTAAAAAACAAAACAAGATAAGGGAATAATACCTACTAATTAAAATAAATAAATATCACGGGACAATCTTACACAAATCGACCTAGTCCCAAACTAAGCAAAGCTTGTACTATGGGTACTAGACGACGATAAACATACTTATATAGATAAATAAATACTTAAATACATAGAAAACATCCATAACTCAGGAACAAATATTCGTGCTCATCACACAAATAAATGCCCTTACCGGGATTTGAACCCAGGACCTCTTGCTTCGTAGGCAGGGTCACTACCAACTAGGCTAAAGCGGTCGTAACCACGTAGTTATCAATATTTATTTGCTTCGTGAGATATTCTTTACTAAGTATGATTTTTGAAAAACTTTGCTTTTCATAATACACATACAACACAATCACACACAAACACGCCATCATTCACAATCACGCCTTCTTCCCAGCAAGGGGATAGACAGAGACTATTTGTTTCCACCTGCTACGATCCTGACATACATCTTTCGCTTCCACAAAACTCATTCATGCCTTTTCATACATGCTTGCCAGTTTCGGGTACTCTTGACCTGACCCTTCTTCAAGACATCCCCAATCATAATACCTGTCGCATAAAACACCCCCCTCAATCTTCGTGGGGTTTCGAACGGCATCTGACTTATGGCCGCCTCCTTATTGCAAGTCACCCGCGTTACCACGACAGGAAATAAAACAACATCAAATAACAAAAATAACTTATGGCTGTTTTCATTAAAAATACACATAAATACCGCAAAGGAAAAGACTCTAGGTATCTACTAATTAGATAGGTACATATTGCACACTTTTTTCATATGGGAATTATGCCCGTGCCGTTGTGGTACCAGGAGAATTGGCACTAAGAGGTAGCTTTTACCCCTTTTTTACCCACTTTAAAACCTTGTTTTTATTTCCGCTGCCTCAGTCGAAATACGATTAAGTACCTACTTAGGGGCCTGAGTACTCGCGTCCTTTGACGGCCTAATATGTTTAGGAGCGAGCAAGTGCTTATCGTGGTCATGGCAAAATCGATGGAAGAACTCAGCACGATGCTTGAAGACCTCAATCGAGTCTCTCGACGGGTAGGACTCAGGATGAACATGGACAAGACGAAAGTTGTCTAATGTTCATGTTGTCCCTGCCCCCATTGTGGTCGAGAACTCGGTTCTTGAAGTTGTTGACGCATATGTATACCTAGGACAAACCGTCCAACTAGGTAGGTCCAACTTCGAGAAGGAGGTCAATCGGCGAATCCAACTCGGATGGGCAGCGTTCGGGAAGCTCCGCAACATCTTTTCGTCCAAAATACCTCAGTGCCTCAAAACAAAAGTCTTTAATCAGTGGGTGTTGCCAGTGATGACATATGGATCCGAGACGTGGTGCTTCACTATGGGCCTGATGAATAGGCTCAGAGTCGCTCAGCGAGCTATGGAGAGGGCTATGCTTGGAGTTTCTCTACGGGATCGAATCAGAAACGAGGAGATCCGCAGAAGAACCGGGGTCACCGACATAGCCAAACGGATTAGCTCGTTGAAATGGCAATGGGCAGGCCATATAGCACGTAGAACAGATGGCCGTTGGGGGCCAAAAGTTCTGGAATGGAGACCACGGACAAGCAAGCGGAGCGTGGGACGTCCACCAACGAGATGGACGGACGATTTGGTGAAGGCCGCAGGTTCAGGGTGGATGCAAATCGCTTCCAATCGTAATGATTGGGCATCAATGAGAGAGGCCTATGTCCAGCAGTGGACGTCCTACGGCTGAAATGATGATGATGATGATGAAGTGCTTAAGAGCCCTTCTGCCTTTTACTCCGCTGTAAACGATGAGGAGTGATAAAAATTAGCCTTACTCTATCATAGAGACATACTTACTTAGGTAAGACATAGAGACATTCTAATCCTACATTCGTACATCTGTATAATTCAGTCTACGCAATTTTGGGTACTGACTGAAGCAAGTACAGGGACGGTGTTCGCAGATATCCGATTTCACGCGCTTTGCGGTAGGTACTTAATACTTATATTGCTTTGTAATTTTGCAGGAGCATTCGGACGGCTCTACCACGCCGCGCAATGAAGATAAATCCGGCGGACACTCACCCGCTGCCAGTGAAGGTATACCTGGACCGTTTTTACAATGAAATTAAGACTGCAACATTCCAGAGCTCGAACAAATCGTTGCAAAAGAAAATAACCACTGTCGTTGAACATCTCAACCGTGCAACGGAGAAAACGCTCGCCGCACCGTCGATCGCGCTGAGACGTGAGGCCAAAGCGTGAATAATTTCGTCTGAATTTTTGTTTCGTAAAGCACGAGCTTTTATGTGACTTGTTTTAATTTCTCAAAAGTTTACATGAGAGCACTACTTATCCTAATCATGTTATATTAATAATGGTCTCCTACATTTTAAAGGTTGAGAAATTGTTATTGAGAAAGAAAAAAAAATACATTTGGCAGGAAAAGTTACAATTAAAAAAACATCGAATACTTAGTATAAATTGGGGCCCACTCAGCATAATGTTGCGGCTTTCCGCAACGCTCGCACTGTGTTTTCAGTGCAGATGCATTCATTTTAAAAACATTTTAAAGTTCATTGCACGACATTCGATTAAAGGTTAAGTTATTGCAATACCGTTAAACTTCAAACGTATCCAAGTTGATTACAATAAAGACTAAGTAGATACACGGGACCCACAGATCTGAACCTAATTTAAGTTCCGCTTAAACGCTGACGGCTTCAATATCCTTCCTTCCTTCACCCCGTTAATTTGGCTTACGCGTCAGTCGGACCGCAGGCGTAGAGGGCGACGGCGAGCGGTGATGGTCGGCAACCGTGCTCCTGGACCGCCTGGCCCAGCGAGGGTTCGCTGCGGACACCAGGCTCGCGCTGCCTCCCACAGGTATTTGGAACAAAATCACTCTCTCATTCCAATCCGTATTGGCCCTCTATGACTTTCCGTAAGGAACACATTATAATCTTTTGCTTGGGAACGGATGCATACACCTATTCGAATTGATAGACTACTCGAATGCAGTAGGTATACCTATCCATCAATCACCGTAGGTCCCTACATTACATTAAATACAAAAACTTGACCTTATCCAACAATAGACCCCCCCCCCCCCCCCCAATTCCGCGATTGCTCAGGGTGCGGTTAAAACACGATCTGTACCATTACCATGAGTTTGCAGTGACCGTGCTCGATAGCGACTCTTTACGCAGTCGCTATCGAGTGCGGTCACTGTGAACACATGATAGTGGTACTGTACTTGAACCGTTTAACTTCAAACTGATAAATCCACTTTACCTTCTTAGGAGATCATAGACCTTTTCTTTTGATGCTAAAATTCTCAATCCAAGTTAATGTTGTCTCATTTGTCGACCTGTAGGCTTATTGTCTAACGTTTTTGACGCTTGCCTTCGCAATCGCTATATCTTTCTGTCAAACGGTATAAAACGTTGACAGAAAGAGATAGTGAAAGCGAAGGCAAGCGCCAGAAGCGTTAGACAATACGGCTTCTGGAATAAACTACAAAAATGCACGACCTGAGAATTCAGACCCTCATCTCATTGCCATAAGGGTATGAATTAACAGGTTTGGCATAAAGGTCAGAGTTACCCAACAATAATCTCCAAAAAAAAAAATTGACAGGTCGTGCATTATTGTCGTTCATATTGAAAATGAAACTACTGTGAGCCTCACTCATAATACCCTGTGAATCCAATACACTGTAACTCCCATAGACAGTGTACTAAAGATACAATACGTTTACTTTTAGTATACCACTGACAGATGGCTTACCTTCATTTCATTTTCAACTTTAATACCATACAAATAAAGTAGCTATTACAAAATCTGCAAACGTGGGTAACAGCATTCTAAAATTGGCTTTATTTGTAGGTCGTTAAAGTTGAATATGAAATGAAGGCAAACCATCTGTCAGTGGTAAACTTTATGTAATTTTACTGTACAGTGTATTGGATTCACAGGGTACCATAGTGAAATACGGATCACCCACAACGTCCTAAATCGAGTTAGCTCGACATGTTTCGTGCTAATCCGTAGTCTTTCCTCCTGGAGCACACGCCACGGCTATTCAATTTAATACCCGAGTTATCCGTATTTTTCAGTTCTTTTTGTTTTTTTTTATTTATGTTCGTCAGGCTGCGCGCGTTACCGCGAGTTGTGCTACCGCGCGGCGCAAGCGCACCTTCCGGACGAGGCGGCGCCGGCGCCGTGCGCGTGCGTCAACTGCGCGCGCCGCCGCAGCCCGCCCTGACACGCCGCACGCTCGCGTCCCGATACCGCGTGCATCGCGGTCGTCGGACCTATCACCTCCATCGCCACGTGGAAAGGATAAAAGTGTCTTAACACGTTCACTGCCCCCATACAAAATTATTTGACAAAGTCACACGTCTAAGTGTGCTTCCAATTTGAAGTTTTGAACCCATAGTGGAAGCGCGGACTCCAAGTTGATGGTACCCGGACAGGGAAGTTATTAACCCTTTGCATGCCAGAAAGAATCTGCATTCTAGTCTCATTTGCCCCAAATATGTAATAACCATTTTGTAGTTAAGAATAAAAATAGTGAAAGATATTAAGTACCTAATAGGATAAATTTGTACCTAAACATGCGTAAGGTCATCCGTTCCGTTCAGTTATCATCCGGACATTTTAGATTTAGATAAACTCGACACCCCGTGTAGCAGTATTTGGTATCTATACTTAGGTATTATTATTATCCTATTAGATTAAATACATTGTACGTTTCGTAAGGTTTTTAGTACATGCACGAAATAATAAACTATCATCACTACCACCTACCTTGTTGTAGCTGAATTTCATACCTTTGTTGTTATATGCCTACATAATTATTATCTTTTTATAAGCTAATATTATTAACTTAAATAATTAATATTAGCTAATATTATTAAATGTTATTAACTTGCAATGTATACGTAAGTACCTATGTATCTACGGGTCAAATCTTGGAAGTTGAATTTGACCCACTTCCAGTGGTCGGATTTACTTGAAATTTGGTATACTTCCTTATGTAGGTTGGATGACAATGCAAGTACAGTCAGCGAAAAAGCTTGCATTGAAAATGAAATTTTTAACGAAAACTTTTTTACAGATCCAATGATTAGATATTGAACATAGTGTAGATTTTCCTACAATAAGTGAGTTTTAGCAAGGATGATATAGACTGGATTAGCAATCGCCATAGTACGTGTATTGTTTTGCTTTCAAAGCTTCGGGCTATAATGTCAGCGCCATCTAGATTTAATAATCGAACAATTTTTCCAAGGTTGGTCTGTACTATGGCGATTGCTAATCCAGTCTATATCATCCTTGGTTTTAGTAATTAAATTTGACCCAATAAGTAGTCCTAGCATAATAAAACTAGCATGCTGTTCAAAAAATTGTATCCGCCAATTAGGTACTTACCTTTTTTATCACTCCAGACTCGAAATCCCAAGCACTCATTCATTAGGTACTTACCACAGATGGTTGCAGTACTTGCAGTTTGAACGAATAAGTATACTACCTGGTTTGTAACATATTTACTGATGTACCTAACAAAGAAGTAAACTTTGTTAGTTTTAAGGGGGTAATCTCTGGAACTACAAAACAGATTCTAAAAATCTATTACTGCTTAGAGCTGTTTCAGTGTCCGATCTGAATTCGTGAAAATACGGTCCACAATAGTCGTAGAACTATTTGTGCCTATGGTAGTTTACGCATTAAATCCGAGAGAGATCGGATGACTAAAATCGGATCTAGTGCATGAACTACCATACAAATAGTTCTGTTCTAGGTACTACCCTACTCCGGATCGTATTTTCACAGATTCAGATTGGACGTGTAGCAAGAAACTGCTCTTGGAAAGCTACACTGTCCTCGATTAACATAGGCTACTTTTCAGTGGCGGGGCGTGAATTTTTTTGCAAGTAAAGCCGGAGCAAAAAACATAAAACCCCATTTATCCTCTTATTGCTTTCTAAGAAGTGTTTGGTAACTTCGAAAGTTTAGTCTACCAGGGAGGAGTCGGGTTGCTAGTAGGTACCCTTCGCCACTCCTCATTTTTGTCCCGAATAAGTGAAAACTTTCCACGTGAAAGTCAGAAGTTGGGTGCATCAGCTAGTTCAGTATTTATTAGATAAGTTAGCTTTGGCGGGGCCAGTTTCGCACTATGACAAAGCTCACCCTGTGCGCACGGACAAGAGTAGTTTTCAATTTGCCTAAATAATGGACAACGTAGTAAATTCCAAATAATATTGTGATGTTATATTGTATTCGTAGTAGATAGGTGCTTTAGTTCAAATCAATTCTGCCGCTAGTGCAAACAGTAAGTAGCGATCTTTCCAAATCTGTAGGTAGACGATAACCATCGGAGAGCCCAATTCTAAAGGAGTTTGGGATAGTCAATTTCCTTTATCCCTTCTCAAACACGAATGCTGGTTGTGATTGGACCACCTCGATATTGATAGGTCATAGACACTGCGATACCTATCTAATTCGATTGCGATTGGAGGGACCGCTCTCAGACTGGCGTAATTAAAGCAACATACAAGAGTGCAGAGTAGGTAGGTAGGTATATATTTTCCTTTGTTCTACGCCTGCCTAAAACGCATTATGCCTGTGTCGCGTTTTGCCTAAACTTCATTCTTTGGTAGCATTTAGGCTATATGGTTAATTCGTCCATTTCGCTGTTGATCTATTGAGTATAATGTCTATTACGGGAATGTACCTACCCAATTCGCCATTATGCCTATTTCGCGTTTTGCCTAAACTTCATTTCTATGTAGGTAGGTAGGTACTGTACCTAATTCGTCATTTGACTCTGCTGTAGTCCTATTGCGTTTAAGTCTTATTACGACGTAGCCCAAACAGATTTAGTCATAATGCGTTTTAGTACAACAGAATCATAGTGATAATTAGGAACGACGCATTTATACTAAACGCGTTTTAGGTTTTAGGAACATAGGCATAATGCGTTTTAGACAGGCGTAGAACAAAGGTATATTTTGAGGAAGCACGCGAGTAATTTAGGTTCTAATGTTTACCTATGTAGGAGCTTTTAAGTTCAAGATGATACAGATAATATTAGCAGTTAAGTAGTTATACGAATAAATAAATGAAAAGATCCCGCACATTTTTTTAAATACTTAATTCTCACATTTTGTATAACATTCGGCACATCCGAAATCGCTTTTATAATTAAGGAAGTAGCGCGCAATTTGTGTGTCAATATGTAACTTATTGTTAGTTAGTATTTGAATCAATGTCAAATTCGATTTGTCTGTCCATTATCATAACTCAAATTATCCTAGAGTAAGCTTATTGTAAACAAACAATGCGGGAATTCTCTTTACATAATTTATTTAGACGATTATTAAATACATATAAATTTTCCGTAATTTAAACACTAACCTATTGCAAGAACATGTTTTTAATATAAAAGTCTAAGCCAAAGTAGATTAGGTACTTAGATATAAAGGAAATAGGTAAAGATAATGTGTAGATGGCTAAAGTAACTACGGTCCAGATAAATGAACTGTTAACTAAAATAAATCCTGTGTGCTAAATATTAAAACCTCTTAATTTTAGTGCCTAATATTAAAGTAGGTATATCTATAATGATTTTTTCTATATTTATAAAGTATCGGCAATCTCTATGACTATTCGCCTGGGTCCGAACTTTATTCGATTAATTATGAATATTTATGAACTTTAAGATAATGTACATTAAAATCTATTTTATATTACAGTGTTATAAATATAAACATTAATTTTAATTACATTTCTTACATGCTTACCGATGTTTTTAAATTTTAATCGTACATTATTTAAATATATTTAACAAGGCCTACCTAATCTTGTTGTATAAAACGTAATTTAAAATCATTCAAAAATAAAATGTTTACTATAAAAATATCGTTTCGTTATTCACCGTCCTATAATGTGGGTAAGGAATGTTACCCGTTCTGTGCGGCTTGCCGATAGAGCGCTCAAGGGAGGCAGTCCGGACAGACAGTCTTGTCAGTGACTTCAAATAAAACTTAAAGTTACTTGGTACTTTTATTGTTAATAAAAGAAATACACATGTCGAGGGAACCGAAGCTTCATCACAAGACACATTTACCACTACATACTGAGAAGCTGTGCTCCGATTCGGAAACGTGTCTCATAATCAACATAGAGTTATGGAATTGATGATATTTCATGTATCAGACGTCGGTCAAATATTATAATAAGTAAATGCAGCTCTGCAGTTCGACCAGTTTGTTTTTGACATGATTCTAAGAATGTATTTGACTTAGCCTAGAGCATATGAAAAACTTTTGTAAAAATTTCAGACAGACACAACAGTCACAAATAATTTATAAACCATGGGATATGGTTACATCTATAACCACCTACAAGCTATACCAATAGTGATAGAAAAAGTACACATACTCTCAACTTTTTTTGGATACGTCCTAAAAGGATGCTCCAAAAGCACAAAATGTGATGCTAGACAATAGGTAAGGACAATTATTTTGTTTATGATAAGGTACGACACTTACGGGCACTCCTACTTGAACTACCTTAATCACTGTCTTCAAAAATTAAGCGCTTTATTTAGTTACCTACTTAGAGGATAGATCTTGCGATGCTGAAAACTCAAATAACCAAATTCAGTTTCTGTAAATCCACTGGGATCGAGACATCCACTCTACACAAATATATCCAAAAGAAACTAATCTACGAACTTAAAATGTACAGGACACAAGCATATAAGAACGTATGTCAGTCGAAATTTAAATAATAATAATATTCTGGATCAGAATAAGTTACTTACATAAAGCTCATGTTTTAATATGTAGGACAACCGGTCAAAAATAAACATAGCTTAAATTTACATCATGGTAGCAGCCAGATATAGTCAATTAGAGGTATACTGTGAAGACTGATAAACTTCTTATACACTTTGTCCACTAAACAACATTTACAAACTCAATGATTGCTTTTATAGAAAAGAAGATACATTAGTATTTTACAAGATTGCAAATTGACAACTGCTTATCAAAAAGAAAATTTCAGTGCCCTTTTAGTCATGGCAATTAGTAGGTTTTCACTTTTGCTCTATCAATAAACCTAGGACATTTTATCTCTAATATATAAAACTCTCGTGTCAGTGTTTGTTATCGGGGTAATTCAATTTCTTAGTGCCACCCGTTGCTATTGTTACACAAATTTTGTTCCTTGAATAACCTAAGCATTTTT
This sequence comes from Archips xylosteana, assembly GCA_947563465.1. Lineage (NCBI taxonomy): Eukaryota > Metazoa > Arthropoda > Insecta > Lepidoptera > Tortricidae > Archips > Archips xylosteana. Next base: position 17,470,310 of record OX387360.1, read on the forward strand.
CTATGAAACAGTTTGAAATGTCTCTTGGACAACCAGGGACAGAGTAATCAGCACAAAAAAGTTGATTCACGCACCGAAGTCTGACCGAATGGCTGGACCGATTTTTATGTATTTTTTTGTCTATATTTGGTAGGTCTGAGAAGAGGTCGTAGGCTATTTTTTTATACCGCTATTCTTCGCAAACGGAGTCGCGGACAACAGCTAGTACCTAATATTATAAGATGTCCTAGGTTGGCATATGCACACCAAATCGATATTATTATAAGTAAATGTATTATTAGAATAATGAGGTAGGTAAGTTTATTCAATAACAGACTTCATACGAAATGCTTCATATCGTGTTATCTATTATTTTAAAAAATGCACATTAGGTACATCCAAAACGAATGTTGTGGAAAATACATTGCTGCAAATAAGTGATTATCTTAAAGCTCTTTTTCTATCCATTAAATTGTTATCAAATACAAAAGCAGTTGTCAAATTGTACGTTTGGCGTTCGTCGTGACCAAGATCGCATGGGCCTCGAGTGGTCACTCGTTAACGCCGATAGGGATGGTAAGACGATGCAGAGGCAGCCCCGCCCGAACTAGATCCGTGGTAACTGCGCTTCGAAGACCGTTGGTAGCCATCGCCTGAGCCCCCAGTATACTCGTAATCGTCACCTACACGAAATACAACGTTAACACTTGTCGGGGTTTCGATATTGACAGCAATCGAAACAGTTTAAAAACTTAACTGTAATAGCAATAAATAATAAAAAAAACTTACCCGCACCACGCACCTTTCAACCACGAGCATTTAATCTAGGTCCAATGTTCCATCGAGACATATTTATTACGAATACCAACTAGATACCAATTGACTTAGTTAATACCATAACCAGACTACATGGATCGAATCTACACTACAGTTCCCTAACTCTAGTAGGGAACTAGCAACTGATGTGGGAATATGGTAACCTGAGGCGGATGCCGATATGTCCGACACGTTACAAAACGACGGTTGGGGCGAGACTATGGCACCACAGTATATCATTGGCACCTGAGAAAATAGTTATAATAGATTACTCATACTTATCTGCTTTACAGAAAGTGTTGAAATTCAACTGTTTAATTTCTAATGTTTTTACGGTATTTTTAAAATTATTTGCTAATCAGTCGCAAACAGTAACGATAAAAATATTTGTAGCCTGAGCACGCTTAGATATTTTTTACTAGTGGCCCTACATTTGGGAAACATTTGTTTGTAAATATTTTATTACATTTTCAAGTACGAATAAGAATTTTAATGATATTTTCAATCCCATTAATGTTTTAGGTATTAAAAATAAAAACAAAACAAACCTACTCACGTGTCGCCATGATGATGATAGACGGCAAATTTATTTGTTTGTGTAGTGTGCAGCAACACCCATTATATTATGTACTTTATATAGTAGGTGCTTTTTTTGGATTTGTCAAAACAGCAAAACAGTACGCTTAGTATAAGTTTTACTTTGTGTGTTCTATTTTGGTGAAGTAAAACTTATACTAAGCGTACAGTACGCTTAGTATGAGTTTTCCTTCACTTCAATACTTCTCGATCGCGTTTACGTAAAAAATTCAATTACTAGGGAAACATGGACAGCGCCTCCGCGCGCGCGCGTCTTATGTTTCCATAGAATTGAAATTTTTACGTAAACGCGATTGAGAAGTATTGAAGTGAAGGAAAACTTATACTAAGCATACAGGGCGCCTCTATTTCGTTCCCACAGTCACTCAAAAAAAAGAATAGCGAAATCTACTGCCGTTGTAGGAATAGAATTTCTAAAAGATTTAGACAACTCGTACTGAATACCTAGATTCAATCAATTCTAGATTCAACGCTTAGGTTGCTTTTCCACCAAAGACGAGCTATACTGCGAGGATGTGAAAGCTACATTTGTGGCAGTATCCACTAATGCTATACTTCGTTTTTTTTAGCATTAGAAATAAGGTAAACAATCTTGACGAATCCTTTTATTGAAAAACGCTTTTAAAAAAAATAGTATTTATTACCTACTTATGAAAACAAAAGAATGTAAATGACCATATTATTATTTCTTTTCAAATTGTTACATACATGCTGACTTATTTTTCAAAAGCGTTTTTCAATAAATAGTCATGTCAAGATCGCTTACATTCTTTCTAATGCTTAAAAAAAAAACGAAGTATAGGCTATGTAGCCGATCGCGGAAGATCCAGAGCACATCTATTCTCATCTTTCCCTATAAGAAACATTAAGCTCAGTTGAACCAGTTTCCATCAGTGCTACGCCAATGAATATGATTGGTGGGTTGGGTATCAAACGCATTCTATAGCAAAGTAACATAGCACATCTATGGTGGAAAAGCATTAAGCCGCGAGCGATATTGTTATAAGCAAGGCTTACGAGATACAATTTCGCTCGCGTCTCGGCCAGAGTTAGCCCACATTTACAGTAGTAAGAAAAATTACGTAAGTAGCATTACATTTCGAGGCCGTGAATCGAACGAGTTGGAAGTAGTCGTCTGAGCGCGGCAATGTACTGCACCTTTACGCAATTTTTTTTTAATAGTGTAAGTGCAGGCTTAGCCTGTTATGGATCTTGTCTATGAGCGCTGAAGTTGTTATTCTCCAAATTATCCTCTGCTTCAAATTCAGCACTAGGTACGCTCTACCTACAATCGCAACTAAATTCGTTCACTCGTAGGCGTTATGCGAAGTCAGGTATCTCGACAAACTTCTAGTCACAATCGTTTTCACCATAAAAGGCCGGCGCAGACCAGATGCGTGTGAGTGTTACGTCACGTACCAGTTGTAATAAATTAAAGTATTAAAGATGGCGCATTAGACGCGTGCACAAGGCGTGCCATCTTTCTTACAGTTTCATTTATTACAACTAGTGCATGACACGCATCTGGTCTGCGCGGCCTTAAAAGATGAGGGTAGAAAGAGATGGCGAATGCGGTCGTGAGCGCCCACGCGTTAAACAATACGGCTTCAGACCAAGTTTATAGTCTGTCGAATTCGCAGAAGAGGTTCGTATAGAGAATAACACAGCCTCATAGCACGATTGTGTAGCTGGCTTCACGTGATTTGGTTTGCCTGTTTTTAATACCTAAAAAGAAGGAATATCTACTGATACCTACAAGATATGAAACTGCATATAACCTGCGGCGGCGTGCCGACGGCATCATTCATTTGCGGGACGCTCATGAACTTGGGACTGCCAGCGGAGCCCACACCATCACCCTCTGTCGTACAACAACTGGTTAGTAGGTTAGTGCTAACATCTACGATGCAATTAGAATCTGGTGAGAAGTTTCTAACGTGCCAAAAACAATAGGAAAGATTTTAGAGATCAATAATGATATCGATGAATTTTGAAACATACAATCAAATAGAGAATTACATGCAGTGTCCGTATTTAAAATGTGTGGTCTGTAATCTTTCCGAATTAGAACGAAAATGGAACCATATCCCACCACGAAACGGACAGCGCGAAGAATTCTCCAGATTGTAATTCCGGTACAGCTATACTTCGTTAAGTGTTATCAATTTCAAATTCGTCTTAGTTAAGAGACTCAGGATTTCAAAATAGCTTATTTACTCAGCAAGCATGACTTAATCACACATCAAATTAAACTAGATTAGACAGCTGTCTCGCACGGTGTGATAAAGCTATAACAAAACGACATAGAAGAGAGAATGAGCGGTGCCAGCTGTGTAAATTTGAAAACCAACGCATCGCCGCCATACCACGAAATGTAAATAGCCTAGGAAACCCATTAGTAAAAATGATTAACGTGCCAATGGAAAACTACAGTGGTGTAAACTAGTCTACTACGTTTCTTGAAGTGTTTTTTTCTGTTATAGTATAGAGCATGTTTAAAAGAATATAACCAGATTAAAAATGGCTTTCAATAAAATAAATAGAAATATTGTAGAATAACGAGCTGAATGCTTAATAGAGGAAAACAGTTTATTCAAAGTAAAGGAATTGTATAATCTGAATTGACAAAAGACATTCGCGTTCTTGGCACTCCGTTGTTAATTATTTTAGTAGTGTAAGACTATTTCTTTATGCCTAAATATAAAAACAAAAATTATGATGACCAGCAGCTGCCCTGTGGGTGTTACGCTAAGGGGTGGGGGAGGCAACATTAAAAATGCCAGTATTATTTTGAATTTTTGATTTCTTTTAATTATCTACGTTTTATAATGTCCTTAAAGTAGATATATATTTCATCATAAGATATCTCAAATATTTGCAGTGGTAGATAATATTAATATTTTAATTAATCAACCAGTAGTATTATTTAATTCATTAAGATAGAAGAAGCTTAATAATAGGAAACTACGACAAAACTGTTTTTTTTTTCATTACAATTACAAACTACTTAATTACCAGTTAAATCTAACACTAGTATATACCCAAAATACCTAATATGAATAATGCATAATTTCTACTTCAAACGATCAGTGTTATATTATGTGATAGCACTTGTAATCATTACATCGAATACTTATTCGCTTACAAGCTTTTCGTCTTAATATTTTAAGAGTTCCGGTTAAATTAATAATTAGAACCGTAATTAACTAATTATCATTAGGTAATGTAAAAAGAAACAACAAGGACGCTCGAGTAAGTCTATCATAATTTTCCTTTTTATATAACGAACACAAAGTAGCTTACAGGCGCCGGGCCTAGGTATCGCTATGCACGCGTAGGGCTAGCTATAGTTTACACATCAAAGATTATAACAAATCTAGATAATAGTCTTACAATCGTAACATGCTTAGTTGTGGCTCGGTCGCGGTCGCCGCTTCCAATATACACTTTAGGAAACGAATACAGTCTGTGCGCGCGGCACGCGCCGAGAGAGCCGCGTCAGCAACTTATATACTGCCGTAAGTAAACATTACTTTAAATATTGTACATCAGTCGATAACTTCACCTAATAATTTTGTATTCTAATCAATCGAGAATTATGTACTTTAATCCACTATTAAGAAATCATACTTTAAAAATAATCAACATCCATTTTTTTTAATTAAAACAGAAATAAATAACAACTTGCCCTAAGTTTTTTTTATAATAATTAATGTTACAATTAACTGTAAAGCCCGTGCATATTATTTTACGATAAAATGTGTCTCATAATTACATTTATATTTAAATTCTAGTATAAATATGAGGTTGTATATTAATAATACCTGCATTGTTTTAAAATAAGTTTCGAAAAGACTACAGTAAAACCGACTCGTAGGTCGACACATTAAATGCAAACGAACTAAATAGTAGAGTAGAAGGTGAACTCAAGTCGTCGCTAACCTAAAGTTAACACTAGGGTCTCTTGTATAATTAGTCAATTACGATCATAAATACAGTATAATGAACGGTCGCAGTCGCCGAACGAGTGCGAGATATCAAATACCAAAATACACTTTTACACAAACATGTTTCCTTTATATTATACTACAGAATAAACATACACATATAAAAACCGCGTACACTATTATATAAAGTAATACAAACAAGTCGAAAGGTTAACTACACAACAGTACTACAGTTAAGCCATGATTAAAATATTATTAGATAAACATTATTTTATAAGATACAGTGTAAGCGTCGCGGCGGGCGGGAGCCGGCGCGGGCCGCCGGACGACACTCTTGACAGACGAGCCTCTTAACGAGTCTTACCGTATTTGTATTTCGCTAACTATTTTTAATTAATAAATTCATCCAATATTTTATGCTCATCTCCTATATAATAATAATTAAAAACCCATATAAATAGTCTCAATTGATTTCCACAATAATTTGCACTAAGTTTAATGTTGAGTAAATCTAAAATTTCTAGTACATATTATTCCTTTATTTTAAATAAATTATATTCTTTATGTTAATTAGAAGATTGCCACGACGGTTCATTACAAACTAAGTTCTTAAATTGTTCCGAAGGTTTGTGAGTGTGGGCCCGAGCCCGTCTAACGCCTTAGTGCTAATCGTTATCACTGAAATCAACACAATATAAAACATCTCTATAATCACTTAACTTTTTGTAAGGCATCGTTTCCTAATATTAAACAGATGTGAACATTTTAATCGTATCATATCGGTGGTTGTACATTAACCTACGGAGTCGTGCGTCAAGAGTTGAGCGCGCGCGGACAAATGCGTATAAAAGCGACGTGAAGGTACGACCGGAACGCCGGAATGAGGGAACACAAATTAATCTAACTAACACAGGAACAAAGTAGAGCAAACGAAACGATACGAAGCGGACTATATACGTAACCTAGTGGGCAGTTTAGGCACCGACGTCGATTAGTTAACATTATTTCATTATGGTTATTAAGGTACGAGTGTCGATCGGCTACATACTGATCGAGTGTCAGTCAAGTATGTACTATATAGAGCTATAAGAATGTACCAATATGCGCGTTACCTATGAACATCACAATGTAAGGCTTCTCTATGTTTTACCGTTAATTTGGGTCTCCGCACCCCTCGCCGCAAACCGCATTACTTATAATTTGTTTATACATCTCACAATACTTCTCATAGATAAATTATAATTTACTTACGGAGCGATCTTACATAACCCTATTCTAAACGATCAAATTATGCGTTCAATGTTGACTTGTCGCGAGGGACCGCGCGGGGCCGAGAGCGCGGACGCGAGAAGATGGCGCCGAGTCCGCGGGCGCCGACCCGCGGTCGCGTCGCTCCACGTTATTACTTAGCTTACCACTAAAATTTTAATCAGTCGATCGGTCAAATGATTGAGCGATATAATACAGTAAAGGACTAACATTAAATTTAATCTAACAATGTTATTTTAAATTATAACTCACGTTTGTAAGGAGCTGTGCGACCGCGCGGCGGGGCCTCCTCTATAGTTTTAAAAATATTTGGCAATCACATAAATTAAAACTTTAAAACTATGTGACGAGAGACTTTATTAAAATTATGCTTTACACACAAGTAAGTATATATATGTACAGCGCGGGCGGCGAGGGGCGCGGGCCGAGCCTCTATCCTAGTGCTTGAGCTTCGATACTTAACAAATACGTCATATTTATCCTTTATTTTTTGCTCATTTTAACAATTTGGCAGGTAAATTTAATTCATTAAAGTATAAAATCAGTATTATCAACTTAAGTGCGTTAAAAAACTAAAATGCGTACTAGAAAACGAATTAAAATTACGAATATTTATACAGAATTGATCCCTTTACAAAAAATCGGGAAAATTAAATATTAAATCACGTTCAGTCATACTATGTTTTGTTAAATATTAACACATAATTATTTCATTACATCCCTACCTTTGCCTAAGTCTAGTGGGTGGTAAATAACCAAAATTCTAATATTAAACATACATACCGATATATATATATACCATATTTATACATAGTATTAGCTTAAGTTAAGTTGTTTTAGGTCATTTCCCTAAATTGGCCTTGTTTTTGAGCGTCTGTCAAACGTGCGTCCGCGGGGCGCGCCCGCCGCTGCGCCCGCTCCATACACCATACCGATACCGATACTGAGATCCTACCGAATCATCGTTATGACAAATATTAAAAGAAATCATTTTACAAACTACTAAAAAATAAACGACCGAAAAAGTGCGAAGGTTAACCTTCACGAAAATCCCGCATCCAAAAGAAAAATAAAAGCAAAGTGATAAAAAAATGTGTACACGTGACCGTACACGAGGGGTCGCGAAATCATCGGGGCGAAGCGAAACGAAGGATGCGCATGCGGGGCGTCTGTCCACTTGCGACGGCGAACGTCGTGACCTCTTATCGAATTAGGAGACAAGCTTAATTTTAAACACCTAATAGCCTGATTATTTTGTTTTAACTAAGTTAGATTTTAATATTAAAATTAACGTCCTTACTTACGCGTGTGGGTTTGTGTCAATGCAGTCGGGTGACTAACAATAATTAAATCGCCATAAATGGCTCTATAAGATCGAATGCATTGCATCTAACAATCAATCATTTTGATATCGATTACGTTGCATTGGTAAACTTACTCTTTTAAATTTATTGATAGTTCGCTCTTTACATTATTAGTCAAGTCGTGAGTTTTCCGAAAAAATTGACGTTCGAAACTATTACAAATGCGCGACTCGTAAATTGTATAAAAAAATTAACTATCGAATCTTTAAACCTCTAACTCATTAAATTACACCTATGTCGTGTTATTCAGGCATACTTGGTCATTGTGGTTACCGTTTTAGTGTTTTAAGAGCATGTATTGAAACGTGTTCGAGTAAATTCGACACGGCGTTGGTGTTTCGCGTGAGCTCGCTGAGAAGTCCGCAGCGGTAGAGTCTCGTGGTATAATGTCCGTCGTCAGTGTGTTAGTGTGTGGTCATGCGGCGTGGGAGTGTGGGGGTGTGGACGTGACTACGCGGCGGGCCACTCCTTGTTAAAGTCGTTGGCGTTGAAGTGTTTGGGCGCGTGGTGCGGGTGCGAGTGCACACCTGGGGGCTGTCCCTGCGGCGCGGCCGCGTGGTAGTCGGCGCCGCCGTAGCCGCGCGACGCGCCGCCGCCGTACGACGAGCCCTAGCGAGCCCACCACATGTTAGCCGTCATGGAGGATCGAAATGAGGCCATAGAGACTATCGTTCTCAAACTTTATTATGTAAAACATATCAACGAGGCCGCATTCTGTGATGCCCCATGATGATTATAATATAATCAAACATAATTTCGTAAGTTAATGTTACATGATAAAGGAATAGTCGAATTTCATCTCTGAACACTTAAAGTACAGCTCTTAAAATTATCATTATCGATTACAATTAACTGTTAATGAACCTGTAACAATATGAGAAAATTCAAAATTTTACTAATTTGTACTTTAAATGCCAATTTACAAGTGTTGAGATGAAACAAAGAGCTTGATCCATCTCGCACGGCTATATAAATGCATTACGATAACGAATGGAACTAGGGGTAACATTATACATAGTGCGATGCGATGCCTTTTTGATGAGCGCGCGATATGGTCGAAAGAACCGAACCGTCCACAGTGAGAAATCCCTTTAGTTTCGCGACTTTCCCTCATCCGAGACCCGCCCTTATCTCTAATTGTCTTTCTGGAGAAGCCACTCTTGTGGACCCTGATCGACCAACTGGAAAAGAAGAATTACACGACATAAAGTCCCAGTCGCCACTGTCCAGCCGAGCCTTAGCAGTTAGGGAGCGTGACATGACGCAAGCGTGATACCGCGGGAGGGGACGGGGAGGGCGCGGTGATGAGAGACCTTCAGCGAAACTTGATACAACACTAATCTTGTTGGTTTATCACTATGGATAGCGGTGCCACTGCACGACTGGTCGAGTCGACAGAATGCCTCGAGTCGGGCCGCCGGGCTCGCTACAGACCGCAGCGTAGCTCGGAAAATCAAAAAGACATCGCACGTTAACTCGCCACTGAAAACATGCACAGAAGTGGCGTCGTCGACTCCGCCGCGGAACTCGCACTCTGCACACGGCACACGGATGCAAGGAGGCAAACTATTGGCTCTACAACTCATGCTGCATTCTGCCTGCGCCGACTCTTTGTTCGCTGAATTTCACTCGCTCACCATCTCAACCTTTCACAGCGGACCATTCATTCAAAATAGCAAACTATGCTTGACGGAAGTACAACCAAACGGCAAGCTATTTAATGGGAACACTTACACACGCTTCTCACAAAATGTCATTCACATTCGACTTATGATGGATAGAGAAAGATGATGATAACTTTTCATTCATGCACTTCATACATACCAAAAATCACGCCAAAAAAATGAGGTAGATGCAGGATAAATCAATGAGTAAGCGAGGGAACGAATGGATACTATGGGAAAGGATGCAAGCCCCGAGGTATTCAGCAAATAATATTGTAACAAGTAAAGCTGTTTCCAACTTGGCTGTACTTTCGTAAAGATGCATTGTTACCATAGCCATCTTAAGTTACGTTGGAACTCTGTCTTGGATATCCAAAATGTTATTCAAGTATAACAAACCAGTAATTATTGCATTTATAAATATCAAGAAAAAATTCCAGAGTAACAAACTTATACATTAACCAAATAGCATTTAAACCAAAAATTATTTGTGAACAATAAATCTAAATTAGAACTAAATTTTACTGTTTCAAGATTTCATTTGATTTTTTTCAGTTATTGAATAAAAAATTACCATTCCCAATCGCATTTTAACTAATACCAGAGTAAGAGTTGAAATGTGATTTTGTGCAATCCAGGAGAACATTTAAAGGATACATTACAATTGAAGGCAAATCAGATTACATGTCTCTTCTGTAAAATCAAGTTAAAAAGAGAAATGTGTTAACAAACAGGCTAATAAATGCTATGTCCATTGTTTTTTTTAAGGACATCACAACACAACGTAGTCTATCGAAAACCAACACCGGGCGAGGCTATCACTCGTTTATAACGGCACTGACCTTGCGCAAGCTGTGATATCAGAATGTCACACGATCCAAGACGTGTCAAAAGTCGCTTGTGTTAGGTCAGGCTTAAGTTTCATGCTAGGTGGCAAAATTCTCACAAGTTATGCTACGTTTGAATTTGTCTCGTAATAAAGAATTCTATAACTTGATACGAGTTCATTTTATGAGACAAATTCAAGCGGTGGGAGCCGACGACGGCAACAAAGCCAGTATTATAAAAAAAAACACCTTATATTTATTTCAACTAGTTCCAAACCGACCATAAAATTAAAATATATATTTTTATAGTCCGTTTTAGCCATCAATATCTGGATAAGGAATATCAAATTGAATCGATATTTTTCATCACAGCATCGTATAGTGTATGAATGCAGTTAGGCTATATAAATATAATTTCTGTTCGCAAGAGTGCAATCATGAATATGTTAAATTAATTATAGAAGTTATACATTATTAATGATCGTTTTTTTTAATGTGGAGAGTCTTTACTAAAAGCTGTTTTTATTTAAAAATCAAGGTAAATAAACTTGAACTATGTGGTGAAAAAAATACCGAATGACGTAATTATGATGAAATACTTCATTACTATAACGTAGAGCTTCGGTGTTTTGTAAGCTTATCAGGGTCACATAAACATCCGTGATTTCCTTTAGAACTTCTAAATAAGTTAAAGATAATTAATTGCGTATTATTGTACCTAATTGACAAACGTAAATTAATTTCATTGTACTCGAACGCATACTCTATCCGCTTATGAAGAAAGGCACAGTATATTTCTGTTTAGAAAGGTAACTGATAGTACATACTTATAGCTGTAATTTGAAGACTCTTTTAATCGCCAGTTTCAGTTGCTTTAAAAATTAACCCTTCGTATGCCTTGTACCGGATCCGTACCCAATTTAAGGCTTTCTTTTTGTATTTTTTTTTTAAATCTGTATCATTGGATTTATATGAAACTGTTGAGGCTAGAATGCACGACATATTTTTTTTTTAAATTCCGGCATACGAAAAGTTAATATAACTGCTGAAATTGATTTCTGGCTAAACGTATCTTTCAAGTTGGGTTTGCATAGTAAGTACAAGCAAATAGTAATAGTAAATTTGAACAGAAAATCGCTAACGCGCTAAAGGACGTAAACCGCTATCAGTCCCTTTATGTATTAAAATTTTATGAATTTGGAAGGCAGTTTGTATTTTAATTATGATGTTACTGGGCCAGAATCTATTTCACACAATAATCATTGAATATTTGAATATGAATCATACATTTGTTAATATTAATCAAATCACCATTTACGTATATTTGATTATGCCATTGGATCCTGTTGGGTCTGTGACACGGATAATTTTACAAAACATGTTCGCTCAGCTCCGGGTAAAGACCGCGTGATGCTAGTTTAATATTAATTATTCAATCAATCAATCATTTCAGCCGTAGGACGTCCACTACTGGACGCAGGCCGCCCTCATTGATACTTTAACACGGTTGGAAGCGGTTTGCATCCTCGAACCTGCGGCCTTTATCAAATCATCCGTCCGTCACGGTGGAAGTCCCACGCTGCGCTTATATTTATTATCAGGCGTGTATATGTGTGTGCATGTGTTGCAGGTGTGTGGGTACCTGGTCCTGTTGGTAGGCTGGCGGGTACTGCTGGTAGGAGGAGTAGTCCGCTGACGAGGACTTGGAGAGCGCGGCCGAGGAGAGCGCGCCGGTGAGCGCGGGCGCGCCGCCGCCGCCCGCGCCGCCCGCGCCGCGCCCGTACATCTCGCCGCCCTCCGACAGCGGCACGTACGAACCTACGCCACCATCACAGTCAGTACAAACAGAGACTACAATCGATTCACCTCAGTAATAACACTAGCTGCCCGAGGAAAAAAATTTACATGTAATCTATGTTACCACTCTTCGTTAATGACGTGATTTTCAGACCGAAGCGGTCGCCTCGCGAGGCAGTTCTCTAAAGCTCCAAACGCACAGACAGCGGAGGCGTGGCGGTGACGGTTGTAATATTCTAACTTGTATTAACGAGTTTGCGATACGGTACCCGCACAACCGTTCACACAAGTTAGAATAATACAACGGTCACCGCCACGCCACCGCACCGCCACGCCTCCGCTGTCTACGCGTTTAGAGCTTAAGAGCCATATCGCACCGGCGATTTGCGAACGTATTAGAAGCAGAGCGAACGCGCAACGGGTTCGCCGCGAACTTGCGACGTATTAAATACAGTACAACGCACGTAAAAAGATCCTGGCAACATACCTGCGCAGTGAGCGAAATACGGACCAAATTGGCGGTGAGCGGTGGGGGACGTAGGAGCGTGCGCGCGGCCGTCACGCCATTGGCTTGTTAGTTGACAGATACGCAAACGTATCCCCTCCACTAGCCACCCAGAGCTCTTTTTACGTGCGTTAACTTGTACTTATGTTTTACGTTGGGCGTTCGCGGCGAATCCGTTGCGCCCCCGCGGCGAACACTCCGCGTTTTAGCTCCGCTTCTAATACGTTCGCAAATCGCCAGTGTGATTAATTAATTAATTTAATTATTTATTTAAAAAAAAAAAAAAAAACAATAATAGGCTTACAGTAAAAAACCAAAACGCCTATTACGTTACTTAACAAAAACTTCACATAGATGGACATGGAACACAAATTAATAAAGAATACAATACCTACCTGAAATAAAATAACCAAAAAAATAAAAAAAAAACAAAAAATGAACATAGAAAATATGATATGGCTCTAAGCGTAAACCCGAGTCAAGCACTATTCTATTGCGAGTAACACGACTGCAGTCTCTTTTAAAAAGGACGCACCAACGAGAATACAGACAGCGCACTTGCTAGCCATAAGCAATATTAACAGAATATTTTAGGCATATAATATATAACAAATGATGTCACAGGATGAATATTCAAGCGTTTTGAACGCTCGGTTATTCATCATTACCATCCCACGATTATTACCATAACAGAAACACAAGTCGATACTTTAAGTTTTCGTAAAAAAATAACTGTGAGCATCATCATCTCTTTTAAAAATACTTGCTGAAACGGTAATGACAAAAAGAAAACGCCGTAACAACGCTGAATATTCACCCCACAACACAGTTTTCAAGATCACATTAAGCACAGGTTGACGTGACCGACAATCGCTTGCGGGCGCAACGACTGAAGATCAACAAAAAAGCAGCCAGAGAGTACTACATACTTAATTTTAACGCCACAGACAGCTAATGTTTTACTTCAGTAGCCCCAAACTACGCAATTGGCCTTGCGGATCACTACAACTGGTTCCGGTATTAGCATTTGTGTATCAGCTAAATATAAATATAAACTTAAATTAAACAACAAAACAGTCAAATCCAGCGCGAACACTACATAGAATTGATGTTGCGTGCTGGACTTGACGGTCATTGGCTTAAATAAATAATGAATAAGTAAGTAATGCCACGAGTACTGTACGGGGCAATTATGTGATATCCTAACGTAAAACTAATGCGCATTCTTGTCTGGACCATACAACGTCCACAATGCTCAAGTTCATCAGACATATGCGACAATTGCGCGTTCGAAGCATATATATGTTAATAACGTTTGCGTTTCTTTATCTCATCAACTTGAGCCCTAAAACGTACGTATAAGTTATTCCTACACACATAAAAATGATCTAAAGCGCACCTAAATGGCTGTTGACATCTGAGTGTCGACGCTCTTCAACGTGGAATCGTGTGGATAAGCGAGTATAATACGTTTGCATCAGCCGTGAACTACCGACCAGTGGAGGTCCCTACGGCCCGGGCCTTGTCTCGTATAAATCTCTTTATCTCCGGTCCGTTCGCAAGACCATCCGAGAGGGATGTACTCATCGTAACATAGCCGCTTCCCGGACCACCCTCTGTCGGTTGACGAGTCATTCGTGACGAAAACGCGTCCCTCTTGGCCTGACAGCCTAACGGACCGTAGGAGAGGTTCGATGACGGACATCGATCTAATAATCCCTTGATTTTCCGCTACTGAATACGCGACGCGTTATGCCGTAGTTTCGTAAAAGCTGATGACGTGCGAGTGTCCTGCATGGGCGTTTTCCGACTGTCGAATCTAGGGATTATTAGAGGGTGGGTATACGCGAGCCTACTGAGCCTAACTGCCGGACCGCACTCACCGGATCCTGTCGAGTTAGAGTTTTGCGGCATGTTCCAGTTGTTGTTCCAAGTAGCGCCAGCCGACGCGCCCGCCGGCGCCGAGCTGTAGTTGGCTGTACAAACACCTTCCGTTAGTCCGACCAGATCTTTAGCCGCGCACGGCTACACGTGGCCCCCGACTTAGGTTGGCGCGCGGCGATTCGCTTAGCGGTTATACCGTACGGACATGTCGCAAATCTTGTAGACTTTTAAGTTCAATGGAACAGAAAGTATATGCTGATTTGCGTCGCTGTCCCACAAACATCTGAACGTGCCGGCGGCGAGTGTGACCGAGGGCACTGCCTGGATGTGGATTGGGATTAATGACAATGTTAATGATCCACTAACTACGGGTTATGCGCAGTGAACAGTGTGACATTTATTGTTTCTCATTATCTGTACATTAACGTTCAAGAATACAGCGCGACTATTTTAAGCTTCATTTGAGATAATTTTTCAGAGTAAACAATTTAAAGTAAGTCTTCATGTACAGTTGCGACGCAATTAAGACCATTGCCTAGCGGGCGCGCGGTGTAGCTATGGAACGCTGGTACAACCTCAAACACCCCTTCGTTAATATGAGAGCCCGTTATCTTAACGCGGTTAACTTTCCCTAGCTGAGACCTAAGTTCCACGACTCATTCCTTCGACGTCTACGTTGTACGTTGATGCGCGGATCCCTTTTGCACTATAGTTTGCATCTTAAATGCCTATTATCAAAATCAAGCAGAAAACAGCCCAATTTTCTATAACTAAACGAGATTCATTACTAACCTATGAACCTGACAACGCAAAAAGTAGAAAATAATGACTAAGATTAATTAAACGCACGCGATGGTACAAATATGTAACATAGAAAACGCTCGATATTTTTTCTCCGAAAAAAAAAAACTAAATGAGAAATTTTTCAGAAATGTGCTCATCCGACGTATTTGAGTGAAACATAATATTAAGTAATTGTTGACGATTAGACGCATCGCGATTGGCTGGGTTAGTGATGTTTGTGCTCCTTTGAGGCACAGATTTTGATAACAATGTCTACATCTCGATATAAAAATGTAAGCAAACTTTGACCGTGGGAAAAAAAATCGTGATATTATATCAAGGTGCAGACATTGACTCTCTGTTATTAATACTCTATAAATTTATTTCCTAAAATACGAATGGAACGGCCAAAGTAACTAAAATAATTTTTGCTCATGAAAGTCGACAAGCCGATAAATTATTATTGTTTAATGTGCTGGTGTTATTGGTGAATTAATTCAGACGTTTAAATAACGATTGCCCGTGACTCCGAATACGAAGAATACGTTTATCGTTATCACTCGTGAACGATTCAATTTTCCGCGATAAAAAGTATCAATCTAGGTTAAAAACTGTGTACCAAATTTCAACTGAATCCGTCAAACCGTTTTAGCGCAAAAGAGTAACAAACATCAACACATCCACGCATCCATACAAACTTTCACGTTTATAATATTAGTGGGATAACACACGAAACTCGATCCTTGCCGCATTAGCTCTGCCAATTCGACCTGCCCGGCCCTTCCGCGGCAGTCGGCTGTCAAACGCCGTTTGACATGGAAACGTGCCAAGTTACATTGTAACTGCCCCATTATTCACTTACGCGTTTGATTAACCTAAAACCCAAAATAAAGAAGTTTTCTTTTATCAAAAGTTAATGTCCATGTTATTTTAGTTACTTCGGCCGAATAATAAAATAAACTCTGAGAGCCATATCACACTGGCGATTTGTTAACGTATTAACGTAACGTTGGGCGTTCGCGGCTAATCCGTTGCCTCTGCAGCGAAAACGCCGCGTGTTCGCGCCGCTTCTGATACGTTCGCGAATCGCTAGTGTGATATTGCATGGCTCTAATAAATTGTTGCGGACCATCCACATAATTTCAGCTTGACATGACCACACGGCGGACACGACGTACAAAATACGCGTTCTTGAATCTACATAAGCACGACGACGTCTTTACACGCGTACGCCTACATACATCGCGCGCGCATTCTTCTGGATTCCGGCGGGGTCCGGCAATCTGCGCCTTGAGGGGTGGGGTAACTCGAATCGGTGCGGGGCGGAGCGTGTCCATTCTGTACGTTAGTACTATTATATATTCTGTGACATGACGCTCTCTGCATTAACCCTGATACCTACCTGATACCTTAGATAATGCCTGCTAGCGAAAATTATACACGCTACTAGCTTAACCCTAGACTCACTGAGAAACAATGTTTAACATTATTAGCATTTTTCTGCCAACAAACTGCTATGCAGTTTGGCAGATGTATTTTAGCATAAGTATTTCTGTACTTCTTTTGTTTGTTTTTGTGTAAATAAATTAAAAAAAAAAAAAATAGATTTTAGTATCTACCTACATGTTCAGAATAGTTTTGTCAATGTGGTCTTAGACACATTATTTCATTTACTCATACCTCACCCTTAGTGACTAGAACATGCAGATTTGGTTTGTAAAACAGTGTCTTATCTTTTCTCGGCGAGTCCGTATCTTAACGTTACAGGACGCGGGACCACAAGTAAGCAGTCACAGGGGAGTTTGCGGTCGCGGAGTAGAAAGGTATTTAGACACGAGTAGTGTAGTTGACGAATCGATGGTAGAGTGAAAAGCTTCTACTACACCAAAATCAACACACAAATCGATCGACGTCGAACAGTAGCATCGATCGGCTGTTTTCGTGCAGCGTGTTGTCTGTGGCGTGTGGCTTGTGGTACTAGGGATGCAAACGATATAACGATTTTTACAATGCATATGCTCGGAAAGTGCCTCTTGACGCGAGTCAACATATCTATAGAAAGTTAGTCATCCCAGTACACTTTCGCAAGTGTGAAAAAAAATTGTATGGATTTTACTTTCCACACGCGTGCGGAAAAGTAACTTTTTAAATTGCAAATTCTCAAAAAGTTGTGTCCAAACTAGTGTTTAAAAAATAAGACTACAGAGTTGTGTCTTCAGCTTTGCACAAATAAGAAAATGTTTGATGCAACCAAATGAATATTTACTGATAAAATAATAAAACAGATTGTTTTAATATTAAAACACAAATTAAAATTTCGTCAAAAGTTTTTGAAATAAAAAATTTAGTACTAAAATAATTCCTTGATTCCATTTCGGACCGTACGACATCACGCGCGCGCAATCGAAATTCAACCAATGAGCTTTCAGTGCGCGCGCATGGCGTAACACGAACCAATCATGGTTACCCGTTCGCGCCTGTCAACCAATGAGCTGTCAGTGCGCGCGCATGGCGTAACACGAACCAATCATGAATCATGGTTACCCGTTCGCACCTGTCATGAAAACCCGCCACAGTAATGTTCATGAATTCAGTCCGGAGAATTAATTTAAGTTTAGTAAATTAAAATGGAGAGTTCAAGTGATGAATTTACATAGGACTTATCGCCGCCTGACGTCCTAAACCAAGCAAAAAATTAAATGTGACAGCCTCCTGCTGACTAAACCGATGCTGATATATGTAAACATCTACGAGACTTTCCCTCAATGAAAGGTAAATAAGAACGCAACATCTTTTTCCGAAAATGTTTATGAGCGCGCGCAGACAGAGAGCGGTCTGGAGCTCCGAGTTCAGAGTTCTGCGTTCATTCGAATGTCTGAGTCTCTTACAATAACGCACAAAACAGGCGACTGGAACTCTCGAGCGGTCAAAACACAGAACTCTGAACGCGGAACTCTGAACTCCAGAACGCTCTCTGTCTACGCGCGCTCTTAGCCCCAATTTTTTTCCTCGCTTAATGCATTGTAAAATGTTGTATGATATACGTGTCGAAAGTAGGAAATTCCCAACTCATGTCGGCTAAACCACACTCGCTTTGCTCGTGTGTTTAGATCTCCGCCATTCGTTGGGAATAGCCTACTTTCCGCACTTGTATCATAAATAACTATTTTCAAACAGCGATATATCGTTCATAAACCCAATAAACCAATGTAACATCGTTCTTCGTGAGCGATGTTTTATAGCGTACTGGGTACCAGGTTATAAAAATATTGTATTTTTAAATTCTCTTTCTAAAGAATGAAACGTGAAAATATCAAATATGTTTGATCAATACTTGTTTTCTGTCAAAATAATGATTAGTCTGTAAAAATAAATGTGTAATAAATGAAGATGGTGTTTTATTTTTTGTATACTAATGTCCTATACAGGGTAATTTTTTTATCAGTGCACAAATTTTAATATGTGATTCAGTATCGTCTAAATAACAAATTTCAATATTTTTCATTATAATATTTATAACATAATTTTTTTGTTTGTCATAGTACCAACTCGACCAATTATTGGATGAATTACTATGAACAACCCAAATTTCAAAATGTAAAAAAAAAATCACACATCAAAATTTGTGCACTGATAAAAAAATTACCCTGTATTTAAGCGGTGATATAAAAACATCGATACATCGTTCATAATCTAACATCGATGTTTCAATTTTGAAAATATCGACGTTTCTTAAGCTCAGTTTAGATCTGCAAGAAAAATCGTGCAAGTTGCATTACATCACGGCGATTGATTGACTACTGCAAACTCGTCGCTTTACGACCCCGCAATGTAAGGTATAGTATGTTCTAGTTATAATGACGAAAAGTACTTAAAACCAACATCTATTATTTAATTGTTATCTTTAAGTGGGGTTGTAAAACAATTGAAGACATAAGTGGATGAAGGGGGTTGGGTCCCATTGGCCTTACTTGCTTTTAGCCTTGGCAAGCAAAACGGCTCAGTAGTATACTGACCAAGTATGCAAAATGACTTGGTTATATAATGCCATGGTTACAAAATTGTCTTAGTTTCAGGAAGACTTACTTAGCAAAACGTCTAGGTTGCTAAATGCACAAGTAGGCAGAATGACTCAATTGTGTAAGGTCTTGATTGTATTAAATAGATTTTCAAGACCAGACCAGACCATTTACCTACTAAAACATTATGACATTAAGTTGTTTTACAACCAAGTCATTCCGTCTACTATGGCTTATACTTAGATTATTTATGCACTAGATGGAGCGTCAGGAGCAAACATCGCGATACAAAACGTCCACCATCCATTTGACAGCTTCATATTACGATCGCGTTACGTCATTCCGGTTGTGCTTAATGATACCAGTTAATTTCACATTCCCCAAAATGTGGGGAAAAAATATTAGAGGCCGATAGACGCGAGTAAAAGTGACTGTAAATGGTAATTAAATAAAGTATGAATAAATAAAACTAAAAACTGATTATATACATTTTTTTCTGTGGCAAAATCGAAATTTGAGCGGCCGCGGGGAAATCTAAACACGCTGTAGTGTGTCAAGCTAAGTTCAAGGAAATGAAACTGGCAAAGCAGCGCTGTGTGAATATTACACGAACCAATTGGAGCCACTTTTGACCCCTTCATAACAACAAAACAAATAGATAGTAGATTGATAAATAAGGGTTGTAAGTAGAGATGGGCTGAGTACTCGTTTACTACTCGGTACTCGGTGTACTCGGCAGTTTTTTTGATACTCGTACTCGGCCGAATAACTCGGTTCAAATGCCGAGTATGCTCGGTCTAAATAAAATTATTATTAATCATGCGTATTAAAATAAAACGGGCTTGTAAAACAACCAGATTCGCAATCTTTTGCGTATACTCATTGTGTCAACAGTCACTGTACACAATCATCTATTTCCAATGTTTTTAAAATATTTAAGCAATTAATGTGCGGACCAAATGCGTATTACTCGTTAAACAAAAACTGACTAATTTGCGGGGAGAAGGCGATGATCCCCGCGACGTTCGCTCGCGGTGGCTGGTAGCGCCGCGCGAACCTGTCTAAACCCGTTTTCGCGCCTCAAAACAGAACCGAGTAACTCGGCCGAGTACTCGGTTTGAGAAACTTTGAACCGAGTATACTCGGTAATCGGTTACTCGGTAAAAGTTGTGCTCGGCGCATCTCTAGTTGTAAGTTGTA
Source organism: Archips xylosteana (assembly GCA_947563465.1). Lineage (NCBI taxonomy): Eukaryota > Metazoa > Arthropoda > Insecta > Lepidoptera > Tortricidae > Archips > Archips xylosteana. The sequence goes on from OX387360.1 coordinate 17,490,961, forward strand.
ATTGATCATTTACACTCGAGTTGAACACTACTTTTTATCATAAATGCGAGGAAATAAAGAAAAACCGTTATGTTAAAAATATATACGCCATTTGTAAGAGAGCGCTGAGCTCGCTGAGCTGAGCTCGGTGCGCAGGCGGCGAGGCGCTGCAGCTGCACGTGCAGCAGCGCACGGGCGGCGCGCGCGCGGCGTGGCGCAGCACGCGGCCACGGGGTTCGTGAATACAAAGAAGCACCATTCGATTTTCAAATTTACTTACATCCCTGAGGATGTAAATCTAATTTATATCCCGGATTTCAAGCTGAATGCAACCTACTTTCAGAGCTTGAGTGGTGAAAAAGAATTTATTTCCAAAAATAATAATGAAACACGGTTACATTACATTTATTTATTACACATTTAGTCATTTCTATAACGTTTCTCGCGCTGTCACAATGCAGACTGAAGGGAAAATGACAAATGAGTGTTGCCAATGTGTGCGGCAAAACTGCGGGGAAAGCGAAGCTGATTGGCGAATGTGTGGGGAGAGCTTCAATTCTGGGAAAATGAGGGGATTTTAAGTATGAACACAAATACGCGACATTTGACATCAAATTTCTGCTAGTCTTGATTAATTTCCTACAATTCACTATTCGCAACAGCTCGAAACTAAGTCACTCGGCCCACATAATTTTTCATTCCCCACCCGTGGGGAATTTCGACAATGCGTTTGGGGATTTTAGCATATTACTATTGGCAACCCTGTCATTCGGAATGACGCAATTGACATATAAGCCAACTTTGGCTTATATTTTTATGGGACGTTTTCATGCCGCCTATGCTCCATCTAGTGCATAAATAATCTAAGGGCTTATAGCAATGAGGGTGTTTTACAGACCAAGGCATTTTGCTACCCGGACAAAATACAATTAAGGTGCTCTGCTCGCCAAGGCTAAATGCAAGTAAGGCCAACGGGACCCAACCCGATGAAGGGGTTATGTACATTTTTGCTAAGTCATAATTTGTGACTTAGCACCTTCATTTATGGCATAAAACCGAAAATCGAAAAAACGTACATAACCCCTTCATCCACTCACGTCTTCAATTATGCAGGTGTATCAGTCGGTAGGCCATACTTCGGTCAGTTTTATTACGTCTCTTTGTTATCTTTTCCTTTCATATTCAGCAACAAAAGAAGTTGTAAAATCCCATCTTAAGTGCATTTTCGTCATTTTAACTGGAACATACTATAACTTGCAGGAATTTTGTTGCAAGTGTGTTGTCGGCTTTACGGGTGATGCTGCATCCCTACCGTAGCTGCCGTAGCCCTGGGCGGGCGGCTGCGTGTGCTGCGTGTAGTTGTTGGAGGCGGGCCAGGCGGGCGCGTGCGGCGGCGCCTGCGGCGCGGGCGGCGCGCCCCAGCCCTGGTACGAGGCGGGCCCGGCGCCCGCGCCCGCCGCGCCGTACCCCGCGTACGACGTCTGCCCCGGGGACGTGCCCCAGCCCTGGTACCTGGAATGGCCACGGGGAAACCTTTACATCTGGCTCGGCAGCCCCTTCATGTTCTAAAGTGAGAGCCGCGGTGATTTAAGAGGATACGATGCGCACCATTTCTCCATACAAACGTAGCCCCCTGTTTCCTCCCTGGATAATGGCTTTAGAGCCAATTTTTTTTACTGTGTAATCTGTATCTAGCACGGCTATGCCCCTATGTTTCGTTTTTTCCATATTTCAATTAACATAAGAAATATGGGCTTTCAAAAACTGAAAAAATTGCCCAATTTCAACGTCATTTTCAGACACTCATCAGAAAAGAATCCCTTATATACACAAAAAAAAAGGAAAACATAGGGGCATAGCTAAATCTATCCTCTAATTATTTAAAAAAAAAAAATTATTGGTCCAGTTTTCGAGAAGAAAACGGGACTACGAAATGCTGTTTTGATCAATTTTACACGCCTATTAACGGTCTGAGCTGCAGCTGTCCCGCTCTCGCTGTACTGACACGGAGGGGTTCGGGCGAGACAGCGACATTTCATTAAAATACCTATTTCTCAAAAGTCTCTCAGCCATCGTATCCTCTTAAGGAGACAACACAACTGGAAAAAAACATGGGACGATTGACACCAATTGACCTAGTCCCGAACTAAGTAAAGCTAGAAAACGGATAAACATAATTATATAGATAAATACGTACTTAAAAACATATTAAAACTTCCAAGAATCAAGCAAAAACATATTTTTCATGACCCTACTGAAAACATTACTTTGTTCAAAAATAGGTAGGTGTAATAATAATTTAAATATTCATGATAATTAAAACGAAACAATAGACGCTGATTTAAGTATTCATAAATGTTTCTTGTAGCAAATCTTGTAGACTTTAGAGTACAAAGGTACACAAAGTATATGCTAATCTGCGTTAGTGTCCCACAAACATCTGAACGTACCAGCAGCAAGATAAGCCTGAGGCACTGCCTGGATGTGGACTAGGGACCCTTTATTAGACCTAGATCTACATATAATATTAAACAACGAACGTGGTAATTTCGTTTAGAAATACTCCGTCACTCGATCTAGACCAAATTATAAGGCAAACCTGAGGTTTTGTGTAACTCCCATTTTTTTTTTTATTTAAGCCACATTTCGATTAAAAAGTGATAGGTGACGTATTTGAAAGACAAATATTATATTGGGCCATCATTTCAGCCAAAAGACGTCCACTGCTATAATGAGAAGCAATATTATTATTATTAAGCTATAATGAGAAGTAAGTCTGAAAGGCTTGTAATCAAATTGCATTAGGACTGCTCGAGTACTGTATGTAATCAAAATCACTGTAAGGAGTAGTAAATATTTAACTTAAACTAATATTGTAAAGATAAAATGTTTGAGTGTTTGTTTGTAATGGATAAACTCAAAACAACTGATTCGATAAATATAGAACCTATAGAAAGCTATAATATTTATGACTGAGTAACATAGGATATATTTTATTCTGGAAACGTGTTTCTACGGCACGCAAAACGAAGCTTCAAGCAACAGCTGGTCTAAACCTATAATAAAAGAAGAATTTGTCATATTGATTGACTGATATACAACACACACCCTAAACTATGCTTTAGACCTTTAGGTATTTAAAAGAATGTAAACAAACCATTAAAGAGGTTATTTCTAAGACAATGTTTGGTTCCTGTTCAATATTTATTATTTTAAAATAGTTGAGCAACCTACTTCAGTCCGTTAAGTTCTAATAACATATAGTTACGCTTAATTTTACTGAATATGTACACATTTACGAATACAAAAATATTTTTATCATGTTAAATGAATATTTAATTTTTTTTTGTAAATTGACACTAAAAAATACCCAATCTTGCAGAGGTTTGAAACGCAAGGTTTGATCTAATCAGAATGTAATGCGACTAAAATAGAAAGTGTCGTATTTAATGCAGCAACACCTTACGTGATTTTTAACTTGTCGGTTTGACATTTGCCATTGCTTGTTGTCATCTGATGCGAGTGCAATATTTGTGGTGTTTTCGAGATTTCATTTATTGTTATTCTTTGTTAAGTTTGTTGTTTTCTGTTAATTTTTTGTTGAACTTGTTTGTTTTGTTGTTTTGTTACGGAGTTGTGTATTTTACGAAGACATGGGTGATGGCGAGCCGGGAACTAGCCGGGCTAGTTCCTTGCTTACATTTCCTTCTCCGAAGAAGAAGCGGACTAAGGCAGGACAACTTACATCATCGGAAAAGAATGTGCTTGTAAACATATTTAAATATGTTGAAGAAACGTGGCCAAAAGATAGATATCCATCCAAAACCGACATAACCCAAAAAACGGCAAAAAAGGGATCATTATAAGAAGTCTAATAGCGTATTTAGTGCTACCTACATTTTTAATTTTTATTCTCGTCATAAAGGTTCACAACCTCTGAATCTGTCATTTTTGACAGCTCCCGTTTGTTTACATTCTTTTAAATACCTAAAAGTCTAAAGTATAGTGATACCCAAATGATCTATATATCGGCCCCCAGGCGTCGACGAAAACATAGAGCCTGCAAGGGGGTTTACATATGCGAAAAAAACACATTTAAATCAACTTACTTACTACTACTACTACTTCGCAAATAAATTATATTAAAAAAATATGGCTAGGGGTGTACAAGATGAAATAGTTTCAGGGGCCGCTGCCCAAACCCACTCGCGCAAGACTTGACATTTGGCAAACTTACTCTTGAGGATGGACATTATAGAGATACGTTAAGTTAACCCTTTATAAGGCCCCATTTATTGGAGCATACTACCAGAGAATGCCAAGCAATACCAGCTTTTGAATGCGTAGCTGACAAAGGATATTTTTGAAGCTAGTCTTATTTTCAATAATTTGAATGGGAATTGTGACTTAAAGTGTAATCAAATAAGGTTGAAATTCCAACTCAATGCACGTGGTCGCTAAATCGCCTCTGCCTTATAAAGGGTTAAGTAAAGTGAGAAGGGACTTTCCAAAATTGCCAATGGATAGAGAAATAACAAATTATTTATTCTTCCACGGGACCATGACCGTGGAAGAATAAACCACCACGGGCCACGGGGCCGTGGTACAAAGCTAGAGAGTGTATTGTACTCACCCCTGCATGATGTTAGGGCCAGCCATGGGCATGTTGATGGGCGGGCCGCCCATCTGGCCGTTGTGCCCCTGGATCATGTTGATGGGCGCGGCCGCGGGCGGGCCCCATTGGCCGGCCTGCGGCGCATCGCCGGGCGCGCCGCCCATGCCGCCGCCCATGCCGCCGCCCGACCCCAGCTTGCCGGAGCCGTCGCGGGGCTCGGCGCGCTTGATCTCCACCTTACATAAACCATCACGTCAACCATTGACACAGAATATATAATAGTACTAACGTACAGAATGGACACGCTCCACTCCGCACTAATTCGAGTTACCCCACCCCTCAATGGCTTGACCGATCTTTATGAAACTTTTTTCTCCATACTCGGTAGGTCTGAGAACAGGTCGTAGGCTATTTTTTATACCGCAGATACTTCGCGGACGGAGTCGCGGGCAACAGCTAGTTCTTTATACAATTTAGGTTTTATCAAGCAATTGTGAAGGAAGAAGAATCTACCAGCTGTTCGGAACCCTGTTGAGAAGAATCCGGCAAGAAACTCAACAAGGTATATTTTTTCTAACAGATGTTACAGTGTTATTAAATTAGGGGCCATCCATAAATTACGTCACACCAATTTCGATTTGGACCCCTCCCCCCCCCTTGTCACACTAAAGGCCGGCGCCCACTGACGGCATGGCACGGCGTGGCATTTTATTACTATCAAGTTATTTTGAATTTTATTTCAATGAGTTTAGAATTCATGTTTCTTTATTTCGATACCACGATGCCGCGACGTGCCGAGGGATGATGCAACGCATAACCAATAAAGTAACATGAATTCTAAACTCATTGAAATTTGATTCAAAATAACTTGATAGTAATAAAATGCCACGCCGTGCCATGCCGTCAGTGGGCGCCGGCCCTTATTAGTATGAAAATCGCCATTATTTTGTTCTAGTGTCACAGATCGCTTGACCCCCCCCCCCCCCCCCCCCCTAAATGTTTGACGTACTTTATGGATGGCCCCTTACATAAAACTAGTATTTTACACAACTACCTTACTACAGCTAATCCTGCCGCAAAGCAGCACTTTTTCTTGCAAATCTAAACTGGGATTTAGACTCTGGAGTAAGCTTACTGGCATCCTACACACAGACCCACGCTACTGATCGCAGAGCAACAAGGTCGCGCTAACCTAACTTGTCATAACCAAAAAGTAGTGAACAGTTTGCTACTAAACAAGCTGACATTGTATTTAACTTTCAGTCTCTGTTTTTTTAGCTAAAAATATATCAGATTTAATAAACAGTTCCAGTTCAAATGTTTCCCTCTAAAACATTATACAATAGAAGGAAAGAAGACTAAAGGAGAACAGTGCGCCGATAACGTTACCGCATTATGTTGCCAGGGATAATAATTCCTGATAAACAATATCCTATTATTAAATCGGATCAATTTATTAGAGCCGAGTAAACATAATTGTAATAAGTATACATATAGATGCAAACACGAAATTGAACAGTTAGGTAAATTAATCTGGCACAATCAACTTCACTAAAAATGATTATCACAGTTGAATTCATTTAGCATATTTAAATTTTAATTGGCCAACATGTTTACAATACGTGACAATCAAGCTATAAAAAGCAAGTAATACTTAAGAAATGAGTATAATTTGCAAAGCAAGCGAAAATATGATCACAAAAATAAATTTATTTTGATAATTGCCAAATGAACTAAAACAATTACTTTGCTCACCCGCGACCTTACAATAGTTACGTTTATGCAAGAAATGTGTGTTCATGCGGCATGCATTTCTTGCATATTAACTATTAACTATTGTAAGACTTCGCGTCTTTGGCCCCTCTGGCGACTCATTCAAAAAAAAAAAAGGTCGCTGGGTGAGCAAAGTAATTGTTTTAGTTCATTAATATGGACCTCCGCAAAGTAACGCCTGATTCAATAAATTAATTGCCAAATGATAAAACATGACTAAGAATTACAGATACAAGATTGTTTTCTCTCAACACATCATATTTTGGAGAGAAACGACCTATTTGGGGAAAGCTTCTGTTAATTCGACTTGGAAATGTTTATCACGTAGTAGTAATAGAATAGACAAAAAAACCGGCCAAGAGCGTGTCGGACACGCCCAAGATAGGGTTCCGTAGCAGGTACAAAAAAATCATTGCATACTTTATTAATGTGGTTGTTTTGGTCCCAACGTCGGCGGTACAGCGCCATCTATCGGCGAATTGGGTAACTAATCTAAACTGCAATCTACTAGAACTAGTATGTATGTTGATTGTTTTTCAGATGTAATATATTTTTTTTATTTGAAAGAAGATACTGTTAGCGTAATCTTATAGGTACTTAAAGAAAAAAAATGCTTGCAATGGCGGTTAAATTACAATCTTAGTTTAGAAATATTTTTTTACAAAAACTTCAAAACTGCTCAACTGATTAAGTTGAAAATAATTTTCCTAGAAAGTTTTTATTAAGTTTAACTTGTGTGATTTTTTTCATATTTTTAGACGTGCGGTTCAAAAGTTAGAGGGGGGGGACACATTATTTTGAACGTTCGGAGTGAATATCTCCGAAAATATCCACTTTATCAAAAAATAGTTTCAGAAAACCCCTATTTATTTTCAAATACCTATCCAATGATACCCCACACTATATGGTTAGTCGAGAAAAAAAATCACCCCCACTTAAACGTCTATGGGAGGCACCCCTAAAAAAAAAATTTTTTTAGTTTTTTTTATTTAATCACTTTGTCGGCGTGACTGATGTATATATTCTTGCCAAATTACAGCTTTCTAGTACTAACAGTCACTGACTGAGCTTAGCCGCGGACGGACAGACAGACAGACGAACAGACATGGCGAAACTATAAGGGTTCCTAGTTGACTACGGAACCCTAAAAAGGGCAATCCAAAACTACTAGGAATCGTTAAAATTCAATATTTTACAGCAAGAACAGAACTATTAAGACATAACACATGAGTAATTAAAAGATGTTTTATGTTAGAAAACAAATTGCAAGATTACTGCAATCTTCGCATGATATTATTATCGCTTAATATTTTTACAATGGAAAATTACAAGACTTTTATGGTCGGAACACGTACTTTATTTTGTCGAAATACTACTGTATTTATAAGAAGAAAATAAAATAACTTTCTACCAACATTAAATGATGGTAATACTCATTTAAAACTTCAAGCATTGCAAAAGCAAGACCAGTGCTAATAGCAAAAGTTTTGAGAGATCCGAGAGTTACTAACGAGGTTTTAAAAATGGTAAAAACGGTTGAAATTTATTGACATACCACCTCTCTTTAGTTATTCAACTGTTCGATAACAGGGCACTCTGCACCACTAATTAATAATATAAATAAGAAATAATTAATTAAAACACCACCTGTTTTCCGTTGAGGTTGATGAAGTGCTCCTGAGTCACCCTCTCAACAGAAATCTCTTCCTCGAACGACAAAAACCCGAAGCCTAAACGGGAAAAAAAAAATCTTTAAAACTTCACTCTGATTAATTCTATTTATATAAAATACAAAAAATGTTTCGACCTGTCTGTTATAGAATTTGAAAACAACCAACCGATGTGCCCCACACCGGTTTAATTTGAAAGGCAATAATGTGATGATGGTTTTAGACCTATAAAACAAAGTATTGGACACAGTTGGTCCATTCAGGAGTCAGCCAGGAGGAGGAACTCGCGAGCAAAAGTTAGTATTGTAATAGTACTATAGTATAAATCTTCCCAGGTGAATTTTTCGCTTCGAGCCACATTAAATTTGAACCTTAATACTATGACGATACAGTTTGTTTTGAAAGATAAGGGCTCGAAGCGAAAAATTCACCTGGGAAGATTTATACTATACACATACATACATTCTTATAATGAAACTGTGGCAAATCTTATAGGCTTTTATGTTCAATGGAACAAAAAGTATATGCTAATTTGCTTCTTGCTGTCCCACAAACATCTGAACGTACCAATGGCGAGTGTAGCCGAAGGCACTGCCTGGATGTGGATTTTATACATATGTATAAAAATGGATTAAATTCGGCGTCCAAAATTAAACATGTATAAAGTTCATTGACTGGACAAACAATCAATAAATCTTTTCTTTTGTTTCAGTTGAAATCGGCCATCGCTATCTTAATTATTTTATAATCGAGTCTTAGATATTCTTTCTCTTTCGTCGATAAGTTCTGTCAGAAGCTGCCTAAGAACCAGCCAAGTGCAGTGTGGTTTTGTACTAACATGCGGCCAATATGTCATATTATTAAGTTTTAATCGACTAATACTCTCATTCATTAGAGATAAACTACGATAACATGGCCCGCCCCTCCACTTTACTATTTCATTGTGTTTAGTCACATATTTACGAAAGAGTTTTTATGTAGTAGTATCTTCTTTTGTTTGACGGCTGTCTCAACACGCACACATGCGTTGAAAGTTTTGGTGTGCTTTATAAATACTTTCACAAATACATTGAAGACTTCTTGAATTATGGAGGGGCGGGCCATGTTATCGTTGATTATCTCTACCTAGTAACTGTGTACAGTTTTCCTTTTAAATTTACAACAGTGATTTTTCATGTATCCATGCCTCCCCCCCACACCATGTAGTAAACGAAAATAAATCTCACTTATGTGTAGGGGAATCATAAACACATATCTTTCAAACATTTATTCTACAAATATCTCTATAACAATCTACATAAATAAAACACAAACAATGTTTCTACAGTCTGTTATACTTTGAAACCATCCAACCGATGTGGCCAAACCGGTTTCGTTTGAAAGGCAATAATAATGCTAATATGGTTTTCGAACACTAAAATAATGTATTAGGCACATTCGGTCCATTCATGAGTCGATTGCGCGGGAAAGCTACTATGTATACTCATGCCAAATTACCAAAGTTCCCAATCTGCACTGCACTGGGCCCGCGTGGGAACTACGGCCCAAGCCCTCTTATTCTGAGAGGAGGCCTGTGCCCTGCAGTGGGACGTATATAGGCTGGGTTGATGATGATGCCAAATTACAGCTTTATAGTAATAAGAGACGGACGGACATGGCGAAACTAAATAAATACCAGCCAGATTCCTTGAATAAAACTATGTACTTAACATACGATTAAACAAAACAAGTTAAAGTTAATTACGTAGATTTACTAATTACTTACAAAATGGATTAGCTAATGGGTTCTTCAGTAGCAAGAGTTGGAAATGCTCGCTGAAAACTGGTTCCCGATTACATATCAGTGTCATATGTTACTAGTTGGTCTGGCCAGAATATGTCCCCAAAATTTCCTAACCGTGCAAATGTGAATTTCACGTGTTATTTGAGAATCGAGCCCTTTTTTGGTGTGAGCCAACGTCCTCCAGTGGTAAGTAGAGCATAATAAGCTGCAGAACATGATTTAATGTTTTGTTGCGTTGGATAGTTTTATGAACACGCATGTATAGTTTGTTTAGTTTAAAATGACGCACCCCACCACCGCACTCACGCACAGGATTCGAAACTCAATTCAAGCTACAATAGACTTTATATATATTTTGGTAACAAGGAAATCAGGGTAAAAGTGGGACACGATTGAGCTGAAGCGATAGTACCCTCGCGAAAGTCCAGCGTACTACATTTGTGACACACATCTAGGCAAATGTCAACTTGTCTTAATTGATATTAAGTTTCAAATTCATCACAGCCAAAAGACGTCCACTGCTGGACAACGGCCCTCCCGAAGAATTCCACAACGATCGGTGCTGCGCTGCCCGCAACCAAGTGGTTCCTAAACCTTTACCAGATCGTTGGTCCTTCTTGTTAGAGACCTTCCTAAGCCACGTTTTCGAGTCCGCGGTCACCACTCAACAATCAAAATTAGACATGAGTCTTTCGAGAGTACGCGGGAGTTCACTGACCTCTAGACTTCTTCTTCTCCTGGTCATACATGATGACAACCTCCATGACCTTGCCGTAGCGTCCGAAGTACACGCGCAGATCTGTCTCGGTGATGTTGGAAGGCAGACCGCCCAAGAACACCTTCGGATAGCCGCCACCGCGCTTCGGCTTCTGAAGAGTGCGAGGGTTGCACGGTTTCGGGTCGATGGTTCTGTCGGAATATTGATACGTTTTAGGACTTGAAAACATCTAAGGGTCTACCATCAGCGCTGCCAGTTTTTTTTTCGGGCAAAACGGGGTTTTATACTTTTTTAGTACAAAAAGCGGGATACTTTCGACAAAAACTGGCAACGCTGGTTAAATCCCACTAATATTATAAATGCAAACTTTTGTGTGCGTGCATATTTCACTTTCTATCCCCTTTCACTCTAAAATGGCTAGACAGATTTGGATGTAATTTATTATGTTACATAGCTGAATGTCGTAAGTAACACAGGCTACTTTTTCATTTTAATATTGTCATGGGATTGGGATGTTTCCATGTAAAATTACGAAATAGCCAAATTAACAAACCCTAAGTCTAGAGACATTAAATTTCGCGCCGGTGTTCTTCTAAACACAACCTCAGAAGTCGCTGAACATTTTAGTACTTGTTCGATACTGAAATGTGGACGCCAAGCCTAATACTGTACTTAGGCTTGGCGTCCACATTTCAGTATCGAACAAATTTAGCATTATTTTCATGGTAAGCAGGGATCGGAAATTTTGCGACAATCTTGAACGGTCATAGTGGCTACTCATTTATCGACATCCCATATTAATTTTATTTATTGATAAACGATATAAAACGGTACTACACACAATACAAAAAGAGATCAAAATTAGTGTTAAACAACAGGTAGTCTTTTCGCTAAAGAGCGATCTCTTCGAGATTTGGATAGATGAAATTAAAATGAAATGTAAACCTCATTTGAATCATCAAAAATTCTATTAGAAAAATAAACGACGGTTAACATTGGAGCCAAACATAAAATTTGATACTGTCAACGATAAGCTACTATGTAGGTATAATATAAGTTTCAGACACCTGACACACATTCCGTAATTCATAATTTAACATGATTCGAAGGAAAAATTTCAGCTTGCTGACGTATTAACAAGTGAAAAAAATCCGGCTTTGTTATTCAATTCCTATGACCTCAGACAACAGCTTGACGACAATAATTACGTACCTACCTATCTTAATTGCGTTGTACCGAAACGCAGAGAGCTACTTCATATTTAACGTTCCCACGACTTCAAAGAGCTTGCGTGGCAACTGTTAGGTTAATACTCTCTAGGCTGGGAGTTTAATAATCTTGCAGTTATTCAAATTCCTTACGCGTCATGATAAAACACCATAGGCAGTTTAGAATGTTTCCGCATCAGTCGTCGGGGCATAACTAAGCGTTTAATAAATTTTACGCCTCGCTATTATCACCGGAAAGATAAGGGAAAAAACTAAAGAACCGATAAAAATCACACCACTGAGACGATTCTTGCCTCGACTCAATTCACAACGAAACGCGACGCCGCATGTTTCATTGAGAAAATTAATGCCTTCGTGTAATTTACCATAAGGGTACGAATTATCAGATCGTACATAAACCGAACCTAAAAATACGTCAACGAGTACTCATCGTGTTGCAAAACCCGTAAAATAATCTAGCGCTCGGTTCGGTACGATGTACGAGCGATTGTCTAAATTATTTATTTTACTTCCGTAACTATTCTACACATTACAGTTTTTCTAATTATATAAAATCTATACCTAACCTACACGATAATGTTTAATCGGTGATCAGGAACCAGTTTTTTCTAGATCAGTATTCGATGGCGATCAATCACGTTTAACGCCTCTTAGGGCCGGCGCCCACTGACGGCATGGCACGGCGTGGCATTTTATTACTATCAAGTTATTTTGAATCTTATTTCAATGAGTTTAGAATTCATGTTTCTTTATTTCGATACCACGATGCCGCGACGTGCCAAGGGATGACGCAACGCATAACCAATAAAGTAACATGAATTCTAAACTCATTGAAATAAGATTCAAAATAACTTGATAGTAATAAAATGCCACGCCGTGCCATGCCGTCAGTGGACGCCGGCCCTTATGCTTAAGATACGGATCTGTGCTCAATTTAAGGCATTGTTTTTGTATTTTTTTCTTAATCTGTATCACTGGATTTATATGAAACAGTTGAGACTAGAATGCACGATTTTTTTCACTTCCCGCATAAGAGGGGTTAAGTCGCAATTACGTGAAACAAAAGGTCTATTTGTTTTATATAGTATTATTTGGAATTAAAATCAAATCATTGCCACCCTACACATGGTTTAGTCTATGTACGACCCTAAAACGTCTTTAAAAATTCAGTTACTAAACAAATTTTGACGTGAGAAATTTGAAGAAACTACTTAAACGTCACTATTCTCTCAATGAAACAGGCAGGCGCCGCGTCGCATCTCTGTGGGAATTGACCATGACTGAAATACACGCTACACTAATTCTCTTATGGCTCGGCCACGACTTCGCGCGACCGGCGGCAGCGGCGAGCGATTTCTCCGTTCATTGCGCGGCCGAGACGCTCACCGCACAGTGATTATCTGGCGGCACACGCAATGAACTGATAAAACTCTCGCCGCTGCCGCCGGTCGCGCGATGTCGTGGCCGGGGCGTTAGGGCCTGTTTGACTCTCTGACAAGTTCCCTTTATTATATGACAGATATCTGTTATTTTCTTTGAATAAACAGACTGTACCAAAAATGTATCAGGAACGGGTCTCTAGTCTCTATCGTTTGCCCGAATTTCATATGCCATAATATATCCATTTTCCATAATTTTTATTTGTCATAAAGTAATGTATTTCTGAAACGTACTTTCTCCACAATTAATAGAAAACAGCGCGCTTCTGAATATTTTATAGGAAACGGCGTGTCAAGTGAAATTCGTCGGCTTATTGCAAGAAATCACTAACTGACAAGAACCAAAATCTTGGTAAAACAGATAATAATTTTTGAGTGTATTGAATTACCGGTAATTCAATGTCCTCAAACGTAATCTGTTTTCTCAAGATTTTGGTTCGTTAGTTAGAGATGTAATCCAGTACAATCAAAAGATATTAAGTATCTGTTTTACCAAGATCTCGGCTCTGTCAGTTAGTGATTTCTTGCAATAAGCCGACGAATTATGACAAATGAAATTATGGAAAACAAAAGGATCCGGTCACGGCTTAAATGTATCTTTCCCAAATTGTGTACATTTTAGGAAAACGGACATTTCAGGGCGAACTTAAGAGACAGTATGAAATGGACATTCGTTACAAACCAATCCATTCCATAATATTATCACACTAATATTATAAAGGCGAAAGTTTGCGAGTGTGTGTTTGTTACTTCTTCACGCTAAAACGGTTTGAAGGATTCTGATGAAATTTGGCACACAGATAGTTTATAACCTGGATTAACATATAGGGTACTTTTATTCCGGAAAATTGCGTAATTCCCGCGGGATAGTGATAAACGAATTCTTTGCAGACGGAGTCGCGGGCAACATCTAGTTCTCCATAAAACCAACCATTCAGAAATATCTTAAAACGCCGCTGTACAATGTATTATTGAGATTGAGAATGAATATGTATTTTTCAACTCATCGCGATTGGTAACCTATCAGGGAGTTTTAACAGGATGATGGCGTTTGAGACAGCTATCGAATCTTAGATGCCTTAGTCATTGAGTAACAACAATCCTCAATACAAGGCAACCACAAGGCAACAGACCAGACTGAACGTTGTTAATTCGAGAAAAAAATGTGTAAGTCACGATATGACTTTCACCTTTCACCACTGCTTCGCGAACTTATGAAGGTCATGAAACCTCGGAGATATTTCAATCAAAATGAGGCCATTTTGTCCATTACGGTTAAAACATCCCTCGATGTCTGTTCAATCATATCCTCTTAAAGTACCGCTAGTGATAGTAAACCATAAAAAGAATTTAATGGGCGCATTCAACCATTAATGGCTGAAGAGACTGTAAAGCGCTCTGACATGAACAAAAAGTACGTAAATTGTCATAAAAAATGGTTTTTAAAGTCACTTTTAACAATGGTAACTTAGACATAATAGTTATTTAAATCTTTGTCTGTGCGCATTAGCACAAGTGTTTCAAAGATTTCCCGTCCTACTCACAAGTTTAATGTTTTCTCAGCGAGATAACTGTACTGCGATCCGCGAATAAGAAGTTACATTAATATCAATACGGCATGTTTAATTTTGTAAGTCAAGGGTGTTCATGTTTATTTTAGAGCTACTTCTTTTTTAAATTGGGTCACATTTAAATCGGGTTGACACTGAAATTTATTTTAGGAGAAAGAGTAAAATAAAAATATTATGTACTAGCTGTTGCCCGCGACTCCGTCTGCAAAGAAAATTCATCGGTATCCCGCAGGGAACTATGCATTTTTCCGGGATAAAAAGTATCCATGTTAATCCAGGTTATAAACTATCTGTGCGCTAAACCTCATCAGTCTCCGTCAAACCGTCTTAGCGTGAAAGAGTAACAAACGTCCACACATCCAAATATACAACTTTCACATTTATAATAATAGTAGGATAGGATTGATTTAGCCGGTAAAATTACCGGTGTGGGAATAGGCCCAAATAGAAAGATCTTCTTCCAGGCAGTTGGTATGTCTGGGGACCGAAGTTGCATTTATGCATCAGAGTTGAGAAACTTCGATATTATGATATAGAATGTAACGATTTCTTTAATTGATGACTAGATGGCGCTAGAAGTCTCTACACCGGCAGACGAGGTAGGTGTTCTATCTTTATCCCTTTAGATGGGTACCCAAGGTGCAAGTGTTCATGTGTGGTGATGATCACTTACCATAACATGAACCACTTGTTTGTTTGTCACCTCTTGTCATAAGAAATTTTTTTATTTCGCTTCGGAACAAAATGCCCATAACGCAAAATGTAACCAATAGCCAAATCTAAAATACGCGAAATTTACACAACCACTGAACTAGGAAACCTATGGAAATGAAACGTCAACAAAAAATGCGTGCCACTGTGACGTCATCTGGCCGCAAAACATGGCGGTTTTAGTGCTGCCCAGAAGATTTTAATGTTATTAGGTTTTATCGATAAACGTTCTTGGCTCATTTAATTTTAAATATTATTATTACTTTTGATTCGATACCAAGTATTTTTAGCATCGAATCAATCTTGCGATACATACTCGGTATCGAAACAAAAGTACTTGGTATTAAGAGGGTTTATACCTGCTGAGCTGGCAACGTTGCATTTTTGTTAGTTTTTCTCGATTATTCCATAAAAATTGAATGAAAATTATAAATGTTTTGAATACAAATTGTTCTAATATATAAGTTAATGTGTCTACTGCAATAATAATTCGTGATAGACTTTTATTTTCTTTAAAAACGAACAAATTATTACCTAACGGTTTTTAAAGAAAATAAAAGTCTTATCACGAATTATTATTGCAGTAGACACATTAACTTATATATTAGAACAATTTGTATTCAAAACATTTATAATTTTCATTCAATTTTTATGGAATAATCGAGAAAAACTAACAAAAATGCAACGTTGCCAGCTCAGCAGGTATAAACCCTCTTAAATCGAATCAGCATCACCATTTAAAAAAATTAAAATTTCCGAACAATGTCTCAAAAAAGGAACAGATTGTCTCCGAAATACCTCGAACAGTTACTGTTTTTGGGCAATCTTGATGTTAAAGAGTTTTTTGTTTAAAGTAGGTACTTAACGTGACGCAAAACGTTTATGATAAAAGATTTTTTTTTCCTTCTCAAGTTTGTTTTAATTATTGTCCTTCAACGTTCATTGTTTTTACGTTAATTTCCTCAAAATAAAAAAGTGCTAAAGGTATCGATATGAGTAAGTATCGATACTTTATGAGTATTTGTTTAAGTAGTATCGAAAAAAGATTTGAGTACTATCGAAATGAGTAGGTATCGATACTTTGATGGTATCGGAACATCCCTACAAGTACCGGCTGAACTGACTGACAATGACGTTTGGTGCGCTAAACATGGCGGATTTTCGGCCTCATAAGCAATTGTACGTATAGAACCATATGTCGCGTCCCTATTATAAAGGTCTATGTACACAACACATACAATGATATTTTAAGTGTAGATACGTTATATGCTCACATGATGCCCAAAAAAAACGCTCCGCACGCGGCGGCAGGCACACACACACACACACACACATACACGTTTCATTTTACTTACATTTTATTACATTGACAGACGGTTTAAGAGAGATGGCTTCATTAAGACGATATGAAGAAAAAATACACAGATAGTTTATCACTTGCGCGCAAGTGTAAGCAAACGTCACAATCCAACTGATTCCAATTAGTCACAATAATTTTATTAGAACCATTTCGCGGCACACGTTTTGGTGCGTTGGTGGCGTATCTACCTCTTTTTTGTATATAATATAATATCATTGAACACATATTGTAAAACATGCGGAACGTACAAAAATTACATATCGGAAAATGAATAAATAAATTAATACTTTTCAGTTTTGTGCACTTTGCGAATGCACTTTTTGTACGTTCCGCGTGTTTCACACAATGATATTATATACATAAAAGAGGTAGATACGCCACCAACGCACCAAAAGTGTGCCGCGAAATGGTCCTAATTGTGACCATTGGAATCAGTCGGATTGTGACGTTTGCTTACACTTTGCGCGCAAGTGATAGACTATCTTTGTCTTTTTCTTCATATCGTCTTAATGAAGCCATCTCTCTTATTACCGTCTGTCAATGTAATAAAATGTAAGTAAAATGAAACGTGTATGTGTGTGTGCCTGCCGCCGCGTGCGGAGCATTTTTTTTGGGCATAATGTGAGCATATAACGTATCTACATTTAAAATATCATTGGTTTCACAATACGCGTTGTGTACATTTTTGCGTATTGTAGATTTTGCTATTGGTTTCATTTTGCGTTTTATGCATTATGCTCTGCATTATTTGGCTACTTTTTTAATATTTTCAATCAACCTATCACGAACTTTTTTGTTAAAAATAAAATAGAATAATAAGGGACTGTTTCACTACCCATTGATTAATTTTAACTTTAACTGACGGATAAATGTGATGCCGTCTCCGTCTATTCGAACAAAACAAACAGAGACGGCATCACATTTATCCGTCAAATAAATGTCATCAATGGATGCTGAAATAGGAGGTAAATATTAATTACGACTTTGTGACCTGCTTCGTGCCACCTGAGTAAATACAGAGCCATTTTAATATTTTTTTTTCAATATCAACATTGTTTTACGGCATGATTCATAGTCGACCTAAAATAGATGTTATATCTCGCTCTTACGCGTAATTGTAGATTTAGCATCCGATTTCCGCTACTATATCACCTCCCCTGGCTAGGGTATAACAGTTAGGACAGTTAGCTTCTGTCAAAAGTGATGGTCTTATAATTTTCGAGATTTTTCGGAGCTTTATCAGTGCTTCGTCACTCCATAGAATAAAGTATTTCCCCAGCGCTATCGTTGACAAGTGATTGTATTCTCTTTTACAGTTGTTTGAAAAATGTGCTGTTCTGTTACAGCTAGTTACACCGCCGGCGGAGGGCAGACTGGTTGGTGAAATAACGGTTATACGCAAGTGTCGCGTTTGTTATGTAGCAACTATTATGAATCCTATAATTCTATGTCAAATACTTATGAGAATATACATAAACTGTAAATAACAGTACATCATCAAACAAATTTCAAGTAGGAGGTATACCTACTTATACATATATTACTTACTATTCTCAGTGCCGGATTAACTATTGAGCAGTAGGCAACTGCCTAGGGGCCCCGCATCGCCAAAGGGCCCGGCGCGCCAAACAAAGCAATTAAAAATATTTGTATTTTTAATCCGATCCCGAGTAGGTATTCTAATATTATTTAAAACTTTAACTTAATTCAGGCAAAAGATTAAATAAAATAAAAATATTATGTACTAGCTGTTGTCCGCGAAGAATTAGTTAATCGCTTCCACGCGGGAACTGTACAATTTTCCGGGATAAAAAATATCCTTTATGTTAATCCAGGTTTATGAACTATAATGTGTACCAAATTTAACCAGAAATCGTCAAACCGTTTTAGCGTGAAAAAGTAACAATTCATCCATACAAACCCTTCTTACACAAGACTACGCAAATCTTCGATATCCGACGATATTTTTGTCCCTATGCGATTACTGCAATACAAATTTTCAAAGGCTCGATTCGTTAGTCGCTTAGAGACCAAAATCATGGGATATCAAAGATTTGCGTATTATTTTAGGCCCTTCGTACACAAGTAATTGGAGAATCTCCCTTGAAGTCTATTCAGGGTCAGCTCACAG
The DNA here is from genome assembly GCA_947563465.1 of Archips xylosteana. Taxonomy (NCBI): domain Eukaryota; kingdom Metazoa; phylum Arthropoda; class Insecta; order Lepidoptera; family Tortricidae; genus Archips; species Archips xylosteana. Next base: position 17,509,940 of record OX387360.1, read on the forward strand.
AGACGCGACGCGACTGCATTTTTCATAGATAAAATACATCAACGTATTCTCTAAATTAAATTTGCAGCGCCGCGTCTTGGTCTCTAAGTGTCCTTACCTCCCATCGAGCTGATGCGGCCCGTTCTGCAGCACCACGTTGACCAGAGAGGGTTCCGCGAAGGTCACGAAGCCGAAGCCGCGCGAGCGGCCCGACTCGCTGTTCTTCATTACCACGCAATCGATCACGTCGCCGTAGCGGGAGAAGTAGCGCTGCAGGTTCTCCTGCGATGTCTCCCATGATAGGCCTCCCACGAACAGTTTTCTGTGCCAATACGTGAGATAAATTTGAGAAATAAAAACAAAAAACGCCAATGCAACTTGGACTTTGGGTTACTTAGTCTTGACAAAAATTGGACATTCCAAAAAAAACAGACACATTATTAGTAGTAGTTTAGAAAGCCGTGGTGGCCTGGTGGTTTGACCTATGGACTCTCAAGCAGAGGGTCGTGGGTTCAAATCCCGGCTCGCACCTCAGTTTTTCTCGGAATTTATGTGCGAAATTACATTTGAAATTTACCATGAGCTTTTTACGGTGAAGGAAAACATCATCGTGAGGAAACCTGCATACACCTGCGAAGAAATTCAACGGTGTGTGAAGTTCCCAATCCACACTGGGCCCGCGTGGGAACTACGGCCCACGCCCTCTCATTCTTAAGAGGTCTGTGCCCTAAAGTGGGACGTATATAGGCTGGGATGATGATGATTATTATTAGTAGTATTATATGATATTGGTCTAACTAACACGTGGTAGCATAGTGAAGATGAGCTCTGGTTGAGTTCGAAACGCGTCACTGTAGTTTGGTGATGGGTGATAGTTGGGTTTGTGTGATTGATTTGTGTGTTTGTACAGTGTGGAGGCGGAGGAACTACATGAACAGACATTTCTTGCATAAATAAGAATAATAAGATCGCGGGTGAGCAAATTAATTGTTTCAGTTCAGACATTTCCATTTCATTTCCATCGGTAGGCCATTGGAACGGGGAGGGGGGGGGGGGGGGGGTTGAGCAGCAGTGTTGCCAAGTAGGCATTACAATGTTTCTCTTAATCATTTTTACCATCATCATCATCATCATCATAATCAACATCATCGTATCAAGCATGTTATTCAACTTATTTAGGGTAAAAGTAAAAACCAGCAGAAAAAACCTTAACTATCTTAATTAGAGATAATAATTTATGATTGATTTTTCAAATATAAAAAAAAATCTAAAAAAAAACCATGTAGATAACTTTGTACTGATGTTGGTGCTGAGGCACAACCTTTCTTTTATTGAAGTTGGTGAAAAAGACCCATTACATTGTTTTTTTTTTAAACATTATTGTTGTGAAAAGCCCATATTAGTACAGTCAGCTGCAGAGAAACGTGACCCCCACAGCATACAAACTTTGGATGCAGGGGGGTCACGTTTCTCTGCAGCTAACTGTACATATTCAGTGTGTCAATATATTTCAACCAACTATCTACTATGGTTCATCTACTATGGTGGCCTCTAAACTTTTAAGGATGAGAGGTTTAAAGAACTAACCAGCTCCATAAACTTAAGATAGGACAGATACCTGTAATACTTATTATAGTATAAATCTTCCCAGGTGAATTTTTCGCTTCAAGATCTTATCTTTCAAAACAAACTGTATTATCATAGTATTAAGGTTCAAATTTAATGTAATGGCTCGAAGCGAAAAATTCACCTGGGAAGATTTATACTAAACTTAACTACCTACTTAGAGATTGAATTGAACTTGTGCTAGTGAACATCTAACAGAATTTAAGTAAAATGTAGTCAATATTAATAAATGAAAAGGGAACTCTCCTTACTATTAGTCTATTTTAGGAACACACCAAATTTACTGCTCCAGCTGGAGTAACTATAACTGGTCTGCTTTTATATGGTTGATTTGCTTGAATGTTTTACAGTGCACCCCAAATGGAATTTTTCATCATTCTCCTGTGTTCTTCTATGGTTAGTTGCAATATTAAAAATAGCAAGTAACAGAAGAATATTTAGTTCAAGCCACTTCAAACATTCTTGAACAAACAGAAGTTTAATCTATTCAAATGCCATGTAAGTTACACTAAAATACAATTTACTACTGATAACATTTTAACCGTGTTTAGATCTGAATCAAAATTATCTGACCTAATTGGTTGACCATAAAATGTTAAATACCTATATTTAAGTAGGTTTAAGCCTTGATAAGACTCATTAAATAGGTAACACAAAGTAATATAAGGTTTGTTAAATGTTGAGTATTTCATTTAAAATAATTGGAAGCAAAAATGACTCATTACATGTCAGAATCAATAGTTGTTTTTCTAGGTATTTAAAATTGTCTGAATGAAGACATTTGATATACATTTGCTCATGGTTGGGTTGATATCTTATCAATATTGGAACTATCAGGATACAACTTTAACTTGTAATAATGTAATTAGCCAAGGTGGCTATGTAACATTTAGATACTAGTACTCACAAAACCCAATTGCACTCTGTATAAGTGAATGTTACTTTCACTTTAGTGCCAGAATCAGCTCATGATAATTACAAAAACGTAATTAAGAATCTCTTTATTATGCAGCAATCGAGAGTTAAATTACAAGAATCGAAGTTTCTTTGAGAAAAATCAATTGAGTGGAAATTATCTAGGAATAAAGCGACATTTCGCGAAAACAACGGTAAATGTTTTAAGTCTGGTAATTATGTCGGTGGAAGGTAAACACTCGTGGACGTGGTAGCAATAGCAACGCGACGGAGGAAGTTTTCGAACGCATTTCGTAGGTAACCATATGTAAATGAATCAGCACGTTTTAGCCGCCCGCTCTACTAGTATCGAGAGCGAGCAACGCGGCACTTTGAGCGGCCGAGCTCTAATAACCTCGTTAACAAACGTTCACTGTAATCCGTACTGATTCTTTGCAAAATGCGACGCTCTGAATGCCCTGACGCGAAATAAGCGATAAGAGAAAGCAGCGAATGTCCACATAAAGGTTAATTTCATAAATGACGACGTTCCCAAACCGGTAAAGGTTTAGAACGGGATCTATTATATAAACATCCGCGAGCAATCTCTGCGCTGAAAGATCGTTGTAAAGTCGAAAATTTGGACAAAACGCTATGGGAAAGTAATAGCTGCCATGATCGCATACACGCAAGTCACACGGCGAGGCTTGGGGTCGGTGGCCGCGAGCCGGTAGAAGGCCAATTGAATTGACCAAACGTGAACTTTATCCACGTCCAGACAGGAATCATATCTTAAGCCAAAATCAACAGTTCAAAATAAGACCATCAGAAAAGTTAAGCGAACGAACGCTACCCCACAAGCCTCGCTGGCTATTAGTGAAATGCGACTTACGAACCAAGCCAACATGCAGTTTGACCTATTATTGTTTGCATGGTCTAGAATATCCTGATGTTAATAAAATAATAATCAAAATCAACTTACCCCTTCTCATCGTCGTCCATGTCTGGATTCATACGCATAACTTACTACTAATTAAAAATAATGGTTGGCACCGGCAATACACCCCAACCACACAAGCACAGACCCACACGATTATGGCGGACCAACCATATCCGCTTTCTTAAAAAAGTCATGGAAAAGGGAAGTAGTCAACTGAGCAGCTACTAACCTTTCAACTTTAAAATCAAAACTTTTATAGAAATAAATTGAACTTAGACTATTTTAAAGAAAAGTTCAGGGAATTATTTGATAACTTCGATACACATGTACTTTTTTATTGTAAATTAATATTTAAAAAGTACCTAAATAAAACCAAGCTTTCATTATTTGTCAGTAGGTGGCGGCAGTGTACCACTTTAATGTTACTAGCCAAGATAATACATAGTGCTGCCAGTACAAACATCCGTTTCAGAAAAAAAAAACTATAAACCCAAAGGAAAGGAAACGTACTACACTTCTATTCTGTCAATGGTGCAATGAATAATTATTTCCTTTCTAAAATGTAGTTTAACTCGTATTTAAAATAACGAGATAATAAAATGAAAAATTGTTGGGAACTTTTTTTTATTGGTTTTTAACATGAACATTTGCCTTTACATAAATAACAAGACGCGGAAAGGTCGAATTCAAGTTTGCTTTTGGCCACTGCATATTTGCACTTTTTAATTTAAAGTACACTGGTAAACATAAATCAATGTAAAGGTCACATAAATGAAAAATTACGATTAATATGTAATTATGTTTTTATTAATTTAACAATTTTTTTATGCATTACTGGCACTGTTGAAACAGTTACTGAGAAATTTTTCAATAAAGTAAAGTGGTATAAAAACACCAGCTCCACCTAAAAATAAAGAAGACAAAATCATTTTATTTACTATTAACGTTAAAACTGTAATTAGATTCTGTAAAACACATATAAATAGATTTTACAATAGAAATTTTGTGGCAAGTCATTATTAGATTGCCATATAATAGGGCTACACATTCATCCTTGAATGAATCAGATCTTTAGAAATCTTTTTGCAAGAATAGTTTTAGTAAGTACACATACATTACAAATACTTAGTGTTACGTGTTACTTAATGTTTTTCTTTTTTTCCTTATTTTTGTACAATAAAGAGTTTACATACATACATACTTAGCTTAGTACGTATTCGGTATACGGGCTCGCACTTCGGAATTATTCGGAATTTATGTGCAAAATCACACTTGAAATTTTACTATGAGCTTGGCGGTGAAGAACATCGTGAGAAAACCTGCACACACCTGCAAATAAATCCAATATGGTGTGTGTGAAATCACTGATTCGCATTGTAGTGGGGCGTATAATATGGGCTAGGATGATGGATAATGAGTGCGTATTTGATTATCATTGACTACAAGTCGCTAACAGTCTGACTGTACACATTGTTGTATTTTGTATGTATTTCAAGGGTGACTACTTTCATTTTTAGCTGTAGTAAGCACTAAAAATAGTATAGTCCATGAGTAATCAAGTAATATTAGATAGTTTAATATGCAACAATATAAAATACAATTCATAAAATGCTGTCAGTCAAACAAACCGCCCCGAATCGTACCCAAAGGTGATCAAATTGCTCAATACATAAGCTGCATTGCCATGTTTACTAAATTAATAGTATGTGGATAATTTAATACTGTCTTAAAAGTGGTATTAAATTAACTTATTGTGTTTTAATAACAATACTAATTATACTTAAGGGTCTTACCAATAACTTATACTCGATTTTAATCATTGGATAATTACACGTCGGTGGAATTTGTGGTATCATCATGTCTATGCGACATATTTCCTTTGCTATATTCTTAAATTTTGCGTAGGATACAGTCTGGACTTTTTTTTCTTTTTGTAGGTATCCCGAAGAAACATTGTATTCTATATGCTGCGAAGTGAGTAAAAGGTATTAGAAGTATCACATAGGTACGTTCATAGTGAAAAAAATATGGATAACTACGTCTATGCTCGAGTTTAGCCCGACTTGTTTCCAACTAATCCGTAGTTCATCACGGAGCACACGCCATGGCGGCTGCTGCCAAACGCGCACTCTTACTCAGGGTGACGTTTGCTCCCTGATGAAGGGCTACGGATTAGCCCGAAACATGTCAGGCTAAACTCGATCGTAGACGTGGATTATCCGTAATTTTTCACTATGAGTGAGTCTCACGGTAGTTTTATGTTCAAAGTACCTACATATACATACGTTAGAAATAACTATTAAAAGTGACTTAGTTTTCTTGTTTATTAATAAAATGTGAATGGATATGGAATGCCTACACATCGGGTAAAGTAAATTTTTAAAATCATTATCAGGTACTTACTTGTACTAATGAGATGTTAAGCCTGGCTATTTTAACTTTATTTTCATTACAAATCATCGCTTCAAATGATATAGTTTGGTTTGGAGCAAATCCTATGTGCGATTGTAATTGCATTGAAAGTTTGCCTGAGTCCCAAAAAATCTTATGCATTTCTGTAAAAGACGGCATCTGCAAACAGTGGCACAATAATGCTAATGCAATTAGTACAAAAAATACAGAGACTAAAATGACCATCATACCAGAAACTCTTCTAAATGATTCAGATCCAAGTTTCTTGAAACATTAAACGGGATTGATGTTTTTTTCTTAAATTTATATGCTGCTTTACATTTTACTTTTATAAAATAGTACACTTTCGCAATAGAACTTTTAAATGTTGAAGGAGAATCCGGAGGCAATGAAAAATAAAATGGGCATGTGTAAATGCCGGGAGAGACGGTAATCCCTGGAATAAAAAAAAAATACTAATACAACAACAATAATAATGCTACAATTTCAACAACTACTATATGGTCAATATGTTTGTGTTTACTTTAATTTTCTCTACAATTTGAAGCACTACAGAATAAGTTGCTAAAAATACCCACAATAGACAATATGTAGTACCAACTATATAAGAAGTTCATTTTTGTTTAATATAAGAGTTTCATACCTTGTAACTCTGAAAAAATATCAGTATGAACGCTGAGAACAGTTCTTGATTCCGAATAGACTTTGATGTATGGAATTGTTGGCATAGGTCTAGTCCATGACGCTTTACTAATGCCTGTTACATAAAGCTCAAATTCTGAAACAAAGTATTTATTGCCAAAACTTAAAAATTGTGCTTTAGTAGGTATTGTCGGGGTAAGAAAAGGTTCGTCACTTTTCAACTCTATATCAACGAATTAAGGTCGAAAAGTGACGAACCTTTTTTTACCCCGACTATCCTTCGAATACTGTATCAATGATTATGATGTAACAATATTGTTTACGTTCGATTTTCTGTTTCTGCTGAAATTTTACTAAAACTGTGCCAGTAACAATATCACCCGCGTAAAAAGTACCCGTTGAACCACTATTCAAAATTATGTTGCACGTCTCCCAAGGCATATTTATTATCAAGGTTTAATTTTAAATAAAGCTAGTAAACTTTTTTACACGTCCATTATTACACAAATTATTTAAATATCTCAATCATCATGAGATTAAATTTCTGACAAAATTGATAGCTTCGTTGGCAAAGATTTGATAACGATAAAATGTCTCAATCATTTATTATTACCTTATTACCTAAAAAAATACATGTGTCATGAAAAAATAACAGAAATTTAAATATTAAATAATAATTAAAGACTTAACTCTATTAATTGGAAGAATTTCGTTATCGACTGTACAATCAATAAATGTCAAAAGGTTTGTATAATACATGGGTATAATATAATATAGTAATAAATAGTGGCATACAGTTGAACACAGGTGCCTCATCTCACTTCCAACAAGTAAAAAAAAAAAAAGATTTATTATTTGACATTGACAACTTGTGGATGGGCATTTCGGGTTTTTCCTTTCCCGATACTCGATTATTTGGGAGTTTTGTGCAGTGTTTATGATGATTTATATTTTAACATTCTCTGTTTGGGTTCGTTAATTAACGCACTTATTGCTTTTGGAGTATAGAACATTCTTGGTAGTTTGTGGGCGTGATGTGTAACAAACGTAAGCAGAGCTAGGTTATGTTATGTGCTCTACCCATTTGCGGTGAAAAGTAAGTTTGTTTTTCGTTGTAGTACGCTTTTTAGCTCAGTATATTGTGGTAGTTTGTGTTGAATATTTAAACAAGGATTGAAATTAAGAAGTAATAACCGAAAATCGGCTTTTTTCTTGTTTCAAACACTATTGACGCAGAATTATTACTAATCCATATTATACGTGTTTGCTCTTTACTTTATCGTGTGACATTGTTTTATTAATAGTAGCTATCTAGTGTTAGTTACTGACTCTGGTTGTGGATGTAACTTTAGATTCACTCCCGATTCTAAATAATCAATAAATTGTTTTGCCATCATTGATTTTCAATGTTTCTACAAATGTGGATGAAAATAACTGAATCTTTGAAAACGATCTCGAAGCATAAACCCTTACATATAGATTTAAACTGCACTTACATGAGTGATGTCATCATGCAAACTGTCATAGGTAAACATCTTAAGATGAAAATATTTACCTATTGAAATGCATGGGAGTACACTCATGAATTTCATATACCTATGAGGTGATATTATACATAATCTTAATCATTTATTCATTGCAGCCATAGTATTTACAGGATGTTCTTAATTCTAGCCAGTACAAACATGGACCCTGCCAGGGCCTAGCAACATACATATTTCATAATCAGAACACATTTAGTCATTGCACATAAATCAACTAAATGTTTAATCAAGACTCAAGACCTTAGTCTAGTAGGTATCTTCTTATTTTTAGTTATCATAAATAATGTTTTATAACAATATTTCAGAATGCAACAGTATGTCTATATTTATGAAGATTTCCACATTGCATGTTTGTGACATTAATATCACATTAATCTATACTCACTGTCCGCAATCAATTTGCTGGCTTCATGGAACAAGTTACTAATTCACAGAAGTCATTAGAATAACTAGTCACCATTGTTTATATTTCAGTATTTCAGTATTTATTGAATCACAACATTTCTTACAAAAATTTGTACAAAAATGATGCCCTGTTGGGGCGTAGGTAGCAATTAAACTTAAAATTAAGCAGTAGGTACATATTTCAGTATAGGTAACGCCATCAGAGTTGAGGTCACGCACACAACACATCTCATGTAATGACAGCGGGATTTTGACGTTGTGTTGTCGTTAAACGTCAACACAACGTCAAAATCCCGCTGTCATTACATGAGATGTGGTTGTGTGCATGGCCTCAACTCTGGTGGCGTTACCTATACATATAACTTTTAAACTAAATTTATAAGTATATTAGTTTGTACTTATCTGTACAATACGTAATGTTAGTGTCTGTGTAAGTGACACTTTAAAAAATAAAATTATTATTTAAAATTATTAAAAAACAAAAATAATTTTTTTACATTATAACCTAATAAACAATTTCGAACATTTAAATAAACAATTTCAAACAATTTTAAATTACAAACTAATAACAAACTAATAACTTGTGGCACATTGTAAGGAAATCATCCTTTGACTTTGATATAGTTCATAGATATTTATAGTGGGCCTAATCTTTCTTTTTAACTTTATTCCTTTTCCACAATTTATGTACGGTCGGCCAAGAAAGTAGTCTAACAGTTTTGACAAAAGTTTCTATGAGATCGAAATATTGCTAAAGTTGACTTTTCTGAGTGAAGTCTTTAGTCGGTTTACTAATGTTTCACAAATTACGTTTCCCAAACTGATTCATTTGGCAAATGTTTCATTTCCCAAATGTTTATTTTTTCTGAAACTGTAAATTTTTCAGGATTGTTATAAAACAAACCTAACCTAACCTACAGAATAGTCCTGAAATATATCCTGAATAGTTTACAGTTTTAGAAAAAATAAACATTTGGGAAATGAAACATTTGCCAAATGAATCAGTTTGGGAAACGTAATTTGCCAAACAAAAGTATACCCTACTGTCTAGATGATGAGGATGTGACACAGGTCACATACTGAGCACACCAGCATTAGCACCAACCAACATACTGCTGAATGTCCCATGGAGGGAAACAGATTGTAGTAGCTCCAAAAGACAAAAAAAAAACTTATTTATGACGCTGACTGTACATCATTCACACTTAAGTTTTAGTATCCTATCAAGTTTGTTGTTATTTGATACTGTACTCTGTTTTGTCTCCTTGTATGTGTACCACAGGTCAGGCTCAGTTGGTTCTGGCAGAATGTATATTTATATTCTGTTTGTGTTTTTTGTTCTTGTTGATCAGGGGTCTAAGGATTTGATCTTTTTAGTACTAAGCATTGTTTCACTTGATTGTATTTGTTTGTGCGTGCATTGTGTTGTGAAACTGCCTTTTGAATGGTCTATTCAGACTAGTTCTATTATTAGTCACACTGATGGAACTAGTTGGACTTTCTTTTCCCAGTAGTTACATTCAACGAAGAGGGTTTCCTTAATGGAACAAATTGGATTTTTTTTCCAAGTAGTTACATTAATAATACAGTGTTTAATTTAATGCATGTAATATAATATGATACTGATATTAGTGAGAGGAATTTTTATCACGTTGTAATTTTTGCAACAACTAGATAGCTTCTTATTTTTCTATCTGTCAGCCTGATAAAGGGATAAAAGTATTACGGGACTAAGAAAATGAGTGAGTATGAGTTAAATTTTAGTTTCAATATCGACGCCATAGTTTTCTTTCATCTTACCATGCAATGAAAAATCCGAGCCTTGGGGATAAGTTTAATCGCCAACTAAAACACGTTATAGAATAATATTTAAAATCAGCTTTTTCCCGCGACTTCCTCTGTGCATATAAAGTTTCTAAGTCAACTCCCAATTTCTATCCCGTGGGAAATCCCAAAAATCCTTTTTACTGCACCTTTATGATCTAATCTATCTTCTTTACAAATGGTTACAGCGATAGGGTCCCATTGAATTCTACATACAAAGCTTGTTATTTTTTTTTTTTGGATTTCACTCTTTCTATTTTAGCAAGGCGTATTTTGCCAATGTTAACGTAAAGATATGACACACATGAGGAGATTGTTTGGTTTAAGAAATATTGATTTTGTAGAAGGAAAAGACAGGAGACCTGAAACAAATAACACAAGCTATTATCATCCCGTTACCAACATTACCGATATTATTATCCCGTGGGAGTTTCCGAAAATTAGTTTTTTTACTTTTATAAATAATAGTACCTGGGCGACCGAGCTCTGCTCGGGCTGAAACTCGGTACCAAGCGTTTTCAAATTTCATCGAAATCGTTGGAGCCGTTTCCGAGATCCTGATTATATATGTGCGAAGGAAGGGGGGCAGGGGAGGGGGTTCGGGGGTTCCAAAGGGGGATGAAAATTTCATTGATTTTGCCGTAGGATGCACCGTTTTCAAGATGTTTGACAAAAACACCGGAGGGGGTGGAGGGGTGAGTCACGTTAAACTATCGTCCGTAAACCGACTTTACAGACAACCGGTTTTTCCTGTTCTTTGCTCCCAATAGGGAATGTGCACATAGACGGTGCTGCCAACTGGTGCCGGGTGCCATCAATTTGAATGTTTTACCTTGATAAGTTTGTTTTACTGTCCGCATAGTGTCTCTTCTGTCGCATTAGTGCTGCCGCCTATAGTTAATGCACGTTCCCTATAATACTTTTTCTCACAAAAAGTAACTTTTTCCCACAAACTTGACGTTTTCTCATGAAAAATAAACTTAAAAAAAAACTAAAAACCTTAAAAAAAAAAGTGGAATTGAACCGAGGTCGGCTGGATCCGTGACCACCCGATTTCTACTGTGCTATTATGATCTGCTCGAAGCCGGCGAAATTTAGCTTTGTATTCTAATGCAAACAAAAATAGCCGGAAAACACGAGTAAAAGCGATTTTCTGAAAATGAAACATAGCTAGATCAGTTTTTCATCCCCGAAAACCCCCACATACCAAATTTCATCGAAATCGTTGGAGCCGTTTCCGAGATCCTGATTATATATATACCTACAAGAATTGCTTGTTCAAAGGTATTAGATAGATAGATAGATTATATTAGGTTTTGTAGATTGTGTCTTATCTACAAAAAGTACAGTCAGCATCCAAAGTAGCTAGATATTGCATTTTTTCCTTAATTAGGTTTGCAATTTACTATGAGTCTTTTAGAGAAGTAAATTCTGAGGGGAAGCTTGTGTCCAACAGTGGACAATGTATGTGTGGCCTGATGACAACATAATTATGCCTTTAGTGTTAGGGTGTCAATTTATAAATTAGTTTTCAGTATATATCACTTCTATAAGTGGCCCTAAATCAGTATATACGATAGGGTGAAGAGTTAAAAAAAAAATTGATGGATGGCGGTTCCATACATTTTGACACTACTTAATCCTGGGTTAGTAGGGTTCCGAGTTATGTAGTGACCATTGGTCCACGCAAGCCCACTCCAGGTACACTTGTTAGATATATTTTTTTTTTACCAATTTGTTAATTCTTCTTTCTAAAGCTCACTTTTTTATCGTAGCTTGTAACCATGGATCCGAACATCTATGCACTAGTGTTGGACACACTGAATCGTGCCACCAGCCAGGACGCAGAGGTGCTGAAACCAGCAGAGAAGAAGCTACAAGAATGGGAGATAGAACCAGGATTTTATTCCGTACTTCTGGTAATAATGTGATTTGGACAAGTTGCTATGTCACTTATTTAATTGCAATGTTTTTTTTTTAATGTTTGTAAAGTTCAAATCTTGCAAGTTAAATCTGACCCATCATCTGATTGACTTCAAATTTGGTACCTTAAACCAGGGTGCCTTTGATCGAATTGGGGCAACTGTGATAGTTTTGGAATCGCTATAAAGCTACTTTGTCCATTGAGGTAAATGGTTGACATGTAGACAAAAAGAAGATTGTTGAAGACATCAATAATTTGGCAAAGTGAACTTTATTACGCGCTTATCAAGGTTCAGTTTTGTTTACATGCTGATTTGAGATACGAGTTTTTCAAAGTAGTGACGGTATGTTTAATACCTTAGGCTACTATTTACTCTTAAACTACAAATAATTCCCAAGCAATCTTAGCCGCTATAATTTTCCTTGTAAATTTAATATATTTACTACCATTTTGAATTTTTTAAAATTTTTCCACCCAACAGTTTAGATTTTAGAGGGGGGGACGGTCGATTTTAATGAAAATTTTCACTTTAAAGTTGAATATTTCTCAAACAAATCACTGAATACAAAAATCATGTAAGCATCCCCGCAATGGTTTTAAAAGACCTATCCAACGATACCCCACACTATAGGGTTAGTCGAGAAAAAAAAAATCACCCTCACTTTACGTCTATGGGAGGTACCCTAAAAAAATTTTTTTTAGTTTTTTTTAATTAACCACTTTGTCGGCTTGACTAATATATATATTCATGCCAAATTACAGTTTTCTAGTACTAACAGTCTCTGAGCTTAGCTGCGGACAGACAGACAGACAGACAGACAGACGGACAGACATGGCGAAACTATAAGGGTTCCTAGTTGACTACGGAACCCTAAAAAAGGAATAGCAAATACTAACAAAAGTGCGCGAGATGGTCAGCAAGCTACTTTTTAACCCTGTACAAGGCAGAGGCGATTTAGAGACCACTATTACAAGGAGGTCGTGCGTGGATCCGGGAAATGAAGTAATGCGTGCAGCAATTAAAATCCTTTTTAGATACAAATGAACGCGTTCTTTTATTGTTAAGAATACAATAGAAAACACTATACAATCGTTGATTAAGCAAATAAACATGGATTACTATTATGGCTACAATATCCGAGAGAGCTAGAGTGCAAAGCGAGAGTAACAGGCGGAAGTACGAAAAAAACAAGATGCATTGACAGCTGTCACATCATGACATGCATTATAGAGGTTTTAAACATAGCTAAAACTTAATACTTCCCCTCTATGTTTCAAAAACGACTCTACCAACATAAGTAAACATATGCAAAATCAATATAACACTAAGCCATGGCTCTACATTCCAATAACATTACATAACACAGTTTTAATTAACATTCCAAACATTTCTATAATGACATACAATTCAAAAGTAAAAGAAAACATTACATGCTAAGAATATTCATGCCATTCATAAAGTTCTTATGTTTAACTGAGCCTAATGGTTTGGTTAACATGTCTGCCAACATCTTATCAGTGGGCATATACCGAACGGAGATGACATTATCTTTAATTAGATCTTTAATATAGTGATATCTGACATCAATATGCTTCGTACGCTTGTGACAATATTCTTTAAGCTCTAGAATTCTTTGCGCACTTTGATTATCATTAAAAACAATCACATCAAATTGCTTAAAAATAATCTCAGCTAAGAAATTTTTAATAAAGCTCAAATCTTTGCATACGTCTCCGATTGCCAAGTACTCCGCTTCAGTAGAGGATAGAGCTACGCATCGTTGCTTTCGCGACTCCCAGTTAATGACATTATTTCCCAGTTTTATAACAAACCCAGTATATGATCTACGATCAATGGGATCATTGGCCCAATCGGCATCGGTATACGCTGTCAAACACAATTGATCACTCTTTACATAATATAAACAATAATTAATTGTTCCAGCTAAGTACCGCAATATTCTCTTTGCTGCGAGCCAATGACTTTTACCAAAACTGTTATTATACTGACTCAGTTGGCTACATGCATAAGAAATATCGGGTCTTGTACAAACTGACAAGTACATAAGACATCCAATCAATTGCCTATAATTATATACATTATCATTCAAATTTTCACCTTCTGAATAACATAACTTACAGTTTATAGGCATTGGTGTAGCCACAGCCTTACAGTTTTTCATGCCAAATCTCAAAAGCAACTTACTTATATACTCAGACTGATCAAGCCTTAAAGTACATTTAGCTCTATCTCGGGTGACACGAATACCTAAACAGCTTTTCAATTCACCCAAATCTTTGACTTTAAAATTACTTTCTAATAAATTTAGTAATTTACTTTTAATACAGCTGTTTTGGCTAGAAAATATATAAAAGTCGTCCACATAAAGTGCTATATAACATATATCATTACCTAATTTCTTAGTGTACACACAGGGTTCACACTTACTCTGTACAAAGTTATTTTGTGTTAGCAAATTATGGACTTTAGAGTTCCATATTCTACTAGCCTGCTTCAGCCCATATATACCTTTTAACAATAAACATACTTTGTCACCTTTATTAAAACCTGGAGGCTGCTCCATATAAATTGTTTCAGTCAGTTCGCCATTCAAAAATGCAGTTGTAACGTCAACATGACTTATATCTAAATTCATGTCATTTGCTAATGAAAATAAAATTCTCATAGTTGAGTGGCGGACTACCGGGGAAAAAGTTTCAGTATAATCTACCCCTGGAACTTGAGTAAAACCTCTAGCGACTAATCTAGCCTTAAATTTATCTAACTCGCCAGCAGTATCGTATTTGACTCTATAGACCCACTTGCACTTGACAACATTTCCTTTAGGGGGTCTGTCCACTAGTTGCCAAACTTTATTATTAATCAAAGAATCATATTCCGACTGCATTGCAACTTGCCATTGTTGCGCATTTTGGCCAGATAAAGCTTCCTCATATGTAAGCGGCTCCTCAAGCAAATAATTTTGCGCCGCAAGGGAAAAATCTACTTCAAAATCACCATACCTCTGTGGCAGCCTACCACGAGTAGTACGGACTGGACGAGCGTCTACAGGTGACATACCACGTGACGCGTCCTCTCTCACCAACGAGCCAGGAGCGGAGGTCACGCACACATGGTGCGAACCCTCACTCTGCGGCGACCAGACGGAGCCGGCTTCATTCTCACTGCCAGTGCAGTAATCCTCTCCAGAATCTGAAACCACAGACAAATCATTATTAGTAGTCTCCTTAATTAAATTGGGCAATCCCAAACCCAATGGACTAGAATTCGGCTCTAAAGTATGACTAGAACTACTTGTGTTCAGCTCATTACCAGAACTAGAATTCAGCTCACAATTGCTGCTAAGATTCGGTTCAAAATTAAGACTAGAATCCGGCAAACAACTACCACTAAGATTCGGTTCTATACTACGACTAGAATCCAGCTTGGCATTATCAGAAGAACTATTATTATTATTCAACCTAGAATTAATATCACAGATATCATTATCACTAATAAACTCATAAAATATTAAATTATTATTGTCATTAAAATTGAAATTATTGATATCTTTAACATTTTTATAATATTTACTCTCAATAAAAGCTACGTTCCGCGACACTAGGACCTGTCTGGGATTAAGGGGGTTCATAAGCCTAAAACCTTTAGACGTTTCACTGTAGCCAACGAAAATGTACATCTTACTTTTTGCGTCAAACTTACGGCGCCGTTGCTCTGGCACGAGAGAGTATGCAATGCAGCCAAAAACATGGAGATGACTAAGGTCTGGCTTTGACCCGGTCCACTTCTCCTCCGGAGTCAGTCCTGCTAATGCAGAAGTAGGGCACCTGTTTTTTAAATAAATGGCAGACATGATAGCCTCGCCCCAATATCGCTGACTAAGACCTGCCTCCTGCAACATACATCTCGCCTTCTCTACAAGTGTCCGGTTCAAACGTTCCGAGACAGCATTCTGTTGAGCACAATAAACAACCGAAGTTTGATGAATAATACCTTCATCTTTCAAGTACTGTTCAAATTTGGCACTACAATATTCTCCCCCATTATCGGAACGTAACGCCTTAACAGGTAAACCCAATTGCTTCTCAACCAACTTTTTAAATGTAATGAAACAAGACATTACCTCGCTTTTGTTCTTAATCAGGTATCCAAATGACTTCCTCGTGTAATCATCTGTAAATGTGACGAAACTTTTCGCCTCCCCCCAGCTAGCCTCTGGCATGGGTCCACAGACGTCTGAATGGATTAGCTGCAAAGGCTGCGTGGCTCGCCTAGCCTTGCCCACTGGATACGGCTTCGCAGACATCTTCCCCTCGAAGCATGCCACACACTCACGCAGCTGCTGTCGATTGTCAGTCTGAAAACAAACACCACGAGCAGCTCCATTCTGCAAAATTTGCATGTCATTAAAATTTAGATGACCTAGCCTTTTGTGCCATATTTCTATAGGCAATTTAGGTATAGCTGCATCTGTGACACTCTGTAGCTCTTGCCTAGAACACAGGAGCGTAGAGTGTTCCTGTAGCGAAAAATTACATTTACATCCCTGATCTAACTTATATATGCCTTTAAAATTAGTGGCTGAAGCAACAGGCTGACCCAACATCTTGCACTCATTAAATATTTTACAACCCTCTCTATCAAAAGTGACTGTGAACCCAGATTGTACCAATTTACTGACTGATAACAAATTTGTTGAAAGCTGTGGAACAAAAAACACATCATTAATTTTCCTTACCGCTGTGTTCAATTCAACACCACCCACACCCTCACACTGGAGTTGGGTGTTATTAGCAATTGTGATTTTATGATGACTGTTACATTTATTTAAATTTAAAAACAAGTCTTTAGAATTACACATATGTGTTGATGCGCCGCTGTCAATAAACCATCCTTGTTCACGGGCTAAGAACGCATGAGCGATGAAACTCGAAGTCGTGTTTTCTTTGTTCTTCTTATCCCGCTTCCGTCGAAAACATTTGGCTGAGATGTGTCCAGGACGCTTGCAGTAATTGCATATGATTGAGCGTGCGGAACCGTTTCTCGACACAAATGCAGAACTAGACGCAGGAACATTTTCACCCGAAGAAACTTTTCTGGACTCCTCCTGAAGCAACCTGGTGCGTACTAGCTCACTGGATAACTTCTTAGTCATACAAGCGGTTTCCAAATTAGACACAAGGGCATCATAGTCTTGCGGTAATCCACTAAGTAACAATTCCGCTACTTCTTCATCATCTACAGTTTTACCAATGCTTTCCAGTTGATGAACAAGATTCATTACAGCCTCTATGTAATCAGTCATAGAAGTGAACCTGCCGAAATCCACACGATGAAGCTGACGCAACAATAGAACACGTCTATAAAGACCTCTATCTTCGAAAACGGTACTGAGCTTTAACCAAGCCTCCTTACTAGTCTTAGCGTCGCGAACATATTGGAAGCAGCACGGCTTCACCCCCAAACAGATGCGTGCCAAAGCACGTTGATCACGTGCCGCATCATTAAAAGTACCATCATCAATACAGGGCCACAATCCTTCCAAGGTCAATGCCATTTTCATTTGAAATTTCCATGATGTATAATTGCTAACGCCGTCCAATCTATCAATCTGCACGCCGCCATACACCATACTTGACACGTTGCCATTGAGGTTAGGATTTTGAACATTTGTGTTAACGTTATTGGAAATATGTTGCTCACCATCCCCATCCATAATTCCTGGTGATTGGTGTAGGTGTACGGGCTTCTTTCTTCACCGTCTCGCGGTCTGGGCCGGATAACCTATTACAAGGAGGTCGTGCGTGGATCCGGGAAATGGAGTAATGCGTGCAGCAATTAAAATCCTTTTTAGATACAAATGAACGCGTTCTTTTATTGTTAAGAATACAATAGAAAACACTATACAATCGTTGATTAAGCAAATAAACATGGATTACTATTATGGCTACAATATCCGAGAGAGCTAGAGTGCAAAGCGAGAGTAACAGGCGGAAGTACGAAAAAAACAAGATGCATTGACAGCTGTCACATCATGACATGCATTATAGAGGTTTTAAACATAGCTAAAACTTAATAACCACATGTATTGACTTGGAATTTCAACCTTATTGATTACACTATACATCACAATTTCCATTGTAATTATTGAAAATACGACTAGCTTTAAAAATATCCTTTGTCAGGTACGCATTCGATAGCTACTTTTGATTCTGTGGTAGTATGCTCCAATAAATGGGGCCTTATAAAGGGTTAAAGCCGCCCTGCAGTTCAAAGTCACCCCTGTTCACGGTATGGATAGTGTAAGTTAGATAAGAATGCAAGCACACACACCAAAAATGCTTGTATATAAATGAAATTTGCCCAAAAAATCAATAACTTGTTTACTTTCTCGAAATAATACTAAGGTGACGGCACCAATCATGGGCAAGTTAAGCACAGTAGTACCCAGTAATGGACAGCAAAGATTCAATGCCTTATAGCCCACCATTCATGGACTTTACTTGTTATAACCGTCAGTTATCTGAGCATAGTGTTTGATAGTTTAAAAATGTAGTGTCCGTTTCTTACAATTTGGGTTTTATGGAAAAAAAATCTATAATTAGTTCTTGTCCATTATTGGTGCTGTCACCCTGAAGTTCCAAACACTCAAACAGCGCAGGCGCCTTTTCAACATATATAGGTCACAAAGTACAGTGTCAAAGTGACCTTGACACAATGACATAAGATTCAAAGCAGGTTTACGTTTTGTCGAGGCGCGGCGGTGAAAGGGTTAATGGTCACATTTATAATTTGGCAGGATGTCCTCTCGAACCATTCTATAAACATCAACGTGCGATGGCTTGCGGTTATGTGTTTCAAAAACGGAGTAGACCGCTACTGGAGACGGAACGCACCCAACGCTATAACAGACGAGGAGAAAATTAAGTTGAGGCAAGGCTTGCTCACAACGAATATACTGAGTGAGCCCGTTGCACAGATAGCAACTCAGCAGGCCGTTCTAATCTCCAAGATTGCCAGGTATGTAAAAAACCGGCCAAGTGCGAGTCGGACTAGCGCACGAAGATTTCAGATAGATAATAAAAACAGCATAATATATCAATCTGTGAATATTTCAAGCGTCTACCTGTTGCCGTTATCAATATTGAGCAAAAACAAACAAAAAAAATCACGTTCGCTGTATGGGAGCCCCCTTAAATATTTATTTTATTATAGTGAAAATAAAGTAAAGACGTGAGTGATCCGTTTATTTTCACTATGAGTGAGTCTCACGGTAGTTTCATGTTTAATTATTTTTTTTTAGTATTTTTTATAGCGGCAACAGAAATACATCATCTGTGAAAATATCAACTGTCTATCTATCACAGTTCATGAGATACAGCCTGGTGACAGACAGGCAGACGGACGGACAGCGGAGTCTTAGTAATAGGGTCGCGTTTTACATTAACCTAACCTAAAAATGTTTAAAATAAAATAAATTACGTCACACATTTTTTCAAGCGATCTGTAACACTAGAACAAAATAATGGCGATTTTCATAATAATAAGTGTGACAAGTGCCCCCCCCACTTCCAAATTGATCGAAATTGGTGTGACGTAATTTATGGATGGCCCCTTACTGCAGGTACATACGAACGCGTGTGCTCCCGATTTTCCTCGCGATTTCCGCTACATAATATTTTGTGTTGATAAATATAGGTTTGACTGTCCGGGGAACTGGCCGAGCCTGGTGCCGGAGCTGCTCGGGGCCCTGAAGGCGCCGCAGCCGCTGGTGCAGCACCGCTCCTTGTTGATATTCCACCACATTGTGAAGGCTTTGGCCTCCAAGAGGTTGGCTGGGGATCGGAGGACCTTCCAGGTAACACTAAATTTATCAAGTGTATTTCGTCTAGTGTTCGAGCATGTCCAAACAGGATCCCTTGGTTTCCCATAATTTAATAAGTTATAATCTATCATTCTTCATAATAAACGTTAGTCATACAGTGATTTATTTCTGAAACAGTAGTTTTTCAGGATTGATTTTATTATGTAGGTAGATTTAAGGACTGATCACGTGACAGGTTGTACTTCTACCCATATATTTGAGTCGGATTTTGTAACATGGTGAATAAACAACTACAATTGATACAGAGCTTGTTATTTATTGAAAACATAACAGATTTAAATACCGGCTCGTGGCTATATGAACGTCTCGGGTATAATGCTCATGTTGTATAGTCGACCAAGTAAGTGCTTTACCATTTTTAATGACAGTTCCTACATCAGAATAAAAACAATAAGGCTGAATGTCACATTGACTTGTGAGTGAAAATAGCCTTTAATGTTTTAGGCCAAACAACTGATATTGAACCTTAGGGTGGTAAAGGAATTTCTTGGTCGACTATACAATCTACTATTTCAACAAAACTAAATCTTTTTTGCAGGACCTCACAAATTCAGTCTACTCGTTCGTCCTGAACCTCTGGCATGAGAACACGGAGCTGTTCCTGCGCCATATCCAAGAAGGTGCAGCCACTGATCTGATCACGGAGCACTTGGAGAAGGCTCTGCTCTGCCTCAGGATACTCAGGAAACTGACAGTTTTTGGGTTCAAGAAGGCCCACGACAGTCAAGATGCTGTTGCTTTCCTAAACGTTGTCTTTGACAGGGCTAAGACAAGTCTAGAGTGCAGTAAGTTTACTTTTCTTTGCCGGTATTGTAATAGTGTATAGCTCTGCTGAGCAAGATTGCCTTGTCTTTATCCATTTGTCCCTGCTAACTTTTTACTTTTGCTGCCAGTTAAGTTCGCAATAATTAAATTGATTAAATAATGATGTATTAAGGGACCATCCATAAATTACGTCACACATTTAGGGGGAGAGGGGGGGGGGGGGTCAAGCGATCTGTGACACTAGAACAAAATAATGGCGATTTTCATACTAATAAGTGTGACAAGGGGGGAGAGGGGTCCAAATTGATCGAAATTGGTGTGACGTCATTTATGGATGGCCCCTTGCTTTAGTGGCCTACTGATTTGACATATGATTTGACAAGTAGAGGGTCGTGGGTACGAGTCCGGGCTTGCAATTCGTGAGTTTTTCGGAATTTATGTGGGAAATTACATTGGAAATATAACACATCTGAGAAGAAATTCAATGGGCCCGCGTGGGAACTACGGCCCAGGCCCTTTCATTCTGGGAGGAGGCCTGTGCCCTGCAGGGGCTAGGATGATGATGATGACGCAGTGATGGGCCTAAATCGCTATACATTGAGTTCCACGGGTCAGTGAAGCAGAAGCAGTCCGATAACATGTCAGACGACTTTGGGCCATACATATCATATACAGGTTGTTCTAAATCTCCACGACAACCTACCTAGTACCGGCCGAGAGGCCGTTAATTATAACAGTTCTTTTTTTATGTTAGAGAGGCCAAACGAACTAGTGGGTCACCTGATGTTAAATGACCACCACTGTCCATAGACACCCGCAGCGCTTTACGCGATGACAGTGCGTCGTCGGCCCTAAAAGGGTGAGGAAAAAGGAAAGGGAATAGAGGAGGGGGAGAGGTATTGGGCCCCGGCGCTCTCACTGACCGTACGAAACGCAGCAGGATTACTGCTGCTTCACGCTGGTATCCTGTGAGAGGGTGGTACTGCCCCGGACGAGCCGGCCATTCGTGATGCAGCAGCTAGCTACAACATGGCTCTACCACTACTACTAGTTCAGGAAAAAATAAGAAAAACAATCCATGACAGTTAATTAACCCTTTCAGTCTAACGCTAAACTGTCAGTCAATTGAAATTGCAAACAATGTAAACAAACCTTGTATTTAAAATGTCTTTAATTGCCATTTTCCCTCATCAAATACTGCTAAATCCGTGTGTTATTTAATCAATACTTACCATAACACTATCCTAAACCATTAAAACAATAAACAAGTGCTAGAATATGGATATGTCATTAAATGGTTTATTTACATTGTTCGCAATTTCAATTGACAGCGATTTTATCGCAATAACACTGCAATGCTTGCTTTAAAACTACTTTCTTTCCAGGGAAACTGTTGAAAGGCCGCGGCATATACCCCCTAGAACTTTGCGAAAAATTCATAATACACCTAACCAAAGTGGCAATAGGTGTCCTAGGGGTCCACCCGTTCTCCTACGTGCCTCTGATACGGCCCTCGCTTGAATTCGCCATCTATTACTGCTTCACGGAGCAGGGAATGAGTCTCATATACGAAAGATTCACAATACAGTGTTTGAATATCGTGAAGGGCATACTTCAGTGCGTGGAGTACAAGCCGCCCAAGGGGATCGATCAAGAAAAGGAAGCATGTAAGTTTATATCCATTACAATACAATACAATTACTCTGTCTGTATAGTACCAGTGTTGTGCGCTATCGATAATGGACCTAGAGAAAACAGTCCATAGCGTCGATAGTCTATCGAAAGTATCGACATGCTGCAATTATGAGACGTTTTCAAAAAATTTGTACACAATGAAGGGAAAATTTAAAAACTTAATTTAATTATTTTTTTTTGTGTAACGAAGTTACCCATATACTTTGTATGACTAACTTTCGTTACACAAAAATAGCGATCGTGATTTTTGTTTTGATTAAGCCGTTAACTATGTACAAATTTTCTGAGAACAACCCCGATACTATCGATAGTATCGATAGTGAAAATTAGGCGATACTATTGAACTTGGTCGATAGCATCGCGTCAAAAAAGTGGATACTATCGGTAGGTACTATTGATCTTTAGTAATAGTAAAAGTATTACCTAGAGGTATGATCGATAAATGATCTTTAGCAATAGTATTACTTATTTTCATCAGTCGATAGTATCGACTGTTTTGACGTGATACTATCGATACTGTCGAAGATTTGGGCGTAAGTCAGTTTAACAATTTACTTATATCTTTGACCAATCCAAATTCCAGTAACACTGCAAGCGCACCAAATCAAAATGGAGGTGTTGGACTCAAGCACCGTATGCCACATGTGCCGGCATCTTGTCACGAGGTACTTCCTGCTCAGTGCTGACGACCTGGCCTTGTGGGACGCCGAGCCGGAAAGCTTTGCCACTGACGAGGCCGGCGAGTCGTGGAAGTATAGCCTTCGGGTAAGTGAAGCTCTCACTTAGTTATGGGCTCTTGGTACTTGGACAGTTCGAAACCATGTTTTTTGAAGAGCTCAAAACGCCGCCATAGACGGGGGTGGGGGTTCGTTCGAAGCGTTTCAACCGCCGTGTTCCGTGTATTACGAAAAACTAATTATATCGTCCATGAACTAATAGTAGATACTCTTGTTGTACAATGAATGATACAGGACAGGGATGTTTGAAAATAATTCCGATCCGCATTGGCGATCTCTAGTCTCAAATAGCGTATCTACAGTGTTAAAAATTTAGTTGTATAAATACTTTAGATGTATGTTATTTAATAACAATGTAGATCTGTTTGAAAAACATATACCTTGTTGAGTTTCTTGCCGGATTCTTCTCAACAGAGTATTTTAGAACCGGTGGTAGATTCTTCACCGTTCTTCATAGGAGCATCAATTGATGCCTAAATTGAATAAAGAATGATGACTTTGAATTTGACTAATCTACTATTTTTTTCTCCCAGCCGTGCACAGAAGCTGTATTTATGGAGCTGTTCCACGAGTTCCGTGGCATCCTTGCTCCGGAGCTGGTCCGCCTTCTGGCATCTCTGCAACTCTCGCCCGCCCCGCCCGGGGACCTCGACGCCATACTGAAGAAAGACGCCATCTATAACGCGGTCGGGCTCGCCGCTTTCGATCTTTACGACGACGTGAGTACTCCTTGATGTTTCTGATGCCCTAGTACTCCCTGTGGCATGACATAGCGAGGATCTACGAACTATATAGGATCGAGCATGTGTGGCCAATAGAAAGGAGTCTTTGTTTTCTGTAACACTATGTCACACAGTTGCGTGACAGTTTGACCTTTAGTTTATCCTTTCTTTTAGACGGCCGGATAGCCTAGTTGTTAGAGAACCTGACTACGAAGCTTGAGGTCCCGGGTTCGATTCCCGGTCGGGGCAGATAGTTGTGTGAAAAATACGAATGTTTGTGCTCGAGTCTTAGATGTTTAATATGTATTTATCTATATAAGTATGTTTATCCGTTGTCTGGTACCCATAGTACAAGCTTTGCTTAGTTTGGGACTAGGTCAATTGATGTGAATTGTCCCGTGATATTTATTTATTTTTATTATTATTTACTTTGAATTTTGTACTTTTTACGCATAAAAGGGTAGATGACACCGTAAAACAGTAATAATCAAGACGCGACTCTAATAAAAAAAACACTTAATTGTTGAAAATCGAATTAATTTTTAATTAACTGCAAAATTTTATTTTTAGCTTCTTTAAATAATAAATAAATAAGCGGTTAAGGGCCTACCGAGCTTTTCGCGCTAATCGATTTTGGGTGGGCGATTTCGGGCGTGGGGGTTTGGTTGGACTGCGCGTGTTTTTGGGTATTTTCATCTTATTACTAAAACAAATACATACATATTTTAAAAATGTAGCAGCACTACGCCCTAGAAAACATCTTGTGCGACTTCCAACAAGGTTGCGTTAATTGAAGTGATACTTTTTTATTAACATTCAAAAAGTCATGACCTGCCGTGCAGTATTAGCGTCGTACAAATTTATTTTATTTTTAGGGTTCCGTACCTCAAAATGAAAAAACGGAACCCTTATAGGATCACTTTGTTGTCCGTCCATCCGTGTGTCCGTCCGTCCGTCTGTCTGTCAAGACCCTTTTTCTCAGGAATGCGTGGAGGTATCAAACTAAAATTTATATCAAATACTCAAGTCTACTGTCCCTTGGAGCTGTGAAAAATCAAACATCTAAGCCAACGCAATCAAAAGATACAGCCGTTTATGACGCAAATTTCCGCATATTTTCGAAACTCGCAAGGGAATCAAAACCTACAGGGTACTTCCCGTGAACTCAGAATCTTGAAATTAGGTACGAAGCTAGGTCTTATAGCACAGATAAAGGAAAAATTGCGAAAAGCATAATTTTTTTTGTCTGTCTGTCTATATCAGTAACCAACGCACATTTTCGACACTCGCAAGAGAATCAAACCTACAGGGTACTTCCCGTGAACTCAGAATCTTGAAATTTGGTACAAAGCAAGGCCTTATAGCACAGATAAAGCAAAAATTGCGAAAAGCATAAATTTTTTTGTCTGTCTATATCAGTAACCAATCTACAATGATCCCACACTGCGCACATTTTGCTTAGGAGCAGGGGTCTGCTAAGACTGGATGTTCATAGATACATATAAATTTGTATGGAACCCTCGGTGCGCGAGTCCGACTCGCACTTGGCCGGTTTTTTAGAGAGACTTTGGATTTTTTTTCTATCGAGCGAACTATAAGTAATCGTGTTTCGATAAACACTTGTCATCAGAGTGAATCCTCAAATATCTTACACATGAATTTCATGACTAAAGCTTTACTTGTAATGATCTAATGATAGAGCACGAGATTAAATGAATGCAATAAATGCGCCAAAAACACGGTAGGCCCTCTTCGTACGCAGAGATTTAAAAAAGAAGAAAAACCTGCGTCCTAGTCTCGTTTGTCCCAAATAATACCAGTGCTACAGTTTAAAATAAAAATACAAACAGACAGATCTGCGTTACGGGGTCCGAGAGGTAAAGTTGCCATAGAAGTAATATTATAACAAGCAATTGCCACTCAAAATCAATGGGGGAATCGCATTTTGGCAACTCATAAAATTTATGTGACATACGTCAGTTATTGCTGACGTCATCGTCGGTATCAAAATCGATTTTCAAGGTTAAAATGTGTTTTTTTTTCACTAGAGTCGCTTATTGTATGTTATTGTTTTATGGTAATAAATAATACATTATCATATTTTGTTCGCAGGTGGATTTTGACGAATGGTTTACGAACGTGCTGAGCCAGGAACTAAAAATAAAAGATGACAATTACAGAATAATAAGACGAAGAGTTTGTCAGTTAATAGGTAAGCCTGGCTTACTAAGCCATATTATCATTTCCAAGTTGATAATTGAAAACCACTCGTATTGAGTTTTCTACTGTTTGCTCGAATTCCATAGCGTCGGGGATTCTGCAATCCGCCTAATTGGCATTGAGTAAAAACGCGTAAGTGACAAATTTAGCCAATTTCCAATTTTTAAACCAACTTCGTTAAAATTAAACAAATATAAAGTTAAAACAATCTTCTGTAAAACCTGTAATACGCGGGATTTGCGTACGGTAGATAAGCAGATTTGCACTATCCCGATGATATGCCATAATATCGTTTTCAATAATTTTAATTTGTCATAAAGTAATTTATTTCTGAAACAGTATTTTCTTCAGAATTGTGATTAAAATAACCTAATCTATTGCATTCTACAAGATGATGTTTCAAAAAAACCCTGAAAATGGCACACTTCTACATAAGTATTTTATTGCAAACGTTGATATGGCAAGTGAAATTACGACAAATTGCTATTACTAACATCTGTTAATGTTGTGTAAGTTTTTATCAATGAGTAGCTTTTCGCTGACATGGTTGCCCAATTTTGATTTTTAATGTCGTCAGTTATGAATGGTTTCACATCCATTGTAGGCCAATGGTGCGGTGTTCGCGCCTCCCAGTCCCTCAGGCCAGCAATGTACGCAGCGCTTTTGGAGCCACTCGCGAGGTCACAAGAAGACGCGGCCGTCAAATTGTCCGCCGCCGAAGCTCTCCGCAGCACCATAGATGACTTCAACTTTGATGTGGACCAATTCGCGCCCTTCACACCGCACGTACTCGCTGCGCTTTATGAACTCCTGGTAACCAATGCAGCATTTTGATTCTTTTATTACCTGTTTTCAGTATTCTCGGATAAGTTTCTGGTATTTTACGTGAAGATTCTATATTATCTGTCACAAATACCAAGAACTTATCAGTTATGGTTCACAGGCACTTAGTTTCGTTTCTCAAGTAGGGAAAATTGGTTTCATTTCTATTATGCATTAAAAAATAAACTATAACTTTAGTTTGCTGTTCCGTTACAACACGTGCAAGACAGCTACATCTCTGTGACATACGTGTGTTTTCATGCAAAAACACGTCTTCCTCGACTTCCACATAAATCACAAACATCGTACAAGATCAAACGTTTCATTCTCAAGCGATCTTAAGCGATGATCGATCATGAACTTATTCTCAAAGTTACAAAAGCGGTAAGGGAGCGTTCAAGTATTACGTAACGCAATTTTTCTCTACCCCCTTTATTACCTAAAAATTTGTGAAAAAAACGTATTAAAAAATGCGTGAGAGAATCTCTCTACGCGACCTTCAGAACGGCTTATAAAACAATGTTACGTAACGCGTAGTTGAAAACCCCCCTCCCACTCCTGTAACGCAACCCCCCAAATTCGTTTCGTAATATTTGAACGCTCCCTAAGAGAAGCGGAGTAGCAAGGTAAATAAATTAAATAGTTAATTAATTATCTACGCTTAAATCAATCACTTAGGGCCGCACGCACGGTCTAGGGTTAAAAAGTGGTCTATAACTCTGAGTTATGGATGACAGTTCCATACATTTTGACACAACCCTGTGTTAGCAGTTAACTCGAAGTTAAAAATTATCCCTGATCCGTGCAAGTCCGCCTTTCTAATTAATTCAACGTCCAATGATTCGAACCAAGACGTCTTGTAGCTTACCAACTTCCCCATTACAGGTGGAATCAGAGGAATGCGATACGAAAATGCACGTACTCCACGTGGTATCCTTCGTGATGGAGAGGTGCGGGTGCTCCGTGGCGCGCGGGGGCGGCGCCGACGCCCTGTTCGCTTACCTGCCCCAGCTGTGGCACCACGCGGCGCGACACGACATGCTGCGTGCAGCCGCGCTGGCGGCGGTCGTCAATCTGCTTAAGGTACTGCAGCGGTTATGATATCCTGGTACCTCATAGGTCTCCGTGCGTATCTTTATGCTCCGCGCGGACAGCGATTGTCAATCTGCCTAAGGTACGTTAGAGGCTATGATATCCTGGTATCTTGTAGGTCTACACGCTAATTTGAAAGTTACGAAAATGCACGTACAGTCGAGGAAACTGAATGCGTGCTAGGATGGGACCGTTTTGTTCCAAATGTCATGTTGACATTCCCTATATCTGCCAAAGAAATGTGAAAAGGTTCCACCCTGGTACGCGATTTGGTTTCCTCGACTGTACTCCACGTGGTATCCTTCGTGATGGAGAGGTCCGGGAGCTCCGTGGCGTGCGGGGGCGGCGCCGACGCCCTGTTCGCTTACCTGCCTCAACTGTGGCACCACGCGGCGCGACACGACATGCTGCGTGCAGCCGCGCTAGCGGCGGTCGTCAATCTGCTTAAGGTACTGCAGCGGTTATGATATCCTGGTACCTCATAGGTCTCCGCGCGTATCTTTATGCTCCGCGCGGACAGCGATCGTCAATCTGCTTAAGGCACCTTAGAGGCTATGATATCCTGGGATACCAGGACAAGATCAGGGTGTCCACTTTCTGGAAAGTCAGGGAAAAGTCAGGGAAGCTCAAGGTGGTCAGGGAAAGTCAGGGAAAATCAGGGAAATTTGCTAGAAATCCAAAAAGTCAGGGAAAAACTCGTACTTTCCCAATGATGTAAAATGAGGGAAATATTTCATGCTCTACTTTGACCCTTTAACCAGACTACTGAAGCAATTTTTTCAGGTTTGGAGTGATCTACATTACGACAAATACATTTGCAGTGAATTCCCATCATCGGGTCTAGCTTAGTATCTCGGGCAGTAAAAAAATCATATAACCTGCTTTGAAATGTACATGATTAGTCGGTGAAATTTAGAAATGTGGTCAGGGAAAGTCAGGGAAATGTCAGGGATTTTTTTTAGGATTTGTAGTGGACACCCTGAAGATACAAGAGGACAAGATATTGTGGGTCTACACGCTAATTTGAAAGTTACGAAAATGCACGTTACAGTCGAGGAAACTGAATGCGTACCAGGATGGGACAGTTTTGTTGCAAATGTCATGTTTACATTCCCTACAAATGTGAAAAGTGAAGAGGTTCCACCCTGATATAGCTTGTTTAATCTAAAATGAGGCTCTGCGCTGGTGGCGGTCTGCACGGTAATTTGTAAGCTCCGTGCTAGCGGCGAACGTCAATCTGGCGATACCTTAGCAGTGCTGGGATCCCGATACATCATTGATCTCCACTTTCAACTTTAATGCAGCGCTGGTGCCGATCATCACACTGCTTAAGGCACTTTACTGGCTGTGGCATCCTGTTCCCTTTTTTTCTAACGCATGATCGGTTTCACCATTTTTTTCTGTAACACGGTCTATACCTATGATAACGGTAGAAAGAGATGAGAATAAGTTGGAGCTTTAAATCCCAAACGAGGAGGTTTTACGGCGAGAAGCAGAAACGGGAACTTACTTGTCGTCAAGAGGCGAAAAACTGCATATTTTCTAATGAAGTTTCTTCGTATTGCCAGGCGCTTGGCGAGTGCGCGCCGAACGTGCGTCCTTGGATCCTTGGCGTGGTCAACGAATCGACGCGGCTATCGGAACCAGCACACGTCTATCTGCTAGAAGACGCTTTGGACTTGTGGCTCGCCATACTGGAGACCTCGCATACAGCCGACGCAGCGACGCTCCAATTGGCTGACAACTTGTGTCCCTTACTCGGTGAGTAGACCGGTTCAGTAGGTATAGTCGACCAAGAAATTCCTTTATCACCCTAAGTTTCAATGTCAGTTGTACGGTTTAAAACATAAAGGCTATTATTTTACTTAAAACTCAGTATCACAATCAGCCTTGTTGTTTTATCTATCTAATATCTTTAAACGAGCAATTCTTGTATATATGTATATATATATATATATATATATATATATAATCAGGATCTCGGAAACGGCACCAACGATTTCGATGAAATTTGGTATGTGGGGGTTTTCGGGGATGAAAAACTGATCTAGCTATGTTTCATTTTCAGAAAATCGCTTTTACTCGTGTTTTCCGGCTATTTTTGTTTGCATTAGAATATAAAGCTAAATTTCGCCGACTTCGAGCAGATCATAATGGCACATTAGAAATCGGGTGGTCGCGGATCCAGCCGACCTCGGCTCGATTCCACGTTTTTTTTCAAGATTTTTAGTTTTTTTTTTAAGTTTATTTTTCATGAGAAAACGTCAAGTTTCTTCTTTTGTGAGAAAAAGTAATTTTTTTGTGAGAAAAAGTTACTTTTTTGTTAGAAAAAGTATTATAGGGAACGTGCAGTAACTATAGGCGGCAGCACTAATGCGACAGAAGAGACACTATGCGGACAGTAAAACAAACTTATCAAGGTAAAACATTCAAATTGATGGCACCCTTATGGCACCAGTTGGCAGCACCGTCTATGTGCACGTTCCCTATTGGGAGCACACAGAACAGGAAAAGCCGGTTGTCTGTAAAGTCGGTTTACGGACGATAGTTTAACGTGACTCACCGCTCCACCCCCTCCGGTGTTTTTGTCAAATATCTTGAAAACGGTGCATCCTACGGCAAAATCAATGAAATTTTCATCCCCCCTTTAATACCCCCGCGCTCCCTCTCCCGCATCCCCTCCCCCCCTCTCAACCCCCCCCCCCACCCCCCACCCCTCCGGTGTATATAATCAGGATCTCGGAAACGGTTCCAACGATTTCGATGAAATTTGGTATTTGGGGGTTTTCGGGGATGAAAAATTGATCTAGCTTGGTCTTATCTCTGGGAAAACGCTTGGTACCGAGTTTCTGCCCGAGCAGAGCTCGGTCGCCCAGGTACTTTTGTTGAAGGAACTGTAAAAAAAAATGATAAAGCAAGCGCTTACTGGGTCCATAGTAAGACTTCATTACGTCTATCATGTTTTACAAGCTTTTATTTAACTTTCAATGTACCCTTGCAAGTCGAATTAGACCTACTTTCAATGGTCGGATTCACTTGAAATTTGGTAAACCTATGTAGGTTGGATAACAATGCAAGTACAGTCAACAAAAAGTACCTACAATCAGCTAAAAAGCTTGCTATAAAAATGAAATGTTTAACATAACTTATTTACTAGGCGAATTACTCAATAGCTGTTATTTAAACACCTCTTGAGTTTGCAGCATGTGTAGATGTTTAAACCAAACTAAAACAGAAACCGGCCAAGTGCGAGTCGAACACGCGCACGAAGGGTTCGGTACCATTATCTATAAAAAACCGGCCAAGTGCGAGTCGGACTCGCGCACCGAGGGTTCCATACAAATTTATATGTATCTATGAACATCCAGTCTTAGCAGACCCCTGCTCCTAAGCAAAATGTGCGCAGTGTGGGATCATTGTAGATTGGTTGCTGATATAGACAGACAGACAAAAATTTTTATACTTTTCGCAATTTTTCCTTTATCTGTGCTATTGCTATAAGATCTTGCTTCGTACCACATTTCAAGATGCTGAGTTCACGGGAAGTACCCTGTAGGTTTTGATTCCCTTGCGAGTTTCGAAAATATGCGGAAATTTGAGTTATAAACGGCTGTATCTTTTGATTGTGTTGGCTTAGAAGTTTGATTTTTTCACAGCTTCAAGGGACAGTAGACCTGAGTGTTTGATATAAATTTCAGCTTGATACCTGCACGCGTTCCTGAAAAAAAGGGTCTTGTCAGACAGACGGACGGACGGACGGACGGACAACAAAGTGATCCTATAAGGGTTCCGTTTTTTCCTTTTGAGGTACGGAACCCTAAAAACGGCAAAATAATCTCGGGTTTTGTATGGGAGCCCCCTTAAATATTAGTTTTATTTTAATTTAATTATGTATTTTTAAAATGAATATGTAACTAAATATTCTGTGAATATTTCAAGCGTCTACCTGTTGCCGTTATCAATATCGAGCAAAAACGAGCAAAAAAAAAACACGTTTGTTGTATGGGGGCCCCCTTAAATATTTATTTTATTCTGTTTTTTAGTATTTGTTGTTATAGCGGCAACCGAAATACATCATCTGTGAAAATTTCAACTGTCTAGCTACATATCACGGTTCGTGAGATACAGCCTAGTGACAGACGGACAGACGGACGGACAGCGAAGACTAAGTAATAGAGTCCCGTTTTTACTCTTTGGGCACACGGCCGACACGACGCACAAAACGCGCGTTCCTGAATCAACACAAGCAAGACGACGTCTGTACACGCGTCAAGGTGTGCGTAAGATGCACAGGGCTGACTATCGCAAAAAGAGATAGATAGAGATAGCTGCGGAAAGTGAATGCCGCGCCGTTCGTTGAGCGCGAGCAACGTTGTAATGTAAAATAAAATGAGTAGGTAATCTAATTATCGTAGTACTTATAATTAAACTTATCGTTTGTCTAAATTAAGTGTTTAAAAATAAGTGAATGAGTGTATACCTAATTCATTTTGTAAAGACAATTAGAGAATGTAATTGTAGATATTGATAGGAAATAATTAACAAATTAATTTTACTAATACCTACCTACTAATATAAGACGTCTATTTATACATTATAGGTAACAAACTTTTAAACCTACTTTCCCTAGTTACTAATGTTACATGTTGCTAATTAAAGTTGGTTATCTACCTTCTTTCGTCCTTCGGAAATCGAAAAAAACTCCTTTCCTTGCCTTTGGTTGATGCCAAACACCCATACAATGCACAATATATTCCCATTTCGCAAAAGTTTAGTGCCGTGCGGCCACGGACCAGTTGGTCCGTGCGTGCGGCCGACATGCATCGCGCCGCGCACCCGACTGGTGAACAGTGGGGACATGCAATCGGCGCCTTGGGGGGAGGGGTAACTCGAATCGGTGCGGGGCGGAGCGTTTCCATTCTGTACGTTAGTACTATTATATATTCTTTGCTTTGGGTATGGAATCCTAAAAATATCCGTGACATGTAACTTTTATTATAGAACAATCATCCGAACACCTCCGCATAATAGTCTACATAATGCAAGCCTACACCCTCCTCTGCCCGGAGGAGTTTCTACTAGGAGCCGGTGGCAGATGCATGGCCCTTCTAGAAGACATGCTGTCAGACATGCGGACGGAAGGCATACTGACTGTCCTCAAGATGGCTGAAGTGTGCATCAGTGCGCCGTTCCAGGAAAGCAATACGTTCCTCGGGGCTAACGTCATATGGCCAATACTGCTCCGGGTTGTGAAGTGAGTATTTTATATAAGGTCTGTTGCAAGTTCCATGGAGATGGGAAGGGGCCACCGTGTCTGAACAAGTAGCATCCCAAATGGCACCAGCACCCAACCCATCTTCCATGGAATCAGACTCGTATCAATAATTAATTTTGAAAAAAATAGTGAATTAAATTAAAAAATATTGAAATTAGTTTCTCATAATTAAATTTTCTATACAAAAAAAAAAATATATATATAAAAACCGATCTGACCGATCTAAATGTTACAGTAAAATTACATAAAGTTTACCACTGACAGATGGTTTGCCTTCATTTCATATTCAGCTTTTACGACCTACAAATAAAGCCAATTTTAGAATGCTGTTACCCACGTTTGCAGATTTTGTAATAGCTACTTTATTTGTATGGTGTTAAAGTTGGAAATGAAATGAAGGCAAACCATCTGTCAGTGGTAAACTAAAAGTAAACGTATTGTACACCCTGTCAACGGCTTCTTAGGCTATTCCTCTGTTAGTTCTGTGGGTATAACTCTCCACATGTCTCCCCCAGATGGCTCGACTTGGACGACCTTCCAATGGTCCTGTCCCTGGAGCTGTGTCTGCTGTCCCGGGTCATCTTGCTGTCCACGGATCTCTTCTTCAAGCTGGTGCACGAGGCGGCCGCGAGCATGTCGCAGTACGGCCGCAACCCAGCCAGCGCTCTGAACAAGGTCCTGCTTGTGTGGACGGAGAAGATGAACATGGTCACGCAAGTCGAGAGGTGGAAAGTTGCCGGTGAGTTGTTTCATTGATTAATCTTTTCACCGGACTTATGACCAGACAGGAATTTAGGGGGCAAAATTTAATGACATGTAGGGAAAAATAAATGAAGTTGAAAAATTAAAATACAAAAAGATACTTCATATCAAACTTGTTAAAGTTTGGATTGGTAGCGTCATCTCTTGTCCGGGTGAGCGTACTAAGAGAACACAGCCGCACGTGATTGTTAAAAAATACGTTGCTGATGCCGCGTAAACCAATCGGCGGCTTTAGCGGTGTATCTCGAACCAATCACATGCAGCTGTATTTTCTGAGTACAGCTGTGTTTGGATTGGTAGCGACATCTCTTGTCCGGGTGAGCGGGTAGTTCCGAAGGAGTGTTGAAATCTCTCGATGAGGGTATAACATAGATGGCGCTGTATCACGCAAGTGATGATCTATCAGATTGAGATATGGATGTACAGGAAAAATTCGTGTCTAAACTCCTGACCAGTGATGGTGTAGGGGAATGGCACACGGCACGGAATGCTGAGCACCTGGGTTCGATTCCCAGCGCTGGTCTTTTTTCTGGGTTTTTTTTTGTGCATCCATATTTCAGTTTGTATTTAGTATGAAATACATGTAGGGATTTCCTTTATCGATAAACTCAACTTTCTATCGACGCTTTTTCCATAAAGTAGTGATCGCGCCAATTTTTTTTTCTAAAAATACAATTTTATAGAAATTATAAAAATGAAACAAAATAATAAATCCATTCTCTTCTTTATCCTCGTAAAGCCCACGTCAAATTTCGACTGTCACAATTTGAAACCTATTGTCAATCAGGACAAGTTGACGTTTGCTTTGACATACCTATGTATTGAATTTCGCAACCACTAGGCCATCGGAGGCCGTATTGTCTAACGCTTCTGACGCTTGCCTTCGCTTTCACTGTCTCTTTCTGTCATTATCTTATACCATTTGACACAAAGAAATAGTGATTGCGAAGGTACGCGTCAGAAGCGTTAGACAATACAGCCTCTGGTCTTCTAAATGATGATGCGTGGTTGTAGGTCTGGGTCTGGCGGCGCTGCTGACGACGGCGCACCCGGCGGTGCTGGCGCGCTTCCCCGCCGTCATGCTGAACCTGGCCGAAGTGCTCAACGACGTCATGAAGACGGACGACAACGGCGAGCACAGGGAGTAAGTCTCATGTCGCGCTGTGGGCATACAGGCCAAGGGCTCAACCGCTACTCTCCCCTGCTATTCTCCCCTTAACCGCCAGGGTTAATAGAGGGTAACCGTAACGGTCGTGCAGCCCAGACGATAGCGGTCTGCGCGGCCGAAAATGTATAGTCGACCAAGTAATTACTTTACTACCCTAAAGGTCAATGTCAGGTGCACGGCTTCAAACATCAAAGGCTATTTTCACTTACGAGTCAATGTGACAATCAGCTTTATTATTTTTCTCAAAAATATCCGTAAAAGTTGACATTATTCTTTACATATCAGAACGTGAAGTGCATAGTTTATGGTCAGTAAAAAAATTAAAAAGTTGAAAACATTGCAGGCTCGATAAACTCGACAACAATGTCGCATACAAATTTCATTATTGTCGAGTCTCAAACTTTTTAAAAAGTTTAAACGGCCATGGTAATAAGTTGGCACTATTCGTATACAGCCAATTCAAATGACCGGTATCAGTTTTTTGTTGAGTTGTGTTTGAAACAGCTTGTGGTGTTTTCGGTAGAAAAATACACCTGCAGTTTTTTTTAATGGAAAAAGGCGGGAAAGGGTTTAATGACATTTAATTTTAAGTGATTTGCAATTTGCAATTTTTTTCCTTCACCATTTTTGAGAAAAGTTTTATATTAGTCTCGGCTAGAATAGCAATTGCTGGCTTCGTATTAGTTAAACGGGCTCGCTCGTTTAATACTCATACTCAGCCAGCAATTGCCTACTTCCAGGCCACGACAATAATGTACTATTAATTCTGCTGTAGGGACTGTCATACAAAAATAATTAAGTACTTATTTGGTCGATTATACGACGCGTGATATAAAGTCTGTAACTGTTATGCAATCTGTGGTTGTGTTGTTGCAGTAGCCTGGTGGCGCTCCCGGGGTCGCGGCCGCCGTCCCCGCTGGAGGGGCGCGGGGGCGCGGCGCGCTGGGGCGGCGGCGGGGAGGCAGCGCGCGGGGACACGCCGCACGAGCAGCGCCGCCGCGCGCGCGCCGCCGCGCACCCCGCGCACGCGCTCGACCTGCGGGCCGTCACGCACCACCAGGTACCAGGGGGACAGGGGGGGTGAGGATATAGCTCGCGCGCGGGGACACGCCGCACGAGCAGCGCCGCCGCGCGCGCGCCGCCGCGCACCCCGCGCACGCGCTCGACCTGCGGGCCGTCACGCACCACCAGGTACCAGGGGGACAGGGGGGGTGAGGATATAGCTCGCGCGCGGGGACACGCCGCACGAGCAGCGCCGCCGCGCGCGCGCCGCCGCGCACCCCGCGCACGCGCTCGACCTGCGGGCCGTCACGCACCACCAGGTACCAGGGGGACAGGGGGGGTGAGGATATAGCTCGCGCGCGGGGACACGCCGCACGAGCAGCGCCGCCGCGCGCGCGCCGCCGCGCACCCCGCGCACGCGCTCGACCTGCGGGCCGTCACGCACCACCAGGTACCAGGGGGACAGGGGGGGTGAGGATATAGCTCGCGCGCGGGGACACGCCGCACGAGCAGCGCCGCCGCGCGCGCGCCGCCGCGCACCCCGCGCACGCGCTCGACCTGCGGGCCGTCACGCACCACCAGGTACCAGGGGGACAGGGGGGGTGAGGATATAGCTCGCGCGCGGGGACACGCCGCACGAGCAGCGCCGCCGCGCGCGCGCCGCCGCGCACCCCGCGCACGCGCTCGACCTGCGGGCCGTCACGCACCACCAGGTACCAGGGGGACAGGGGGGGTGAGGATATAGCTCGCGCGCGGGGACACGCCGCACGAGCAGCGCCGCCGCGCGCGCGCCGCCGCGCACCCCGCGCACGCGCTCGACCTGCGGGCCGTCACGCACCACCAGGTACCAGGGGGACAGGGGGGGTGAGGATATAGCTCGCGCGCGGGGACACGCCGCACGAGCAGCGCCGCCGCGCGCGCGCCGCCGCGCACCCCGCGCACGCGCTCGACCTGCGGGCCGTCACGCACCACCAGGTACCAGGGGGACAGGGGGGGTGAGGATATAGCTCGCGCGCGGGGACACGCCGCACGAGCAGCGCCGCCGCGCGCGCGCCGCCGCGCACCCCGCGCACGCGCTCGACCTGCGGGCCGTCACGCACCACCAGGTACCAGGGGGACAGGGGGGGTGAGGATATAGCTCGCGCGCGGGGACACGCCGCACGAGCAGCGCCGCCGCGCGCGCGCCGCCGCGCACCCCGCGCACGCGCTCGACCTGCGGGCCGTCACGCACCACCAGGTACCAGGGGGACAGGGGGGGTGAGGATATAGCTCGCGCGCGGGGACACGCCGCACGAGCAGCGCCGCCGCGCGCGCGCCGCCGCGCACCCCGCGCACGCGCTCGACCTGCGGGCCGTCACGCACCACCAGGTACCAGGGGGACAGGGGGGGTGAGGATATAGCTCGCGCGCGGGGACACGCCGCACGAGCAGCGCCGCCGCGCGCGCGCCGCCGCGCACCCCGCGCACGCGCTCGACCTGCGGGCCGTCACGCACCACCAGGTACCAGGGGACCAGGGGGGATGAGGATACTATATCCTCAGTCAGTAGACTGCCTTGATTTAGGAGTGCGGGGTTGCGAGGACAAGCACCATTACCTAATGGATTCAGAGTAAAAAGAGTTAGGCGAAATGATGGCATGGCATGAGAATATAACCGGCGCGGGCGCTCGACCTGTAAGTTGCCACGCTTTGCCAGGTACCAGGGACACAGGGGTGTGCGATTAATCTATTACCAACGAACTATTTACACACAAGTTTGTACAGAATCTGTGCGCGAGACCGACTCGCGCTTGTTTTTTTTTCAGAGGAGCTTTTTGACTCTGCTTCGAAAAAATATAGCTCTTTGAGTTTCTTGAGGGTTTCACAACAGTTTTTGCCAAATGTGTCGCTAGTAATTAAAACATCATTACAGGCGTAACCACGCCGAAATTCAGTCGAGTAATTTCGGCAAAGTGTACTTGGATTTTTAAGTTGCTCTTGGACAGTTGCAGTTGCCTTGTAATTCATTTCATTCATGACAAAAAATACCAACATTCCGTAAATCTGATACCTGATTTTTTATTTGTCATTTTCAGTTGGAGGCACTGAAGGCCCGTGTTGGCGCGGAAACTTTCGACCGTCTGCTCCAGGCTACTGACAGAGAGACCCTTCAACAAATCAGAGAATATATACCCATTTGAATAAAACATTCAAAACGTGTATTCGCAAGCCTCATTTAGACGTTGCGACAAATATTGTACGAGTCGCGGTACATCGCCGTCGCGAAACGATAAAATCGCTCGGACAGGACATCGCAAAACAATCGCAACACAGTAACAGAACAAGATTAATACATATGTATATTATTTGCATGATGTACAGTATTGTTTAATTATATTCTTCCATTACATTATAACGTTAACTCAAAATTGTCTATAAGTTTGTCCACTTTTCACCATATTTAACAACAAGTAAATAATTTTACTAATTTCCGTTGTAAAACTGTTTCAGGAATGCCACTTTGAGAAAACTGGCAGAAATACGACTAAAAAAATGCCAAAACTAATTGCGTAATATCCGCTCTGAATCTATTGCTTCTATTGAATCTTGTTCTATTTTCGTATCTGTGGTAATGACCTGTGATCTAACGCAACTCGCACAATATTTTTTGCACTGTGTATTGAGACCTTAGAGCCCCTTGATCGTTTTCCCGTACAATCGTAATATTCTATTAACAAATATTCGCTGTTGTTTTTAACATTCAGAATTTAAATTACTCATATCTTGTATAGCATTTCTTGGGTGTTAGCACACTTTCTAATCAATCATCATTTGTCATATTACGGTTGTATGAGGAAGTGACCCGATTAAGATGTACTTGCATGGATTAGGGTTAACTAGGTAAGTAACTAGTAAAATCCTAAACCTGTGCAAGTGATCCTAAGGAGAATAGAAGTGGTTTACAAGATTTTAGTACCAGGAGTAAATGAAATAGAGGAGTTAATTTTAGTCTTTTAAAGTTAGTTCCGTTCGTAGTGTTGTGAATACGTCGACATTCTGAACGCATATTATATCATAACGATTTTTGTTAGTACATTGTACATTTTGTTTTATTTTGTTAGTTTTTAATGCGTTATTTGTAAGCAAAAGTTTTTATCTGTGGATAAAATCTTGACGTATCAGTTATGGACTTATTTATGGTCATACATATATTTTTTGTAATATTTAGCAATCGCTTTCGTTTCTTTGTAAATTTGTTGTTTAACTGGTAAAAAATATACCATAATAATTAATGATGTATATGATTGTGATATACTTACAATTTCCTATAATAGCTTTAAATATAGGAGATATGGTATTCTGTATTTGCCGTTTGGATGTATTTTGAACGTGTTATCTTTTAGCTAACATTTATTTTAAACTTGAGAAAACTTTATACGATAACTTGAACTAATATGCAAAATGTATAAAGACCACCTAATTTTCATAATTCCTATTGGTGATTTATTTAAATTGAAAAAAAAAACTATGCACTAAAAACTGCGATCACAAACCATTGGTAACATAGGCGTGAGATGTAGTTAGTCCAGTCAACAAGGTTTTTTTTTTAAATGTAGATTCTGACAATAACTCTCCCGTCCGTGCAATTTTACTACGATGATCATTTTCTCAGTAAATAATAAGGAGGATAGTTTAATATTATATCTTGATTATACCATGAAATAAAAGCGTGAGTAAACAGATATTTCTAAGTCGTATTTTTTTTCCAAATGGTATACAGAATACCTAGCTAGATTTAGATTTAATGCACATGACTAATCATAGAACACTCAGCTGTAATCTTTAAAGGAAAATAATTAAAAATTTATCATCATTAAATTATTGAAGTTGCATTTTACATATTTGATGTTGGAATTCGTAAATTTTAACAGCTTTGAAAAATCTTGAGAATGGTGAAGTTTTATAATGCCATAAATTAGTAAGTAAAGGCACGTTGCACGCGGCGATTTTTTGAAGCGACCCTGCAAAAAGTTGACGTGTGTTCGGCGTTTAAAATCTGATAATTTTATTTCGAATCTATAATGAGGTGAAACAAGTTATAAGCTGTGCCATTATGGAATTGGTTCAATGCCTGGTTAATCCTCAAATTCAGTAAAACATATTTGAAAGACAATAAAACTATTAAACTGATTTACACGTGTCGTTTTATGGTATCAAAGCCTTTGCTCCACTGTATCATCATGTCAAACACTTGCAAAAATGTTGAATACTGACGTCATCGCTTCCTTTCCGACAGTGCTGTCAACTGTCATTATGAATTATAATAATTACGGCAGCGTAATTAATTATGCCAAAACTGTACAGTAACTGTGTATATGTATGTATCTTAACGTATAAAACGCATATTTTTTTAACGCTCGAATGTAATCTTAGCTTGTTATTGTCTGATCTGATAAGCCCCTTGCACATTTAGCTGATATAGATATACAAAAATACATGTTCATATTCATAACCCATACAATAATTTCGTCGCTGTGTAGAAACATAAGTAGTAAAATATAAGATACACATTGATGAAACAGAGGCCTTATTTTCTAGATATAGGCTTACGTTTGACCACAATCACGCCTGGTGGAAAGCGAAGATGAGGCCTACGATGGAGCACGCTTGCCTAGTAAATGCTCATTAACAATAGACTTGAAAACGGCCCGATTGTAGTGTTCAGGGAACACAAACGCAGGTAGGGAATTCCACTCCTTAGCTGTATAGGGATGACGACTGGGTTAAAAATATGTCATTCTATTTAGTCCGTCAGTTAGATTATGGGAAAATATGGGACACGTATTTTTTGGTTTATCAAATTATTAAAAATCTACAAAGATATAGATCATCAAACTTCCGGAGTGGGGGCTTGTGACGTCACCCTTAGGTAAAAATTGTACCATATGGTGACATCACTCGAAACTTCTAAGCACTGTATCCTCGTCATTTTTTGTTTGTTAAACAAAAGAAAAAATACGTTTACAATATTTTTTAATAATCTAACTGACGGACTAAACAGTTTTTTTTAGTCGTCTAGCCTATTGTACGGATGATAGGGGAAGAGCGAAAACGCTTTGTGCGGATTTTGAGAATACTTACAACGTAAGGGTGGAGACCCTGCTTACTACTGGTCGCTCAGAATAGTTTTCACTTATTTCTGTCACACAGTATAAAATTATGGTACAATACACAGTTTATATGGCACGTCGTGTATTTTCGGCCGCGCAGACACGAACTTACTACGATTCAAACTTCAAATCAGTCTTGTCAAATAGTTACAAGGTGCAAAGTACAGTGCACCTGTTATCTAACTCACTCACTCGGAAGTATGGCGGCTGACTAATATGCCACGCGACGCGCGCTAACATGGCGGCAGCAACCCACCAATAGCGGCACAAGAAAAAGACGCGCCGTGCGTGGAGTATGCCGATTGGTCAATTGCATTTGCCGCGCTTCTAAAACGCGTCTTCTGCGCAGGTACATCGGTGAGCCATCAGTTGTGTACTACTGTAGAAAGAAATGGTGAATGCGATCGTGTGCGTCCCGCGCATTAGACAAAACGGCCTCTGGTTGTATGGGATTGTAGCATTATAGTATACAAACAATGAGCAATAAAATCTTGGTAGTTGGTAAAATGTTGGCTGGCCTCCCAAGAGATCGACGGATGGCAAAGATCGGGGGAAGCTATTTGAATATAAAGTACGGTCGCGGAGCACAAAGAATTTCGCACAATGACCTTCACTACTTGTCTCTGTCCCTCGCACGTAAATATTTTCCGTCGCATTCTTACAAATTCAAATGTGCGAGTGCAATGGCGAATATTTACGTACAAGCGACAGAGACACAAAGTGACAGGTCATTGTACGATATTCTTCGTGCTTCGCGACCGTGCTTTAGTATTATATTAACTTTGGCTGAGTGTAACGCAATACCGATTGTCGTGGCGATCTTTGGGGAAAGCCTGTGTCCAGCAGTACACGTCTTCCGACTGATATGATAATGAGCAATAAATATCGCGTTAAGATGACTTTTAGTTTATTGATATAGTTATTCGCATAGCTAAATGTGTAAAGGGTTGTTAATGAAGTCCTATTGTGGTAATCATATGGAAACGAATAGTTCATGAATTATGATTCCGGAAATGTTATACACAAACGATGCGACATTGTCAAAAGATAATGAAGTTTAAATATATTTGAGCTAATATACGATGGTTATGAATTATGATGTAAACCATTCTTTATTTAGCGCAGCTATTTTGTTCAGATCTTTTTGAGCAGCTTTTATATCACTTGAAGCCGACTGTTATACACCGTGGCCGACAAGTAAAGTAACCTGAGAGATTTCATAGATATTCCTCAGGTTGTTTCAAGCCAAAAATCTAGTATAAAGTCAGATCGATTTGGCTCAGTTTGGGAAATATGTAATTTTTTTGTAAAATTAATTTTGAAAAATTATGCAGCTCAACACTGCAGAGTGCCACTCTTTTATAACAAATAAGGTCATCCAATTTAGAATTCGTTGCCAGCTCGTTCGTATCTTGAATTTAGAAATTATTATTTAGTTTGAAAGAAAAAAAGTTAAGTTAAAATTGCCATTACACCCCACAATAACTTTTTACTTCTGAGGGGCTCAGGAATCTGTTTTATAACTCTTGCGCATTTGCTGTACCCACGGTGTATGTATAGTACGGATGTCACCTTCCCCTTCCATTGTACTTTGTAGATAGGCAACTAAGTGATTTAAGATGACTCACTTCCTATGAAATTATGCGTTCCTAGTATTGAACAGCCAATATTTTCCAAAAAATCTCTTAGAATATAAAAATTTCTCGGTCTTTCTATGATTTTCGAATAGAAAATAACCCCATTCTAACAATACTTTGTCTATACTTTTTAAAATTAAAAACAAATAGTCATTATTATAATTAATGTAAATTATAAAATCACGTTTAAAGATTGCATGTATTATGTTTTAATTTGAACGATTCCAATACTATATGACGAAATCAATCCTAAAATATAGTAGACATAGGTATTGTGGATCGGATATTATTATGGTCGACTATGTACCTAGCCACCTATGCCTCCCTAGTTAGTTTTGCTTAGTTTGTATAACAGCGGACGCTACCATTCTAGTTAGCCTCATCGCATTATTATAATAGACGAAATAAAATTTGTTTCTCAATGCGAATTTGTCTTTTATTTTTTCCTCTAACCTTTTCGCTCAGTACCGAATCGTCTATGAAGCAAAATGACCACGATTCAGATGGTCTAAAAAGCACATGTCCAATTTTGTAAATTGACCATTTTGTGAAGATGTCCTAATCGGCTCAGTACCACCACCATGAGTTTGTAGTGACTGCTCGATAGCGACTGCGTAAATGATTTGTATGGAGGTCACTGTGAACTCAAGGTAGTGGTACAGGATGGCCTTTCACTTCACATGGCCACCACCGCTCGTGCCTAAAATATCACTTTCCCAAAATACCACATTTTATAAGCTTACCAGATTCTCGCTGCACCACATTACAAAATCGAAGATTACTTAAAGAAGTTATTTTTTCAAGTGGAATGTTTTATTTTATACGTCTGGTATAATGGGAATGTAATGAATAGGTAAACGCAATGTAGGTAGGTCTCCAACAAGATGGAGCGACGACCTGGTTAAGGTT
The DNA here is from genome assembly GCA_947563465.1 of Archips xylosteana. Lineage (NCBI taxonomy): Eukaryota > Metazoa > Arthropoda > Insecta > Lepidoptera > Tortricidae > Archips > Archips xylosteana. The sequence goes on from OX387360.1 coordinate 17,553,991, forward strand.
GCGGGAAAGCGTTGGTTGCGGATGGCGCAGGACCGATCTTGGCGAGCCTTGGGGGAGGCATGTTCAGCAGTGGACGTCTTTCGGCGGAAATGATGATGAATAAATATTCGTAGATTTTAGTAAATCCATTATCCTTAGATTTTTGAAATTCACGGGATAAGACAATAATAATTGAAACGCTTCAAAACCGCACTTAATTATGTTATCCGACAATACAAAGTCTAGGTTCGTACGTATCATTTTAACCTCTGACACAAAAAGAGGGGTGAAGTTTTGACTGCTATGTGTGTGTGTGTGTGGCATCATAGCTCTTAAACGGGTGAACCGATTTAGATGCGGTTTTTTTTTTGTTTGAGAGCAGGTTTCTTAGCGATGGTTCTTAGGTATGTTTCATCAAAATTGGTCCAGATGTTTCAAAGTTATGAGCTCTTTTGTTAGCTGCGGAAGGGATCTTAGACGATTAATGGGCTTTTTTTCAAACATGTGTAACCAAATTGTTTTTATTAAATTTTTAAATTCATAGTTTTTAGACGACCAGATGGCCTAGTGGTTAGAGACCCTGACTATGAAGCTTGAGGTCCCGGGTTCGATTCCCGTGTCGGGGCAGATATTTGTATGAAAAATACGAATGTTTGTTCTCGGGTCTTGGGTGTTTAATATGTATTTAAGTATGTATCTATCTATATAAGTATGTTTATCCGTTGCCTAGTACCCATAATACAAGCTTTGCTAAGTTTACTTTGGGACTAGGTCAATTGGTGTGAATTGTCCCGTGATATTTATTTATTTATTTATTTATAGTTATTCAAAATATTGACTAGGTACTTGTAAACGTTTAAAAACAATAGGAATTAGTTTTGTCTGAAGACACAGACAAGTAACGTACCTGAAGTAAAAGTTACTAATAGAGTTAAAAAAAATCCTTCTAAACTTAGCTTTTGTGTTCGTAATATCACAATGTGTCAAAATCGGTTAATACTTAGGAGACGGTAATAGCTACTGCTGCTTAATTACACAATTTTCTTAGTCCTTAATAATGTATTAGTGTGAAGACGTACCGTTGGGGCAGACGAGTACTTGAGTGGTAACCACGGATCGGCAAACGTAGCGTAGGACGTCATCAGACTCGGTGGAGCGATGATCTTCGCAAGGCGGCTGGCAAGAGCTGGATGAGAGTGGCCGAGGATCGTGCTCAGTGGCGTGCCATGGGAGAGGCCTATGTCCAGCAGTGGACGAACATAGGCTGATGATGATGATGTTGAAGACGTACCTAACATTTTTGAAAGTTAGGGTTGAAAGACACCGCATATTATTGTCGAGTGAAGATCGGCAACGTTGCGCTACTTCTACATCGCTGGCTATAGGTACATTTGTCCCCTAGTGAATCCCTGGCTTAAAGTGGTGCGTTGGCCAGGATTTAAAAACGAAGTTTGGCATTTTTTTTCGTTTTTAAAAGGTCTCAATTCTAAACTAGTCAATGTACGGGAGCATTACGAAGGGTAATGGTCACAGCTGCACCTACACAAACCCCGAACATGCCCCGAAGCTATCAATATTTCAAAACCATCTGACCCCAGCACTCAAATTTAAGAAAAACAAGGCAACGCTCGCTGTAAACAAAATTACTGTCCGTTCGGACTCCATTAGCTAATACCAGCACAGAAATATAAAGCAGCCTAGTTTATGCCCTCGGTCCCGCTTGGAGATTTCTCGTGGGGGCCAATGCCTAATGGGGATAGGGTTGCCAGAATAAAAGTTAAAGAAACTCGTTTTCATATGAAAATCCTGAAATTTTGTCATATTTACACGTATCACCTAACAACCGTGTTATCATAAAACTTAAAGATACATTGAACATATTGTGTTTAACATGTGTTAGTTTTGAAGGGTCGGAAACCCGACAGGAAGTAAGAGGACGGCTATAAGAAAGATAAAGTATGTGGCACGAAAGTAGGTACGAGCAGTAGCACTTGTGAGAACTGGGATGAAAAGGATATAGTGAACATAGGCTCTGACTGACCCCAGTTGGAGGTAGCTAGTAATAAAAAAAAAAAATGTGTTAGTGTATAGAAAATTCTATTTTTAGGTATATTGTTTCATTGTTTTAGACCTACAGGGTACCCGCACGTGACAACATGCATTCGCAATCGGAAAATTCTTCGCTTCGCATGGGTGTAGGTACCTATTACCTACTAATTTAAAAATAGTTCTTTTTTTACACAAACCTCTCAATAGTTAGGTATATAATAGAAAAAACAATTAGATAAATACAAAAAATAAAACAATAAATTTATAACTCAAGACTAGCCTAAGTTCAGTCAAAAAGTCCCCCACGAGTTGTCCCCGGCGCAAAGGTACCCATCACACTGGCCGCGTTACCACGTTGAATGGCGTTGGACAACCTTTGCACCAGGTACGAACCCGCACGGGCGTCGGATCCCCTTTCCCTGATGCGACGTCCCACTTCCCTAATAAAGGCAAATAGAACAAATAGGTGCAGCCGTTTAAAGATCTGCAAAGGATTTTTAGTTATATGTATACACTAGCTTTTGCCCGCGACTCCGTCCGCGTGGAATTAGTAATTTGGGCAGCTTATTTTTTTTATCCAATTTGCTTTTTCATCAATTAAGGCTCTCCTTAGTTCAACGATATAAAAAAATTACCCCGCCCCCCGCAACCTCCCCCCCCCCCCCGTCACCATCCCCCCACCGAACCCCCCCCCCCCCCCGCACACCCGCGTTCACATTCACCACCGTACCTACTCCCAAGTCACTACTTCTAAAAACTGTTCTATAAATTCTTAAAATAGACGTATCTTTCTTATTTGTGAACCGATTCAAATGAAACAAACACTAAATGTTAATCCAAGAAAATACCAACATATCAGTGAAAACCGCATCCTTCTAGGTTAAGCCGTTTCTGAGATTAGCGCGCACAAACGCACAGACAAACAGACAAACAGATAAACAGACAAACAGACAATAATTCTAAAACATTGTTTTGGGTTCTATTGCGCTAGTAAATAGCCCTAGTGACAGTTTTTCTCAAATATCTTCAATGTACAGACACCGACTTGTTACAGATTTATTATATGTATAGATAGATAACAGAACATTTGGCTAGGATTTAGGTAACTTTGATATGCGTCGATATGTAGGTGCAGTTTAACGAGCAATGTATTTCAAATGATCATAGTCACGGAATGAAAATAGAGGCCTGACAGTTCCAAAATCCGGTTAAAATCCTGACAGGACCCTTAAAATTATCCGGACATGTCAGGGCAATGCATTATTTTTAAATTTACATAATTTTCACTTTTAACATTTCACGACACCATTTATTGGTAAAATTATCAAATAAACGTGATACCAACGCGTTTCCGCAACCTTAACCTGGTCGTCCACAGGTTGTTGGTTGTTAAGGTTGAAGGTTGCGGGAAAGCGTTGGATGCTGATGACACGGGGCCGATCTGTTTGGCGAGCCTTGGGGGAGGCCTATGTTCAGCAGTGGACGTCTTTCGGCTGAAATGATGATGATGATGAAACCAATCTATTGGAACTTTAAGTCCCGAGTGTAGTAACAAGTATGTTAGGCCAAATCCTGACGCATGGTAACCCTTAAAGGGGATGCATTTTAAAGGCACGACTACCTACCGTTGGCTGCGCGCCAGGAGATAGCTTGTGAACTTCACCAAAATCGATTCGGTGAGATTTTGCTGAAGTTAAAATCGCGTGGTTCGTATTAAAGATGGATGCGGGCTTGCTTTTGTTTTAACAATGCATGTTTGGTAGTCTGGGATGTAAATGGAGCGAAACGAGAGGATCTCTAGAGTTCGGTGTCCTTAGACTGCTTTATATAGTTAAACTAGCTGTTGCCCGCGACTCCGTCTGCGAGGAAAAGGAGTAATAAAAATAATAGTCTCAGACCTACCGAATACTTATAGACAAAAAAAAAACATAAATATCGGTCAAGTCGTTTCGGAAGAGTTCGATATCAAACACCGTGACACGAGATTTTTATATATTAGACTAGCTGTTGCCCGCGACTATAGGTAGCCATAAAACAAACACCGTGACACGAGATTTTTATATATTAGAAAGATAAGGTAATAATAAATAATAATAATAATATTTATTACATCGCAGGGCGGCTTGTGGCGAGCTGTTGGTGCGTAGCGACACCACGAACCCGAGACCTCCAGGGGTACACATACACACATGCGCTTATACACACACTCACACACAGTTACACACCCACCCCGCCTCTAGTTTGCCTTTGTTGGCCGCCTAGAGTGAAGCGCAAGAGCTAAATGCTCGAAGGATGGATGTGTTTGGCAGTAAGTGGCGAGTTGGCATTTTGAAGTTTAAAGTCCAGGGACACCTCTCCATCCTTAGCCGTTCACACCAATGTTGCCGCCTCGTTGCCCCGAGCGGGCAATAGTTTGAGGGGCCCATTTAGTGAATGGCGAGTCACCGCCTACCAAAAGTTCAGTTTATGAGATATTGAAATGGTAGGTGTCCGTTATCTCACTCCATAGCCCGGTAATCCTGTCCACAACATCCCAACCCCATAGCCAGTTCCATGTCGCTTCCTACCTGGCAATAGTTTGGCAACTGTGGAGGACTATCCGCTAGCACATCCTCATGGTGTATTAGGGGATAGACCTCCACAGTTGCGCCCATCTCATTTATATTATATGGTACCAAAGGCCTCTTCATGTTGGCTTCGGCCCCATGAATGCCTTTCAAATGACCGGGTCCACATGGGCCCGTGATCGGAAATCCGTACCAACATATTTATTATGTTAAAAGTACAAGGTTTACAGTGCAAAGTTTGGAATCTGCTATAGTAAGTATAAAATACCTGTGTCAGCAGACTCCGCTCTTCCATATCAAATAAGTTTTAACAATAACAACTATACAATATTAACAATAGTGTGATTGTGTAGATGTGTGTGCGTGTGCGCGCGCGTGTGTATGTGCGCATGCGTGTGTGTGTGCCCGTGCGCGTGTGTGCGCACAAGTGAGCGTGTAAGTATATCACAGCCTAGTACTATCGCCCCAAGCGCCAGATACCCATTTTCATAACAAATTTGCTTGCAGCCGTTGATGTTTATTGCTATGGATTGTTATGGACAGATGTCTAGCCACTGCACGCAAACTGGGCCTTTAAGGTGGTTATCTGGCGCTTGGGGCGATAGTACATATACCCAACGTTTCATTACATAACAAATAACTATTATCCTTCAACATCTTCATAATTCAGGGTTTTCAACCACATTGTTAAGGCCTTATTGCAAGGTTGTACCCGTAAGGGAATAAATAGTACATTGTGCATCTAGGGCCGTAAGTAGGGGATTACTAACGAGGGTCTATTAGAAGCCCGACGCCGAAGGCGGAGGGCTTTTAATGACTCGAGTTTGTAATCCCCTTACTGCCCGTGATACACACAATGATTTTCATCACATTGCGAGAAAAAAAAATCCAAAAATAAAATTATTTTGTCTCTAAACACTTAAATTGAATAAAATAATGGCTACCCGCCAATACAGATTGTCACTTTTTCGAGTCATCTACCATAGATAATGTATTGTGATGTACGGCCAGATTCTACCAACATTTTAAAAAAATATTACTAAAATTATTGCAAAACTATTAGTTATAAATTTAAAATATAAAAATAACGAATTTTCATGAAGCGTAGATAAGTTTTGTGTTGTAAAATTTGGGTTATAGCTAAGTTTTAAAGATAATAAATAAAACGTTGGCTGACTTGAAACCTCCTTAGTCTGAAATTACTTGTTTGCAAATTTTAAAACTAAAGTTAGAACTCCCTTGGGTAGAAAAATTGTACGTAAATCCATAACTCCCTTAAGAACAAATTAGGCCTTTGACATTTAGTATACAGACATGGAATAACACCATTGACGAGCAAGTGTGATGAAAATATATTTGTAACCCTTTTAATTTTATTATAAAGACGCGCTGACAGTACTCGAAATTGAGTTCCAGCAAAACGAGATTTACAGAGTGGGACCGTGGCAACATTATACTTTCTTCTACCAGTACAATTTGAAGGCTTAAATTATATACCTACAGCCATGGCGTCAAATATGTAAGCACCAACCTTATGACCAGGGCCATAGAGTTGTATAAATATTTTTGATGCCTTGGCAACGTAATATATTTATTACTTCGATTTTATATTGGTTTTTCTTCAATTTACAATCCCACATTTCCATGGCAACTACATAATCTAGGTATCCCTAACAAACAATTCGGTCCGATCACAACGGGTGAAAATCGACTTGTAAGATTTTACTACTACAAACAAACATTGCAAGATAATTAAAAGCTCACAAAAACCCCGATAGACTGACAGGCTGACTTATCAACACCCTGCACAAATCCTTGTACGTAGAAACCTCTAAATTGCCAAAGTGTCCTTTAGGATGCAGCCGGATATTGGGAATTCCCACGGGACAGCGAAGTCTGTCAGAGGAGCAAAGCCGCTGGCATAAGTTAGTTAAGTTGATTGAAAACAAACTTCCTCGAAATGGTGGTGCCCTGGTCCCATGAGATCACAACAATAAACCCATTTAAGAGGTTATCCAACAGAACTAGTAATAAGACGAATAGAAAATAACAAGTTCGTATTCATAACGTCTTTTTAGGGTTTCATATTTCTACGAGAAACCCTTCTAGTTTCGCCATGTCCATTCGCGGCTTAGCTTCGATATTGTTTGGGCTAGAAAACTGTATTTTGCATGGGCACTTGCTGTTGCGCGCGACTCCGTCTGCGAAGAATAGGGGTAGATATGCAAAACTAGCCTACGACCTATTCTCAGACCCACTGAATATAGAGAAAAAATTTAATAAAAATCGGTGTAGCCGTTTCGGAGGAGTTCGATAACAAACACCGTGACAAAAGATTTTTACATATTAGAAGAAGAAGATTAGAGAAGAGATATTACATTAACCGAGCGGACAAAATGGTAAAATGATATTTTGGTTAGGTTTTGTTTTTTTCTCTTCTAAACTCATAATGTAGGATATCGTTGGATTCATTTTTCGATTTAGGAATTCTTATGCAAAACGAATTTTTGCTTGAGTCAAGTATGTCAACGTGTTTGTGAAGTTCCCAGTCCACACTGGGCCCGCATGGGAACTACGGGCCAAGTCCTCTCATTCTGAGAGGAGGCCTGTCCTGTGGGACGTCCATAGGCGCGGATGATGATGATGTTGATGACCCTTAAGCGCCTCCCGCTTCTAGTTCGCGTGACATTTCTATTCCTTCGTTACTATTTCTGTGGATGTCCCTTTTCACTATATTATGTCCTCAAGGGACAGGTTATTTGTTGAGTTTTGATATAATTATTCATATTATTCAGTAATTGATAGGGGTTGAGGAAACCTCAGGTGGCAACTATTACCTGTTTGTATGTTATTATCACTTCTACCTGTTTATTTTCTTGTGTCAGTGTGTTGTGTATGAAGCACAATCTCGATACGATTAGTCAATAATTGTAAAAAATTAAAAATTACAAAATCCCCCAACTCAATTAGGCCACACATTATGCTTAACCTACCTGTACGACATAAATAAATAAATGGATCGGATCCGGAACACGGACCTGCGCTCCATGACTCAGATCACTGATGCAGGTCGAACGGGCGTCTAAGATGAAGTGGGTCTGGGCTGGCCATGTTTGCCGCATGCCAGACGAGTTGTGGGCCAAGATAACCACCGAGTGGAAACCCAACAACTCGAAAAGACGACCTGGCAGACCCAGACGGCGATGGCGGGATGAACTGAAATAACATAAGGATAAAATAAAACTACGAGCGAACGGCCTTTATACGCGATCCCAAACTACCATAAATACATCACCCGTGTGAGTTACTAATGGCCCGCTGAAAAAGTGTTCAAATATGCGTTTATCCGCCGCGAGGCAATCAGAAACTCGTTCTCGTATCACTGGCTAGCATTCGGCGAGTTTACGCCGAGTCTTAACTAACCTTATCAGGCGCTGGGCGTAAGCCAAGACGCAGGCTTTGGTTCCCAGCTGCCTTAAATAAAACGTCTGTTTCTAGGCCCATAATCTTATAATCTAATTTTCAAAAATCTCGTGTCACGGTGTTTGTTATCGAACTCCTCCGAAACGGCTTAACCGATTTTTATGAAACTTTCCACATTCGGTAGGTCTGCGAATAGGTCGTAGGCTATTTTACTTAAGTATAATTATGGCAAAACAACGTTTGCGGGGTCAGCTAGTAGTTTATAATATAGGGTAAAATGTAAATGGTGATGTAGTTAAAAAGCTTAACTAAATAACCTGTAGATACGCTTATTGTCTAGCGCGCTGACGCTTGCTTTCGCATTAACTATTTCTTTCTGTCAAACGGTATAAGACGGTGACAGAAAGAGATGGTGAAAGCGAATGCAAGCGCCCTGGCGTTAGACAATAGGTACGGCCTCCGTTGTATGTATGTACTTATTGTATGAAGTAGTAGTGCACAGAATTGATCCCGATATGCAGTGACTAAAGTAACATTTTAACAGCTCCATAATAGCTTGAGTCATTGTTCAAATTTGGAACGTCAATTTGTTTTCACTTCTCATGTTCTTAAAATGTTACTTTAGTCTCTACATATCGGGACTAAAGTTATTTTTTAATCTCTAGTGGCTAAAGTATTAAGCATACATCGTTTTTAGCATTAGAAATAAGGTAAACAATCTTGACGAATCTTTTTATTGAAAAACGGTTTAAAAAAATAGTAACTAGTACTTATGAGACCATATTTTCTCTCAAATTGTTACAAATTAGCTATAGCTTATTTTTCAAAAGTGTATTTCAATAAAAAGACACGTTAAGACCGCTTACCTTCTTTCTAATGCTAAAAAAACAAAGTATAAGCTCGGGAAATTTATCATTTACCTCAAGAGCTAGTACAGTTTTGATACTGGTATCAGGATACCACAAACTTAATACAGCGTACAAATTTACAGTTGCTTATCAAGGCTTATAGGATTAACCCACGTCAACTGAGACAAATGTTACGGAACTTTTGGATTCTTAGTTGAGCATTTCTAATAAAGTCTGTACATTTAATTTTGGACTCTGAAGTGCATAGATAACCAGCCGCCCAAAACGTCCTGATTAATTTGTATGGAAATTTCCTTTTTTGTTACCCACCGGCCACCACGAACGACATGTGTTTGTATGTGGTAACAAAAAACCGGCCAAGTGCGACTCGGACTCGCGTACGAAGGGTTCCGTACCATTATCTATAAAAACGGCAAAAAATCACGTTTGTTGTATCGGAGCCCCCCTTAAATATTTGTTTTATTTTAATTTAATAATTTATTTTTAAAGTGAATACATATATAACTAAATATTCTGTGAATATTTCAAGCGTTTACATATTGCCGTTATCAATATCGAGCAAAAACGAGCAAAAAAATCTCGTATGTTGTCACGTGTGTGTTGGGAGCCCCCTTAAATATTTATTTTATTCTATTTTTAGTATTTGTTGTTAGAGCGGCAACCGAAATACATCATCTGTGAAAATTTCAACTGTCTAGCTATCACGGTTCATGAGATACAGCCTGGTGACAGATGGACAGACGAACGGACGGACGGACGGACAGCGGAGCCTCAGTAATAGGGGCCCGTTTTTACCCTTTGGGTACGGAACTTTCAAAGGAAAATTCCATACAAATGAATCAGGACATTTTGGGAGGCTGTGTTAGTTAAGCTCAGTTCAATTCACGCTACTTACCTATAAATTTCTATGCAATTCGGAGTCTAAAATTAAATATAAGCTGGGGTTCGAAATCGTTCGCATCCGTAGGTTTACCCTCGAGACCCCTTACACGTGACTCCTGGGTGGTGCTAAACGAGCGATCCAACTCCGTTGGTAGGCTTCGGCCGCGGCTGGTCACCATCCTATAGGTTGAGCCAGGCCGCCAAGCGACTCGTTCTGTTCCAGTCTGTTGCCTATAGTAGCCATTATGGAGGAAGGGTCTGAGCAGTATCGCTCAACTACCTTCTTTCTGCTTATACCCCTTTGCTAGGGTGGAGCATTAATTTTTTTTTTTTTTTTTACAAAAAAACTGACCCGTGATTGACCACTATCTCACCTAATGAAAAGTGTAGATGAAGCCAAAGGTGTACCTCACTGGCTCAGTAACAGCCTATTCACTCTAGCCTTGAAGAGATCCAGGTTGTATTTATCAGGAAATACAGACGACGGGAGCAAATTCCATTCTTTAGCAGTTCGCATTAGGAAGGATGACGCGAACCGCTTCGTACGGGCTACTGGAATACTAACCACATAAGGATGAAGACGCTCCCCCCGCCTGGATGTCCGTTGGTGAAATGGAGATGGAGGAATTAAATCATGTAATTCCTGCGCACACTCTCCAAAATGTATCCGATAAAAAACAGAAAGACAAGCAACTCGACGACGGTGCTCGAGGCTCTGTAGCCTACAACCGATTGACGAACTATCACCAATGAGTCTTCGGGCTCGATGCTCCACCGAATCCAACGCCGCCAACTGATACTTGGCAGAACCGTCCCAAAGGTGGCAGCAGTATTCCATACATGATCTTATCTGTGCTTTGTATAAGGTAAAAAGTTGCTCCTGCGTGAAATACCGACCCACCTTATATAAGATACCAAGTTTCTTAGCAGCAGTTTTCGCCCTGGACTCAATGGCCGCGCCGACTACTACCGCCGATTACTAGGCAAGCGTGCGCCATCGTAGGCCTCATCTTCGCTTTCCATCAGGCGTGATTGTGGTTAAACGCAAGCCAAAGAACAAACTTTTTTAGAAACTCTCAGTTATGCAGCCGTCGACTTCAAGTTGTGGAAGGCTAGGCGACGTCGTAGGCCGTGCCCTAGATATCCAAGGAATGATGTGGAATAGAATTTAAAAGTAGGAAGTGGGAGCAATTTGGGTGAACTCTGTGTGCCGTGCATGCTCGGAACGCAAACTTGTTAACGACGTTTAAAAAGACTTTAGAAATAGCTTAACCGGATTTCATCCAGGTAATATGCATGTTTTATGTTGTTAGTTTAGTGAAACCTTGGTAGCTTAGCGGCTTGCCCTACGGCCTCTTAAGCACAGGGTGGGTTCAAGTCCGGGAAAAACTCGAAATTTTTGGAATTTATGTGATATATTTATTGAAGAACAAATGACCTAGTGCTAATGGTTAGAGAACCTAACTACGAAGCATGTGGTCCCGGGTTCGAATCCCGCGTCGGGGCAGATATTTGTATGGAAAATGCGAATTGTTCTCGAGTCTTGGGTTAAGATATTGAAGTAATGTATCCATCTATATTAGTACGTTTATCCGTTGACTAGTACTCATAACACAAGCTTTGTTTACTTTGGGACTACCTAGTCCATTGAGCTCAATTGACTAGGTAGTCCCAAAGCTCAATGGTTGTCAGGGGATAATCATTTATTTGTTATTTAGATATAAGTACATACTTTGGGTATCACTGATTTTATAATCCAATTTAAAACGAAATAGCAACACAAACGCATTCGAAAATTCGAATTCGAATTCTCCGTCTATTCGAAAAAACAAACAGAGACGGCATCACATTTATCCGTCAAATAAATTTGATCAATGGAAGGTGAAACAGGGGGTAAATAAGGTAAGTGTTCTAATGTTTGGTCTGACATACTTTGAGACACCCAGCTGTCACCTCAAACTTAAAGCTGGTACCTCCCCAAGTACGGTACCAGTCCCGGACATCTAACTTAGCATGTTAATTTAAAAACGCTAAGTATACTCACTCAATCAAGCTATAGTGGCCTAGTGTTTTAACCTCTCAAGCAGAAGGTCGTGGTTTCAAATCTGGGCTCGCACCTCCAAATTTACCATGAGCTACGGTGAAGGAAGACATCGTGAGGAAACATGTACTATCGCCCCAGACGCCAGATACCCATTTTCAAAACAAATTTGCTTGCAGCCGTAGATGTTTATTGCTATGGATTGTTATGGACAGATGTCTAGCCACTGCACGCAAACTGGGCCTTTAAGGTGGTTATCTGGCGCTTGGGGCGATAGTACACACCTGAGAAGAAATTCAATGGTGCGTGTGATGTTCCCAGTCCACCCTCGGCCCGCGTGGGAACTACGGCCCAAGCCCTTTCATTCTGAGAAGAGTCCTGTGCCCTGCAGTGGGACGTAAATAGGCTGGGATGATGATGTTGAAGTATACTCAATACCCGAGCCCTCCTTCTCTTCAGCGGCTACTCGTATTCCCTTCACTTTCTTCATCGAGCCAACTCCGCTATAATTATTATCAGCATATTATTATCGCGCTAAAGACATTAATCACGAAATGATATTTATTTCAAGCCTTCGTTAAGCCAGCTAATTGCTGCGTCACCGTGGTAGCGGCGGGCCATAAATTACAGAGCGGCGGGAGCGACGAGAGAGCGGCGAAAGGGTTCACCGTTTGTTTTAAATCGATAGCCTGTGAAGGCTTTTTTATTTCTAGCCAGCACACGGGATTCTACGAAATTCGAAGTTCGTATCAAACTTTACTAGAAACCCTTAAATAAACCGGCCAAGAGCGTGTCGGACGCATAGGATAGGGCATATCTTTTCATTTTAGTATTAATCATACTATCCGTATTAAATAAGTAATATTTTTCGAAGTATTTTATACGGAATTTCCCATTTACTTATATTTAATAAGTACTCTTCAACTATTAATACTTCTCAAGCAAATTTAACCTTAACCGTAATAGTTTTCCATGTTAATTTGATATATTTACTCCATCATGATGCTTTTAGAAAGGGGGGAGGGGGAAAACTCGATTTTAAGAAAATTTTGCACTTTAAAGTTTAAATTTCTCAAACGAATCACTATGGGAGCGTATTCTGGGTGCTGCATAGACGTAGATATGGTGTACGGTGGGTAGTGAAGAAGCTACTTATGGGCGGTGTTGATCATTTCCCATCAGATGACCCTCTTGCTCGTTTTCCTCCCTCTCATAAAAAAAAGCTTGTTGAAGAAGTTTGTTGTTGGATTATACACGGTGATTTTTAATCGGTGATCAGTAGGCTTATTGTCTAACGTTTTTGACGCTTGCCTTCGCAATCGCTATCTCTTTCTGTCAAACGGTATAAAACGTTGGCAGAAAGAGATTGTGAAAGCGAAGGCAAGCGCCAAAAGCGTTAGATAATACGGCCTCTGGAGTTCAAAAATATTAATACCTGGTCAAAACGGAATACTTAATACTTAAGGTCTGAGGCAGTTAAGTTTCTGTTTAATTTCAAAAAACAATGTTATTGTTATAACTTTCTCTATTCACCGAGTGCATGGTCATCCTGGGTCTTACACATTTTTTCGTTCACGTCTCTCCTGTGGGCATGGCAAAAGTTAAGGGTCTATGGCCAATATTTTTTAGTCAAGTCAACATCCAGCTTGTGGACCTCCTGGCCAGCTTTCGCCCCATTTAAATAAATCTTAAGTTTGCTGACTCGGAGTAGCTAATTTTATGGCCACAGAAGAGACAACTTTTGTTTCTTACGCTGTGTATGACCCTCCTACATCTGTTGAAGTTAGGTAGTTTCGTCAAGTGTCATCGCTTTGGCGGGAATTTGACAGGTCTCACGTCAAAGTTTGTGTAACAAACTGACAAGCTGAGGTTTTATGCTCATAGACTAAGGGTAACCAATGATTTTAATCAGAAAACGATATAAATAATAACTATTTAAAAATTATTTCAATACTACATGAAAAAAAAACCCTTCTGTTACTACATGACGATTTTTAACCCCCGACACAAAAAGAGGGGTGTTATAAGTTTGACGCTATGTGTGTGTGTCTGTCTGTCCGTGGCATCACAGCTCTTAAACGGGTAAACCGATTTGGATGCGATTTTTTTAAATAGAAAGCAGGTTTCTTGGCGATGGTTCTTAGATATGTTTCATCAAAATCGGTTCAGCCGTTTCAAAGTTATCAGCTCTTTTGCTAGCTGCGGAAGGGATCATAGACGCGTAATGTGCATTGACTTCATGTTCGAACGTCATACGAGTGAAATAATTGCGTTGGGGGTTTTTAAAATTTTGAATTTGTTAACGACCGCTTTAGCCTAGTTGGTAGTGCCTACGAAGCAAGAGGTCCTGGGTTTGAATCCCGGTAAGGGCATTTATTTGTGTGATGAGCACGAATATTTGTTCCTGAGTTATGGATGTTTTCTATGTATTTAAGTATGTAATTATCTATATAAGTATGTTTATCGTCGTCTAGTACCCATAGTACAAGCTTTGCTTAGTTTGGGACTAGGTCGATTTGTGTAAGATTGTCCCCTAATATTTATTTATTTATTTATAATTTATAGTAGTTATTAATCGCTGATCAGGAAGCAGTTATTTCGCGACATCCTGTCCCGCGCGCCGGCCGGCCCCGGGTTCTCATGTTGCCGACGCCATTAGTTTTGTTTCTTGCAGACTGCTCCGGATAACCGGGAGTTTCTCAAGAATCAGTTAATGAACCGGGGGAATATTAGTTTACTAGTTAGCTCGCGGTTATTTGATAAGCTTTGCCTATCTCTGCGATGCAGGCGCGAGGTTTTTGTTCGACTTTAGGGTTGCAAAGACTATTATAATGTTGTATTTAAGGTCACTCTTCTGTGTATTTATTGCTATAATTTATCCGCAACTTCACTCACGTGAATGATTAGATTAATTGATTTAAAATTCCAGTGGCTTAGTGGTTGAACAAATTGCCTCCCAAGCAGAGGGCCGTGTGGATTCGAGCCCCAGCTCGCACCTCTGAGTTTTTTGGAATTAAAAACTGCGAAATAACGTTGTATTGCCATATATCACCTAGGGGTATAAAAAATAGCCCATGACCTATATTCTTTAATATAGAGAAAAAATTTGACAAAAATCGGTCGAGCCGTTTCGGAGGAGTTCGATAACAAACACCGCGACACAGCAACATATTCTCACTTTGTTGTACTTGAATTTACGTCCTTAACAGTCTCTATTATTTTAAAATAGCTTTACAGTTAAGATAATATTTTACGATCATTTAAATAGGTTGAGAAAATTAATTGAAATGAATCTCTAGGACAGTTTGTTTTCTTTTTCTTGCCTCTACTTTATTCAGTTCAGTCTACTCGTTTCGGGCATCTCTCATTTCAAGTTGAAAATAAAAAACAGAGCAAAACTGCGTTTCAGGAAATGTCGCTAATTAGTAAAGTAAGATCTGGAATAATTTTAAAAGATGCAAAAGGGTCAATCTCGAGAACTAACTATAAATACTGTGTTCGCAGTACATGATGAACTGGAGGTGGATGATGATATACCAGTAGGTAGATATTAGGGTATCTAGATACAAATGAGATATCTAGATCCCCTAATATCCACTATTCAAGAAGTGAATTACCTACATCTATTCAAAAACTGATTTTACAGTTACCTATTCAAATGCCCAATATCCACTATTCAAAAATTCATTACAAATTCTCATCTTCAAAGCGGTCTGGCAAATGAATAGATATTCATAAGAGATATCTTGTTAATTTAAAGACTCATTCTAAATCCCTTTAATTATAAGCAGTTCAAACGGCTCTATTCATAGTGAACTAAGTTGTTCTGTAAGAGTATGAGGGGAAGTAGCAACGTACGATTTTGTTACCTGATTATAATAAAACAATAATTATTTTAGTCTTAAATTTATTATTATTATTAAAATAACACTTCAGAGAAAGACATTAAAATCACAGAGACTAGTTCCATGCTTTCTTTAACTGTTCTAGACGAATTTTATGATCCCGCATCTTATCCAAATATTCAAAGCAGTAATCATCAAATTTTCGTTTCATGCTCCTAAACTTTTCCATTTCATTTTCGATTTTGATGTAGCCTTCGTTCTCTGCCATATATGTCACACATCGACAGTGACAATAGATAAACGCATGGCAACGAAGACATGCAACGCCATCGACATGAGTATCTGGGGACTCGAAGCATTTGAGCGGGCAGCAGAAATTAACCATTTTGATTTGTTTGTATATAACGATGCAGATGACCTGATACACGTATTGCTACTATGTGAATGAATCAATTTTATAACGAATACAGTATTTATACTGTGGGCTGTATATTAGGTATTTTATATTTTGTTCTTCATAAATATGTTAATTTTCTGTCATAAGGCACCAAGTCTACAAAACATTTATCTTTTCTAATTACTTGCGCAGTTACTTGTAAGCCTGTATAATAAATTTGCAAACGCCTAGTTTGAAAATAACTTGGTGTTATTAACATACCACTATAGTGTTCACCATTTATTATTTTGACTTCATGACAACCATTTAGCTGCCATTTATGAATGAAAACTTGGACGATACTCCCAATTTTGATATCCATTTTAACTGTTTACCATCAATTAAAGGTTCTTAGCCTCACTATTTTCCCAAAAAAGTCGTCATGAAGGATATCAATCCTCAACTGAGGACCACGACCATTCTGTCAAGAGTGTATCGACTTAAAAGAGAAGAAGAAGCTTATCGATGAAAATAAAGCAATATTATTATTATGGATTGAATTTGTTTATTACATAAAAACATTATTATCTATACACCACTTATTTAAATACGATACATTTTTAAAAGCACATATATTTGCATGGTAAATACAATTGTGAATATCCGATGACATTGAATATTTGTCACTAAGTATTTCTAAATTAGGACAATTTGTATCTTCTAAATTATAAACATCATCACATTCTGTTATCTCCTTTACCCACAGTACTTTTTCACATCCTTTTGTATAAATACGCTTATTTTTACAGAAGTCTAATAACAAGCTCTTATAACTACAGTACGGCACATATCCCTCATTCCATAATATTCCCCTATTTTTTTCTAGCCATGAAACTTGTAAACGTTCTTTCTTTGTTAAATAATAAAATGGGTATGGTGGTTTAATCAACAACACAAGCACACTGTTCTTGCAAATAATTGCTATTTCTTTCGGTATAAATTTATTGCTTTCGTTTTTAAAACCTTGAACATCCATAATCATGTTCATGATAATTTTCGAACGATGTTACTTAATGGTCGATACTCTATAAGACGATCGTTTATGATCAAACAGTAGGCTGTTGTATTATCGGGTATATCTTTTGAAGATTCGATTTCTAAACGAACGTCCACTGGCCCGGTTTTCAGTGTATCATTTTGTCTTGAACAGTCAATAACGAAAAGTGGAGCTTTTTTCCCGAATGTATCCAACTTAAGCAAGGGATCGATGCTCGTGTTGTAATACGACTGACGAAAATTAGCATACATTTCGTATAATATACTATACTTATCTTGATCAAATTTCAAATTAAGTGAATCATAAGGAAAGTACTGTGAATTTAAAAACAATTTGACATTTGTTATATTACAATGATCAAACACGGATGAACTCTCTAATTTGTTCAGTTTTCTATTAGTCTGCAGACCAAATATAACATATCTTGGTTTTTCTAACTGAGAAGCGGTTTTTACTGACCATGAGTGCTTTGTTGTTTTAGGTAAAAGAGGATATTCATATAAATCCCAATTTCGGAAAGCTAGTTGTATGGATTTATCTTTTTCTAGATTCTTAAGTAGTAATAATCTATTACGATCTGAAACTCTTACATGTGGCACACGCCATTGAATTTTTTGTATGTCTATCGAAACATTATTATTTTTGTCAGTTATAACACTATTTAAAACTGAATTACTTCGGTGAAGTATAAGTTCATGCCTACAATTGATGAGAATTTTATTGTAATCTTCCGCAAATCCTAGTATTTTATTTAGGGGTACAACAGCAGAGAAATGACCATCTTTTTGCTTGGACCCATTTAAATCCCAACCCCACAATTTCGCACTTTTACTTTCTCCTTCATTCATTGAGATGAGAGATTTAATGGTCGTTGTGATTCCAGTATTTTTAATATGATCTATTTCAACACCATTTAGTTCGTATCTTATGTCTTGAAATAAAAACAATATTGGATTATTCGAAAAATTGATTTCTTTTTCTTTTTTGTTTCCGGCTGCATCTACTTCAAATACACTTGCATACCCTTCAATATAAATGGAACTCGCAGATGGTAATACGTAAACGTCTTGCTGATGAATAGGTATTCTGATTTCATCGTTTTCTTTAAAGCTATCATTGTAGGGATTGTAAGTATGGATTTCATAGCTTTCAATAGAATTATCTTGTTGTGGTGGGTCGGATATTTGCAGCATTTTGTTTAGGTATTACTTCAAAACCGAGAGAATAAAGGAAGTTTTTATTAGTTTTACTTATTTTCTTTGTTGTTCTGAAGCGTCTTCTTCCTTTGAATGCTGGAAGTTGAATACTGTTTTTTTGTGCATTCGCGAAGCTTTTATTAAAAACGTACATATTGTTTTAATATTAGACAAAGAGCTTTACTTTATTATATATTTTACACCCAATTCTGTACAATGATCGTGAAGGAATGTGCCTCACGGGTTTAACATTTCATTTTATTAATATGTGGCTATTGCATAATAAAGTTATTGTTTATTTATTTATATTGTAACTATTTACTTTTCCAAAATGATTTTAGAAATTTTAAACATAAATGTCCACAGTTATATAAATGGTTTCCTTGCAAATTGCCATAATTATAATGAATGTGTGGTCCCACATAATTTATAAATTCTTTCGGTGGTTTTAAGTTACCGTAACTATCAAAATATTCAATATAATCTTTAATTTTTCCATAAGCTACCCAGTGAGTGCCAGAATTTTTAGAAGAATCTAAATTGATCACACCACATTCTATCGACCATGGTGCGTCTGGTAATTCATCTCTCATAAATACACCACGAAAATGGGGAATTCTTTTCGAGTGCTTTGTAATATCGATATTAGTTAATGCTCTATTGGGTAGCCCGCTATCTAGTTTTTTTTATTTGAAACATAAATTCCCAAACCACTCTTGTACGGTTTAAGATGTAATCCTTTTCCAATACACATTGGCTCTATTTTCATATTACGTCTTTTTAATTGTGCTAGTCGGTTTTTGGCTGACTTGTAATTATTGATAACTTTGGTAATACCAGCAATACCTCCGGCTAGACTTCCTGTGGCAGACAATCCAGCAAAAATAGGAATCAATGGCAGAAATCCGCCGGTTTTAGGTACAGGTATCACTCTCGGTAATGGTACGGGTAACTCAGAAGCCAATTCTTGAGCAGCTGCGTATGCTAATTCAATTAACATTTTCTTGCATTTTGGTTTCAGATTACGGATTTGTTTTTTAGTATGCGAAATAATATTGCTGAAGGTTTTTTTCAAACCAGCTCCGCTTTTCTGAACGGTTGGTAATTCGCCTTTTCTCTTCGCACTGGCCTTGCCGGCATGATCTTGTGTGTGTTTCATTTTCAGTAATATTGGTGAAGCAAATACTTTATTAAAAGCGGTCTTTGTTGGGTAAACATCTAAATGCAAATGATGACATGAAATGTAAATAGCTTATTTATAGGCACAGTATCTTACGATTACAAACGATTTGATTTATCAATCCAGCTGTTTTCACTTGACGGAAGACCTAGCCACTTAACATATACTCTGTTGCCTTTGCTTTTTAAAACTTTTTCAACAAGATATACCTCAGGGTGTGCAGTTTTCTGAATTTCTTGCCCATAGAATGCTCCTAAAATTGGTCTTGACTTTGCGTCTTCTAATAAATATGTAGTAGGGTTAGTATGCTGAACTTTTGTTATTTTGAATATTTCAGTAGACCAATTAGGTGTAAACCCTTTTTCAAAACATCCTTTAAATTTACTTATTCTTACAAAATCTCCAACTACAAATCTGTTGCGAGTCAATACTTTCTTACATAGTGAATTGTTAACGTATCTTTGTAATATAATTTTTTTATTGTTATGATTAATTGCTGCCGGGGGTTTTCCTACTGTTCTATGAAAGGTGTGATTATATTTAAAAACTTTATCTTCAAGGGTTCCATCAATCCATTTATAATTCCCTTTTAAACTAAACTCTTTGTATAAGCTAGTTTTGAGAGTTCTTATAAGTCTTTCTACAATTGAGGCTTTTTTTGTAGAATATGTAGAGTAATGATTAATTTTATACTTTTCAATTTCTTTTTTAAATACATTATTATAAAATTCTTTACCCATATCTGTTTGTAAATTCTTCGGATAACGCCCCTTCGTGAACAATGTTTGAAATTCTTTACAAACGATTTCTTTAGTTTTTTGTTTGAGTGGAAATGCCCAAGCATATTTTGAGAAACAATCGATAATCACCAATATGTATTTGTATCCCGCGTTAAATTTAGATAAAGCCTGCATATCTATCAAATCTGCTTGCCAAAGGTCATCTATATCTTTTAACAATACACTTCTCCGGGGGAAGTTCAGTCTAACGTTCTTATGAATTTCATTAACGACGTCGGCTTTGCTCATAATGCTTGTTCAAATTTCCTTCGAGTTCCTTTAAAGCAATTATTTTTTCAATAATTTTTATACGATTAATTAAGGTTAGAAACAGCTTTTCTAAATCTACTAGTTTGTCAGAATTCTTCTGAACATTTTTATCAACATACTCTCTACTAAAAAGTTCAAATAACTCTGGTTTACCTGTGACTTTGTTTGCTCCTACTTTACAACTATCAATATTAGTATTTTCTTTTTTCTCGAGATTCATGTCTTACGTTTCTTACATTACAAAGCATAATGATTATATTACACGGATTTCATTATTTTATAATACCAGCTTCCTTTAACTCTTCAATAATTGATATAATTTCATTATCATGATTGTTGTTGCCAGCGTTTTTAGATGCAATTAAGAGTTTCAGTCTTTCAATCAGTTCATTTGGATCGTCCCAATAAATATAATCAGTGTTTTTTTTATACTGTTTTAACTCAGGCAAGTGTCCCCCGATTTTTAGTTCCGGTAACTGTTGCAGCACATCTTTGTTATTGTTATTTATTTGCGAAAAGAAAGGTTTGATGATTGTGCAGTATTTTAATCCTTTGTCACCTTTTAATTGCCCGTTCGGGTCAAAATCCCGTTTGTGTGCATTAGTGTCCATTAACATTTCTTTGTAATCAGTTTTGTCTTTTTCAGTTACAATGTTAAGATTGGGTTTGTTGCGCATTAAAAGCTCTTTCAACCCAGCGGTTAATTCATATGTTTTATTGTTAATGGTAATCATGTATTTTTTTCCTGTTTGAGAAGCATTATTTGTCGAAGATAAACATACAACACTATTTCCCATCATGAGTTTATTATTTTTACTATGAATCCCGAATGGTACATTAAAATCTTCATATATGTTCATCATGTCTTCCTTTTGCAGAGATAAAAGAGTATCGCGACTGTCAATTTCATTTAGAGAACTTTTACGGTTATCATTTGCATATTCATAATATTCTGAATGCAGATTAGAATCTGCGTTAATTATGTCTATAAAATTTTCATAGTCTTTAGAGGAGTTCAAGTCAGCATTAGTTTTATCTGTTTTGGCTGTCATGTTAAAAGCAGGGATAGCCTTTTGCGGTTTAGAATCTGCGTTAATAATTAAATCTTTAAATTGTTTATCGTCTTTAGAGGAGTTCAAGTCATCATTTGCATTAGTTTTATCCGTTTTGGTTGTCATGTTAAAATCCATGTTAATAGCCTTTCGATTGTTGATCAATGTTTCTAGAGGATCTGTAATAGGTTTAAATACTTTTTTGTATTTAAGATTAGCTTCATCTTCATCACATTGAATCATTTTTATTTTTTTCTTTATATTATTCACTGATTTAATGAGTTGTTCTTTTAAATCCATTTCCATTGTACTAACGTATTGCAACGTCCACCGTTTGATGTGAACACTCGACTTCAAGTGAGATATTGAAAATAGTAATTTGCTTTAAATATAAAAATTAAAAGTGAATAAATGTGTCAAATCCTCGTCTATATCTTCCATTATTTATCGCACAATCTTTATTAATTAATAAAAAACTGAATTGATCTCGCCATATACCAGCACAAAGCTGCTTAAATTTAAGCCAATCTAAATCTGTGTTTACATGTTCATTGTATATATGTCTTAAATTTGTGTCATCTTGTTTGAAAATAATTAACACATTGACATTATCTCTGAGCAATTGTTTCGGTATTTTCGAATAAGTTTGTGATAAATAAAAACAGTCTATCTGCCTATGTCTCCCCATTGCAAAATAATTACGAATATTAATTTGGTTTTCACATGCGACATCATCGAAAATCATAACGGAATTTGTCAAAGCTTCGTTCGGATGAAGAACTTCTTTGCTTTCATTAAATAAAAACAGTCCTCCTCCCGGAACACCTTCCATAACTTGTCTTAAAAAAATATACTTTGGTTGAAATGCTGTCTTAGAGTACAAATAAATATATTTAAACTTTAAACCATTTTCATGTAACAATAAATTTAACATAACGTTTGTTTTACCGCAATTAGAAGGACCGCATATTATGCAGCGGATTGTATTTGGCAACAGCACGCTATGCTTTACTTTTTCAGTGTCGTTGTTTACTTTAATATTATTTACTTCTAAAGTTTGAGTTTGTTTAACGAACTTCATCGTGAACTGAGAAGGAGTGGCATATTTCTAGCCTTTATATAGTCGTCTATCTGACAGGAACTTAAAACGATTAACACAAAACAAAGAAGATTACATAAGTGTAGAAATTTCTTTATTTGCTTTAGTACAAATTATAATATTAATCATCTTAGAAATAACGCAAACACACTTTACATATAAGAATAATTAAATGTATTAATACATATTATTTTTTTGAACAATAATAATGATGCTCACACTGGCAATAATGTATAAATACCGCAAAGATGCGATTAACAACTAATTAAAACATTGTTTTGTAATGGCCCCAAGGTAATGTATTGATTTTATTTGGAAGAATCTGCCTTTTATCATCAGCACTATTTAATACAGTCTTATTAAGCTCCTGAGAGTATAGTACATGTTTGATTGACTTAATTAAATTCATTTTACATTTTAAATGTTTGGCATTGAATAATGAGTCTTTATATTGTGTTAAAGTAAGGTTCTTAGTTATGCATTTAGAAACACCTTTAGCTTTATTGAGTCGTGTTTTAACACTATTCAAGGAATACAGCTTTGCTCTAAGACCTGCAAATTCTGTAATGATGTCACCTCCAAGTTCGTCTTTAAATAAGCCGGGGATTTTTGCATTCACCCTTTCAATGCTGTAAGGATTATTTAAATCAAAGTTACTAGTATCAAATTCACTCAAATTATTTTTAATATCTCGGTAAACATCCTCCGTGAATATTAAATAAAGAAGGCTATCAGTGTCTGTGTAACAAAGTTTTGCATTCTGACTATATATCTTTTTCATAAAGTCGTAATGAAATTTGTATAGATGCTCTTTTGCGTATTCTAAAACTGAAAATCCAATATAGATAGGTCTGTCGAGCACAATCTTTTCTGGAGTAAATTGAGCAGCTAGAAAATTCTCGGAGAACACTGAAATATTTTTTAGATTAGGGCGAGAGATAAGTGTTTCGGCACCAATTCTCTTTTTTGTAGCATTATCTGTATCGTTCCAAATTGTGATCAGTTTAACATCTACTTGTTTGCGTCGGTTTTCAATAGTTTTACCAAAAATAGCATTATTCATGAGCTTAAAAAAGTCTTTTTCAAAAACAGACACGGAGGCTTGCCGAAGATTCGTATTCAAATCGATGTATTTCTGTAGAAAATTCGACTGTCTAAAGCTTAGTATACGATGAATTTTTCTTAAGATTAAGCCGTTTCTCAAAATTTCTTTCAAGTGAACAAAGTGAATAACATAGTTATATTTATCATACAAACTTGCTATTAATTTCGGAGATTTCCCTCCAGGAGGAATAAATTTCTCCGGAGCGAAGGGTAAATCACAGTGTAAGTCGTGCAAGTTTTCAGGATATTCTAGATCTACTTCCAAAATAAAACCAGTGTCTCCATTTTCAGATACTGTGAAAATATTAAACTTTTCAATTTCATATTCATTTAAAAATTTAAATTCTGAATAAGGTAAGCTTTTAGTCATCGCATGCCCATACAAATTATTACAATCTAAATATATCAAATACGATGACGGCTTGAAATCATCAAATTCTGGTAAATATTTGTTATTGGCTTTAGCATATCGCTGTGAACACTGAACTAACCCTCCACGTATTCCTCTTTCTAACATTTGATATATTTCCAAATCATCTATTAAGTCAAGTTTAATGCCTGTCGAAAGTAACATAGCGTCCCAACTCAAGCTGGGTGATGTTATGTAATAGGCCGGATCTAGTTTGTAAAATTTTAAGCTCAAGTTTCTGAAATTTTCAAATACATCACATAGCAATAAAACATCACATTTAAGGTACAAGTCGGTATATTCACCGAGATTATTAATATTAAATGTATTCCAAACCGATTGCGCATGATGAAATTCCGCATCACTTATGTCCTCCATTTTCAAATTATTGAAAAAATGTTTTTTAAAAGGTAGTGCAGTTTCTCCGTATTTTTCCCAAGAGTCCATGTAATCATACGGATAAATACCTTTAGATTTTAATAAATGCAGGTGCGTGTTTTCAAAATTCTCAGATAAATGTATAAAATCTCTATCAGACAAATTTTTACTTAACAAGTCTAAACTTGTGCTCAAAAACTGAAATGAATCTATAAATTTAATTTGCAGTGGACGTGTACAGCCTTTTATGTCTATGTATTTGGTAATTGTGAGGTATTTTTCTTTAGTTTTTGGTATAATTGTAACTGGACCATTGTATTTCGCTAATTCTCTAATAAACAAGTGCGAGTCATAGTTAGTTAAATTATGAAAGACCACAGGTATGAATGGACACACTCGTAGCATTAAATTACAATGTGAATGAGCGGGGCCTCTATATTCTGAAGAAACGTGGTCGTGATCGCGAACCTTGTCATCGAATAATAGATGACCACAAATATGACACATTGTGGCATTCTGATAACTAATTTCTTGTTCTTTGGTTAAAGGCATCATAGGATTCTTGACATTTAATATCTTATGAATACATTTCGCATCTTCAATCAATCTTTCAATAAACACTTCAACACAATCCGAACCCCTGTAGGAAACGAACTTGTTTAAGCTCGGGTCATGTGAACAGCAAACATAATATGCAAAACATGAAGGTTGATGAACTTTTAATTTTCGAGTATTTCCAGTACTATTCTCTGTACAATTAACTAATAAGCTTTCGAAATCAGCGTATATAACGAAATTGATTTTTTGTCGTCTCTCAAAATGCTTAAATCCGATTGTACTATTTTTTTCAGGTAAGACTGTCAAAACTTGGGAGCAATCATGTGCTGTATATTTAATTTCGGAAGAGAAAAACCGAAGACATTTCTCGCACATGTACATTTTTCCTTTAGATTTACTAATCTGTCGTCGTACTAATCTTAAGAGATCTTTAATGAGGCAGTAATGACCTTTAATCCCATTTTCAAAGTATAATAAATTGATGTGATTATTTTTCTGATTTTTAGATAAATATAATGGACCAGTTACTGTACTCTGTTTGCTTAATCCATAAATGTTAATACTGATATCATTAGAAGCCTCAAACAATTGAATATCTTTGCACGATGGAGGAAAAGTCATACCGTCTGTTTTAAGGACAGTTGAATAGTGAGGATATGAACTTGTTTTGCATACATTACTCTTGGCAGGAAACAATGCTGCAACAATACTCCATAAAAAGCAGTGCTCGTCTTTATTCTGTATATTCAAACAACTTTTACTATTTTTGACAACTGATGGCAGCTCTATGAATGTACCACCTCTCATGGGGCAATATTTATTTATATTTAATTCTAAATGGCTTACTGAAAGCAGAGACCACCCAGATTCGCAATGTTCAAATTCTGAAAGTTTTTGTTTAAATGTTTCTAAAGCATTCAAATATAACTCATTAATATCAGTATTGTTAAAGATACAATCAAACTTTGTACTGAACGATTTTAACTGTTGTGTTTCTGACTGCGGTAACACAAAATAAGCAAACAGTTCCAAATTCAATTTTAAGCAGGTGTGTTTTTGTAATGATAAATTTATAACTTTAAAAACATCACTTTTGCAGTGGCACAGGAACGCCTCGGGTGTGAGGTTCTCGACTTCCTGTTCGGGGTTTATGCGATAAGCCACAATTCTGTTCTTAAATGCAGTTGCAATAATGTCAATATTTCTAAATTCAGTCTTTAACAAACAATTCTTTTTATGTATATTTGTTCTCATATGATATTGATACTTTTTTTCTGGAACTTCAACATTACATGTTTCACACCGAATCACCTGGGGCTCACAGGATATAGCTGTAAAGTAAAATGAAGGCAAATAAAGTTATAAGTACTTATTTATTTATTCATATACTTTGGTATGCGGTTACAGTTTAACATTAAATATGTATTCAGTTATTAAAACATTTTTTAATAATTATACCAAGAAACTCAAATACTTACTAAACGTTTACTGAACTGAATTAAATGTAGGTAATAAGAATAAGTAATACATTTTGGAATGGCTCAATAATAATTACTAGTAAAAGTTGGTGGGCAAAGCTTGAACTCTTTTCGCGTGGCAGCAATAAACTCAGTGAGATGGGACCAAGCCTCAGTACCAGTGTTAGTTCTATTTTTAATAGTCACGATGCTATGCCGCCACCTATTCATGGGTTGTACATTTTGAATCTCATTACACGAATAGACTTTAAGCTCTATGTAATGAGATCCTGTTTTGGTTTCGTTTGATTGACGAGAAGTACCGTTTGCTAGCCTTCTTGTCATATAAGAGTAAATAGGTGTACCCTTCTTTGGTTCGGATGGAACCGTGCCGTCGTCTTCGTCACTATCACTTCCAAACAAGTCTGACATCGATGGCTTCATAACATCAGAGATGGGTTTGATAACGGTGGTCTTATTTTTCTTGGGGGCACGTGCCTCGCTGGTCTTCCCGCCTGAAGTCGAAGCCGTAGGCGCGCAACGCTCAGTACTCACGGCCCTCATACGCTTGCTGGATGATTTCTTGGGCTTGGGCTGCACTGCTTCAAACTCGCTGTCAGAAGCGAAAAGCTCAGCATTCGACCTGAAAATGAAATATTTATTAAATTAGCACACATACAAAAGAAACTTTACAAGCTACATTTTAATTAATAATAAAAAAATAGGTAGGATGCTTTTGAACTAACCAAAACGTTTTAATGACTTATCGGCTATCTGAGATGTCATACTTAATCACTAAATTCAATCACCTCGAGTAAATGACGAGACGACCAATTACAATACAATACAATAACACTTTATTGTACGCCATATAGTAAGTAACACAGAAAACAAGTACCTACATAGGGAACATTTTTCAAGGAAAACAATCGGTGGCCTTATCGCTTCAGACCGATCTCTTCCAGGCAACTTTTTAAGACCATTATAAGAATATGATCGCTAGCTTATATTTTAAGCTAAATGGTGATTACAGTTAAAGTACTTATTAATCAATCGAAGATCTATTTGAGTGGGAAAAGTTCTAAATTGCTGAATAAAACACATAGTTATCCGTAAGACTGCTCGTAGTTAGTGCAAATAGGATTATATATATATACCCTTTATTATGAATGAGTGCAACGTGAGACTACGACATAATACAGATCATAAACATCTGTGATTCGGGTAACAAACATTTGTATAGGTTCTCTACTGCGGGGTAATACTTACATACATACATACATTAATTGAATGAATAGATGATTATTAATTTAAATACATGTTTAATATAGAATAAAGCCTGGATGAGGGCGGTTGAGGCCCTGTGCTCCACGAGGAGTTAAAGGATCAATCATCATCATCATCATCATCATCATCATCATAGAATGAATAATTTCACTCAACACAAACTAATTGTCTGAACTAAATGAAATAATGTATTAATCGAATAAAACATTAATTGAATTTATAGATGATCATTATTGTTAATAGATGTTCAATATAGAATAAATGATCAGTAATTTAAAAAAGAGTCAGCATTTATCACTAATGTCTTGAAGTAAAGGATCTATTCGAATCGATCAGTGGTTTCAAATCAAAGAATAAGATAAATTTACTTACATGTCAGTAGAATGGGTTTTCCTGGGTAGATTCTGGAGTTAGCTTATTAGTGTCCCGTAGGATGGTGATCTGTGTAATGGTGTTGAATCCCGAATGCTAGTTTATATAGAGCCCAATCCACGTCACGAACTTCCATATTTGTGTTGAAGGTACAATGCGAAGAAGCACTGTCAGCATACATCCAGAAAAGAAACGCTGTGTAATGAAAATTCATAACACTATTTTGTGTTATTTTCAAATCTATTTCCTAGTGCATAAGACATCACATATACGCCAGAGCCATATTTATTACTTTGTGCTTCAAGTAAGAGCCCGTTCACACAGAGACATTCGATTCTTTACGGGAACCGTTCTGTAGGATCCGATTTAGTGGTAACAGTATTTCAATGCACGCGTTCACACAAGCATACGGTTAGATCCGGCAATAAAACGGATCCTAAAAATGCGTCATCCGATTTGCGGTCACAAATCGGTCCGGTCGTTCGATAAAATTGCGGATCCGATTTAGTGGTAACAGTATTTTAATACTTGTGTCCGGGGCGAAGGATCCTACAAACCGGACAGTCATGTGAACACGCTATCCGGTTTTGCAGTCCGATAGTTAGTAGATCCGACAAAACTTGAAGCTGTGTGTACGGGCTCTAAGCATACTAGCATTTTCCTGTGTCTCCGCTTAGTAATATTATTTAACACTTAGTATCGGGCTTATCTGTTATGGAATAAGACCCACTCGTATACATATGTACGCCCTAATATTTTATTGAACGGACAGACAAACCTTATAATTTTATGTGTGAATGTAAACACAGACGGAATCAACTTACTACTGTCGCGCAACGCTCCATATGACTTTCCTTATTTGAATTATTGACTTCATATCCCATAAATAATCTATTTTGAACTTTAACAACACAATTCTGGTCAAATATATAAACCCCTGATTTAAGGGTCAAATCAGTCTTAAAATCATTTTAAAAGTGAGCAGTCTTCTTACGAAATGTCGGTAAGTACCTAAATAATTTCTGTTTAAAATTATACGTGTTTAAATTCAATAGTTTATAAATTGCTCCAAGTAAATATATAATTCTATTTATTAAAGTGTTTATAATTATAATTTTAATTCTATTAGAATACACATAGAAGCAATAAGCCACTAGCGTAGCTTATGCGCGCGGCTTCGCCTCGTGAAATAAAATGCTAGTTCTCTAGTTAGTAGGGTATTTACCTCAATGATACGCGAGGTATATGTCTACCAAATTTCAAGTATCTATCTAGCTCCAGTGGTTTAGGATGTGCGTTGTCAGTGAGTCAGTCAGGCACGGTGCTGTTTTAGAGGAATAAATAGATTCTTATTAGGTTATCCCCAACTGACGAATTAATGGACATTTCCTAACCATTATTTTATCAGAGATTTCATTAAAGAAAGGTGTTTATTAATTAAAATGATTTCTTTCCATTTTAGGATACATCGGAACATCTTTTCAACTTTATACCGGACGCTGCAGCACAAAGAAAACCTGCAGCTGAACGCCGCCTGGGACTTAAAAGAAGAGCAGAGCCCCCAGTCTACTCATTTATCAAAAAACCGCATCGGGATGGTGCCTCAAAAATAATAAAAATCGAGATATTTAATGGTGACCGAATAGAAAATGGGGACCAAATGTGTAATTGTAATGCAGAGCTATGCGCACAATACGTCGTGAAAAATATGCTTTTAGACAATGTGTACGAGGCAACACGTGACGTTTTAGATAAGATTGAGAGCTCCATATCGGCGGGCTCGACCAATAATTATACAATATTGTAATAGTAAATTGTATTAGTTTGCCGTACCTAATCAATAGAACCTATGATTGTATAAATAGATTACAGTAAGGTAATTATTTGTATACCTAATATATTTACTATGCATAAATTTGATAACTTTTAACTATTTTTCTTTCTGTAAATAAATAATATCTGACATATAATTTTTGTTCATTTATTCATATCCTTAACCACAGAAGCTCATAATTAATTAATATGTCATATCATATTCAGCCATATCAAATTTGGGTGCCGGCCGGAATCGAACCGGGACTCATAGGCACAGGCACTCGTTAAACGTGCGTAGTTAATCTATCGCTGTATCAATAGCTCAACAAAACCTTTTAACATACTGGCTCTATAGGTACCTACAATGGTGCTATAATTAAACAATGATAAGGAATGCAGCACGCTTCCAAACGTGGAATGCTTACATTGCATTTTATACCTACATAACAACAAGACTTTAGTCTCTGATGTGTATTTATCATCAAGTGCTGATGTGAAACACAAGCAATACGATTTCTTATTGCGATGCATTACAATTTACAATTTTAATAATTGTTGATTAAGATTCTTAAATAGATAATATGAAAGACGAGTTGTACAAATATATTCTTTATAATTCATTAACATCAATATCATCATCATGTCAGTCGAGAGACGTCCACTGCTGGACATAGGCCTCACCCAAGGCTCTCCACTTAATTATACTTAAGTAGGTAACTGTAATAAAATTAATAGATAACACGAACATACTAATCAAATTCTCTAAACGTATTTAGTATAAAGTTAAGTTGGTAATGACTTTTCGCATAGATATGGAATTACTTTTCAATATAAAAAAATGAGATGAATAATCGAATAAAATATAAGTTTTCGCATTTGAATACATTTAAGATCAGTTTTTAAATAGATGTAATTGACTTCTTTAATGGTAGATATTGGGCATTTGAATGACTGTAAAATCAGTGTTTGAATAGATACTTATAGGTAATTCACTTCTTGAATAGTGGATATTAGGGGATCTAGATATCTCATTTGTATCTAGATACCCTAATATCTACCTACTTATACCTAATATATAATACATAATACACTGTATGATATACAGGGAGATTTGGGAGATCACTAGCTTGGTACAACCATGTAGTGTAGTGTTTTCGGTATAAATACCTAATTGTGAACTTTCGATTGCTTTAAATTCTTCACTTTTTATTATACTACATGTCCTCTACCAACTAATTGCGTGTCAATGTAATTTCAACTCGTGACCACGGCTGCTGCAATGTGGCCGAAACGTCGAGGTAAATAAATGTTTATTGTGTGATAAGTCCCGTTTAGTATAGTACCTAATTATGATTGTAATATCAGTCTATGGTAGGGTATCGTATGGCTTTGTCAAAATATTTTTTTTTAGAACAATAGAAAAGTCACTCAGAGGGCGATGGAGAGGGCTATGCTCGGAGTTTCTCTGCGGGATCGCATTAGAAATCATGAAATCCGCGCAAGAACTAAAGTCACAGAAAAAAGGTACTCGAGTGGCGTCCACGGACCGGAAAACGCCGTGTAGGTAGGCCTCCAACAAGATGGAGCGACGACCTGGTTAAGGTTGCGGGACCGATCTGTTTGGCGAGCCTTGGGGGAGGCCTATGTTCAGCAGTGGACGTCTTTCGGCTGAAATGATAATGATGATGGAACCGAAAATTCATTGTTAATTTGCTTAAAATGATCTCCCCAATCGCGTAAAATTATGACACAATAAAAATTAAATTAAGTAAATTAAAAATGAAACCATCCCAACTAAAACAAATTCACACTGCGCAAATTTTGCTTAGAGGCAGGGTTCTTTTTAACACTGGTTTTTTATAGATACAGCGGTTTACAGTGTATGTTTTGACGTACCTTTTTAACGTGTACCCCCGGGCCCAGGGAGCCCAGATGGCAGAGATGTGACTTATTTGAAATACTAGTACTTAAAATGCAAAATACAAAATGCAAAATACCTATTTCTATTTTGTATTTAAATACTTTTCTAGGAAAAGTATTTTGTATTCTATTTGAAATACCTTTTGCAACATATTTTGTATTTGCAAAATGCAAAATACTTTTTGTTAAGTTCAGCCCACAAAATCAATAAATTTGATAAACAATTATGAGTTATTTCCCTCTATAACACTGAACTGATAAGTTTACTGTACAACATTCTAAGTGTTTACTTACTTACTAGCTTGTGCAAGCAGTTTCGCTTTCATTGTTAAACTCCTTGTCCCTTGAAAATTTCGATGAAATCGTTTTATTATATTACTGTCTACAATCTACATTATTAAAATCAGGTTTCTAGATCCAAGGGTTAAAGGATTGGCATCGATGAGTCAGCCAGTGAGATAGTCAGTTTTTCTTTTTTTATTTGAAAATAAATAATAAATGCGGAGGACAGCGCCTGTGTTTTGAATTTTATTGACATGTCAGCTAATACGATCTACGGTCTGGTTACAAAATTAAAATCTAACGAAATATACTTTGTTAAATAAAACTTAGGTATTTAAACCTGAATGAACAGGCAGTTAAAATCTAAAAGTATTTTATTTGGGAAAAGTATTTTGGAAATACGTATTTTGTATTTAGTATTTAAAATACATAACTAAAAAGTATTTTGTATTTTGCATTTGAAATAGAAAAATCAAGAAGTATTTGCATTTTGAATTTAAATACATTTCATAAAGTATTTTGCACATCTCTGCCAGATGGTTATGTGGGGCTCTCTCTCTCCCATCCTCTTCCCCTAACGGGAAGGGGAGGGGGGAGTATACCCACTAAAACCACTACGACGTTGCCGTCTTGCCGAGGTTGGCAGGCGCCGTGGGATCCCAAAGATTCTACCACGACATAAATATGTTTTGACGTACCTAAAAATTTGTACGAAAACTTCAGTCGAGCCCAACTCGCACTTGGCCGGCTTTTACAATTACACTTCGTACAATACGTCTGTTGCTGGCTATACCGCAGAAGTCGTTACGATTCCGGCTTTCTTTTTCCCCGACGTTAAAAAAAAATAATGAGTCTCAAGATGCCGCTCGAGTTGTATTTACCTATCAGTGTAATGGTTTCGTCTATTGTAATTACCAGTTTGCTTCGGGATACTGCCAACTTTTCCTTTGGGATTCAACGCTTTCTGTTTAGTAAGAGAGCTAAAACATTTTCAGTTTTAGTTTTTAGGGTTCCGCACCTCGAAAAGAAGAAGCGGAACCCTTATAGGATCACTTTGTTGTCCGTCCGTCCGTCCGTCCGTCATGACCCTTTTTCTCAGGGACGCTTGAAGGTATCAAGCTGAAATTTATAACAAATATTCAAGTCTACTGTCCCTTAGAGCTGTGAAAAAATCAAACTTCTAAGCCAACGCAATCAAAAGATACAGTCATTTATGCCGCAAATTTTCGACACTCGCAAGGGAATCAAAACCTACAGGGTACTTCCCGTGAACTTACTATCTTGAAATTTGGTACGAAGCAAGGTATTATAGCACTGCGCACATTTTTCTTAGGAGCAGGGGTCATAGTTCATAGGTACATATAAAGTTGTACGGAACCCTCGGTGCGCGAGTCCAACTCGCTCTTGGCCGGTTTTTTATTTTTGTAGTCATTCAATCTGAGCTATACCGAACCTTGATCCGGAAGCGGGTCTTCAGAGTACCAACTCATTTATCGTTTCCACCCTGTATAATAGGTTTTTAACATTTATAATTTATTTTTAAGTTTATGTTAAGTGTAATTTGGGTTAGTAGGTACTTAACAATTTCGTTGGGCCATATTAAGCTCTTTAGTTTTGGAAAGTCCAATGCTCACGCAACCGGAGACCCAAAGGTGAAGACCAAAAAGTTGCACACTGCATCATTAGCACACTGCATCATTAGCAGCATTAGCAGGTAGTTAAAATTACCATTAACTTTTTCCATTGTGATACGAAAATTAACCATACATTGGTATGGATAATTTTCGTATCACAGTGGAAAAAATAATAGTACTTAATTATAAATACCTTGCTAATGCAGCTTTAACAGTGCGCAACTTTTTGGTCTTCACCCATCCAAATCTCTACTAACCTGGTAGCCAGCCGTGATCTTATTTGTTCCCACAACTTCCGCTAAGATTAATTAAAATTAACTCACACAAATTATGCTAAGTTGTATATTAATTGTTCTGTAGTTAGTCCGGCATTATCTCTGTTTATTCGTTGACGGGGCGAACCCAGAGTTTCCTCAGTAAATTTTTGCAAGTCAGCAACCGTATTATCTGATTCTGGGAGCTGCTTGTTTAATAATTAAGAGCTAAGATGCTTGGGACGGCACAACCGGTTTTTATTATTTTACGGGGATGACCGAGAAAACCGGTTTTCCTCATACAATGAGGGTTAGATGTCCTATTTAACTGGGTACATCTTTATCTCATCATCATCGCAGCCTAATATGTCCCACTGCAGGGCAGAAACCTCCTCTCAGAATGTGAGGGCTTGGGTCGTAGTACCCACGTGGCCCAGTGCGGATTGGGAACTTCACACATACCATTGAATTTCTTCTCAGGTATGTGCAGTTTCCTCACGATTCCTTCACCGTAAAGCTCATAGTAAATTTCAAATACAATTTTGCACATGAATTCCAAAAACTCAGAGGTGCGAGCCCGGATTCGAACCCACGACCCTCTGCTTGAGAGGCCATAGGTCTAATCACTAGATCACCATGGCTTCTCTTCGCGGCACATCTTTATTGGATCGTACTTTTTTGATAACATAGTTTTCCTTGTATATTTTGGCGGAGAAATTTTTGAGGTTAAACTTCTATGAAGCGTGCGGTAAAGTTCTTCAGGCGCATTTGTCCGACTGCCAGCAAAACGGAAGGTTGTTTTTTTTCATTTATATAATCCTTACAAATTCCTTACTCCTTACTAATATTATAAATGTGTGTCTATCTGTCTGTCTGTTACCTCTTCACGCTTTACCGCTAAACCGATTTAGATAAAATTTAGTATAGAGATAGTCTGAGTCCCGGGAAAAGACATAGGATCCCGCTTGCTCGTTTGCCTCCCTCTCATAATAAAAAAGGATAGTTTTATCCCGGGATATTGCATAGGTAGGTTTCTACTTTCTTGGCGATGGTTCTTAGGCATGTTTTATCAAAATTGGTGCAAATTCAGCCGTTTCAAAGTTATCAGCTCTTTTGTTAGCTGCGAAAGGGATCTTAGACGCATAATGGGCATTTACTTTATTTTCAAACATAATGTGTGACCTAATTGCATTGGAGGTTTTTAAAAATTTTAATTCATTCCATTCACCATAAAAACCAAGAGATGGTAGAATTTAGGCATTTCGCTACCCGGATACCAGCGAATCCGTAATTTCGTTGTGAAATCACATTTGGCTCGGATTTGTGGAAACAATCTACCGTGTCGCGGCGCCGGGTACTAGGGGCGCATAGATATACAGCTAGCACCAAATTAGCTGGAAGAGTAAAGCCGAGTTTAGACCTGCAAGAAAAAAACGATCAAGTTGCATTAGGTACATTGCGAGGCAGTAAAGCTCCAAATGCACAGAAGGTTGTGATATTCTAACTTTTATGAACGAGTTCGCGGTACGGTACCGCACAACCGTTTATACAAGTTAGAATATTACAAACCGTCACCGCCACCGCACCGCCACGCCTCCGCTGTCTATGCGTCTTATGGCCAACGAGATTGAAGTGGTCAATCGAGCGCCGCAATGTAATGCAACTTGTTCACATTTTTTTGCAGGTCTAAACTCGGCTTTAGTTTCAAATTGGTTTTGTCTAAAAAAAAAACATTGATTTTTATTTTATTTTTGTACAGATAAGTCTGTTGTCAAAAGCTGAGCTGTCACTAATTATTATTGAAACTATTTTGATTGATGACGTCAGAGTTTAATCTTGTGCTCCCACACAGCTGCTTATTTCATAAATTTATCTTTATGCGTATGTTGAGCACCGGTACTAATTAATTTTTACCTGTGGTGAAGTGGTAAACTGTCACTAGCGTCAATGTCATTTGGCTTTTAGGTAAGATAATGAAAGCCACAAACCGGGGAGCACGGGGCGCCAACGGAGCGTGCCCAGCGCGCTCTATAACACTGAATCAAATATATGGTGACACACACCGGCAGCGCGGCACAGCATATTTGATTCAGTGTTATTGACCGCGCTGGGCATGCTCCGTTGGCGCCCCGTACTCCCGGTTTGTTGTGGGCTTAAGATAGGATATGATTAATTACTCGTAGGCTTTGATCAATTATAACTGTAGATCCACAATCGCGCGCCCGAAAATGTCCGAGCCAAATGAGCGCCACTTTGATAAAAGTGGCCTTCTTTTTTCTCAGTACGTTGCGTGAAATTGTCAAGTTTAGCTGTCAAGTGTCAACCAAAATTCGACTGTAATGAAGTAAAGACTAGGTTCAAATTTCTGTGTAGGTGATGATTTTAATTGTTATGCAAACAAATAAAAAAGTTCGGACATTTTTTGAAAGGGATTTTGTTCGGCAATGTGTATCTTCAGTTATAATTGATCAAAGCTCGTAGGGCAGTAATTTACTACTTTATTTAAATTTAAAATTTAACAACAAGCCATGGGAGCCTAGTTTGACCTATGTCCTCTCAGCAGAGGGTCGTAGGTTCGAGCCCGGACTCGCACTTCTCAGTTTTTCGAAATTTATTTGCGAAATTACATTTGAAATTTACCATGAGCTTTACGGCGGAGGCAAACATCGCCCACACCTACGAATCCACACTGGTACAGCGCTCACGCTGCCAAGCTACGGCCCAACCCCTCTCATTCTGAGAGTCGGTCAGTGCTTTGTGCTGTGCTGTGAGAGTTTCAGTTCTAAGTATAACCCCAAAAATTTATTGTTTTTTTTTCTATTTTTGTGTGAAAACCTTAATGCGGTTCACAGAATACATCTACTTATCAAGTTTCAACAGCATGGTTCTTATAGTTTCGGAAAAAAGTGGCTGTGACATACGGACGGACAGACAGACAGACATAAGGGTTCCGTTTTTTGACATTTGGCTACGGAACCCTAAAAACGATGGGATGTTTTCTAGGCTCTTCCAGTAAGCTTTCCGCGTTGATCCTTGCACCGAGTGCAGCGAAGGCAGGAGTAATTGCAGTGCATGCGGGCTATTCACGCCACTACTTTGTGCCGGTACTTGATGGCGATGCGATGCGTTCCGTTTCAAATTAAATTAAATACCGGCGGTTTTGTGGTACCCGTTGGAATAACTGCCACTTTAAAAGGGTAGAAGCAAGGAGCAGGTTAAGCTGGGATACATTTTGATTTCGTTATTTACTTAGCAATAGCACATCACGACCTATCATCAACTCTGTGCTCGCAGCAGCCCCTCAGTATGATCATTTGGAACCAAGATAGCGAGACTGGAGATGGGATGGAAGAGAGAGCTAGAGAGTATGCAGGATGCGTAAAAGTTGTGTGTAAGTAGCACACGGCGGACACGACGCACAAAACACGCGTTCCTGAATCCACACAAGCACGACGACGTCTGTACACGCGTCAATGTGTGCGTAAGATGCACAGGGCTGACTATCGCAAAAAGAGATAGAAAGATATAGCTGCGGAAAGTGAATGCCGCGCCGTTCGTTGAGCGCGAGCAACGTTGTAATGTAAAATAAAATGAGTAGGTAATCTAATAATTATCGTAGTACTTATAATTAAACTTATCGTGTGTCTAAATTAAGTGTTTAAAAATAAGTGAATGAGTGTATAGAGAATGTAATTGTAGATATTGATAGGAAATAATTAACAAACTAATTTTACTAATACCTACCTACTAATATAAGACGTCTATTTATACATTATAGGTAACAAACTTTTAAACCTACTTTCCCTAGTTACTAATGTTACATGTTGCTAATTAAAGTTGGTTATCTACCTTCTTTCGTCCTTCGGAAATCGAAAAAAATTCCTTTCCTTGTCTTTGGTTGATGCCAAACACCCATACAATGCACAATATATTCCCATTTCGGAAAAGTTTAGTGCCGTGCGGCCGACATGCATCGCGTCGCGCACCCGACTGGTGAACAGCGGCGACAAGCAATCGGCGCCTTGGGGGGAGGGGTAACTCAAATCGGTGCGGGGCGGAGCGTGTCCATTCTGTACGTTAGTACTATATAATTAATTTTAAGTATCTATTGTACCGCGTACGATGCCTGCCTAAATTAAATAACTTATTAATATTACATGACCTGGGGGTTTTAGACGGTACACGGAATTTGATTTTTTGTAGTAAATCAGGACAGTCAAGAGTACCGGTCACGACTTTTTTCAGAAATACTAAATCAATCATGTATCTCCTGTCTGCCAGTAAACTAATTTTAAAGTACTTATAGTGCAGTCAAACCACTCATTTAATACTCAATGAATACTCAGATTGTAAATGAAAAGTGAAGAAGCACAGATTGTTTGTGTTATGTTATGACCTATTCAATTATTTATACCGTCCACCTATGACCAGCGCCAAAACTCTAACAGCATTATCGATATTACAAAGCAGCATAAAATATTTCTTACATATATTTGAAGCATTTCCATGCAGAAGTTGGCTTCCCTCCAGAAACAGTTGTAAAAAGGAATTACTATTTCTTTTCATTGTACCGGAATTTTGAAGCTAAATACCTACATACGTCTAAAATATTCTGGACAGATTCCGGATACTTTTTTCAGTACAATTGGAACCATTCAACCGGAATCATTTATTTTTGAAATAGATTGACGAGAAGCCTAATAATTCCACTTAAAACGGGTGTTTATGCGTAATGCAATCGTATCTTGTTGCAATATATTCTTCTCACTTTTTAATTCAATTCAACTTCTTTAACAGATGGCCTAGTGGTTAGAGAACCTGACTACGAAGGTCCCGGGTTCGAGTCCCGTGTCGGGGCGGGGCAGATATTTGTATCAAAAATACGAATGTTTGTTCTCGGGTCTTGGGTGTTTTATTTACCTAAGTATATATCTATCTATATACGACCGCTTTAGCCTAGT
This sequence comes from Archips xylosteana, assembly GCA_947563465.1. Lineage (NCBI taxonomy): Eukaryota > Metazoa > Arthropoda > Insecta > Lepidoptera > Tortricidae > Archips > Archips xylosteana. Next base: position 17,593,086 of record OX387360.1, read on the forward strand.
TGGTAGTGACCCTGCCTACGAAGCAAGAAATCCCGGTAAGGGCATTTATTTGTGTGATGACCACGAATATTTGTTCCTGAGTTATGGATGTTTTCTATGTATTTAAGTATTTATTTATCTATATAAGTATGTTTATCGTCGTCTAGTACCCATAGTACAAGCTTTGCTTAGTTTGGGACTAGGTCGATTTGTGTAAGATTGTCCACTAATATTTATTTATTTATTTATATAAGTATGTTTATCCGTTGCCTATTACCCATAACACAAGCTTTGCTTAGCTTACTTTTTGGGACTAGGTCAATTGGTGTGAATTGTCCCGTGGTATTTATTATAAACTAAATGACCCTAGAGATGAACAGGGTTTTGCAAAGTGCAAAGTTCCTGGAGACACAGAACAGCTACTACGGTAATAAAGATTAAAAATGCTATTTCATTTAAATTATTAATTTTAGCATAAAGCATTGATGGCGTTTCAACAAAGCCACTTTGGGTAATAACTTTCAGAGGTGGTCAAATGGAACAATTCCGCTAAGATCTTATACCGATAGAGCCCATAAACGACAAACACAATTTAAAGACTTCGCGTAACCACAGCCTAAAGGTGAGGCTCCACCGGTGCGTTGCGTCGTGTCGCGTCATCGCAACGAATCAACGCATTGTATGCCACACCTGCGCTGTACTAAAAAAAAATGTACTGTTTGAGACAGCGCAGCGGCATCACCCTCCCCCGCTTCGTCTCTTGTCCGTTGATCCGTTGAAACGTCGCGTGCGACGACGCAAGGCATCAATGTCGCATGTCATAAAATATTAGATTGTTCAACAAGGGACTAAAACAAGCCATTATGACATAAGATATTTAGCCACTCATGCAGAGCGAGGGTGGCCATAGTTCGCGTGTCATTATGGTAGTTTAGTCTCGCGTTAAACACTTTATTAACTTTTCACTTTGAATGCAAGGATAAAAACGACGTTTTTAACAAAAGTACAATATTACTCTTTTACATCGTACGCTCAATACGAATAATCTGATCAAAATTCAAATACAAAAATATTAGCAAAAAACTTTGTTTCGCGGTTTTTTCTTTTCTTATTTTTTTTTTGTAAAGTAACACTTTAAAATGCTTTCATATTTAGCCAACAGATTCAAACTCGAAAACTATTTTAAAGCTAATATGACTATGCATAATAAAATGAATTCATCCTTAAAGTTATTAAATAGATTCATATTCGTTATCATTAATCGTGTTTCACGAAATTAAATCTTTTTTTTAATAATGTTTACCAGTTGTCATTTTGAGGTTATATCTACGGCCTAAAAATTGTCTATACTGAAAATGGCGATAATCCTCAATTCACAAACACCGTTATTGGCTGTTTAGGGTTTTCCAAAGTAAATTAAAAAAAAATACTTTAGTCCCTAGATATGAAAAAAGCAGCTTTAGTCCCGATATGCAGAGACAAAGTAACCTTTTAAGAGCATGAGAAGTGAAAAATATAATAATAATAATGTAAAACGTGGCGGCATCCACGTTGGCAGCGACGACGCAACGCACCAGTGGAGGCTCACACTACTGCGAATCGCGGAAACGGTTCCGGAAAAATGTTCACGCTCCTAACTACGCCACGAAACCAATAAACATCAGTCACATTTTACAATCAATCAAACGGATCCTAGCGCGATATTTCACGGGCATATTACACTTTTTCCGCTGACTCCTGCCTGATGAAATATGACAGAGATTAAAGGGAAAAAAACGTAACAGTTGTGAGCCCAGCCTCGGGGCCTCGGGTCCTGTAGGTATAGCTACTGATGAGTTTAACATTTGGTAGCATAGCATACGGTTGTGGTAACTCCGAGGATGAGCTCTGGTTGAGTTCGAAACGCGTCAGTGTAGCTTGGTGGTGGTGATAGTTGTGTTTATGTGATTTGTGTGTGTTCGTACAGTGTGGAGATGGAGGAACTGCATGAACACACATTTCTTGCATAAACGTAACTATTGTAAGGTCGCGGGTGAGCAAAGTAATTGTTTTAGTTCGTTTAGTATAGCTACTACTTTTAAGCTATTTAGCGGTAGTCTCCGATGACAAGATAAAAGTTAAATACATAGTTGAATATTGTATCTTTTTGTGACGGAGAGGTTTGAGACAACAATACAATACAAATATTTTATTAATTGAACACCAAAAAAACAGTACAGAAACATTACGATTACAAAAGTAAAAATTCATAAAGGCAATAAGCTGTCGTATCGCTCAAAAGCAAAACACCAAAACTATTAAGCTCAGCTTAGGAAAATCTCTGAAATTTTGATTTAAAAGACTATTATCTCATTGGTGGCAAAATCTTTAGTGAGTGCCGTAGTTCCCACGTGGGCCCAGTGCGGATTGGGGAATTCACACATACCATGAATTTCTTCGCAGTAAACAGGTTAAATTAGAAAATTCTGCGCGGACGAAGTTACGGGCAAAAGCTTGTTAACAGATAACAAGAGAAACAGATACAAAGGCGAACTGATCACTTAAAGCGATTTCTTCCAATTAAACTTTTAAACGATTGACAGGACATCAGAAACAAGAGTAGGCATGCAATGGAAAGTAAAGAGAACAGTATAATTAACCTAAACAAATAACAATGCAACTTGCATGGTTTTTCTTGGAGGTCTGAACTGGGCTATATAAACCAGCCAACAAACCCTCATATACACTGTGTACAGTTCCCATCGCTACATCCCATGGACTCCTAATTACGGCGGTACAGCCGAGCCGTGCCGGATTCCGGTCACGCCCGGCGATATCACCGGCCCGTGCGTGCTGATGAAATTATACCCCCGAGGAGACGGCACTTCATTCGACGATTAAGAGAATACAGCCGATGGATGGCTCGTACGTCTGTGACGATAATTAGCCTGAGAATCAACTTAATTTTTACCACCATCTTCTTAAAGGTTCTGTATCCAAAGACCTTATTACTGAGACTCCGCTGTCTGTCCGCCCGACTGTCAAAGGGCTGTCTCTCATGAACCTTAATAGCTAGCTTACAATAAAATTGAAATTTTCATCAATTATGTGTTAGCGTGGCTGCTATTACAACAAATTTTTGTAATGGTAGAGCCATGTTGTAGCTAGCCGCTGCATCACGAATGGGCCGGCTCGTCCGGGGTAGTACCACCCTCTCACAGAACACCGGCGTGAAGCAGCAGTACTCCCTGCTGCGTTTCGTACGGTCAGTGAGAGCGCCGGGGGCCCAATACCACTCCCCCTCCCCTATTCCCTCTCCTTTTTCCTTAGGGCTGAAAACTCACTGGCATCGCGTATAGCACTGCGGGTGTCTATGGACAGTGGTGATCATTTAACATCAGGTGACCCACTAGTTCGTTTGTCTGGCCTCTCTTACATAAAAAAAAAATCAATCCTAATGTGAACTGCTAAAGAATGGAATTTGCTACCGTCGTCTGTAATTCCCGATAAATAAAACCTAGGGCTCCTCAAGGCTAGAGTGAATAGGCTGTTACTGAACCAGTGAGGTACACCTTTGGCCTCATCTGTACTTTCATCAGGTGAGATAGTGGTCAATCGCGGGCCAGTTTTAAGGAAAAAAAACAATAAGAATCAAAGTGGGTCGTAATAATAAGAAACGTGAATTTTCATCGTTTTCAACTCGATCTTTATAATTTTTTACTGAACTATTTTTAAAACATTGTACTCGTACGGAGGTACGAAACCTACTCGCGCTTGACCGGTTTTTTATCGCTGAATTGTGTTTTAATGTTGCACAAATTTAGAAGAAACAACAAAAAGGTCTGTAAAAAAAAAACTGTAAACTAACCTAAAAACCTATATTTACAAATATCATTGCCGCCTGACTGCATTTTTGCGTTGTATGGCAATGCTTGGGAAATGCTAATACGTTGTTCGAGGAAATAGCCCAAATCCTCCCTAGCCCTACCCCTATTTCCATTAGCCACGTCAAAACTTGCGACTTTATCGATTTCATATCTTATTTCAAATTTGTAACATTTTTGTTCTTCAGAAAAAAATCGCAGGGGATGAGGAATAACGCGGGACATGTATTTCATTCAATGTAACCTTATACTTGTAGCTTACTTCGTTCTACCTTAACTGTAGCTATTTTAGAGACTTGATACTTGTTTTGAGAAAGGATTTTTGGAAATTCCTGTGCGCTAGAGAGCGGGAGTTACCCATAAATTTTATCCCTGCGCGGACGAAGTCGCGGCCAAAAGCTAGTTCGAAATAATTAGAAAACCAATTTTAAGATGTCTAAAGCAAAATAAGTTATTTCATAAGTGTAACGGGCGACGAAATACATAATGGTCATAATACATACTAAAAATTTCCACGAAACTATTGATTAAAATAACTTTTTTAATCGTGTAATCTACAGATTGGTATAGGTTAGGTTAGGTTTATTTTATGAAAATCCTGTAGAGTTGAGAATTTCCAAGAAAATTGCTTTATATCAAATGACCATTATGTATTTCGTCCATTATTACTTTTAAACTTTATATATTTTGAACCCGGTAGATGAGAATTAATGATTAAACGAACTTACCTGGAAGTGAAGTTCTATCATAATTATATGAGCGCCTCGTCCGAAGAGATTAGTAACTGAAGATATAATACACATGTAGTAACGCCAGGTGTCACCACTCTGCACTTAGTTTGGAGTTATTTTTGATTTTTTTTATTTTGTTGTATGTGGGTATGCCTAGGTTCCACCTCTAAGCCTCCTTTCTTGACGGACGTTCATTAAGTTCAGAGTTGAATCAATTATTTTATTTATTTATTTGTGATAATTAAGTTTAGGGTTATTCCTGATTGATGAGTATTTCAATGCAGATTAATTAGTAAGGGGATGAGCAAAGCATCGGGTGGGAGGGAGCTAAGTTACTAATCTCTTCGGACGAGGCGCTCATATAATTATGATAGAACTTCACTTCCAGGTAAGTTCGTTTAATCATTAATTATACTTCGCGCCTCGTCCTCTAGATTAGTAACTGAAGATATAATACACATGTAGACTTTGAGAGTAGGTAGTATTGTATGAAATATCATCAATCAATAAATAGGTAGTTAAGTTATTTTGTAACTGTTGATTTATTCTAACAATCATTGAAGAATAAGGCTATTATTACATATACTTATTGTATAATTGTTTATAATGATGATATTAAACAGCAACCCTTAAGATTTAATGCCATAAATACAGGTAAAAGAACTCAACCATAAGTCATAATTACCTAGCTATAAATAGTATCATTTAAACATTAGACTGTTATACAATTATACAATTATTCATTATAATAATCGATACAATTAACAGTACCTATTTAACGCGGGTGCCTACTGGTTAGCTGGTAGGTTTTTTTTTTTTTTTTTTTTTTTTTTTTTTTTTTTTTTTTTTTAATTCACATTATTGCCAATTATACATAAGTAACTACTTACTTAACAAGATATTTACGATCACTTTATAGATATTATAGGTAGGTACGTATAATATGTAACCATAGAGTATGTGTGATTCACAATTTTATACACAAATTGATAATTTAACAAGTAATCACTTATTTGAATTAGTGAAAGCGGAGAAAAAACTGATTGATAACCTGGAGATGTCACGGAAACTACGGTTTTAATATTGACAGAGCTAAGGACAAGTCGTCTTCGTTGTTGATAATGGGTCTTTGATAAAATTTTGCGAAAGTGTTAGACTGTCCACTCCACCCTGCGGTGTTGCGGATGGCGTCGATGCTGACGCCGTGGGCGTGCGCGTGCGACGCGGCGGCGTGTCTCGTGCTGTGTGCGCACTGAACACCGCCGCGTCGACCCCGCACTCGCCTAGTGTGCGCTTAATCCATCGGCTGAGGGTTTGGGAGCTCACTGAATTGTACGGTTTTTTAGTAGTAATGAACAGGCTGTCAGTTCTTCTTAAGGGCGTAGTTTTATTCAAATAGCATGTTAGCGCTTCCGCTGGACAAATTGAAGGATTTTCCTTAAAGAACGGCAAGTATATTATGGGTTGTTTGCAACCAGGTCTAGATGTCTTTAAAAAATCTGGGATTTTAATTGTTATTCGCTCTGAAGTAATATGAATGTTTTTCACATTGATTTTCGAAAGTGTTTGTACTCTGTGAGCTGTAGTGAGCGCAAGTAAAGTAACGGTTTTATTTGAAAGCTTCTCTAGGGTTAACTCATTGTTAGGAAACCATTCGCTTAAATTGTTCAATACAAGATTAGTATCCCAAGTTACGTTATATTTAGCTCTAGGAGGTCGCAAACGATAGACGCCCTTAAAAAATCTCTGAAGCCTGTCATCGTTAGTTATCGTTGGTCCTATCACAAGGGATAGAGCCGATCTGCATGAGTTAAGTGTGCCGTACTGACATCCTTCATTATATAAATGAGTCAGGAAATAAACTACAGTAGGAACAGACGCACTATAAACATCGATTGAGTTATTTTGGCAAAATTGCCACCACTTTTTAAGACAAACATCGTATTGTTTTATCGTGTTAAGTGATAAAGATGCTATCATAATATCGAGTGAAGACGGTGGCAAGCTTCTTTTCGATAGCGCGAGCCGCACAATATCCCTGCAACCAGGGTAATTGATCTCTGTATTTGACGGGAGCTGGAATGAGAAATTAAGGCATTGGTACCAGGCTGAAAGGATATAGTTTCGCTCACGAGAAGGCTTCTATAAACGGGATACCATGCTTGTGTTGGCCACATAGGCACGATCATGATACCCCTAGCTCTTTCGGATATTATTTTACGCAGAGCTTTTAGAATTACGGAAAAAGGAGGGAAGGCGTAAAAGAACATATTTTTCCAAGGTACAGTGAATGAATCTACCGCGAATGCGTCAGGGTCTTTGTGCCAAGAAATGTATTTTTCACATTTTTTATTTATACGACTTGCAAATAAATCAATCTCTGGGTTGTCAAATATATTTACTAGTTGGTTAAAAGCCCAATCTGCCAACTCCCATTCTATGTCTGGATGAGATCGTCTTGATTCGAAATCGGCTACGACATTGTCGCGGGATCTAATGTAAGATGCGAATACGAATAATTTTCTTTGTTCGCACCATGTCCAGAGGTCCCTCGTTACTTGAGTAAGGTGTGGGTATTGAATACCGCCCATTCGGTTGACATACGCTATCGCGGTAGAATTATCCAACCTAAGAAGTATCTGGCAGTCATACAAATTGCGCGCAAAAATTTTAAGTGCTATAAAAGCGGCAAGTAGTTCTAGGTAATTGATATGATTTTGTTGTTCAGTATTAGACCATTGACCGCTTGCTGTATCATCACCACAGGCTGCCCCCCACCCCGTAGTTGAGGCGTCAGAATATATCTGGATTTGATAATCATCGGACCGTATGCGACGATGGGAATTATCTATATTTTTTAACCACCAATGGATGTCAGGAAGAATGGATTTTGGTACAATCATCGTGCGATTAAAATTATCGTGGCCCTGTAAGTTGAGGAATTTGCAACGTTCCAATTCCTTCGTATACAGCCATCCGTACTCTATGGCTGGGCAGGCTGAAACTAATAAACCGGTGAGCCGTGCCAATTGCCTGATTTTGCAATGTTTAATATTTAAAAAGAATTCTAGTTCTGATTTGATGCGTGCTCTTTTTTCAAAAGGTAAACTTAGCCGAAGATGATGAGAGTCTATGATCATGCCTAAAAACTTACACGATGTTGAAGGTGCAAGGACGCTTTTTTCTTCATTAATAATGAAACCTAATGAAATTAGTAATTGTTTAGTTAGTTTTATATTGTCTAAGCATTGTTGGTAGCTTTGGCCAAAGAGGAGCCAATCATCAAGATACAGCGTGGAGAGCAGGCCTGCGGAGCGTAATAATTTAACAATTGGCTTTGTAATTTTAGTAAAAACATATGGCGCTGTATTGAGACCAAACGGTAAAACGTTGAATTGGTAAATTTTGCCTTCGAATATAAAGCGAAGATACTTTCTTGACTCTTCGTGAATCTTTATTAAGAAGTAGGCATCTTTTAAATCAAGAGTGGCCATATAACAATCTTGAGTTAAAAGCTTTACAGCTGTTCGCAAATCCTCAAGCTTAAAATGGTCGGTATTTATGTATTTATTCAATTTTTTAAGATTCAGGATAAAACGCATTTGACCGTTTGGTTTTGGTACTAGAAAAGTACTGGACACAAATTGATCATCACAAGGACTACACTCAGATATGGCATTTATCAGAAGTAAACTATTTATAGCGTCTATGTAATGCGCCCGATCCTCTTTTGAGTACTCAGGCGTTGGTGGCAAGGAGTGTTGAACCACAGGGCTCGAAAACTTAATTTTATAGCCTTCGATCCAAGATAGGATAGTGCGATCACCTGTGATGAGCGACCACTGTTCTCGAAATAGAGATAGTCGGCCAGCGTACTTAACTGGGTCTAGTAGCGGCGCTGCGGGGGCTGGTGCGCGTACGACGGCCTGTAGTAACGCGCCGGCGGCGCCGGGGGTCGGGGAGGCACGCGGGGAGCAGGCGCGCGGCCCCGCGGGCCCGGGGCTGGCGGCGGCGGGCCCGGCGGCGGCCTGCGCGGCGCTGGGCCTCGGTAGTTTAAAGGCCGCGACACAGTAGATCTCGGTCTCCTGTTTTGTGTCGAGGTTGGCTTAGCGGCCGCAGCTTTCATATCCACACCGGATTTGTTTACAGTTTTAGCTGTTTTAATGGTGTCCGTTAGGTTTTCACCGAATAACCAAGTATCTATTTTAGTATTGACCAAGTGGTCTCTTAGATCTTTCTTTAGGGTGAAAAGTATGAAGTTTCGCCTTGTCACGCTATCCGCGTATTGTAAATCACACAAAATACGACTGAGATCTATTAGTTTTTGTAACAAGTCGTTATTTCTATCTTTTAAATTTAATTGTGATGTAATTATTTCACCAAGGCACGATAAAGCGCAAGCCATTTCTTTTTGTTTGGACTCAATGCCCTTATCTCGTTTCGCGAGATTTTCCGAAATAGCAGCTTTAATCTCAGGATTTAGCTTGGGCGCTCCTATGTCTGCACAATTGGCCGGTATTAGGTATTTAGCCATGATGTCCTTGCGAGTTTCTTTAGGTATTCCCTCGGTAGCTGCGTGTACGAAACGCGTAGCTATTTCCGTACGTATGTCCGCGCCAAATTTTGTAGTCGCGGAGGGATCGTCGCCTAATATTTTCAAAATATCGTCATCTAAATCAACTATGACCTCGCCTGGTATACTATCAATTGACAGCTCGGCATTTGCCGTGCTTGCGACAGCAGTATCGCTTGTGTTTGCGCTGACAACCGGCGTGCTTGGGAGCGCCTGTGACTGTGAGCTCTGCTCAGCCTCGATAGGCTCTGGCGGATCTCTAACAGAAATATGTTGATTTTTTGTAGGCTCCTGGTGATCCTCAATAGGATGGAGCTGATCCATATTTGTATTATCAGGGTTGTAGATACAACTGTCATCCGGGTATTCCGGGAACCAGTCATCTGGTCGTAGGATAGGCGAAGCTGAGAACAACGATGAATGTTTTCTATCAGGTATGTTTGTTTAACCATAATAAAATTATTTTATATAGGGGTTTAAAAAACCCATAATATCTTAAATTCATTTCGTAAAATATATTTTGATTTGGACATACATTAATGTAATTTATTCATTTGGATGAATTTAATAGTACAATTTAACATTATGATTTGATTTATAATTTAATAGTATAATTTGTGAGAAATAATGATTTTATTCTGATCATAATAGAAGCAGCCCAAGAAAATTAACATTTCTAGGCTTCGATAACCAACGGTTATTTTTAAATATTAGTTAGGTAGCAATCCCCAATGAATTGCACGCCAACCGTCAATTCTTGCGATGAATTAGCCTCAATGACTAATCCTAATGCAATGTAAAAGCGTATATTCTTAAAGTGATAACGTCTTGTTTTGAAATAGTCAACGTTAGGTATCAATCCCCAATGAATTGAACGCCAACTGACAAATCTTGCGTTGAGATAGCCCCAATGGCTATTCGGGTGCAATAGGTATACGCCGTACGGTAGGAATACGTTTTTATAATTGTAATATCTTGCTTGAAAAAAAAAAACAAAACATTATCAATATCGTAAATGTTTTACCTGTTTCTTGAAGCACAAAGTTTTCGCGTACCGCCTCGTCGTATGACGTATCACTTCCACTTTGACTACGTATCTTGCGTTTTAACTTTCGAACTTTATGCATTAAATGCTCTAACTCTTCTTCACAATTTTTTGTACGTTTACGTTTCGGCATTATTATTTTTTGCGAGACAACGGACAGTATTTATTTAAGTGTCTGGAGTGGTCGAGCACTTGATTGCGTATGAACGTCCGTCAAGAAAGGAGGCTTAGAGGTGGAACCTAGGCATACCCACATACAACAAAATAAAAAAAATCAAAAATAACTCCAAACTAAGTGCAGAGTGGTGACACCTGGCGTTACTACATGTGTATTATATCTTCAGTTACTAATCTAGAGGACGAGGCGCGAAGTATAATAAAGCTCCAAACGCACAGACCGCGGAGGCTGGCGGCGCGGTTGCTGTGACGGTTGTAATATTCTAACTTGTATGAACGGTTATGTACCGTACCGCGAACTCGTTCATAACAAGTTAGAATATTACAACCGTCACAGCCACCGCACCGCGCCTCCGCTGTCTGTGCGTTTGGAGCTTAACTTCTAGTAAGTAATAAATCTTCCCAGGTGAATTTTTCGCTTCGAGCCATTACATTAAAATTGAACCTTAATACTATGACGATACCGTTTGTTTTGAAAGATAAGGGCTCGAAGCGAAAAATTCACCTGGGAAGATTTATACTATATGTAGAGCAGAGCGGGAGAGGACGTTCAGGTTGTTTGTGCACTGGAGTGGGGAGAGGGAGCGGAGAGAGGCAGCGGAGTGGAGAGAAAGAGAGAAGAAATACATTTGGAAGGAACAGATGCAAATTAAATAATTAATCGCGACAATTAGGCTATGATCTCGTTTGTACTGGGCGCGGATTAATTTTTACAATACAATACCCCAGCCTATATACGTCCCACTGCAGGGCACACGCCTCCTCTCAGAATGAGAGGGGTTGGGCCGTAGTTCCCACGCGGGCCCAGTGCGGATTGGGAACTTCACACACACCATTGAATTTTATCGCAGGTGTTTCCTCACGATGTTTTCCTTCACCGTAAAGCTCGTGGTAAATTTCAAATTAATTTCGCACATAAATTCCGAAAATCACAGAGGTGAGAGCCGGGATTTGAACCCACGACCCTCTGCTTTTGAGGCCATATGTCAAACCACTAGGCCACCACGGTTTACAATATAATACAATACAAATTCTTTACTGAGCACCAAAACAGTACAGTGACAAACACGTACGCGAGTTTACCTGTTTTTTTATTATATAATATCGGTCTTGTAATGTGTTTGTATAGACATTATCTTTCTCTCTAAAAATAAAAAAAACATCGAATAATATTAATTGGGCCCCACTCAGAATAATGTTGCGGCAAGCCACAGCGCTGTTTTTAAGAATAATGTTGCGGCAAGCCACAGCGGTTTTTAAGAATAATGTTGCGGCAAGCCACAGCGCTGTTTTTAAGAATAATGTTGCGGCAAGCCACAGCGCTGTTTTTAAGAATAATGTTGCGGCAAGCCACGGCGCTGTTTTTAAGAATAATGTTGCGGCAAGCCACAGCGCTGTTTTTAAGAATAATGTTGCGGCAAGCCACAGCGCTGTTTTTAAGTGGGACCGATTTAAAAACTGAAAAAGAGTAACAGATATTTAATGCAATCTGTCAGTGCCGGAAATAGTTATTTGTTATACAAGGGGGGAAAGTTGTATTTTACCAGCGAGTGTTCATTTGAAACAAGAGCTATCGAAAGGACCCTATGATTGACCACGAGCGAAGCGAGTGATTCAAAAATAGAATCCTTTCGATAGTGAGTGTTTCAACACACGAGAAGTAAAATAACTTTTCACCCGTGTATAACACAAAACTTTTCACCTCACTACAGCGAGGAAATTAATTAGAAAAACATGCGAATATTTAATTAAAAGTTTTGACTTAAGTTTTTTTTTATTATTTCGGATGCGTTTTGTTCGCACATCGACTTACTTGGACTGTCATAACATTTTATCCGTTTTTACAACAAGAATGAAAGTTAATGTTGAATGCTGATATTTATGAATTAAAATAAAGTTGTAAGACTGTATTTAGTGTTTTTTACTCGATGCAATTCATTAATTGTGATTTTAAAAATTCAGCACTTTTAACGTTTTACGTTTTGTTAGCTGTCAAATATCACTTAAGCTGCCCTCAAATGTCAAAACTCTTTCTTCACATGTGGATAAAAAGCGATTTTCTCAATAGATGTCAAACAAACAAAAAGGGCTTTCCGAGCTAGTGAGGTGAAAAATAAGAAAAACAATCCAAGTGACTTAGTTAAGCGGTAATAGACATTCTTGCGAAAATATCTAATACTAAAAGTGGCTCTATTATGTGACTACTATTTCAGGGTCTTTGGTAATTCCTACAGGATAAGGAAAAAATTGGATTTATACCTATATGTATGCACTAACTGATACCAATGATGATGATGATGATGGAAGGTTGGATGTTGCCGTTGGCGGATTTTTGTCTTATTCAATGGATTTTAAAAAGCCGTGATGGCCTAATGGTATGACCTATGGCCTCTCAAGCAGAAGGTCGTGGGTTCAAATCCCGGCTCGCACCTCTGAGTTTTTCGGAATTTATGTGCGAAATTAATTTGAAATTTACCACGCTGAAGGAAAACATCGTGAGGAAACCTGCATATACCTGCGATGAAATTCAATGGTGTGTGTGAAGTTCCCAATCCGCACTGGGCCCACGTGGGAGCTACGGCCCAACCCCTCTCATTCTGCGAGGAGGCCTGTGCCCTGCAGTGGGACGTTATGTAGGCTGGGATGATGATGATGATGAATGAATTTTGCATACTTTTCAGTCAATTATGGTACACACTACTGAAATATAACTGACCGAGCGAGCGCGAAGCGTGAACAAAGTGACTCCGTGTCAGGTTAGGCAATAATGCTTTTTCACTTCTCATGCTCGTAAAGTTGTTCTTTATGTCGAGAGTTTATTGTTTTTTTTTTTATAAACTGGTGTTTTATATTACGAAATTAATAAAACTAGACAAATCTAGTACATTACCTATTATAGACATTGCAATGCATGAAAAAGAAGAGCTTGTAAATTTAATTTCAAATGTTGCTGTTTTATTTCCTTGCAATCGAAGTGAAAAGCAGAGCGTAAAACTCGAGCAATAAACCCATTTTCCCCTCGACGTGTCTATCCACTCTCGCCGTACCAGCTCGGGTGGCTATATGATCATCTCTTCTTATACAATCAACTGTTGTATCTCTTAGCTGTACTCAACGGGTTTATCTCCAAAATACAAAGATAGATACGAAATAAAAACCGGCCAAGAGCGTGTCGGACACGCCCAAGGTAGGGTTCCGTAGCCATTACGAAAAAATCAAGTAATATTTTTCTAAGGATTTCGTATGTGTACGGAATCATCCAAGATTAGGTATGTTTTATACCTTAGGCTACTATTTACTCTTAAACTACAAATAATTTCCAAGCAATCTTAGCCGCTATCATTTTCATAGTAAATTTGATATATTTACTACCATTCTGAAGTTTTCAAATTTTTCCACCCAACAGTTTAGATTTTAGAGGGGGGGGAGGGTAGATTTCAATGAAATTTTTCATTTTAAAGTTGGAATATTTCGCAAGCAGAGCACTGAATAGAAAAATCATGTTAGCAACCTCGCAATGGTTTTAAAAGACCTATCCAACGATACCCCACACTATAGGGTTAGTTGAGATAAAAAATCACCCCTCTTTTACGTCTATGGGAGGTACCCTAAAAAAATATATTTTTTTATTTTTTATTTTACCACTTTGTTGGCGTAACTGATATGTATATTCATGACAAATGACAGCTTTCTAGTACTAACGATCTCTGAGCTTAGCCGCGGACGGACAGACAGTCAGACATGGCGAAACTATAAGGGTTCCTAGTTGACTACGGAACCCTAAAAACAGGTTACAAAATGGCTCAAACGGGCCGCTCTTTTTCCAAATAGCGCGCATCAAATAAATAAAGCACATTAACCGATAACTTATTCATGAAAGGTATACATTAACGTCGGACCCTTGTTAAAAAAATTGACTTATTAATAACCTGTGTACTCACAAACTATCATTGGACAAACGGCTCGCCCGGCGGGGTCGCGGACGATTATACCTTAATAATAAATGTTCTCCGAGACCACAAATCTAAGTTTTCGTTAAGGCCCTCTGGTCATTCGGGGTCGACAACACGAGTATTGCAGACAAGCACGCGACTGTTCCATAAATAATGTGGTGCAAACATAAAATACGAAATGGCTTACGAAACTTAAACATTTAGGGACGCCGCTGTGGGCTGGCATCGGTTTGTAGCGGGTCTATGGCTTGTTTACTGGTTTTATGCGTACGTTTCCGTTTCCGCAGCTACCTGTCCTATCCTACTAGTGACGATAACTTGGTGTGCATGTCAGTGGTAGACACAGTTCCCCGATTGGGAACCTTTTAGGAAAGTGTGCGTTTTGGAAAAGTGCAATTTTTGTAACAGTTTACGATTCGAGAAAGTGCCTTATTTAGTTGGACAAGAGTATCTTTTAGGAGTGTACATTTAGCAGAAAGTGCACATTTCGGAAAAGTGAGCTTTGGAAAACTGGACCCGTCTCTATTATGGATGGATGGAACACAGGGACATGATTTCTGGGGGGCACGGGAGTGCCCCCGTCAAGACGAGCCAAGCAGAGCGAAAGGGGAACTACTGCCTTTTCTCGAAGTGCTTCTTCGTTTTTTTGGATCCTCATAACATAACTTGAGTTTGGATTATACCAGATAAACAAAATTCTCGGGATATGATGTCAAATATTAGACTCATTAAAAATATAAAGTTTCTCTTATACTTTAAATTTTATTGATATCTAAAAACCCCGATTTCGTCACTGGCACACTGATGAGATGATCATTAAAATTCTTAGAGTACTTCCTGAAATCCTAGAAAGTGCAAGGAATATGGTCTCGTCTTGGCAACATTTTACATGAAAATGTTTTTGGTGGGATTATTTTTTCTAGAACTGTTATAACTTGACTTCTAGCCCGGTACCAAGTTATCGTTGAGTTTTGGGACTTGTATTGCAGTGCATGGTTTACAAATTAGTCAAATATTCAGAATCCGGTACGTTTCGTATGAAATGAATATGAATAAAACTAGCTAGGCAAAATACTGTTCGCCCTTTGACCGTCCCACCTGGGAATAAAGTCGTGATATTGCGTTACGTAATATAAAATCCCTTTGATGCTACCAGGATCCCAGCGCCTTGTGGCGGTGGGGCCATCCCTTAAACCGAAAGTTGCCGCTTGACCGATCTATATGAAAATGAAAACGCCCATTTCCATATTTATTGCCAGCCGCCGGCCCTGTAGCAATATAATTTTTCAGCAGTTTATAATGTTTTTATGGGGACAACATGTTTCGGGACCGTCGCAAATCAGCGGACGTCTTGTCGTGAATAAAATTGAGTTTTATCTCAGTTTTTTCGCGTCTCCGGCAGGCCAAGTTGGGAATTGCATTTGTGAGGTTCTTTAACATAATCATTCATCTTAATAATAACAGTACCTGGGCGACCGAGCTCTGCTCGGGCAGAAACTCGGTACCAAGCGTTTTCCCAGAGATAAGACCAAGCTAGATCAATTTTTCATCCCCGAAAACCCCCAAATACCAAATTTCATCGAAATCGTTCGAACCGTTTCCGAGATCCTGATTATATACACCGGAGGGGTGGGGGTGGGGGGTGAGAGGGGGGGAGGGGATGCGGGGGAGGGAGCGTGGGGGTGTTAAAGGGGGGATGAAAATTTCATTGATTTTGCCGTAGGATGCACCGTTTTCAAGATATTTGACAAAAACACCGGAGGGGGTGGGGGGGGGGGGGGTGAGTCACGTTAAACTATCGTCCGTAAACCGACTTTACAGACAACCGGCTTTTCCTGTTCTGTGCTCCCAATAGGGAACGTGCACATAGACGGTGCTGCCAACTGGTGCCATAAGGGTGCCATCAATTTGAATGTTTTACCTTGATAAGTTTGTTTTACTGTCCGCATAGTGTCTCTTCTGTCGCATTAGTGCTGCCGCCTATAGTTACTGCACGTTCCCTATAATACTTTTTCTAACAAAAAAGTAACTTTTTCTCACAAAAAAGTAACTTTTTCTCACAAAAGAAGAAACTTGACGTTTTCTCATAAAAAATAAACTTAAAAAAAAAAACTAAAAATCTTGAAAAAAAACGTGGAATCGAACCGAGGTCGGCTGGATGCGCGACCACCCGATTTCTAATGTGCCATTATGATCTGCTCGAAGTCGGCGAAATTTAGCTTTATATTCTAATGCAAACAAAAATAGCCGGAAAACACGAGTAAAAGCGATTTTCTGAAAATGAAACATAGCTAGATCAGTTTTTCATCCCCGAAAACCCCCACATACCAAATTTCATCGAAATCGTTGGAGCCGTTTCCGAGATCCTGATTATATATATATATATATATATATATATATATATATATACATATATACAAGAATTGCTCGTTTAAAGGTATTAGATAGATGTACAATAGGTAGGTATACATATTTTGCGGTATACTTTCTTATTTTAAAATCTGGAGCTATAAACAGATAAGAGTTTGTGCTATACAGTTAAATTCATTCAACGCATTTTTGACAATATTATCTAGAAGGATTTATATAACCAACGTTATTAATTATGGTAGAGACTCCATAGATTTCTTTAACCCATGTAATTTTTGTCTTTTTACATTTTCAATTTACTTTGTCTTGCTTTTATTAATAGTAAAGCGAATAGCAATACAAGTTTTGTTTTGACAAAATCACTTTATTTATTTATTTATTTATTTATTCATTGCACATATCATCAGGGTGTTATAAAATATATTATATAAGTCAGAACATGACGCCCTGTAAGGGCACACAATACTTAGGTATAAACTTAAAACTAAACAATATTTTTACAGTATCAAAGAATATTTATAGTTTTACAAAGATTCAATTACATTATAAACTATCATCATTAAGAAAGTCCTTAACCGAGTAATAACATTTATCAATCAATAATTTCTCCAATTTGTTTTTAAATAATGTGTTTTGGGATTCCGATTTTATTGTATTGGGGATTTTATTATTAATTAAAATACATACTTTCTGGATAAGATGATTACGGGGCGCATTGTTCTTGGCAATGATAATGCTGTACGAAAAGCCCTAATTACTAAAGATAAAGTCTTTATTAATTGGTCATCCTGCCCTGTTAGAGACTTTACTTTGGTCACAAGATGTTATAAGTGTCAGCAGTATGGTCATGCTGCCAAGTTTTGTCGGGAGTCAACAGTCACCTGCGGCCACTGTGGCGAGCTAGGCCATACCATAAAAGAATGCCTAAAGAAGGCAGACGATCCAAAGTGCGCTACTTGCTTGCGTTTTAAAAAACCGAGCAACCATACAACAGGTGCTGCTGTTTGTCCGGCAAAAATTATGGCTGAAAAACGTTATATCAGTTCAATAGATTACGAAGGCAACTAATAGCCACTTTTTATATCTCTATAGTTTTTCATGATAATTGTAATGAAATGATTTTACTTCATTTTAGTTTTTTGTAAATTTACCACTATTTAAAACAAACGATGGCCACATTGCTGACCAAATAACATAAATTATAAATTATCAATATTATTTATTTTTACCTTAGGCACGAATATGTAAAGTTCTTAGTCAGCAATTTGCTCTGGCAGTATAGTTTATTCGGCCTTAATACCTACTTATGTATGACGGATGATGTATTCGTGCCTATTTAGATTATAATAATCAATTGATTTAGTTATACTTTTTTGTAATTACTTCTAATAATTTGTTATTTTTAATGTTTCTGGATTTCACTTTATTTTATATCTGCATATTTTTGTAAAATATTTGCACTGTTAAGCTTAGCTGATTATTTTTTTTTATTTTAATTATTTATGTGAGCTCGTCTTGCCTGCGACACAGAGTTCTCAGTAACCCTAGTGCAGGCATACGTGTTACATAGACTTTTGTAAAACATTGTATTCTTGTCATCTTGTACTGCAAATTATTGAATAAATTATCTTATCTTATCTTAAATCTTTCCGAAACCGTTTGGTATAGCTTGTCTAATTTAAAATGACGCGCCCCACCACCGCATTTGACATACATGATTATCATTCGTCATTTTAAATTAGACAAGCTCTAGTATAAAAACTGACATGTAAAAATGCCCTCTGTGGTCTACTTACTGAATTAACGTTTTAATTTTGATAACTAATATGATATGGGTATCTGGCTAGGTGCAGGCTTAAAGCATTAAACTCTCTGTTGCCTCTATCCAGTCAGTGAGTCAACCAATCATTAAGGACTTTTCTCTAATACGAGTATGTACGTATTCACGGTAATTTGTAATCGGTGATCAGGAGTTGAAAAATATTGATCCCTGGCCAAAATGGAATTTAATAGACGAGTTCTAAAAGCAATGAAGTCTCTGTTTAATTAAATAAAAACTTTATTCTGGAAACTTCCTTCATCCACCGATGCATAGTTGCCTTACAGTTTACAGTTGTTGTTTCGTCAAGTGTCATCGCTTTGGCAGGTCCCGCGTCAAAGTTTGTCTTAGGCCCTTAGGCGTGTCCACGTCCGACGACGTTTGATTGTTTTGTTCTGGAATGTTTGAGGGTGGTTTCTCTGAAACGTCACGCACCCGCTACCGACGGTGTGTGGCACAGCGTGCAACGCACATCCAGACGCCGCCGGTCGCGTGTGACGGGCCAGGGAAACCAGGGCCTAAGAAACTGACTTGACAAAGATGTTTTAAGCTCATAAACTAAATCATGTGTGGAGTGACAACGATTTTAATTAAAGAGTGATTTTCCAAATAATCATTTAAAAAATAGATATTTTGTTTTCGTTTTGGTAACTGCGACTTAAACGTTGTCGCCTCCGAATATTATCTAGAAAAATTGGTTCCTGTTCACAGATAAAAATCATCGTGTAGAGAATCACGTATGACAGAGAGGTAATACCATCGTTCACCTCTCAGTTTGGTTCAATACCCTAAGCCTTACGCGAATGGCTAAAGTAACAAAGTTTACTCGTAGCATCCAACCATTTCGAATGTTCGCCGAATGGTTGAAAGAGCGGACCGCGGCTTTTCTCCTGTAGTATCTACCAACAGAGGACAAATCATGTAATAAAGAAATATCTAACGGTAACAACGCACTGATGCGTTACCACGGGCTCCATCATCGCTGGCAGCTCGAGCGGTCAAGATTACTCGGGATAAGGCGTCAGGCGTGAGGTGAATCGGGAACATAGAGGTACGCTGCACACGAAGCTCGTTTTGTTGTATTCCTTTACTAGCTTGAACCCGCTGCTTCACCCGCTTTAGAAATAACTTCACGAGAAACATTTACAAACAATCTTAGAATTAGTTAGTCTGCAGGCTAATTGTCTAAATCCCTTGCAATCGCCATCACGTTCATTTTGACAGTTCTTGTATGGGCTGACAATTGGTATCGGAAACAGCCAGCTGTCACAGCCATACAAAACTGACATTTCAATCCGATACCGAATGTCAAAAAACTTAAACAATGAAATAGTATACTGAAATAAGTTTTTGTTAAAAAATATATTTTAATACTTATAAGCTTTTTTTGCCAATTGTAAGTTTTGCCCTTGGTTACTAAAGTACTCGTCAAGACGAATAAAACGAGCTTTAACTCGACGCGGTCGTGTTGTTTTACTACAGAGTTTCTATGGCCACCTTCCAGCTCCATCATCAGCTCAGCTTCATGACTTAATAATATTGCATTGTCATGCGATTTACACACGCATCCAAAATTTCAGCTCAATCTGAAACCGAGAAGTGGGTCAATAACAACAGACAACGGGACAGGTGAAAGTAAAACGTCAACACAACGTCAAAATCCCGCAGTCATTACATGAGATGTGGTTGTGTGCGTGGCCTCAACTCTGGTGGCGTTACCTATATTAAAAATTAATAATTAATGGCCTAGTGGTTTGACCTATGGCCTATCAAGCAGAGGGTCGACGCATTAACGAATTGGATCCGGATGGAGGGCCGATCTGTTTGGCGAGCCTTGGGGGAGGCCTATGTTCAGCAGTGGACGTCTTTCGGCTGAAATGATGATGATTTATTAACTTTCGATATTCAGATTGATGCTCATTGTACCACCTTCTGTAATCTATTCTATTCTTCGGTCTGTTGTAAATGTGACTGGGAAGAGATCGTTATGAAGTGACAAGGCTACTATTTACCTTGCGATTTTATTTTATAAGTTGTTTCCTCTATTGCTTATTATGTAACGTTCATTATAAGTCTTTGTATTGCAAAAAAACCGTTAAAATGATTTTGAAGAGACCAGGCCAAAGTCTTTGACGGAAAACCTATTATGCGAAAAGCACATTTAGGTATTTTTGTGGTGTCACATTTGTAAAGGTAAGCAGTGTACGCGCCCCGTAGGGTACACAAACATAACTCGGGCCCGGATGGCCGCCGCTTATTGCTTGCGAGCACTATTGACTCCAGTAATGGTCGGTTGTTGTGTACTTTACCCTATTTACCGTGCCGTGCGATTCCGTAGGCAATGGCAAACCCTTTTTCACCTATGTACTATCGAACCTACTGAATCGTGACCCACTGTCAAACCTTTTTACAAAAAATATCATCATCATCATCATTGATGGTGGTTGTGGTGATCCATCATCATCGTCTTCAAAAACTGGCACATTTCTGAATATTGAAAATTAATATATCAAATGCATTAAAATATCGAATGGATTATAATATTGAAATATTTTCTTTGAAATCGTAGTTATGAATCACGTTGCCAGTTCCTAATACAATGTTCAGAATAAAATGGGTAATGATTCAAATTACATTTTGCAATTTACCATTTTTCGTTTTCCATAAATTCATTTGTCATAATCATTTCACTTGCCATTCTGAAGAAAATACTGTTTCAAAAATAAATTACTTTATAGCAAATTAAAATTATGGTAGGTAATCGATATATTATGGCGTATGAAATTCGGATAAACGATAGAGCACCCCTGATGAAAATTGAAAAGCACAAATGAGGCCAAAGGTGTACCTCACTGGTTCAGTAACAGCCTATTCACTCTAGCCTTGAGGAGCCCAATTGTCAACAGTTGTATCACAAATAAATAAAATCGCTTGGAATAATCGATTTCGAAAAACAATAAAAATTTCGTCCCCGAAGTCCCGATCCTCAAAGCACGTAGCAATTTTCATCAAATCATAAAAAGTAGTCAGAAGGATGCAATTGACGATAGGGCTGCAAACAGTGGAAAAAATAAATTATATACTGACATTGAATAAGTTCGAACGAAGCCGAATAGCCGTGGTAGCCTGGTGGTACCTAATAATAATCTTCTTCTTCTAATTCTAATAACTGTATAAATATAAATTAAAAATTATAAAAACCCCCAATGCAATTAAGTCTAAGATCCCTTCCGCAGCATGCAAAAGAGCTGATAATTTTGAAACGGCTGGACCAATTTGCTTTTTTCCAAATTTAAGTGCGAAATTATATTTGATATTAACCACGAGCTCCAAGGTGAAGAAAAACTTTTTGAGGAGACCTGCCCACCTGCGAAGCAATTCAATGGCGTGTTTGAAGTTCCCTATCCGCACTGGGCCCGCTTGGGAACTATGGCCCAAGCCCTCTAATAGGAGGCTCATGTAGATAAAAACAATACAAAAACTAACCTAACATTTTTTCCCTGTTAGAATCTTTACCCTTGCTAGTATGGAAACTCACTAAAGAGTACTTCAAATAACATATTAATGAATGTAGTCTATTCACAGCAAAACTTACACTGCTCAGCTGCAAGCTGGCGCTTAGTTTCGTTGTCAACGCGCGTGGGCTTGCTATTGCATTCACCATCTCTTTCTGTCACCATCTTATACAATTTGAGAGAAGGAAATAGTGTAAGCGATTGCAAGCGCCCGCGCGTTAGACAATAAGCGTACTGATTTGGTTACAAAGGACCAAATTGGAATGTATACCTCGACTATGGCTAGACCGCTTAACTGAGTCCGCCCGCACCTCTCCCGGCCCCCTTTGTCGTCATACCCCCCCAGCCCCTGTCCCGTGCGGGCGACGACTCAGTTAGGTTTAGTTATAGCGTAAAAAACCCGTATCTTATTTAAAACACAATATTTTATTTATACATTTGTCAACCCTAATTGCAGCCCAATCTCCGTAATGCATCGGTCGCTATTGGAAATGTTTCCCCCACAGTTGACTCGTTAAAGGCCGATTCGTGTCGATATTACATTTAATATTAAACATGTTAAAAATAAAACGAATAATAACCATAAAGCAACGGATTTTGTTGAGAGGATAACCAGTCCAGTCCGAAAAGGTGAGGGTAGCGGGAATTTCGAAGTTAATGGCCTTTTATAGGTTGTTTATGGGTACACTAGGAAGAGATTCCTATCGACCTCGAGGACCCTGTGGTGACTTGGAAGAGGACAACTACATTAGGGTCAGACGTCAATTCTCTTTGCGTATTTACAGGATCTACAATGCAGAGTGTTCTGATAAACTTTTTCATTTTGTCCCTTCCGCCAAGTTCCATAATCGTACTACTCGATGGAAAAGTCGTGAAGATTTATTTACGTGTACGTATGTGCATATTTTGTTATACCTTAGGTATATACCTACATCGTGTATCCAAACCTGTTGCTAAAAGGAATAATATCAATTATTTATTTTGTGGAATCAAAGCATATGCCCAGTTATGTTTGAATGTATCAAAAATACTTCAGTGAAGGTGGCCGAATAGTCTCAATGGTCGTTCTCCAATTAGTTAGCTGTCGACGAACGAGAACTCACAGCGGTTTTTTTTTAGTTCAGTGCAGATTTGTAGGTTAGATTGAAGTGTGTAGTATTGAAGAGTTGAGGTTAAAAATTTTTTGTTGAGTGTCGTAATGTCGTCCAATCTTCATTATGTGTACCAAATTTTAAGACGATCTGACCACTGAATGTGCGTGAAATTAGGCTAGCAAGATCTGACCGAAAAGTTTCAACCAAATGTACTAGCATTTGTAATAACAAAATTTAAGTTTTCTTTCGTTACATAAGGAATTACTGCGAATATACTTAATTGACAGGAAAGTTAAACTAGTAGTGGTGTGGCACCATATCAATTCTATTCTCACCGAGTTGTCGAAATATTTTATGTGACGTCAGTGATGATTCAGTGATGATTGGTGTTTTCTGTACGCTTAGTATAAGTTTTACTTCACCAAAATACTTCTCGATCGCGTTTATGTAAAAATTTCAATTCTATGGAAACATGGACGCGTGCGCGCGGAGGCGCTGTCCATGTTTCCCTAGTAATTGATTTTTTTACGTAAACGCGATCGAGAAGTATTTTGGTGAAGTAAAACTTATACTAAGCGTACAGCTCTTGCTTTATCTGCGGGATCACATTAGAAAAGCAAACATAGGTAGCTCGAAAAATAATTCTCAGACTCAAGTGGCAGTGGGCAGGGCGCATCGCTCGTACAATACGATTACTTCCACATTGGCGCTCGGGTCGTCTCGGTTTTAATCGTAGGTACAGGGGCTAAATTCAGGAACGGCCCAATACGGTTTGCGAGCGGTAATTCGATCGTTTGCGATACTATATGGTATTGTAGAACTGATGGTCAATGGGGCTAAAAGGTCCAACGGACCGAAAAACCGAGTAGATTAGGCCTCCAACAAAATGGAGTGACGACCGGGTTAACCTGACCTGCAAGTCTAGATTAGTCTGTTTGGTGAACCTTGGGGGAGGCCCTATTTTCAGCAGTGGACGTCTTCCCGCTGAAATACTGAAGATTGATGTACGGTGGGCTGCAAAAGTGCATGGACATCTCGAGGCGCCACGCGATTATCGCCCCGAGATGTCCATGCACTTTTGCAGTCCATCGTACATTGTTGCGGTCTCCGCGTGCATGGCGAAAGACGTAATGTGATTGCCACAAAACGCCTGAAACAGGCAGAACGTAAAAACAACGTAGGTACATTGGTCGCGGAGATGGTTTTAGTTTTACTTCTCAAGATTGGTTTTTTGGAGTCTTTTTGTATTCTTATTTTCAACTCCAATTTTTTTTTACTTTTACGGTCATCCCGTGAAATCCATAAGTATATTTTCATACTAAATACGGTAAGTGCAAAAGTAAGTATGGATTTAATCCTCCCATCGTTATATCGATACCGGAAATCTCAAATGGCGTAAAGGACAAAACTGACTAACGATGGTCAGATCAGATCTCCGAACAACTGGACTTAACGGTCAGCGCTGCACTTCATCAAGCGACTGAACGCAGCCGATGGCGACAACTAGTGGACAAAATTAAGAGTCACGATCCTCAGCAGTGAGGGAGCGATTAAGATGATGATGATGAAAGGACAAAAATGCGAAAATGAGTCTTAAATGCCATTCGATAGGGAAAAAAAGCTGTATACGATGGCATTTAAGACTCATTTTCGCATTTTTGTCCTTTACGCCATTTGAGATTTCCGGTATCGATATACCTATACCTTAATTCGACGACATAAGAGCTATGGGACATATTTATGAGCAAGTTGTGTGCACCCATATTTTTACACTTGACTGTACAAACTGAAACATGGCTACACAGAAAAAACCCAGAAAAAGAGGCCATTGACCAGTGGTGGTGTAGGGGTTTGGCACGCAGCACGGAATGCTGAGGACCTGGGTTCGATTCCCAGCGCTGGTTTCGTTTTCTGGCTTTTTTTTGTGTATCCATGTTTCAGTTTGTATTTAGTATGAAAATATATAGTTTTACTCCTAGTAAAACGAAACATAACTCTCTGAGATGTTTTATGCAGCGGGCTGCTGCAACCAGTCGCAAACGCACCACATTCCCAGACTCGCTTTGTTCCAAACAGCGAGCTTTGCTTCGCAGTTATTTTACTAAACAAAGCAAGTACTAGGTATTAAGTGCGTTTGTGAAGTTAAGACACAGGGCGGCGCTCAGGCATGCGGTGTAAATCTTGGGGCGTACGTCGGAATGCGGTCCTGCGTCGCCGCCATGACAGTTTTGTAATTAGGCTACCCAAAATGGCTGCTGTTAAGAATTTCAGTTCGACCCGCAACAGTGGCGCGCTGACTTGCTTTAACTAACTTTAGGGAATTATTGGACCGTATTTGGAAGTGGTTAGAAATTTGGACCTTTTTGTTGTGGTCGGGGTTGGGTGTTGCGAACAATCTAGTTTGCTATCGATTTGGCTGAAGGTGAGTGGGCAGGCGGAAAGTTTATGAATTTGCTACATTTTCAAGGGTCATTTTTAGGGTTCCGTATCTTAAGGGTGCCAATGGGACTACGCTGTCTGTCTGTCTGTCCGACCGTCCGTGTGTCGCTTGAAATTTTCACCAATTATGTATTACTGTTTTTTTTTATTATGAGAGGGAGCCAAACGAGCAAGCGGGTCATCTGATGGAAAATAATCACCACCGCCCATAAATATCAACAACTCAAAGATAGTCACTGATCTGTTGCCGGCCTTTAAAAAGGACAGGGAATAGGGAGATGGAGGGGGAGAAGTATAGGGCCCCCGGCGCTCTCACTGACCGTACGAAACGCAGCAGGAGTACTGCTGCTTCACGCCGGTGTTCTGTGAGAGGGTGGTACTGCCCCGGATGAGCCGGCCCATTTGTGATGCAGCGGCTAGCTACAACATGGCTCTACCGCTACAGTGACCGCTATAACAACAAATAACTATGTAAAATAATATAAATTTAAAAATGAAAGGGGGTCGTTATTATAAGACACGTTAAGAAACGTGTTTTTTTCTGGATCTTTGTAATTCTTAACGGGACTATTTTAAAAAAAAAATACTACTCGTACTAGATTTGTACTAGACCGGTTGTTAGGGTTCCGTAGTCAACTAGGAACCCTTATAGTTTCGCCATATCTATCTGTCTGTCTGTCTGTCTGTCCGTCCGCGGCTAAGCTCAGAGACTGTTAGTACTAAAAAGCTGTAATTTGGCATGAATATACATATCAGTCATGCCAACAAAGTGGTAAAATAAAAAATAAAAAAATATTTTTTTTAGGGTACCTCCCATAGACGTAAAGTGGGGATAATTTTTTTTTCTCGACTAACCCTATAGTGTGGGATATCGTTGGATAGGTCTTTTAAAACCATTGGGGGGTTGCTAAGATGATTTTTGTATTCAGTGATCTGTTTGCGAAATATTCAACTTTAAAGTGAAAATTTTCATTAAAATCGACCGTCCCCCCCCTCTAAAATCTAAACTGTTGGGAGGAAAAAATTTGAAAAAATCAGAATGGTAGTAAATATATTAAATTTACAACGAAAATTATAGCGGCTAAGATTACTTGGGAATTATTTGTAGTTTAAGAGTAAATAGTAGCCTAAGTTATAAAACATACCGTCACTACTTTGGAAAAGCTCGTATCTCAAATCAGCATGTAAACAAAACTGAACCTTGATACGCGCGTAATAAAGTTCACTTAGCCAGATTATCGATTGTGAAATACGAGCTTTTTCAAAGTATTGACGATACCTAAACTTGGAAGATTCCGTACACATACGAAATCCTTAGAAAAATATTACTTAATTTTTTCGCAATGGCTACGGAACCCTATCTTAGGCGTGTCCGACACGCTCTTGGCCGGTTTTTAGGTGTAACTTCATGCCAGATAACTTCACCGAGCGAGCCGCAAGTTTGATGTAAAATAATTATTCCGCGAAAAGCTTTTACCAGCTACATAGTGCAAGGAAAGACAATTTACGTACTTAATAGTTTTGGCAAAACCAGCTGTCACCCTTTGATTCACTTTGGCTTGAATGGCAGTGTCAGCAAATGGATCCACATCACTACAACCCTATTTCAAGGAGTAGGCAACAGGCTTTTATTTAACTTCCAATGTGTTGGTTTGAGTCACATCGTCGAAGTCGAATTTAACCCTTTTTCAGTGGTACGATTGACTTGAAATTTGATGTAGGTATATACATATATTCTTCGTTTTTTTAGCATTAGAAATAAGGTAAACAATCTTGAAGAGTCTTTTTATTGAAAAACGCTTCTAAAAATAGTAACTATTACTTTATGAAACCACAATTACCATATTTCCTTTAAAATTGTCACATATTAGCTATGATTTATTTTTCAAAAGTGTTTTTCAATAAAAAGACACGTCAAGATCGCTTATCTTCTTTCTAATGCTAAAAAAACGAAGTATATGTATGTTGGATGACAACAAAAGTACATCAGCTCGGCCTCTATGTGTCTCACAGCTGGGCGCAGACCTCTTCTCTGAATGAGAGGGCTTAGGTCGTAGTTCCCACGTGGACCCAGTGCGGATTGACTTCACACATACCATTGGATTTCTTCGTAGGTGTGTGCATGTTTTCTCACGATGTTTTTATTCACTGTAAATTATGAACGCACGACCCTTTGCTGAATGCAAGCCGGTTCCAACCATAATGATTGAATATCGAGGATGGAGGCCTATGTCCTGCAGTGGTGATGATGATGACTTTTTGCTTAAGAGACCATAGGTCAATCCACTACGCTACCGCGATTTTTAACAAAACTTTAAACGAAAGTAGAGCAAACAAAAAAAAAATCTCATTTAAAAATATTTTTTTTACAATAAAAACGTCTACAGTACTGTGAGGAGCGAAAAATTACGTGAGTTTAAAGCTGAATAATAAGTTCACAATCCACACTGAGCCAGAGCGGGAACTTCGGCCCAAGCTCTCTCACACTGAAAAGAGGTCTGAGTGGCCTGTTTGGACGTATATAGGCTGGGATGATGATAATAATGATGAAGGCTATAATAATTATATAATTTGTGTGGCTTTCCGCGATTTTACTGCACTGTGGCCCGGTGGAAGACTAGTGCTAGTTTTTAACTAGCGACACGCCGAACCGGCAGTCTCTTGTAACAGTATCAATACGTACCTAAATCTATGTTTGTACCCTTAATTTTAGCCTGTGTGCGTGTTAATTGTTGTTATAAATAAATATTTTTCGTTCTTTTTTTCTTCTATACATATAATTGGCAACATTTCAAGTCAGAACTACTCGTAGCTCGGGCAGTGGCAAATTTCACGCACCCTGGAACATTCTCACACTTAATTAGTTTTCCTGAAAAACTGTAGCGAAACAAAATTTAATTTCACCGTGTTTTCTTTCACAACATTTGTACAAGTGCGGCCCGAAAAGGTTCGGTGTGTTACGTTTCGATATAGTGAAATGTGGGCGAAAGTTTCTATTGGTACCTTTGTGCAGTCAACCAATTTGATTTCTATGCCACTGTAGAACCTTGTCGCATACTACTAGATAATTACAGTGTCAGTGCTGGTCAAAGGATTATCAACTTTCCGATGACAACATGCAATAAACGTAAAGAGTTTATAAACGTTTTCGCTCTATGACAAGAGAAGAAAAAGAAGTTTTGATAGATGGACAGTGACAATTCAAGTTGTAAGTTATAAGCAAACTCCTTTCTTATTCATTATAGTTGACACAATGTTCGCAAAGATTGAGATGTCATCATGGCATACTTCACGCAATAATCACTGTCGTAGAAGATAAACAAATTAAATCATTATGATATGGTTCTATAGCGGCATAGGAATCAAATTGGTTGACTGTACCTAGACAATAAGTTGCTTGGTCCTTAATGCCGCGGCGTACAGTGTGATGGGCATCTTCTTTTTCTTCTATACAATAGACTAGCGTTTGACCACAATCACGCCTGATGGAAAGCGAAGATGAGGCCTACGACAGAGCACGCTTGCCTAGTATATGCTCATTCACCCTAGATTTGAATTTAGGGGAATAAGTAGGAAGCTGTTGAGCGCGGTGTTTCGCGCACCTCCGAACAGTACAAACCGTACAATAAATACGCACTGTAACCAGTACGCCCGCACTGCACAACTGCTCAGACCCTTCCTTCAGAATAGACCCTCCCTTCAATAGACAACAGGCTGGAACACGACGAGAGCGCTTGGCGGCCTGGTTCAACCTATAGGGTGGTGATCAACCACGGCCGAAGCCTACCACCGGAGTTGTATCGCTCGTTTAACAGCACCCAGGGGTCACGTGTATGGGAGGGTCAAGAAGGTAAACCTACGGACGCGAGTGATTTCAACTCCCTATAGGGAACGTGCAGAAACTATAGGCAGCAGCACTAATACGACTGAAGAGACACTATGCGGACAGTAAAAGAAACTTATCAGGGTAAAACATTTAGATTGATGGCACTAGTTGGCAGCACCGTCTATATATAGGCGGCAGCACTAATGCGATAGAAGAGACACTATGCGGACAGTAAAAGAAACTTTCAGGGTAAAACAGTCAAATCGATGACACCAGTTGGCAGCACCGTCTATGTGCACGTTCCCTATACGCAAATTGGAGCTTTTAAAGTCTTTTATCACGCTGGCGATTTGCGGACGATTTAAAAGCGAAGCGAAGGAGCAGCGATTTTGCTGCGAGCGCGCAGCGAGTACGTCGCGCCTAGGGCTGGGACGCCATGCTGTACAAAAACTGAAGTGGGTCGAATAGAGATGTTAGCTGACGTACTTGAGTGTAGGGGAGATCAGGTACAAAAGTAACAGCGGGTCGAAGGTAACAAAGGCTCTGTAGGTTTATCGAATAGTCGAAACTCCTCTTCGCTGCAGTCATTAAGACAGTCGATTCCACCCCTCTCACTTGCGTTCAGCCGCTGTCGGTGCTCCGTGCTGCTACTTTGTGGTAGAGGACTACGAGATTTCACGAACTAAAAATAACTTTCTTGATTTTCATTCATGTCACGTTTTCATAATATTAAAAGAATGATATTTACTTATGTGAATATTGTAAAAGTGCAAAATGTTACTTTAAGGCTGAATTCAGACCAACCAAACTGACTGTTAGCCGCCGAAAGTGAGCGAGCGTTACGCAGTTTATTGTATGTCCATACATATTCGTTTTTTCCTTCACACCTATTTAACCGACAATACGCTATTACGTTTTTTCATATTAAACACTGTTGCTCAGTGAGCCTGATCACATTCGGCGGCTGACTATACGTTTGGTTTGAACACGGCCTAAGACCGGCCATACGCGGACTGCTTCAAGCAGTCCGTGCCAGCAGCTTCAAGCGGATGCCGTTGGGTGATCTGCAGTTTCAATACAAAATGGTCATTCGAAATACACGAACCGCTCAAGCAGTTGCAACTGCTTCGGGCGGTTGGCAGCGCGGTGAAATTTCACCATGCGGTCAAGCAGTCGCTGTTGACTCTGA
This sequence comes from Archips xylosteana, assembly GCA_947563465.1. Lineage (NCBI taxonomy): Eukaryota > Metazoa > Arthropoda > Insecta > Lepidoptera > Tortricidae > Archips > Archips xylosteana. The sequence continues at coordinate 17,623,659 of OX387360.1, forward strand.
CTGCAAGAGCGGTCCGTGTATGTTGATTACTGGGTTACTACAGGATAAACCCACGAAGATGGACGCGCACAACCACATGGTGGGTGCCGCTCAACGGGTACCGACGGCAAGGCAATACGGTTTCTGGCCCCAATACCACAAACGTTATTATGTGCTGCAATTCTAGATAGCTGTCACTTTTTTGTATGAGAAACTTAACAATTAGGTATGTCGCTTTATAGCACTTGTAATGTTTAAGAGGATACGATGCGCACCATTTCTCCATACAAACGTAGTCCCCTGTTTCCTCCCTGGATAATGGCTTTAGAGCCAAATTTTTTTACTGTGTAATCTGTATCTACAAGAGTTATGCCCCTATGTTTCGTTTTTTCCATATTTCAATTAACATAAGAAATATCAGCTTTCAAAAACTGAAAAAATTGCCCAATTTCAACGTCATTTTCAGACACTCATCAGAAAAGAATCCCTCATATTAACAAAAAAAGGAAAACATAGGTCCATAGCTAAATCTGTCTTCTAATTATTTTTGAGAAAAATTATTTTATTGGTCCAGTTTTCGAGAAGAAAACAGGGGACTACGAAATGCTGTTTTGATCAATTTTACGCGCCTATTAACGGTCTGAGCTGCAGTTGTCCCGCTCTCGCTGTACTGACACGGAGGGGTTCGGGCGAGACAACGACATTTCATTAAAATACCTATTCTCAAAAGTTTCTCAGCCATCGTATCCTCTTAAGGTACAGAGGTCAGACCGAAACAATATGTTGGCAACAGAAAAGCGCGTGTAATAACAAAAGCATATATCTTTCTTGTTGATCGTAATGGGTCTGAAGTATTAGCAAACAGATCGCGTCGAGCTTTTATCGTATTTGAATAAGACCTTCCTGTAATGTTGCCGGCTCTTAGGAGTTTCCTCATTTCTTTTAGGTTTTTACTAATACGGTGTTATATTAGAGGTGATTTTAAATGTGTTACAGTTATAGATAAGGTTTAAGGCTGCCTATCCGCTAAAGCGGAGCGAGTCAGTGGAGCGATGAGCGAGATCAAAATCTTCCAATAGATGTCGGATTGTCTAAAAAAAATACCAATGGATTTTAATTTTTTTTTGTTAATTTATAACGATTTAAAAAGCATTTATCTCGAAATGGTTTTCGATTTACTATACATAACTTTACGGTGAAGGAAAACATCGTGAGGAAATCTGAGAAGAAATTCAATGGTGCGTGTGAAGTTCCCAATCCGCACTGGGACTGCGTGGGAACTTCGGCCCAAGCCCTTTCATTCTGAGAGGAGGCCTATGTCCTGCAGTGGGAGGTATATACGCTGGGATGATGATGATAAACTTTATATGTATTAGAAATCGAGAAAAAGTAAGCATATTCCATTACTTTTATACGTAGTGTTACCATTAGTATGTTTAGAGGATGTTCTCGGCGCACTAATTGTTTCGAAACCCATAAAGTTTGGACAAAAGTGCGTGCAGTGTCCATAAATTTGGTTGAATTTCCGGAACAGTTTGCAGCAGAACGAGCGACTGTAATGCAAATCAACGAATAGGGTGACCACAATGCCGCCGGTATGGAATTCCTGATAATTTTAATTTTTGAGAAATATTTGAAAATTTAATATGACGTAATTACACAGCTTCCGTATTTATTCGGTTATGCGTGATTTAATAGTTATTTTAAGTACGATGATCCATGAAATCAGCTTTAATATATAAATTCAAATTATTTATTAAAATACTTTTATTTTGTCTTAGCTACTACAATCTGTCTCCCTTCGTGAGACATTCAGCAGTATGTTGGTTGGTGCTAATGCTGGCGTGCTCAGTAGGTGACCTGTGCACATCCTCATCATTTAGACAGTAGACATGTTTACTGTGGCTGGACCAAGTCTTGAGGTATTTTACGTTTTAATCGTCGAGTTCCGTTATGGTTCTCCATTTAGTGACTGAGCCAGAGTGTTTGAATGGTGTTCGATTTGTTCTTTGTAGGACTTAAATACTTGAATATGCGTTTATTTAGGTCTTATTAGTTAGTTCAAAAATCCCGGGAATGATATTAATAAAATTACCTAATTGAGTCCGATTCCATTCCGCACAACATTAACTTCGGTTTAGGTAAATAAGTATCCAAATTTCCGATCCCCAGTGATGTGTGTATGTTTGGTGCTCCTAGTCCATCCATAGTTTGTTTGAATACAGCACATAACCAACTAAACTGTTTACAGGTGGAGGGTAGTCACATGCAAATTCAAATAGTGCCGGCAATACATCCAACTCCGATTTCTGTACTATAGTTTACTAAAGTTATAAAATAACTAAAATCAAATGGTAAACTCTTCTACGAGCCCTATGTCCCTAACGAGGGATAACAGGAACGCATCATCATCATCAATAAAATAACTATGAAATGTGTCCAAAGGTTTTTGCATCGTTTGTAAGTAAGGTAAACACCCAGTAGATGACACCCATCTGACACCTGTCTTACTATGACATAAGATTGAAGGTGCCATAATATAGGGTCAGTATCGACCACAGGGACGTTTAGCTTAGCTCGTCATTTTAGGAGACTGGTTTAATTTCCAACCCACCTGAGTTTGAATATCGTACAGCAAACTTAACGACCGCTTTAGCCTAGTTGGTAGTGACCCTGCCTACGAAGCAAGAGGTCCTGGGTTCAAATCCCGGTAAGGGCATTTATTTGTATGATGAGCACGAATATTTGTTCCTGAGTTATGGATGTTTTCTGTGTATTTAAGTATTTATTTATCTATATAAGTATGTCTATCGTCGTCTAGTACCCATAGTACAAGCTTTGCTTAGTTTGGGACTAGGTCGATTTGTGTGAGATTGTACCCTAATATTATTTATTTTATTTATTTAACTATCACCATTAACCTTTTCAACGCCAACGACACATAAATGTGTCACAAAATACAGTGTCAAAGTGATCTTGGCACAATGACATAAGATTCAAAGCAGATTTACATTTTGTCGAGGCGTGGCGTTGAAAGGGTTAAAAGCTAGCTACGATGTTGCTTTGACGTGTTGCATTTGAAATTTAGACCTTAATGCCTTAATGCATTGCAAACGTTAAACGAAATTTTTACAAAATTGGTAGGGAATTAAATTCCTTTACTGTACATTACTCGTATTTAATACTGAATGAATAGTAGTAGTAACTGAAGATGAACCTTTTTGCCCCATCGGCCATCAGTTCTACAAGCGATGTGCCCTGCCCACTGCCACTTGAGTCTGGCGATTCTCCGAGCTATGTCGGTGACTTTAGTTCTTGCGCGGATTTCATCATTTCTAATGCGATCCGAGCATAGCCCTCTCCATTGCCCTCTGAGTAACTTTGAGCTTCCTTATGAGGCCCATAGCGGCCACGTCTCAGTGGCGTCCACGGACCGAAAGACGCAGTGGAGGTAGGCCTCCAACAAGATGGAGAAACGACCTGTTTGGCGAGCCTTGGGGGAGGCCTATGTTCAGCAGTGGACGTCTTTCGGTTGAAATGGTGATGATGATGAACTGAAGATGGGTTATGATATGAAGATGTGCAGCTGTGAGGTAGCTGTGCGAGGAAGATGTGCAGCTCGAGCTATGCGATACAGTAGGGACCATCCTTAGCCTGCATCCACAGCACGCATACAGAGCACGCATTTTCCCATAAAAAACATAGATTAGTTGATCCATAATTGAATTGTAATTTCCATAATTGAATTATCATATCGTGCATTATTGTCGTAAAATCCGGGTCGACCATCACGCCGCGCGTTCGCTCCGCTTCTAATACGTTCTCAAATCGCCAGTGTAATATGGCTATAATTGCTTGATTAGTCAATCATCACGTTACTCTTATTTATAGATAAGGTCGATAAAAAACTAATTAAATCCACCTATTGATAGCACCCACAATGGCTTGAAACAATGACTCCGAAGTCCACAACTTTCCGTCGCCGGAATAACTTTTTTTCTAATTAAAGCCAAATAAATTAGCCCTTCCCTTAGCGGTTTCAAAGCACGAAAGTAATTAGCGGTTTTCATTCCATTCTGAATTGGAATCGAGATTCTGTTGCAATTTTTATACCTAATTAGTTGGCCGACCTTTTAAGATGTTTTCGCAAGCCTTTTGAAGTTTTAATGCGTCATTTGCGAGCGCGACGGGGCTACTAGCGCTCGGCGTTGAAACGAGTTCATGGAAAAGCTTCTCTACCGTTGTCCCAAATTGCACATACCGTCAGCATCATTACAGCTGAAAGACGTCCACTGCTGAACATAGGTCTCTCAAAGAGGTTCTCAGATCGGTCCTGCGCCATTCGCATCCAACGCGTTTTCGCAACCTTAATCAGGTCGTCGCACCATCAGGAGGCAAAAAATCAAAATCAAAAGTTTAGTTCTGTAATAGGCTGTTAAGGGCTTTATTACATGTTTTTCTTGAGTCTACAAGCGCGTCCGAAAATACCACGATTGCTAAGAAGAATGCGCCGCAAGAAACTTGGCACTAATCATTTTTTCTGAAAACAGATTACAATTTTAGTTTCGAGTTGTTACTACAGATACTCAAATGAAGATTTGACAGCTGTTATGATATTGATTATCATTATATTAACTTGGTACAACTCCCACTGAATAAACATCCGGACATTATTCACCTAAGCCATAGCAAATATCTTTACGACTTCAAAATACGTAAAAATAAATACATTTTTAAGTAGAACGAAATAAATGTCCTCCCCGCTGCTCTTCAGTTACAAAGAAGCGTGAAAAACAGTGGTCTCGGCTCTCGAGCATTTGTAGTAAACCCTTAGCTGAATACTAAAGCATGAGTAAATGGGTTCACGGATGCAATAGCCCGTCTAAACAAACTCTTGCGTACGAGATCAACTGTACTCGCTAGTCTTTCTTGCTGGAGCGCGCCACGAAGTATGGATGAGGTACTTAAATACACTGAAACGTGGCCGCTAACGATGGGCCTCATTAGAAAGCTCAAAGTCAGTCAGGCTATGGCGAGGGCTTCGCTCGGAATCTGCGGGATCACATGCTGAAATCCGCGCAAGAACTAAAGTCAACGGAATAGCTCGAAGAATCGCCAGACTCTAGTGGCATTGGGCAGGGCGCATCGCTCGCAGTATTGACGGCTGATCGGGCTAAAAGGTTCACGAATGGCGTCTATGGGCAAACCAAAGTCGCTCAGATTGAGACAGTTGAAACCTAAAAACACCACATGGCAACACTATGTTATAAATTCAGCACACCGTCCTCTAGGTCCAGTAGGTTCTCTCCCATCAGAGCTCAACTTTACCGAGTTTCTTGTTTCTTCTGAGTTAGAACCAATATTATCATGAGGCGTGAAGGAAGGTAAGGTGAAGGAAAAGATCCGAAAATCGTTAATTTGTTGTACACCGGTACAAAATAATGTGATTAATCATTTATTAACGAACTATTTACATTCAAATTTGTACGAATCTCTCGGTGCACGATTCCAACTTGCATTTGACCAGCTTTTTAGGGTTCCGTAGTCAACTAGGAACCCTTATAGTTTCGCCATGTCTGTCCGTCTGTTTGTCTGTCTGTCTGTCTGTCCGCGGCTAAGCTCAGATACTGTTGGTACTAGAAAACTGTAATTTGGCATGAATATATATATTAGTCACGCCGACAAAGTGGTTAAATAAAAAAAACTAAAAAAATTTTTTTTAGGGTACCGCTCATAGACGTAAAGTGGGGGTGATTTTTTTTTTCTCGACTAACCCTAAAGTGTGGGGTATCGTTGGATAGGTCTTTTAAAACCATTGCGGGATTGCTTACATGATTTTTGTATTCAGTGATTTGTTTGCGAAATATTCAACTTTAAAGTGAAAATTTTCATTAAAATCGACCGTCCCCCCCCCTCTAAAATCTAAACTGTCAAGTAGAAAAATTTGAAAAAATTCAAAATGGTAATAAATATATTAAATTTACAAGGAAAATTATAGCGGCTAAGATTGCTTGGGAATTATTTGTACTTTAAGAGTAAATAGTAGCCTAAGGTTTAATACCTTTATACCGTCACTACTTTGAAAAACTCGTATCTCAAATCAGCATGTAAACAAAACTGAACCTTGATATGCGCGTAATAAAGTTCACTTTGCCAGATTAACGATTTTGAGATACGAGCTTTTTTAACCGACTTCAAAAAAGGAGGAGGTTCTATGTTCCACTGTTTATGTTTTTTTTTTTTTTTTTTCTATTTATGTTCATCGATATCTCCGCCAATTGTAGGTCGATTTTCAAAATTCTTTTTTTGTTTAAAAGATCATACTTCCGAGGTGGTCCCATTGGCACCAAGTCAAGATCTGATGATGGAATCTTGGGTAAATCGACGGAAACCCTCAAATTTAATAGGCACAACTATGACGATTTTAGAATTTTTAGCATCTAGTCAAGCATTTTCATTCAGAAAATGTCATTTGGTAAACTGGATCTGATGAAGAACATCACAGATGGCCAACGGAACTCCTCAACGGGTCAAATCTTGCAAGTTTAATTTAACCCACTTCCCGGTTTCTGAATTGAAATTTTGCATGCTTGTGTAAATTGGATGACAATGCAATATTATTGCAACATGGAGCTGGTCTGCCGATGGAGCTGGATGGTGGCCATAGGAACTCTGTAATAAAACGACACAACCCCGTCGAGTTTGGGCTTGTTTCATTCGTCTTGACGAGCACTTTGATCTCAGATGGTAACCAGGGTCTGATGATGGAGCTGGAAGATGGCCAAAGGCACTCCAAAGTAAAACGACACAATCCCGTCGAGTTTGGGCTCGTTTTATTCGTCTTGACAAGCACTTTGATCCCAGATGGTAACCAGGGTCTGATGATGGAGCAGGAAGATGGCCAAAGGCACTCTACAATAAAATGACACAAACCCCGTCGAGTTTAGGCTCGTTTGATTCGTCTTGACGAGCACTTTGATCCCAGATGGTAACCAGGGTCTGATGATGGAGCTGGAAGATGGCCAAAGGCACTCCACAATAAAACGACACAACACCGTCGAGTTTGGGCTCGTTTGATTCTTCTTGACGAGCACTTTTATCCCAGATGGTAACCAGGGTCTGGTGATGGAGCTGGATGATGGCCAATGGCACTTCACAATAAAACGACACAACCCCGTCGAGTTTGGGCTCGTTTGATTCGTTTTGACGAGCACTTTGATCCCAGATGGTAACCAGGGTCTGATGATGGAGCTGGAAGATGGCCAAAGGCCTCAACAATAAAACTACACAACCCCGTCATGTTTGGGCTCGTGTGATTCGTGTTGACGAGCATTTTGATCCCAGATGGTAACTAGGGTCTGATGATGGCGCTGGAAGATGGCCAAAGGCACTCCACAATAAAACGACACAACCCCGTCGAGTTTGGGCTCGTTTGATTCGTCTTGACGAGTACTTTGATCCTAGATGGTAACCAGGGTCTGAACATGGAACTGGAAAGTGACCATAAGAACTCCGTAATAAAACGACGTAACCCTATCAAATTTGGTCTCGTTCGATTTGTCTTTATGAGTACTTTGGTAACCAGGGGCAAAAAGTACAGTGAGCAAAAAAAACTTGTATTAAAAATAGATTTTGTAACAAACTTATTTCGAGGTCAAACTGATGATTTTATCCTACGTATCTAACAAATACGTATGTACAAATACATTTAAAAAGCAAAAAATAAAATAATTACATAAAACACCCAAAAACTAAAACGCAAAAAATAAAATAAAAATTGAACCGACTACAAACAAAAAGCATAGAAATATCTTTCTTCTAACGGTGAAGCCACACGAGCGTAATTTTGTGAGTCGTGAGCGGCAGAATTTCGGTTCGCGCCATACAATATGCGGGCCATCCCGTGACATTCACATGACACAATGTATGGCGCAACCAAAATTCTGCCGCTCACAACTCACAAAATTACGCTCGTGTGGCCTCACCCTAATCTGTTTGAAGTCGGTGACTCAGCACGAGCCAGCAGGAGTGGACCTAGCCATCGACCTTACGTACGTACTATCTATTGGGTTTCTTTCTACCACTCCTGCTGGCTCGTGCTGAGTCACCGACTTCAAACAGATTAGGGTGAGGCCACACGAGCGTAATTTTGTGAGTTGTGAGCGGCAGAATTTCGGTTGCGCCATACATTGTGTCATGTGAGTGTCACGGGATGGCCCGCATATTGTATGGCGCGAACCGAAATTCTGCCGCTCACGACTCACAAAATTACGCTCGTGTGGCCTCACCGTTAGAAGAAAGATATTTCTATGCTTTTTGTTTGTAGTCGGTTCAATTTTTATTTTATTTTTGCGTTTTAGTTTTTGGGTGTTTTTTGAAGTCGGTTTTATTTTTTTTCAAAGTATTGACGATACCTAACTTGGAAGATTCCGTACACATACGAAATCCTTAGAAAAATATTACTTGATTTTTTCGTAATGGCTACGGAACCCTATCTTGGGCGTGTCCGACACGCTCTTGGCCGGTTTTTTTTAAATATTATGATGACTTGATGGTCCTAAAGGAAGATTAGCGCCATTCATAAAACCGGCAGTTTGCTGATTTGGGAGCATTTCGTGACGTGCTCATTTTTCATTTAATTCTAGTTTTATATATTTTTTTCTCCATGCTGTCCCGAATAAATATCTTTCTTTCGATGACCAGTACCACTACCATGAGTTTACAATGACCGTGCTCGATAGCGACTGCGTAAATGATTTGTATGGAGGCTCCATGCAAATCATTTACGCAGTCGCTATCGAGTACCGTCACTGTAAACTCATGGTAGTGGTACAGGACCAAAGCAACAGAACCGGCCAGGAGTCACATCGTATCGCTTTCTTCCTAGCTCCGACAGTAAGCAACGCACGTAGAAAACGTTTGTTTTCATACACGCCGCACGCCTCCGGTCGGAGGGCGATATCGTCGAGAGAATACTCGCTGCTTTCGGCTATAACCGCATTGTGTCGAAATAACGTTTAGACGTTACTGTATTTTTAAACTGGATTTAGTTGACGTACGGACTGTCGTAGTTGATACCGGGTTAAAAACCTTCTGAAGCAACTGACGCTGATGGTGATTAAGCACTCCACCCATATGCCCATGGACACCCCGAAACATTAGAGGATTGCAGGCGCGTTGCCAGACTTAGAGGGCTAAGATAGATCACCTCATGGTCCCGAAATTTCACCGTAGTATTTACACTCGTAGGTGTGTGCAGACTCACAATGTTTTCCTTCACCGTTCAAGCTCATGGTAAATTTCAAATGTAATTTCGCACATACAAAAACTCAGAGGTGCGAGCCGGGATTTGAATCCACGACAGTCTGCTTGAGAGGCCATTAGGTCAAACCACTGGGCCACCACAGCTTTTTTTAAAATTGTTATTAAAATATATACATTTTGTTTTTCTCATTTTAGTTTAGGTTAGTTATATATAACTATTGAATAGTTATTTGATTCAAATTTCTCGAGTTGTATTCTATTTTTAGTCCAGTAAACTTTCATGCAGCGGCCACGGATAAAAACATTACCAAAACGAAATAAAAGTCGCCACGGCGCGGCAAAGCGCTACGCAGTATTTTTCACTAGCTGCCGCAGTCAGAAAAAGCAGTCGTTAAATCGATACATCGTATGAGGCGGCAGCCGAAAAATACGGAATCCATTTTTGATGAGCCCCACTGCTTTAGATATTCATGTTGGCTTGCGATTGAGGAATAATTCTCTGGGGACGGATCCGGGTACCAGGCCCGCATGGCCGCGTAAGAGGTTTTAAATGAAAAATTGGTAAACGTTTCTAAGCGCCTTAAGCCGCATTCATATTTTTATAGAACGTGTTGTGTCACGTATCAGAACAGTTTCGGCTGTGGTTTCGGTTTCATATATTTAATACTAGCTGTTGCCCGTGACTCCGTCTGCGAAGAATTCGTATGACGCTATCCCGCGGAAACAATGCAATTTTTTGGGAAAAAGTATCATATATGTTAACCCAGGTTACAAACTATCATCATCATCATCATCATCAGCCTACGTTCGTCCACTGCTGGACATAGGCCTCTCCCATGGCACGCCATTGAGCACGATCCTCGGCCACTCTCATCCAGCTCTTGCCAGCCGCCTTGCGTAGATCATCGCTCCACCGAGTCTGAGGACGTCCCACGCTACGTTTGCCGATCCGTGGTCTCCACTCAAGAACTCGCCTACCCCAACGGTTATCGGTTCTTCGGGTTATATGGCCTGCCCATTGCCACTTCAGCGTGCTAATGCGGTGGGCTATGTCGATAACTTTGGTTCTCTGTCGGATCACTTCGTTACAAATTCGATCTTTCAGAGAAACTCCGAGCATAGCCCTTTTCATAGCACGTTGAGCAACTTTAAATTTGTGGACCAGCCCTGCAGTGAGTGTCCACGTATCGGCACCAACCGAAAGTTGACGGGTAGGAGTAGGACGCACTGATTGAAGACTTTCGTCTTTAGACTCTGTGGAATTGGCGACGTGAAGAATTGACGCAGTTTCCCATACGCTGCCCATCCCAGCTGTATTCTTCTGTTGGCCTCTTTCTCGAAGTTGTTTTTACCCAATTGCATAGTTTGCCCGAGGTAACTCGTTTGCCCGAGGTAGTTTGCCCGAGGTACTCCTTAACAACCTCGAGGATATTGCCTTGAACTGCAATTGGTTCCGGACTTACATGTTCATTGAACATAACCTTGGTTTTATCCAGGTTCATCCGAAGACCAACGCGTTGAGAAGAACCAGCTAGGCCGTTCAACATATGTTGCAAATCTTGCAGCGTTTCCGCCACGATGACGATATCATCTGCAAATCGCAAGTGTGAGAGGTACTCGCCATTTATGTTAATGCCGCGCCCCTTCCAGTCCAGCGTCTTGAACACATCCTCCAATGCATTTGTGAACAATTTGGGGGATATAACGTCCCCTTGTCTCACACCACGATGCAAGGGGATAGGTTCAGACGGCTCTATATCTAAATCCCTAATGATTATTTGTCCTAATGTAATGTTTGTCCTAATGATCGTTTGTCCTAACTCTTTTTATTTAAAATCTATTATTTTTTCTGGATTTTTATAAAACAAACCTAACCTAATCTATAGAGTTCTAGACTTAGATTATTTATACACTAGATAGAGCTTCGGCGGCATGAAAACGTCCCGAAAAATATAAGCCAACTTGGCTTATATGTCATTTGCCTCCCTTCAGTTTGAATGACGTAACGCGATCGTAGTATGAAGCTGTCAAAAGAAATTTGTGGACATTTTGTATCGCAATGTTTGCTACTGACACTCTATCTAGTACATAAATAATCTAAGGTTCTAGAGGATAATCACAAAAAAGTTCCTGAAAAATTCACGGTTTCCGAGAAAAAAAGTGTTAGGACAAACGATAATTAGGACAAACATTACATTAGGACAAACGATGTTAGGGATTTAGAATGAGACTCCTTCAGACTGCCGATTCTGGACCTGGACGACAATAGTAGCGGCGTTGTACATACAGACCTCTCAACACTTGGATGTATCGCCAATCGACTTGGCATCCCTGCAAAGATTCCAGAACAGACCAGATCTCGATCGAGTCAAAGGCCTTTTCATAGTCCACATACGCTAAGCACAGGGGCCGATTATACTCTTGGGTCTTCTGTATAATCTGCCGCAAAAACTATCTGTGCGCTAAATTTCTTTGGAATCCGTTTAATCGTTTTAGCGTGAAACGATCATACATATGTACATAAAATATATTTACGTTTATAATATTGCTTAGTCAGATGGTTGCTTTTATATTTGTCTGATGCAGCGTGTTGTGACGACTTGTGTTGTGTCGTATCAGAAACGAACCCAGTGAGCGTCAGGGGAAGCGATACGTCACAAATGATCAGTCTAGTCTTGAAAAATTTTGCGAATGTGTGAACCAAGATGGTACTTATTGAAATAACTATAAACTAAAAATTTTAAAAACAACAAAGCAAATTGATCATGGTCACATTTATACTATTTTTGAAAATAAAGTAAATGCCCATTATGCGTCAGATCCTTTCTGCAGCTAACAAAAGAATGAAACCTGCTTTCGAATAAAAAAACCGCATCCAAATCGGTTAGGTTCAGGAACTATGATGCCACAGACAAGACAGACAGACAGATACACACACACGCACACACAGATAGCGGTCAAACTTATAACGCCCCTCTTTTTGTGTCGGGGGTTAAAAAGGGTCATAACACGACATGTAGATGCGAACAGTAGCCATCACGGCAGCGAACGTCACGACATAACACGTCAGACAAATGTACATGCGGCTTTATCACGTTGGCGATTTGTGGGCGAGTTTTCAGCGAAGCGATTTATTAAGGTGCTTTCAGCGCGCTCGCCGCGTCTGAGTTTTTTTTCGGCTGGTCAGTGACTTTGACTATTTTTTAACCCCCGATACAAAAAGAGGACCGCTATGTGTGTGTGTCTGTCTGTCTATCTTTCTGTGTGTCTGTCTGTGGCATCATAACTCTTAAACGGGTGGACCGATTTGGATGCGGTTTTTTTAATTAGAAAGCAGGATTCTTGGCAATGGTTCTTAAATATGTTTCATCAAAATCGGTTCAGACTTTTCAAAGTTATCAGCTCTTTTGTTAGCTGCGGAAGGGATCTTAGATGCATAATGGGCATCCACTTTAATGTTCAAACATACGAGTGACATAATTGCGTTGGGGGTTTTTAAATTTTTAATTTATAAGTTATTATACAGTATAGGCTTGCGTTTGACCACAATCACGCCTGATGGAAAGCGAAGGTCTACGATGGAGCACGCTTGCCTAGTAAATGCTCATTCACCCTCGACTTGAAAATGGTCTGATTAGACAAGATAAATCTTTAAAAATCATGCAATCAATCCTGGAGCAAGTACCATATCTAAATCTCTTAATCCCACCCTACACACTGCAAGGAATAGACTCTCAGGAGGAAACGGCTTTGGCATTAGTTCCCAAGTGGGCCCAATGCGGATTGGGCACTTTATGTGGACAGGTTTCCTCACGATGTGTTCTTTCACCGTAAACATTACAATAAATTTCACTCAGTGGTACGCGTCCGGGCTCGAATTCACAACCCTCTCTTCAGCCATTTACTTTAAAACAAAAATACTATAACATTGAAACGAAAACATTTAATGTTTCTTTAAATCCCGGGAATTTTTGTAAATTGTAACTTTTGGTTAGTCGTCTCAAAAGGTTGCCGACCCCTGCTATACGACGAATGCTAGTACAGTAGGTATCCTAAAACCCAGTTAAAATCTGCAAGAAAACACGTGGTGGTCGCATTACATTGCAGCAACCGATTGACAACTTCGAACTCATTGCTTTATGACTGCGCGATGTGTTGCATCTTGCACGAGTTTTCTTGAAACTGAGCTTAGTGTTCGATCGACATCGACAAATATCTACGAGTAATGGAATCGCTTCTCGAAATACTTTTGGTCTGGCAACCTTCTCGCTGTAGCAGAACACGCTGCAGCGGTTTTGCTTTTAACTCTCAAGTGTTTGATAAATATACGGGCGGATAAAGCGGTACTTAAGTAGATAAGAGTATCATGTGATAAATACAGTGTGAAACGCGTCCATTGCTGTGTTAGATCAATTACTTACAAATCCGTATTTCTATGGTGGCGCGATGTAAAGCAACTTGCAAAATATTCGTAGTTTGATTTAAACGAGGACGGATTTCAAGCGAGCTCTGTTCGAATACGGAAAAATTGTGAAAATTACGTACCGCATTGATGTGTCTGTATAACTGGTAATTCGATACTTTGGAAGAATTCCGAGAGATAATACATTTATGAGAATTACGGTATTTATTCTAATCAATCCCTGACAAGAAAGACGTAGGGAGGAGGACTCAAAAATATAAACACATAAAATTTGGTGCCAAATGGCACTCCTAGGTTATAAATAATGAGTTAATTGCCCCAGCCACTTACACACAATTGCAATAGTCGTTACTAGCTTTTATTGAATGAAATGAAAATGTAATGAAAATATTTTAATCCAAAATTAATAACGTATTTTACCAATTCTATTAAATCCAAGTGTCTATAAAATCCACTACTAGCAGAGGTCTGTTTTTAAGCAAAATTTACGCAGAGTGGGTTATTATATCACTTGTTGTTGGAACTGCAATAGAAATCCCACCAAAATCATTTTCATGTAAAATGTTGCCAATACCTCGCACTGTCAAAAAGTTATCAGATCTCATGCAGAGTCAAGCTACTAACTCTACACGCCCTAATTATTAAATTAGTAAATGACGATAAAGCGTTCTTAATTAATTCACAATCTAAATGAGGGTACTAAGTGTAACATCCCCACGGTGACACGGTGACGGGAACGAAAGTGATTTAGATTCTGCCGCAATAACAACCCCCACCGCTCGCCTAGAACAGTAACAGATTTGTAGAACAATAATAGATTTCATACTAAATACGAACTGAAACATGGATGCACAGAAAAAGACTAGCTCCGGGAATCGAACCCGGGTCCTCATCATACCGTGATGCGTGCTTTTACCCCTACACCACACAGGTCGGGATATAGGCACGATTTTTTCCTATGCATCACACGCCTTAGCTCGTTTAATGACTTATAGCAGTGATAAAGCAACATCTATGTTAATACTATCAACAAGAGACGTCAACTCAACACTCCTTCGGAACTAACCGCTCACCCGGACCAAGAGATGTCGCTACTAAGCCATACTTTTTCAAGTTTGGTATGAAGTATCTTTTGTATTTTTATTTTTCAATTCCATTTTTTTTAACTTTTACGGTCGTCCCGTGAAATCCATATATAGACCCGGACCTGGACTCGAACCGCCCCCCCCCCCCCCGATTCCCGATCGATCTTCGATTTCCGGAGCTGGTCTTTTTCTGTGTTTTTTCTGTGCATCTATGATGTTTCAGTTCGTATTTCGTATGAAATATATGGATTTCACGGGATGACCGTAAAAGTAAAAAAAGGAGTTGAAAAATAAGAATACAAAACGATACTTCATACCAAACTTGAAATAATAAATAGAACAAAAACGTTAAAAAACACCAAACAAAACAACATCCAGGATTCATACTAATAGCTTCCAAAAAAGTTATTGTGTATGTCGCGCCGATCTTTTGTTCCGTCGTATAAAATGGGCATAATTTAGCCAACTAGGTACCTGCTGACAAAGCGTGGTAACGAAAGTTTTTATTCCCGCACTAACGTTGTTGAATGAGATTCGGGAAATTTAATTTTTATGAAAAATTCCGGTTGCGAGCGCGATTGCACGTGATTCAGATTCATCATCAATCTCGCTTGGATATTAAATATAACATATTCCATTTCTGCGTTTATGTAAAGCTATATTTTGAAAATACTGTTCAGTGCTGTGGTAAAAGTAATTGATGTAAATTCAACTATAAACAATTTTGTTCTGTAAATAAGTGTACCGTGGGTAGGGGGGTTTCACTCCGCAGTTTATATTAGGTATGCTCGGCCGGCGCTCCTCCCGGGGAGGAGTATGGCAGTTGGTTGTCGCTCGGCGTTCAGTTAGCACGCTAGCCGCGTCACGCGTAATTAAGAATCTTTTTTTACTGTGATTTTTGCAACAAACAATGACTTCTAAACGATCTTATAAATAACTTAGGTACTTACTTATTAAAGGTAGTTTACTAAATTAACACATACTGTTATCTTTCTTGATTTATATACCTACCAAATATCTGCGAGTGGGAAGTTGGGAACCCTGTGCCCTTGGTTTCGGATCAGTGGTGCCCAACGGAATATGAACGCTCGTATCACACGATAAGTTTCAGTTTCGCGTGCAAGCAGTAAGATTAGGCAAGTTTTTATACCTAAAGTTGACTTTTGTTCGAGAGTGATCCTTCTGTACGTTAGTACTATTACTTATTCTGTGCCGTGGCTGATGAATTTAAAACACAGCATATTTTCAATCCAAACATGTAGTATAAGGTCAGGTCACTGAGCGCAGAGTGGTGTTCGAGTAGGTACGGTCGATTCTCTTCACATCCAACATGCAGCGCTCCATTACTCGTTGGCAAACCTTCAGTTTGGATTTCTGATTTTCAGTCAAAGACCATGATTGTGCATCATAGTATTTTTTTAGTATAAATTCAGTATTTATTCAAATGCAACCTATCTTGCAAAATAATGTACAAAAATTAACGCTGTTGGGGCGTAGCAATTTAGTTAGTAACATTAACTAGGTAGTAGGTACATTTTTTATGAACGACCGCTTTAGCCTAGTTGGTAGTGACCCTGCCTACGAAGCAAGAGGTCCTGGGTTCGAATCCCGGCAAGGGCATTTATTTGTGTGATGAGCACGAATATTTGTTCCTGAGTTTTCTATGTAGGTATTTAAGTATTTATTTATCTATATAAGTATGTTTATCGTCGTCTGGTACCCATAGTACAAGCTTTGCTTAGTTTGGGACTAGGTCGATTTGTGTAAGATTGGCCCCTAATATTTACTTTACTTTACTTGCTTATTTTATATTATTAAGTAGTACATGTAACTTTTAAAATTAAGTGTATTCCATAATTGCCAACTTATAGCCGTGGTGGCCTAGTGGTATAGCCTTTCAAGCAGAGGGTCGTGAGCTCAAATCCCGGCTAGCATAGCACCTCGTGAGTTTTTCGGAATTGATAAACGTACCAATGCTGAACACCTCAACGCCCAGTAGAACACATTCATCTGTCACCTGTCTTACTATAACCAGTGGCGTAGCTACCGTAGGGCAAGCGGGGCAACGCACCGGGGCCTCCAAGCTTAGGGGGCCCCTCGGACTCTGACTTACAAACTATTAACGCGGACCTATGAGAAACGCGGCTTTAAAACGCTACTAGTGTATTTACTACAAGCGCGCGAGTCTAGTGAATTTAAAGTGCATTCATCCTTACTTGTCTTATGTAAACAAACTCGGGTTGGGGCCCTAGTTTATTTTTTGCCCCAGGGCCTTTGGTTAACTAGCTACGCCACAGACTATGACATAAGATTGAAGGTGCCATCTATTGGGTCAGTGTCGAGCACAGGGACGTCCAAAATTACATTTGAAATTTACTATGGCCCCAATCCGCACTGGGCCCGCGTGGGAACTACGGCCCAACGCCTCTTATTCTGAAGGGAGGCCTGTGCTCTGCTGTGGGACATATAAAGGCTAGGATGATGATGATGATGATGAATTTGGGGATTGCGAATGGTTATAATTAAAATTCGGGTCTATAATGACTCCCATAAAATTTTTGTTCCGAATTTTCAAGACCATAACGTTTTCTGTCATAATTTTTCTTTGTCATATTATCGGAAGTCATAATATTAAACAACATAAATTGGAGCTACGATTTTCTTAAGTCATAATTATTGTAAGGACTAATAAGTAAACTCATATCATTCAGTGTCTAGAAGCATCACACTTCATAATATTAAAGGTACTAAAGTCACTCGTAATAATTATTGCAAGGTCTTTTTTCGCAGGTCATAATTATTTTAAGGCACAATATTACTTTGTAATAACATTCAATGTCATGGTTGTATGACATTTCATAATATTAAAGGTAATAATCCTTTTCTGTGCTGTCATAAAAAAAAATACCTAACATCGAAGGCTAAGGCGGGAGCTACGCTTACGCTTCGCTCCCGCCTTAGCCTTCTGAACCTAACCTGTCCGAGTCGCTTCTGCCCTGAAAGTCTTGCTCGCTCGCTTCGCTCGCTCGCTGCCAGCGATATGTCTTACAATGTTTCTGAATAATTATCAATGTTCCTTTGGATGTTATAGAATTCAATGTAGATGGTTAGTGCATTTTAGGTAATGAAAAATTATGACTAAAAACAATTATTACTTTAAGATATATGCCCTATAACGTTTCTGAATAATCAACGATATTCCCTTAAATATTATTGATATCAATATTATGACTTTTTAAAGTTATGATCAATGGGATTATGGCTCATTGCAGTTAGAACTATTAAGCGATATGCTTTACAAAAATTATGATCATCGATATTTATGAGCAAGAATATTATGGACATCAATTTATGACTTTCAAAATTCGGATAAAATAGATTATGGGAGAAAAGGGGCACCCTTAAAATTCCTAATTGATCGACCGACTAAATTCGCCGTTCAATCCACGACTCCAAATCACGCCTGCCATTTTCACCCTTGTCGATCAGTGCGACTCCTTCTTACTAAGCTGGTTAGAGGGGGATGAGCGTATCCTCAGTTTTCCACGCTTACGCCTACTAGGCGTCAGTCGGAGTCAAACTTTCTGATTTAACTTGTTAATCGGATACTCCTCAGCGCAGCAGGCGAGTGTTTGGTCGTATTTTGTTGTTGGGCACATAGGCCACTGTAAAATGGGGATTTGTGGAAATTTGGAGGTAAGTTTGATAGTTTTAGAATAGTTCGAAAACGTTGCTCTGAAATCTGTATTGAAAATGCTCAATAGATTAGTTTTAGACTAGTGATGTGCCGGATCGTTAAAATGAACAAATGTACCTACATAATAATATATCGAAGGTGGAAAGGTAAAATCGCTAAAGCGCCATATACGATATATACACACACACACGTTGAAAGTAGGAGTGTGCAAAAAGTTACATGAGATTTTTCAATGATCCTCTACTGAAAAAAAAACTTGATTTTGATTTGAGGCCCTTTCATTTAAAATCGCAATGACGTAAAATGATAACAATTTTTTTATTAATTTCGTATACTGTGCCGCTGTTCATAACCCTATCTACCAGGGGATCAGAAACGTTAGACGTCTTAACGAGCGCAGATATTGATGAAGCTCTCAGCGAGCATTAGTGCTTATCAAACATTAATAACAGCGCGAAACGTAAAACTACGGAACCCGCCGCAGCAGACGGTGAGATCTTTAACTTGGATTTGAGTCTAAACTTGAGTCTTTTGTGTAACTTGTGGTCTCGAGCTGCCTAGTTAGCTGGGGCGTCTTCCAAAAAGGGTTGCCAACAGAGCTTGGTGATTACGAAAAAATAACTGGTCAAGTGTGCATTGGGACTGTCGGGTCACGAGCAGTTAATGTTAAGTTTTGATCAATTATTACTCGTTAACTCGTTAACGTTTAAAGGGCTCATTTACATGTCTATTTTTTTTGTACTATCAGTGCTTTTGGATATACCATCATTGCCCAGAAGAATAGCAGCGCATTCTTGGCAGAAAGTAATTTTTTCCAAAAAAATATGAAAGACAAAAATTATTTCGGTATCGAAACACATTTCGTCATCTTTAAAGACCGGCGCAGACCAGAGGCGTGTGCGTGTCACACAGCACCAGTTGTAATCAATGAAACTGTATAAAAGATGGCACACCATGTGCACGCATCTATGCACCATCTTTTTTACAGTTTCATTCATTACAACTGGTACGTGACACGCACACGCCTCTGATCTACGCCGGTCTTAAATCTAGTTTTTACAGGGATAATAAGTATACCTACACCAGTGGTGGGCCGTGAAAAATTTTGCAAGTAAAGCCGAAGCAAAAAAAATAAAAATACCCATTTATCCTCTTCTTGAAAAGCAGCGCAGTAATGGAAGCGAAGCGTTTGGTTACTACGAAAGTTTAGTCAACCCGGGGGACATCGGGTTGTTAGTAACCTTCGCCACTGGTATACATTTTCTACTGATTATAACAAAATTTTATAAACCATCTAGGTTTGTGGAAGTATAATGTTGATAACCCTTGGCTCAATCCCAACGTTTAAGCAAGTTGGAAGTTACAGGTCTCTTGATGTAACTGAATGACTCAAATACTGGTATTGTGTAAGATTTCAGAACGTGGGACAAAGTTTGCAGTGCTGAAGGAATCGTCTATTGTAAATGCGTTTCAATCGCCAAAGATGTACGTCTAATTATAGTTGTATCTTGTCGCTTAAAAGTTACTACTTAACTTCTCACTTACAGCGGTGAGAATCCACCAAGACCATACCTTGACTCCCCCCCCCCCCCCAAGTCGAGGTAGTCATTGTCACGTCTTAATTTCTTAATGCCTGCGCCATTATTAATCTTGATTCTTATTCTTATTAGAACTAGTGGTAACCTACTAGTATATTGTCCGGTATATTATTTTTATTGTTAAAATTGTTTCTGCTATTTATTTTTTGGCTATAAAAATGTATTTTTGAAACTGTTTATTATTTATTTTTGAGACAGATATTGTACAATTACCCTATTGGGCGAATACTAACTAACCCGGAGCCTAAATCTTCATCAAAGCTAAAAATAGGATCGTCCGTAACATCTTCAAGCGCTTGTACTTCAACGATGTTTGATTTTAAATAAAACCAAAAAACTTTGCCTATTGTTTTGTGGTTGTATAAATGACCTGTTGTATGTAGTAGTGTCCTTTGCTTAAGTTTTTCACCTTTAAGCCTGACACAGTCAATATTTTTTTCGGTAGGTCACAGATTATACCGTCATTATCAATGGGCACGACCCTTTGCAAAGGATTTAAACCCATTTCTACTTTAATAGTATTTTTATAGCCCTCTTTGGTACATAAGAAGTTTGTAACTCAATTATTCACGGACTTTGTTTTAATATCGCGTTGTTGGGTCAAATATTCCACCCACTTGTAACTCCGCTTGAATATATAAGTTGTCTGAACATAATCACGGCCAGTCTCGAAATGCTTTTAAAGCCCAGCTCCAAGTTTGGAGTAGTCGAATAATAGAGGCAAATAATCGAATTTGAACCAATTCTCGTGGACGATTGTATACAACGTGGCCGGTGTATCCTGACCCGCGATACAGATAACAGTGTCAACTCATCCGCAGGGTGGAGCACACGTCCAGGGCTCGCTGATGCTGGTCGTCGCTCCTCAAAGGGTCGAATGGTATAAAATGCACTTAGCGGAGTAAAGGTTTCGTACAAAGAGCCTATCTGAAAAGAAACAAGATTATTTCGCGCGATAGACGTAGGGCTATTCGATTATAGCTATTTCCTTTTGATGGACGCACTGCTTTTAAAAGGGTGGGTGACGGACCGAGCGACGCCGCGTGTCGCGAAAATAAATGTTTCTGCTGCGGGAACGGTGATATTTGACGTGGATACTTTGAGCCAGGCATTCTGGGGAAGGAATACTTGTACATGTTTTGTTCTATGATTCTATGTGTTGTGGCCAGATCTTAGAATATTGAAATAAATACAATGCTAATCCTGCTATTATTATTAGTCAGAAATTTCGTGAAGATGTTTGGACTTTCGCATGGTTGGTTACAAGATGAAATTTGGTGTACAGATACCAATGGCTTCATCTGTAATTTTCATTAGGTGAGATAGTGGTCAATCACGGGTCAGTTTTATGTAAAAAAAAGGTTGACAAAGATCTAGATGGGACATAGAAATCCAATAATAGCCCTAGGCCATGATGTGGCCTGACCAGATCAATGAGCACTAAGTATTTGATGATTATGGTCAAGCATTAGTGACACGGTGAAGGAAAACTCGTGAGGAAACCTGCACACCCCTGCGAAGTAATTCAATGGTTGAATTGTTATAAACAAATAGAGTTCTGCAGCATGACCATTAAATTTCTGAAAAATGTATGATGTGTGTGTGTGTTTATTGTCTATTAATTCTTAAGTTTCTCCTCTGTTGTTTTTGCCACCTACATTAGTCTGTTCATATTTATTAATTTCTGAGTAATTGGTTGTCTGGAAGCGATCGCTTTTTAGCAATAAGACCGCATAATGTCTGCCTAAATTTTTATTTTTATAATGTCACTGTACTGCTTTTGGTGATCAATAAAGAATATTTGTATTGTATTGATGTCGACGAGAAAAAATAATAATAACAAAAATTATGACAAACATTACATTTTATGACTTAAAATGGCATAATAGGAACAAATGGATCCCGGGAACTGCGGCCCAAGTTTTCTCATTGTGAGAGGAGGCCTGTGCCCTGCAGTGGGAAGTAATCTAACGTACTTTATCTCTAAAAAAGGTCTTCATAGCCTAAGCGGGTACGATTTTCAAATATTTTATTTTTACTCCTATTTTCACACATTTTCCGCGCTCCATTATTTTCTTACTCACCGTTCATAACATGTAATGTGCCCGATATCAGATTAAGTTACGTCCTGTCACAGCAGCGCGAGGGTCAGAGTTCAATCCCGCTTCAAGTTGCAAATTAACGAGTTCCCGGGAAATTGTGACATCACCTGACGGCCCTGTCCAATCAGAGGAGCCCGTGAAAAATGGCCGCGGGACTTCTGAGATGTGATGAATGATGGCCAGATAAGAAATGAATTAAAAGAAAAATACGACGTGGAGTCAGGGAAATTATAATACGTATCAAAGTATTTTTGGGAAAGAATCAGAGATAATGTGGCAAAGGGATAATAAATTGAATTTTTGGCTTTTGCACAACAATCAAACTCAAATAAGTCATTACGTTGATATCTAATGAACTGAAACAATTACTTTGCTCACCCGCGACCTTACAATAGTTACGTTTATGAAAGAAATGCGTGTTCATGCAGTTCCTCCACCTCCACACTATACGAACACACACAAATTACACAAGCACAACTATCACCACCACCAAACTACACTGACGCGTTTCGAACTCAACCAGAGCTTCAGAGTTGGCACCACAACCATACGCTATGCTACCAAACGTTATACTAACAAACCAAAACAAAAGTTTTAACTTGTCACTGTAACTTCTCAAGTACCTACCCACTTTATTTTTTTCTCAAAGAAACTACCCTACAAAAATTAACTTTGACCTATTCTAATATATAAAAATCTCGTGTCACGGTGTTTCGAACTCCTCCGAAACGGCTTGACCGTTTTTTATGAAACCTTTTTCTCCATATTCGGTAGGTCTGAGAATAGGTCGTAGGCTATTTTTTGTATACCTACACCTATTCTTCGCAGACGGAGTCGCGGACAACAGCTAAGTAGTTGTCATATAAAACTGCCTTGAATTTTTGTTTTTGTTTATTTATCGATAAGTCATATTTTATTAATACTAACTTTTATTGCTCAAATTAGACCCAATTCACAGTAAAGGAGAAGATACTAAATTTACCTGTTCATTAATAAATAATAGACCACATAGTGTACCTAATTATTTCCATGCATTCCAGAGCATCCAGACGCAACCCCTTGCCGCAATAATGTAACACTTCAATTCTTCTCTTTTTTAACGCAGTAGATACGCCATTTGGGAATCGCCAATAATAAGGATCGGAATTATTTCCAAAGATCCCCTGCCTATGATAATAAGCCATTTTTATATTATTAATAAGCCTTAGATATTAGTGTCTTCTTGACGATGTATTTGAATTTGGTATATGTTTGATCGGTCACAGTTTTTGGGATTTTATTATAATAACGTACCTATGCATTTTTCCAGAAATAACTTCTTTGTTTTAGCCATTCTGTAACCAGGCAAACATGGGTCATTGAGGAATAATGTCGGGACATCGCTTGAAGAACATACTTATAACCGTTGGAGGAGAAGGGATATCGAGTGGCGACCACGAACAAACCGAAAGACGCAAATCGATGACATCATGAGACTTGCGAGCAATCGGTGGCGAGTTGTCTTTCGTTGTGGCATTCTAAAGCATTTGTTCAACATTACACATCTTGAAACTAACTAAATGATAATGATGATGGTGAAACAGTAGGTGGAGGTCGCTCTTCTAATTATCATCGAGTAGTATTCGCCGCTTATCAAGAACGTCAACTTCACTTGCAATGCCTACTGCTACGTTTGACAATTCTCAAAAACTTTGTACATTAAATCCGCTCCGCTTGCATAAAAATTTACAGGTAAATTAGCGCGAATGCCTAATTAATGTGAAGCTTAACTAAATAGCCTCCCAAAATGCAACCACGCCACTTACCAGTAAATTTTTATGCAAGTTGGAGTCCAAAGACCAAAATTAAATGTACATGAGGTTTCAGTTTTATTTCTCATGGCATCCTCCGAGCCTTACGTTATACCTTTTCCACTTTCGTTATTTTCCCCAACAGCGACTAGCACAGCAGTGCACGGTTAATCAGCTAAATCAGTAAATTAGCAGTCCACCCCGTTATCCCTTCACCCTGGCTTGTAATTATATAAAATTATGTTACTCCAAGAGACTTGAATAGCCCATTGTGCTACCAGGCTACCAGAAATTAACGAGCGTCGAGAAAAAATGTGAATTATGACCGCACTTGACGCCGCGCGATAATCCAGCCGCGTGATTGGTAGACGCGGCGCGGGCGGGATTGTGACCAATGGGGCTGTTAGTTGCGAATAATTAGGTGTATTCTTTATTGTTGATAGAGTTGGAGAGCTCTTGGTGCAAATGTAGTTCGTTAAGTCGTGTGGTGCTTAATTATTTTTTTGTGGCCGAACTACTTCTGCCTTAGGCCCTTCGCGCACAAGCACACACTGCAAAACAAACGAACCTCTGTATTTGTATTGCCGTAGTCGCTTCGAGACTAAAACGTTGGTTATCACAGATTTGAGAAGCATACGAAGGACGTTATGGGATTGATATAATAGTTTGTTATAGCTCGGAGAGTTGTCAGACTTATGTAGTCGTAAAGAAGATTCGATACCAATCCTCAAGTGAAGATCTCGACCAATGTCATGAGTACCTATAGCGACTCAGAAGCGATTTAAAAAATCCTTCACGTGTCTGGGGGGCTAACACAAAATTCGAAGTTCGTATCGTCTCTCTTGTGCTTAATGCTATTAGCGTAATCGAAAAGGCACATTACAAATTTCAGAAGTTGGATTTCGTAGTGTAAAGCCTGTTCGTGTTAAGCTAAATGCCGCGTATTTACATTCAACCATACCATCCAAAATACCATTAACAAAAGTTATTCTATCTTTCATGATTACAACATTGCGACAAGCTACCAACACTTAACAGAAGCGTTTATAAATAAATGAATAAACGGGCAGGCGGGCCAACAACACCAACCATCCCAAGACCCCGGGGTCTCGTATATTTTTGAACTTCTACTTAATTCATTTCACAAAGTTTCGGTAGAAGTTGAGCGATAATTTTAAGAAGTTCCCCTTAGATACGAGCTTCATAAAGTACCGCCGGTAATCGTTTCCGAATACTTCGTTGGTCAGACTGTTATTGCTTTAATTTCTGTTTAACATGAACCAGGTGATTAAGGTGCGAGTTTGCTGAATAAATTTGGATGCTGATTTAATTTTCTTTAACTTATTTCCTGGTAATGCCTTGGGAATATGCTAAAAATCTTTATTGTGAATCGTGACTTTCTGTTTTGTATAATTTATTTCATACTAAATACAAACTGAAATATAGATGCACAGAAAAAAACCCCAGAAAAAAGACCAATGCTGGGAATCGAACCCAGGTCCTCAGCATTCCGTGCCGTGTGCCATACCCCTACACCACCACTGGTCTAGAGATTAGACACGAATCTTTCCTATACATCATACATTTCAGTCTGCTAAATCATCACCTTATGCAGTGACAAGCGCTCGTCTATGTTACACCCTCTATCGAGAGATTTTAACACTCCTTCGGAACTAACCGCTCACCTGGACAAGAGATGGCGCTACTGTGCAACTTTAAACAAGTTAGCTTAGCTATGAAGTATCTTTTTGTATTTATTTTTTCAACTTCATTTTTATTACTTTTACGGTCATCCCGTGAAATCATATATTTCATACTAAATACAAACTGAAATATAGATGCACAGAAAAAACCCCAGAAAAAAGACCAATGCTGGGAATCGAACCCAGGTCCTCAGCATTCCGTGCCGTGTGCCATACCCCTACACCACCACTGGTCTAGAGATTAGACACGAATCTTTCCTATACATCATACATTTCAGTCTGCTAAATCATCACCTTATGCAGTGACAAGCGCACATCGATCGCATAATTCCTGCGATCGTCGTATGAACTCATCCTCATTTCACCTTATATAAGTCCCACTGCAAGGCATAGGCCTCCTCATAGAATGAGAGGGCATGGGGCGTAGTTCCCACGAGGGTCCATTACTGACTAACTTTGAAACGGGACTAACTTCACACACCATTTAATTTCTTGTCTACTCAGCTCTTTTGTCTTACTCAGCTCAATACGTCGCTACCAGGATAACATAAGCTTGAAAGCATTGTTCTCCAAACAAAAGTATACAGCTAAAGCAAACTAAGTAGTAGGTAGGTAAAGCTGGAGCAATATCGGGGAGCACGTGCCCGGTGACATGCGTCGACCCTTGTCCCGTTGCTGTTAATTTCGCTTGTCGACCAAACACGCGGGGTGTGGGGCAAGGAGGGAGAAAGAGCGAGTAAAAAAATAAAGTTTTTTTTAAATTGTTAGGTAGTAAGGCTTTTCATAATAGTGGTTGGGACCTCCTTTTAAGCATGAAAAAGACCGTGTTAGGAGGAGTGACTGGCGATTTTAAAGTTTTTTTATTATTATCATGAGATGGCCAGCGAATACTGCCCAGGAATATCCATAACTCAAGGAGAGGCCTTTAAAGGAAGCATAAATCCTTTTCTTGAAATAATTGTCTAGAAACACCGCTGCCGAAGAAAATGATTATAGATACTATTAGGGCAAAATTATCCGTTGTTTTTCGTCTAGCGTTTTCAAATTATAACCAATATTTTTATACCCGAACTGAAACAATTACTTTGCTTGCTCACCCGCGACCTTACGATAGCTACGTTTGAGTAAAAAATGCGTGTTCATGCAGTTCCTCCACCTCCACACTGTATGAAACACACACAAAAAACACAAACCCAACTATCACCACCACATAACTACACTGACGCGTTTCGAACTCAACCAGATCTCATCTTCAGAGTACTGCTACCGTTCACTGTGCTACCTAATGTTGGACACACAACACACACTCACATTTGGTAGCACAGTGAACGGTTGCGGTTCCCTGAAGATGAGCTCTGGTTGAGTTTGAAATGGGTCGCGTCAGTTTGGTGGTGGTGATAGTTTGGGTTTATGTGATAATATGTTTGTGTGCCGTGGCTATAATATTCCTCTTGAGAAAAAGCAACAAGATTACAATTAAAATTATTCCGCTTTCCGCCGGTCATTTATGAATTATGACACACAGGGAAGTGAAACGCGAAAAATCCTGTTGCTTTTGTAGTGAATTTTCGCCATGAGCATTATTTTAAATTCCCGCTCTGACACGGAGCCACTCGTATTCCCTAAGCAGCGCTGTTATTTTGAGCTTTTTGGGGTTCCGTATCAAAAGGCATAACGAACGAAAATTTTGTAAGGTTTCTTTCTGTTTGTGGCAACATTCACAGCGAAATTTGTAAGTTTGTTTGACGGGTAGACTCTGGTCAGTGAAAGTTGATACTAGAAAATAGCGGCAAATTAAAAAAAATCGGCGAGTTGCAACACCGTGTATAGCGCGAAAAAATGATCACGATACTTAGGACAAAAATAATTTTACAACGTAATCATTATCCTAGCCTAAATATATACGTCCCATAGCATGGCACGGGCCTCCTCTTAGAATATATGAGACGGCTTGGGCCTTAGTTCCCACGCAGGACCAGTGAGGATTGAGAACTTAATATACAGCATTGATTTTTTTTTCAGATGTGTGCATGTTTCCTCACAATGTTGTCCTTCACCGTAACGCTCATGGTAAATTTCAAATTATAATCCGACGTAGTTACGTACTAGTATTTAAATTTAAATGATAAATAAAGTATCAAAAGCACATACCAACCACATACTAACCTAAATTGTTGCCATTTAAAAACTTTGAAATAAATCTTAAGATCAGTTTTCATTAGCCAGAGTTTAGTAGAATCTTGGGCAGAGTTGGTGCGTATCGCTACTACCATCTCACTCGTTTATCCTGCCGCTAAGCGTGCTTGTCTTTCGATTGAAAGAATAAGACAGCCGATTAAAATTCTGTCACATAAGGTATGTACAAGAGTTATGATTGAGGAATAATCACCGATTTTAATTTTCATTCACTTTGGCTGTCGGTGGCTGATTGGCGCTGGTCCTTTGCCACGCGCCGTTGCACATAAAAAAAACGTAGCTGTCAGCGGGGCTCTTGAAATTCGCTGGACGTGATATTGGCATAGACCTATACCAATGGACCTGTGATACCTACAAATCATGCGTGTATACCTAAAGTTGTCACAAACAATGGCGCTCAAGGGTTGTGACATCGAAACCAAAATAGTCGATATCGATACTTGAACGGTTAGCGGACATTTCAAGCAGCAATGGTAATATTCGAGTTTCTTAGTGGAAAAGTTAGTTTGAAATTAGCTTTGTTCATAATTACTTCGGTTATGGCATATTCGTTACAAAGGAAAATTTATAATGTTATATTCCTTTGGAAATTATAAGGGGTAATGGTATCTCAAAATTAATAGTTCAAAAGGTATGTAAAAAAATAATTAAAAACCAACATACAAGTTTGCAATGTCTATTCACAAAGTCTTTTAGGTATGGTCAAAATACCAAATCATAAAAAAAATTGTGAAAATCAACTGCAAATGTATATAATAAAACCGAACGCGCTTATTTCAAAAACTTGCAGGAATTAAGTAGTGTGTGATAACTTTGTGCTGACTAAATAAAATAACAAGTATAACAAAGTATGAAATGCCCTTTATTTGTAAAACAACAAAAATAATACAAGAATTTTTCACAATTTCAGTTTGGATTGTAAGTAATGTAAGTGTGTCATTTACTTTTTTTAACAGGAGAAAAAGTTGGGGTCTATTTATTCAAAATCACAAGTACATACTATTCATTTTCATAAAGAAAATCCGGCCAAGTGCGAGTTGGACTACCATTATCTATAAAAACGGAAAAAAATCATGTCTGTTGTACGGAACCCCCTTAAATATTTGTTTTATTTTAATTTTATTTTTAAAGCGAATATATAACTAAATATTCTGTAAATATTTCAAGCGTCTACCTGTTGCCGTTATCAATATCGAGCATTAAAAAAACACGTTTTTTGTATGGGAGCTCCCTTACCTTTTGACCGCCACGCATCGTTTTTGTTTGGAACAAAATTGATTCTTATGCGGATGCGGGTAGGTTTAATTTTGTATTACCGTACTGTCGTCTATAGCCGACGCTGGCGGTCAAAAGGTTAAATTTTTATTTTATTCTGTTTTTTAGTATTTGTTGTTATAGCGGCAACTGAAATACATCATCTGTGAAAATTTCAACCGTCTAGCTATCACGGTTTATGAGATACTGCCTGGTGACAGACGGACAGATAGACGGACAGCGAAGTCTCAGTAATAGGGTCCCGTTTTTAGCCTTTGGGTACGGAACCCTAAAAAAGTGTACCGTACAGTTATTTTTGTGTATTTTTTTCGTACAGTTTATAAGGCTCGACACAAATATGAAACCAAAAAAAAAGGAATGGAAAATTGGGGACATTTTTTTTAGTCATCAAAGTCAATAGCGCTCTTGCTTCTGAGCAAGAAAATTCTAGGGAATCTGTCAAATTAGAACAGACATCGATCAGAAAACATGGGAGTTATTTCAGTTCTACTTATGTCGATATTCAGCACAACACTAATGAAGAATTACAATTGTACTGAATTCAACAAAATCAAAAATACAACGATAAATGGAGAAAAATCTGCATTTCTATGATGGCAGCGACAAAAGCTTACCAAAATTAACTATCACTGAGTAAATATTACAATCTAATGACACTATTTGATGAAAAAACTGTTACTAACCTATGAGAAGTTAAATTCGGTTGATTTTTCGTTTTTCGTGAAGCACACCCTTTTATGGAACACGGAGCCATATTGCGTTTTTATTAATAGATATCCACAACACAAAACCAAATGGAATAGTATTTAAAAATCGCTGTAAAACACTAAAAACTGCGCAGTTATCGTTCACTTGACAGCTCAAGTACCTAGAGCCTCTGTCACAAGCGGCAGCCGGAAATGCTGTCTACTCGTTATGTCAAAATATTTCCGAGCATAGAACAAACAAATGTCATGCCATCTCTTTCTTCATATGCCAAGTCACCTTAGAAAGAAAGAGACCATATGTGTTTTTTGGTTTTTATGTCGATTTCACACATATTTGTATAACAAATGTATCTATAGTAGAATACCGCATTTCCATTTGTTTCCTATTTCTGTGGATATTGGTGAGGTTTTTTGTTCGGCTTTTGTAAATAAATTTAAACTGCGGTGTATACAAATTGTAAATAGTATTTCGTGTGGAAACAATAACGGATGTTGTTCGCTGTAAAAAACTAGCTTTAGAGTGGCGGTATGGACTTTGCAGTAGGTATTACATTTTTATCACAGCTCGAGGGGATTGCAGAGTTAGGTATTTGTTTTTTTTTTCACCTTGATACCTCTACGTGCTCTTGAGAAAAATGGTATTGATAGACAGATACACAGATGGTTAGAAAGACAACGAAGTGATAATCGATATATTAATTTTTCTTTTTTGGTACATACATAACCCAACAAAGTATTTGCTATCATTAAAAGTAGCCGTAACAATTAACTGAAACCTGATTAATTAACATCGAGCAAGTACTTAATAAACTTTCGCACAGCAACTTTTAGACTCACCAAAATAAGCGCAAGCCTAAGCGTAAGTTAGCCTCGCATTTGAAGGGTTCCGGATCATCGTATACAATTGCAATTATTAAGACCGAGCAAAAAAAACTCTGACAGCTCTGAATTTTTTTAGAATTAACGTGCAAAATTTATTACTAGGAGATTAACGGTGAAGGAAACGTTTGTAAGGAAACCTGCGAAGCAATTCAATGGCGTGTGTGAAGCTCCCAATCCGGACTGGGCCCGCGTGGGCCCTACAGCACAAGCCCTCTCATTCTAAGAGTAGGCGTGTGTCCATGTAGACATGACGTATAGGCCGGGATTATCATCATGGAAAAAAATATCTTTGTCGTATGATTTTGACTTCATTATTTTGTTGCTATAGCAGCTAGCATGATGAAATCCGCGCGAGAACTAAAGTCACGGACATAGCTCGAAGAATCGCTAGACTTAAGTGGCAGTGGGCAGGGCCGATGGGGCCGAAAGGTTCTCGAGTGGCGTCCGCGGACCGGAAGACGCAGTGTAGGTAGGCCTCCAACAAGATGGAGCGACGACCTGGTGAAGGTAGCGGGAACGCATTGGATGCGGATGGCACAGGGCCGATCTGTTTGGCGAGCCTTGGGGGAGGCCTATGTTCAGCAGTGGACGTCTTTCGGCTGAAATGATGATGATGATGATAGCAGCTATAACATACTCTGTTAAAATTTTAGGTGACTAAGGTAAACGTCCCTGTGCTCGACACTGACCCAATACATGGCACCTTCAATCTTATGTCTGAGAGGTAAGATAGTAAGCGAGATGAGAGATAGGTGTCATCTACTGGGCGTTGAGGTGTCGAGCATTGCTACTTTTACCTTACCTCGTCACCATTATCATCATCGTCAGCTGAAAGAGGACTACTGAGCATAAGCCTCCCCCAAAGACCGTAACAATGATCTGTCCTGCACTGCCCGCAACCAACGGACTCATGTGGCCTTCATCAAGTCATCAGTCTACCTCCTATTCAAGAACACATTGGCCCCAACGGCCATCAGTTCTCCCGCCCACTGTGACTCTAGTTTGGCAATTTTGGTTCTTTTGAAGACCACCTAAACTTCCGGGGTATCTACTGCAATCGCCTGATCCAATCATCGAGGTGATTGTATTGGACGATTTTGTCTCCTGATATTCCCCAAGTGATTCCATTGAACCATACGTCTATCGAAATCCCTTCAGTTGATTATAGTGGACAAAATTATAACCAGTAGGGTACCGTGGTGAAAAATACGAATAACTCACGTCTATGACCGAGTTTAGCTCTACAAGTTTCGAGACTTTACAGACGTGAGTTATCCGTATTTTTCACTATGAGTGAGTGTCACGATAGTTTTATGTTCAGTAGGGTACCCCAAAAAGTTACATTACTATGCAAGTTATTCTAGTGGGTGAACTTATCCAGTAAGATCACCTAGGTGTATTAGACCATAATATTGTGTCCATCCATATCCATATGGTCCAATAAGATCACCTGGGCCCAATTGCATAACAAAGTACAACTTATATTACAAGCGGAACTCCCTTTCTAGTTAATATAACTGAAGCGAGAGTTCCGCTTGTAATATTAGTTGTACTTTGTTATGCAATTGGGCACTGGGTGATCAGGTCAGGTGTTCTTAGTGAATACCGCGCTGATTTCTGATCGAGGTAACTTATAAAGATTCAAAAAATGCAGCCCTGTGATAGACAGGCAGTGGAGCTTAATAATGGTCCAAACAACACCTTTCGAGTACGGAATCCTAAAAATCTTCAAGATCCTGATACTAACTCATAGATATAATAATTAGGCGTGACGAGGGGTGGGGGGGGGGGGCAGTCACGCGCGCCACATTACGCCGCCGCACCCCCCCTTATTACTATATCCTTTTATGGACATTATCAATTACCATAATTGGCACAACTTTTTCCTTTATTGCGGTCCCGAGTTATAAAAGACGCAGGTGTTTTGTAAAATGATCTCGGTGTTTCCATTTTTTTGCCACGTGCTACGATTCCGCTGAGACTGAAGGTCTTTTAACCGACTTCGGAGTGAAGAGTCTATTTTGGTCTGTTTGTATTTTTTGTCAGGTAACATTGCTAGTGTTAGCGGGAACATGGTGTGGGGACTCCTTTTGATGCCGTGTTTTCTTTTATGTACCGTAGTCTTTTTTTATGTACTTTGTATGTACTTTGGCCCTGAAGGGTGGCTTTACGGTACCTACTGTATCTACTGTATTTAAATGTATGTTAAGATGTATGTACTTTGAATGTAAGTAAATAATTATAACATTGTAGAACTGTTTTGAAAAAAGAAACGGGCACGGTTTTGAAATCGAATGTATTCAGTTTTTTTTATACTATGACCACAATCACGCCTGATGGTAATGTTTGGTAGTGGTACTTTTGAAACCGTAAATAAAATATTTTTCTTTCTTTCTGATGGAAAGCGAAGATGAAGCCTACGATGGGATGGAGCGCGCTTGCCTAGTAAATGCTCATGCACCTTAAACTTGATTTTATTTATAACCCATTTGATATTTTAATATATTCGATACACATTGTCGCGTTTCGTGTTTGGTACGGGTTTGTCCCACCCCCCAGGAGGAGAAATGAGACAAATAACTGCGCAACAAAAATAACAATTTAATATGCCCGTAGGCTAGCTCAGAAAATAATTAAATTTACAATTTCAAAAAGTGGGTAGGTAATATAGGGTGTGGTTCGAATCTAGTACGCAAGTCTAACGGAAAATACGATTCCTATTATTCTTCCTAGTAAGTGCTTCCCTGCACTGAAGCCGCAGAAGATGGTCGGGCGCTGGTCCGTGGGCGCCGGGTAGAACACCCAATAACGGCCGACGTTCTGGCCGCAGTGTGACAGTAGAAGGTGGAAGAGATAGGCCCCCAGTGAGCCAACCCGTACTTGGGACCCTGGAACGCGTCGTCAAAACGGGGTGTTACACACGATCCAGGTGTTCGTGTGAACAACCACGGCAACAGCGCCATGAAAGTACTTCCGTAGTTGTGCTGCCGTGCTTGTTCACAATCAGATACGGAGATTACATTTAAGTTCGGTAAAATAAGGCAATAATAATTATTGGGGAAGAAATTTACTTTTATCAAAATGCGTGGGTAGTAAGGAAGTGATTTGCAATTATCGTTCCCAGACTTCCATGCAGCGCTGAGTCAAGCACTAAGTATAGCGAGGCTTAATAGCTGCATAAAATAACCGGAAGGATGATAGATTGCAAAACTACAATTTCCCAAGCATTCTAAGCACATTTAAAGGTAAAATATCTACCACTAGCTGTTATGCAGTTAATCACCACTTACCCGAGATTGGGGTTGAAGAATACACTTGACAAATTTGTAGTTTAACTAGATTTCCGCAGGTTAACGTGTAGGGACGAAAACTTTGGCCGGTTACGTGAAGTACGTAGTAAGACCGGAGATGTTAGCGTGCGTTCACCTCTGCGCTGATATGGAGTGTGTGGCTTGCAGCTCGCCGCGAAATGACCGGCGCCGGCGCCTCATAATAGTTAGCGTGACGTCACAGTAGTGATGTGCGACAAGCGAAATGAGATTAAATCGAGTACAGCGTGTTAACGACTAAATAGTGCTAGTTTTGTAGATAAAACACTGTTACTGTTACTGATTGCTAAGAGTTAATAATGAACTCATTCTATTTTTTAAACCATTTAATAAGAAAAAGCAACATGGTTTTACAAAAGTTAGAAATGAAGTATCTTCACCAGTGATGGTGTAGGGGGTGTACTTTCGTTTCGCAAAGTACGTTTTCCAAACTGATTCATTTGGCAAATGTTTCATTTCCCAAATGTTTATTTTTTCTGAAACTGTAAACTATTCTGGATATATTTCAGCACTATTCTGTAGGTTAGGTTAGGTTAGGTTAGGTTAGGTTAGGTTTGTTTTATAACAATCCTGAAAAGTTTACAGTTTCAGAAAAAATAAACATTTGGGAAATGAAACATTTGCCAAATGAATCAGTTTGGGAAACGTAATTTGCGAAACATTAGTAAACCGTTATTTTTATTTTCGTATAGGTATACGACATAGTTTTGTTTTCTTGTGTTATACCAGAACTTTTCTTTTACACTTTAAGGATTTTTCACACTGGATGCGTTCTGTGGTCGCGGTCAGGTCAAATTGTACGCAGCCCGCATTTTGTATGAACAACATTGTAGGTCTCTATATAAGTATTGCGCGTGCGTGCGATCTGACCGCGCGGAGCGCACGGTCAGCTCGCATATCAATACAAAATATATATGTAGAGACCGACGATGTTGTTCATACATAATGCAGGCTGCGTTCAATTTGACCTGATCGCGACCGCAGAGCGCATCCAGTGTAGCCAATCCTTATAGGCTTGCGTTTGACCACAGAACTTTGAACTTTCTATTTTTATACTAAATACAAACTGAAACATGGATACACAGAAAAAACCCAGAAAAAGAGACCAGCGCTGGGAATCGAACCCAGGTCCTCAGCATTCCGTGCTGCGTGCTTACCCCTACACCATCACTGGTCAACTTAGAACTTTCTTCTTCTTTTTTTTCTTTTTTTTGAACTTTGTTTGTTTTGTTGTCTGTTTGTTTAAAAACTGGTTATCGATAGGTTTTGGGACTCTCTGTATAGTCTTATTAATTTAGTTACAGACTAACCTACTTATCTGTGACTTGAAAAAGTCTTTATGCCGTTCGCGTAAAGTGTAGTATTGCTTGGTCTGGTTCACAGAAAAGTTGGTTTGTCTCTAAGAAACAGTCGATTGTCGACTTAATAAAGCCTCTTTAATAAACTCTTTTTAAAGACACCTTCCTTTTGTGACACACTTTCGCATCAACAGGCGTAGGTTGATCCCCGATAACACGGCGAGATGAATGTCTGTCTGTCGACATGTCAATTTGTCAAACCTCGATCAAGTTCAAGTTCCTCGAAATAGCAGGAACGTGAGATGCCCTGAAATAGAACAAAATGCCGAAAACGCTGGAAAATATTTTTAAGCACTTTTCCCCGTACTCGATGACTATTTTTTGTGTTCAGGACAAATTGATGAAAAATTACAGACCTCTGCTTACTTAGGTGTTGGCAATCTTCTAACTAGCGCCATCTGCGAGCGTTGTGGTGCTTCCGGGATGACATCTGCCAAACGAAACGTCACAAAGAACGGCCGCGCCACCAGTTGCCAACCTCTCGAACTAAATAATCCTACCAATCAGCGTCGAGCCCGCCCCGCCTTTTTGGTGTGTTTAAAACTGACAGTTAACGGCGGGGCGCGCCCATTCTAATGATTTTTCTTGTGACGTAAGGTAGTTCTCGCATTGTAAGTGAATCTAGATTGTTTCTTATATATTATTGAAGATATCCATATAGATTTTTTTTTTTTTTTTTATGATAGATAGGCCAGACAAACGAACTAGTGGGTCACCTGATGTTAAATGAACACCACTGTCCATAGTGAAATATATGAATACCGCTACCAAACCCGTGAAGGCCCGTTCCTGAATTTAGCCCCTGCTGACATTGACACTGCCGAATGCTAATACATTCCTATTGCAGTTAAGGTGCGATTTGGGTGACGTCATCATTATCAACATAATGGTGATCTCTATTTGAGAATTTTTCGGCCCCAACGGGCATATGTCCTGCGAGCTATATGGTTCGTCCATTTCAACAAGCTAATCCATTTGACTATGTTTGTAAAACTTGATCTTCTACGAATCTCCTCATTCCTGATTCGATCCCGTAGAGAAACCCCGAGCATAGCCCTCGCATTACAGATTAGCTGACGTCTCATCTCTACACGCATAACCAATGCTTAATTTTCCTTCCGGAATTAAAAATTAAACTCGAGCGTAACGGTACAGTCAAAATAGTTTGTAACCTTTAGTTCAAGAAATTTAAGAAATTTATAGACGATGGCACGATAATCGAAATGATCATGAATCATCGAGATACCATCTAAGACTTATTACGTGTGCGAGCCTATACCAGCAGCGTTTATGTTAGACCTACCTCACCCGCCTCACCCTCTCATCACAAGGCTAGAGAGAGGGTCCCATGTACATTTAGAGAGGTCTACTTGGCTGGTCGTGTTAAACCACACTCTTCCCGATTTGTTCCTAATGGCGTGGAAGGACCAGATTAAAACTGCGTCTGACAGCTCTTTGCCAAACTGGATTTCTTCGGACTCAAATACCTACACATGTGTCCGAGTAGATCATAATTATTGCTTTTCTTAGTCTTTGTGAGTTATGGTCTCCTGGTACATTGATGCATATAATTATACTGTCTGTTTAAACACTTCGTGCTTTTAGCATTAGAAATATTATTATGGTAAACAATCTTGATACTTAAAAGTCTTTTTACTGAAAAACGGTTTTGAAAAAAATAGTAACTAAAGTTAGGTTATTATAGGAAGTTCTGACAGTTATAATAAAATACACTATATCCAAAACACTTTTATAAACCTATACACTTCAAACTTGAAAAATAAAATACCAAACCTAATAAATTAGGGTTCCGTACCCAAAGGGTAAAAACGGGACCCTATTACTGAGACTTCGCTGTCCGTCCGTATGTCTGACTGTCTGTCTGACCGTCTGTCACCAGGCCATATCTCATGAACCATGATAGCTAGACAGTACAAAATTTTCACAGATGATGTATTTCGGTTGCCGCTATAACAACAAATACTACAAAAAACAGAATAAAATAAATATTTAAGGGGGCTCCCATATAACAAACGTGATTTTTTTGCTCGTTTTTGCTCGATATTGATAACGGCAACAGGTAGACGCTTGAAATATTCACTGAATATTTAGTTTAAGGGGGGCTCCCATACAACAAACGTGATTTTTTTTACAGTTTTTATAGATCATTATCTACCATTGTACGGAACCCTTCGCGCGTGAGTCCAACTCGCACTTGGCCAGTTTTTTTTTAAATTTAATATCAGTACTGTACTTTACATCAGCTGTCAGAGCTCTGAGTATTTGAGCTCTTCCTATAAACTCATGTTCTTCTTAGAGCTAAATATTTCTCAACATTTTTCACGTCATTTTATGAAACATTTTCGTTCTTTAATATTACGGGAACGGAGTGTAGAGAGAGTAAAACTCTAGTATATGGTTGTATGTCAAGAGAGGGTTTACTAGCCGAACCTTAGGTTATATACATATTTTATGGATTGTCGCTGATACAAGCAATATGCGTTTATGTAGCAGTAAACTATTGTGTTACTGCTAAACACTAAAAGTGGCCAATTGCCATACTACAGTTCGCCATTCCTTTTAATCTTAATTTATGTTGACTAGTACGTTGTTAGAGCATTTATTATTGTTTTAAAACAGCCTGCTGGAATTCCGCGTAGCAGTATTCACACGTCGTTTAAACGTAGAGTTAATTTGGCGGCCGCGTCCCTTTTCAAACCTTTCGGCGGGCCATCGCGGGTGTGGACGTGATGTACATAATGGGTTATGCGAGCCTAGTACCTGCCTTCAGTTTTTGTGTTAAACTGAACGCAGAACGTGCGTAAATATCACTTTTTATCGATGACTAGCGATTTGTGAGGAATTTGTACTATCAGTCCTTGGCCTACAATTTTTGAAAAGAACAGAATGCTGATTTCGATGTTTTCCGTACCGGTAAGCGTAGCACAAGCGTTTTTACCCCCGACACAAAAAGGGGTGTTATTAGTTTGACCACTATGTGTGTGTGTCTATTTATCTGACCGTCTGGGGAACCTATCGATGTTTAGAAAATTATATTTCCGAAGGTTTAGAATCCCGAAAACTTCATTTGTCCGAAAGAATTTTTTTCTAAAACTGTAAATATTTCAGGATTTATTTCAGGGCCATCGTGTAGAACCCTTTAGGTTAGGTTAGGGTTGTTTTATAAAAATGCTGAAATATTTACAGTTTCAGAAAAAAATGCATGCGGTAACTCGAATCGGTGCGGGGTGGAGCGTGGCCATTCTGTACATTAGTACTATTGTATATTCTGTGGTTAAGGACGTACGTGCCGTGTAGCCGTGGTGGCCTAGCGGTTTGACCTGTGGCCTCTAAAGCAGAGGGTCATGGGTTCAAATCCCGGCTCGTACCTCTGAGTTTTTCGGAATTTATGTGTGAAATTACATTTGAAATTTACCTTGAGCCCAGGAGCAATCCGCACTGGGCCCGCGTGGGAACTACGGCCCAAGCCCTCTCATTCTGAGAGGAGGCCTGTGCCCTGCAGTGGGACGTACATAGGCTGGGATGGATGGATGCAGGGACACGTGGTAGAACTAAAATGCTTCACGGCCCCACCCATCACCTCTATGTTGCTTGCGATGCAGCGGTTGCACTAAAAGACTTCATAAAAGATCGCGTGAATAAGTTATTTAAATGTCGTCCTTAATGTTCATGGCATAATGTTCTATTTAGAGCACTAATTAGGACAACGTAAATGGAAGTTCCTCGGCTAATTTAGCCTGCACTAAGGACGCACGTTAAAACCAGAGGGTTCCGCACTTTATGCGGCAAGTTTCACGTTCATGCCTTTTATGCTTGCTTGTTAACGAATTCATTGCTGGTAACGCATATGCGTTTTCGTGACTTTCACCTAGTGCTGCTGTCTTAGTTTGGCAGCCATTTGAACGCATATGTGCGTTTGTGGCACTTGAAGATGTCTCGAGTCTGACATCCGGCAGCGAATGCGTTAAGAGTCAATGAAGGCTCTACGAGGATATCTTATCAAGATGAGTTATTTAATTATTTTTCATCACACTTGTTCGTCAATGGTGTTATTTCATGCTTGTATACTAAATGACAATGGCCTAAATTGTTCTTAAGGGAGTTATAGATTTACGTACAGTTTTTCTACCCAAGGGAGTTCTAACTTTAGTTTTAAAATTTGCAAACAAGTCATTTCAGACTAAGGAGGTTTCAAGTCAGCCAACGTTTTATTTATATCTTTAAAACTTAGCTATAACCCAATTTTACAACACAAAACTTATCTACGCTTCATGAAACTTCGTTATTTTTATATTTAATATCATATAGTTTTGCAATAATTTTAGTAAGTATTTTTTTAACATGTTGGCAGAATCTGGCCGTATGACCATTCGAATTCTAAACTAAACACAGTTTACATTATCTACGGTAGATGACTGGAAAAAAGTGACAAATTGACAATCTGTATTGGCGGGTAGCCATTATTTTATTCAATTTAAGTGTTTAGAGACATAATAATTTTACTTTTGAATTTTTTTCCTCGCAATGTGATGAAAATCATTGTGTGTATCACGGGCAGTAATGGGATTATAAACTCGAGTCATTAAAAGCCCTCTGCCTTCAGCCCTTGATGCACAATGTACTATTTATCCATCAGTAGTCAGTGTAGTTTCATATATAAAAACAACACTACTACGTTGTTACTTCCAACCAGGGTACTAGGCGAGCATGACATAAGCAGAGCTCTTATCGTATTTATCCGTCAAATCGATTGTCTGCCATGTTTGCCGAGCCGCCGTCCGGCATTAGCTGGGCAAACAGGGATTACGCCTGTGTTCTGTCAACTGCCTTCATATTTTAGTATTTGCATGTACTAGGATAACATGATTATCTAGGAGTAAGAATTATCCGACACGAATTTATTGAAATAAATGTGGGTACAATGACTAAGTCAAATCCGAAGTTTCTTTATCAGCAACTTGAAACTTTGTATCCTAAATAAATTTTTGTTCAAAAGACCTATGAGCTATGATTACTAGCACATCCGGGACTTAATTACCACATGAATATTGTGTATGAAATTAATTAATTTTATCTAGTCTTTCTAATATACAAAAATCTCGTGTCAGTGTTTGTCATCGAACTCCTCCGAAACGACTTGACCGATTTTTATGATTTTTTTTTATCCATACTTGGTAGGTCCGACGATAGGTCGTAGGCTATTTTTTAAACCCCTATTCTTAGCAGACGGAGTCACGTGCAACAGTTGGTAATATTATAATTGCTTGTATAAGTACACGTTGAGTAGGTATCCGTCTTATTTGCTACCTACTCGTAGACTGTGTTTTGATTGTTATTATTTTTTATTTAAGTTCCAGAATAAATATTTTATAATTATAAATTATTGACACCATCTTGGTAACCAACCTTTACAGTGCCTGACTGATATTTAATCGTTATCAATGCATCATTCAATCATTATTCAACATCAGCTTTCAAATAAGTCGAGGATGTAACTGTATTTTTCTTAAACGAAAACAATACCCATATTTTTTTCTCATATTGAAAAACGATAAAAGCTGGTGGTGGCCTAGTGGTTTTACCTATGTTCTCCCAAGCAGAGGGTCGTGGGTTCGAGTCCGGGCTCACGCTTTGAGTTTTTCGGAATTTATTTGCGAAATTAAATTTGTAATTTACCATGAGGTTTACGGTGAAGGAGAGCATAGTGAGGACACCTGCATACACCTAAGAAGAAATTCATTGGTGTGTGTGAAGTTCCCGATCCACACTGGGCCCCCGTGGGAACATGGCCCAAGTCCTCTCATTCTGAGAGAAGACGTGTGCCCTGGAGTGGGACGTATATATGCTGCGATGAGAAACGCTGGTAATTTCTACCATCACATATAAATATTACCTACCAGTCTCTCCAAGCAAAAAACAAAACACTTTCATTCAGTAGCTAAAGGGAACTCGCCTCTAAAACACGCCTCAGCAATTTTTTTTCAAATTTCTAGCTAGTTAAGTGATGACCTCCGGTGTAGTCATTTTCCGCAAAAATGGCGGAAGCGTTCTCGTAATGATTCCTCCACAAATGGGCCGTTTCTTTGTTTCCTCACCTTTTCAGGAGTGTTTATGTAAAGCGAATTTTGTTATTTCCTTTGAAAGTTATTTAATTCAGCGGACATTATTTGTAATGTAAGCTTACCTATGATGCTACTGTTTTTTGACATCAGTGGGCAATTAGATGTAAACATTAATTTGACTTTACCCAAATGATGGTTTTTTCTTGTAAAATAAAACGGACCATAAGTTAGTTATACCTAATTCTATTTAACAGTTTTAATAAGTGCCTGATCTTATTATAATTTTCCTTTTGATATTGTGAGCAATGCAGGTAAAGTTTTCTACTGAACGTGTAATAAATATGCTATTTTTAGGGTTCCGTAGTCAACTAGGAACCCTTATAGTTTCGCCATGTCTGTCCGTCTGTCTGTCCGTCCGCGGCTATGCTCAGAGACTGTTAGTACTAGAAAGCTGTAATTTAGCATGAATATATATATATCAGTCACGCCGACAATGTGCTTAAATAAAAAAAACTAAAAAAATTTTTTTTAGGCTACCTCCCATAGACGTAAAGTGGGGGTGATTTTTTTTTCTCGACTAACCTTATAGTGTGGGATATTATTGGATAGGTATTTGAAAATAAATAGGGGTTAGCTAAAACCATTTTTTGATAAAGTGAATATTTTTGGAGATATTCACTCCGAAAGTTCAAAATAATGTGTTCCCTCCTCTAACTTTTGAACCGCACGTCTAAAAAGTATGAAAAAAATCACGTAAGTTAAACTTAATAAAAACTTTCTAGGAAAATTATTTTTAACTTAATCAGTTGAACAGTTTATTAGTTTTTGTAAAAAAATATTTCTAAACTAAGATTGTAATTTAACCTTCATTGCAAGCATTTTTTTTCTTTAAGTACCTATAAGATCACACTAACAGTAACTTTTTACAAATAAAAAAAATATATTACATCTGAAACACAATCAACATACATACTCTAGTTCTAGTAGACTGCAGTAGATTAGTTACCCAATTCGCCGATAGATGGCGCTGTACCGCCGACGTTCGGACCAAAACAACCTCATTAATAAAGTATGCAAAGATTTTTTCGTACCTGCTACGGAACCCTATCTTGGGCGTGTCCGACACGCTCTTGGCCGGTTTTAATTATATTATGTTAATATTTAACAACAGTAATGTTATTAATGCATTGGGTTCAATTTTTTGTCAACTTTGACGCACCCAAAAAAACGTGTTAGAAAGGTCAAACGGTTATAAATCCTCCCATTTTGGAATATTTTACTAACCATTGATTAACAATGTTCCATAAATTGACCTGATAATATTGGCCAATGCCCAAGGTACACGTTTAGCTGCATTTCTAAAAACAAGCCCTAAAAACGTCTATGGCCTGTTTTTTGGACAATTTACAATTCTCCATCTTCTAAGGTCGCAACACGTTACAATAGGGGTATTGACACCACCAATAACTGACGTACTTTTTATGAGCTGTCAAAACTCAATTCTCCCATAGTTTGAATGGCAATAGCAACTTATGACGTCACTTGTCTTGTTCGCCAACTCAATCAACTAACTATTTATTTGTTTTAATGCAACAAAAAATCTAATTTTGCAGTTAATCGAAAATTAATCTGGTTTCCAGGGCTAAAATAAAGCGTTTTTTACTGGAATCGTGCTTTCGAATTATTTTTTAATGGCGTCAACATCCCCATACCCATAAAAGTAATCGCGAAGGAATGTAATAACGCGCCTTAACCGACACGGCGAAAGGTGCAATATTGCCGTTTGTGATTTACTACTCCCAGATTAAACGTTTACGTGTATGATATAGTAAAGGTTTAAATGTGGAGAAATACAATAAACGCAAGTTTATCGCATAAATGTAGCATTTACGATGCGTGATAGCCAGATATTTTTTGTTCTCGCAAAACACTGCGCACTATACACTAAGAACGTTCCTTTTTCTGTTTTGTTTATTATATTGTGGTGTCACTTTCACAGTCCAGTGCCCCATATATAAGGTACACAGCGACTTAGGTCCACAGATCTGTAACCACATATGGAGCACTAAGAAACAACCAGACTTGCATGCAGATTAGTATAGGTAATATCTCGTTTACACACTGAGCAGGACGGAAAAATGATTAAACTAATTTGCTGGATTTACCATGAATTTGAAATTTGTATGGGACGTGAACGTGTTAATGAAAAGTCATTGTAATGTATACTATAAACCATATAAGGTAGAGAAGGGCTACTTACTACAACTAATGGCCCCACAGTTGCAATATCCTCTCTTTATTTTACATGGATACGTCTCTGAACATCGAAAATAAATATATCGAATGGGTCATATTCATATCGTAACATCGAAAAGGTTTATTCTAAAACCGTAAGCTTTCTAAGA
Source organism: Archips xylosteana (assembly GCA_947563465.1). Taxonomy (NCBI): domain Eukaryota; kingdom Metazoa; phylum Arthropoda; class Insecta; order Lepidoptera; family Tortricidae; genus Archips; species Archips xylosteana. The sequence goes on from OX387360.1 coordinate 17,667,535, forward strand.
TTGTTTGTAAAATTAATCTAAAGAACCTAATACGATGTCGGTTCTATACAAGGTTCTTTCTATACGATGCCGTTTTAATAAATCCCGAGTTTACGGTTTCAGAAAAAAACTTTTCGATGTAATAACCCATTCGATATTATTAACTTTCGATATTCAGAAATGCCCCGATGTTAATATCGGTTCAAGAATATTGATATACCTACGATATAAATCGAAAGAAAAACATCGATGTTTTATGTAGCAAAATAAACAGCCCTTTTATAATCTATTATTATTTGTTAAATGTGGGGTTACTAGTAGGGAGATCTGTCTGTCAATTTCCACCAATCACAGACCAGTAGTTTGTCTGTCATTGAGGAACATGAACTTGAGTTGGAGTGAACTTGAATAACCTTCAGCCCGCATTAGTTTGCTGAGTGACCTAGTGCTACCAACATTAGTCACTGAAACGTAGTAAGTACTCCTATTTCACGCTAAATGGTTTTGGTCTTAGAGTAATATCGATGTTCGGATATTATTATTCTCGTAACATCGAAGTGTCAATGATTTCGAGGACATAACATTGATGCTTTTTATCGACGTTTTTTCGCTAATCATCGATGTTTAACTTACCTATCGATCATCCCTATTTAATAATCATGAAAGGAAAACTGAACCTATAAAGAATCATTTTGTTGTCTGTCTGTGCGGCAGTCTGCTATCACAATTTCCTCTGCATTGCGTAACAATATTTACAATACAATACAATACAATGATTCTTTATTGTACACCACAAAGAAACAATACAGAAAAACAAGTAAGTACATGGAAAAATATATAAAGTAAGCAATAGGCGGCCTATCGCTTCGAAGCGACAGCTTTTTTTTTTTTTTTTTTTTTTTTCCTTTATTAAGGTTCACCAACAATAGTTTACAACAATACATTGCATATATTTTTACAGAATGAACTTATATAGAATATTGTAACTATTACTTAAAGGTAAACTCAGCATGCAAAACTTACACTAACTGTATTGTGCAGGGGATAAAGTAGAAATAGTCGTAGGAGTTAACTAATACTATATTAAATGATAAATAAATAAATGCATAGACATTATTAAAAAAAAAAAAAAAAAAAGGAAACAGTGTCATTTTGGCAATAATTGAGCTGAATTAGGTTTGGTTGCGCTCTCTAAGAATTCTCACTAATTTACCAGGCGAATCGAAATGTATATCAAGGTCGATGCATTCATTGGCTATCCGACACATTCGGCTTATTGGGGAGTTTCTTCCTGCTACAGAACTTCTCATTGGTGGGCATAAAGGAGTACAAGGATTACGAGGGACCCGATGAGGGGCACGGAAACGCAGGAGACCCAACAACTGTGAGCAATCTATTTTATGGTGCAAAATTTTGTGTAGGAACAGACCATCCAATAACGTTCTACGTGCCTCAAGCGAATCCATATTAAAGTAGTTTAATTTTCGCCTATAAGACGTTCTCCTTTTCGCCAAATATTTGATACGTCCGTGGTAAACCATATATCGAAGAAAACGCTTTTGTATGCGCTCCAGTCTCAGTGAGTGGGTAGCATAATGGGGACGCCAGACTACGCTACAATATTCTAGGATACTTCTCACAAGGCCATTATAGATAAGTATTTTAGACTTGCTACTCTTGAATGATTTAGTATTTCTAATCACAAAACCCAATACTCTGGATGCCCTTTTATTAATATTCTCGATGTGCGGAATAAAGGTAAGTTTACCATCCAGCATTACCCCGAGATCACGAATGGAGTCTACTTCATTCAGTACATGACCATCAATGTTGTATGTGGATGGGATCACAGTACGTTTACGTGTAAACTTTATGTGAACACATTTATTTGGATTTAGATTCATATCATTATATTCACACCACTTACTAAGCCTATTAATGTCCTGCTGAAGCAATGATACATCTTCCGATGAAGTGATTGTACGAGCGAACTTTAAGTCGTCTGCATACATAAATACTTTAGAGTACTGAAAACAGGAAGGTATGTCGTTTATGAACATGTTAAATAGAATTGGACCTAGATGCGATCCTTGCGGGACACCGGAGCTTATGCTGTGAAAGGTAGATTGGAAGCCGTTTATTACTACATAGAATAGTCTGTCGGTTAAGTATGATCGCAGCCACTCAAGCAAAGAACCAGTTATTCCGTATACAGAGAGTTTATGAATTAAAAGTTTGTGGGAAACCTTATCAAAAGCTTTAGCAAAATCTGTGTAAATCACGTCAGTCTGTTTTCCAGAATCAATATCGTCAGTTAAACTCTCAGTAAAGGTCACCAGATTTGTGCACGTTGATCTTGAACCAACAAAGCCATGCTGATGATCAGTCATGTACACTTTAAAGTAATTCTGAATATGAGGACACACAAGAGACTCAAAGATCTTTGCGAATGCAGACAATATGGATATTGGTCTATGGTTCGATATTAGATTTTCATTGCCTGATTTATGTACCGGCACAACTTTAGCTATTTTCCAGTCTGCGGGGAAAATGCCTGATGCAAGAGATCTATTAAAAATTAGACACAAAGGATAAACGAGTTCCGAGGCACAAGATACTATGAAAATTGGAGGGATACCGTCAGGCCCGGCCCCCTTTTTACAATCTAAGGTTTTTAACTTTTTGAGAAGTACATCTTGTTCAATTAATGGCGGTGACAGACTATGACTAGTGCACTCCGGTAAACGCAACAATTGTGACATGGAATCGTGATTCGAGCCATCATCCACGGTGTAAACTGATGAGAAGTAATTGGCAAACATATTACAGACCTCTGTATTATCAGAACTTACGGTAGACCCATCTGACATCGTGGCCGGGTAGGCACTCGTCCCACCACGCTTCGCCTTTACATGAGCCCAGAAAAGTTTTGGGTTCGTGGCCAACTCAGCTTCAATCATTGAAATATAGCTGTTGTATTGAGACAAAGCCAGATCATCACACCTTTTACTAAATAATTTCAATTCTATAGCATCCAGTGGGTTATTATATTTGTTGTATCTTAGTCTAATTCTATTTTTTATGTTAAGATTCTTTTTTAACTGCCTGTTGAACCACGGTGGATACTGATTATTTTTCCGTTTCACGAGAGGTACATATTTCTGAACAACCTCCTGTATGATTGCTCTAAAAACGACAATCATGTCGTTTACGCTACCAGTTTCAGAAAACAACTTGTCCCAGTCATATTCACTCAATTTCTTTTTAATGAGTTCATACTGGGCTTTATAAAAATTGAGTTTGGGGCGTGTGCTATCATATGGTAACCGTGTTTCGTTAGGAAACCTAATGACTATATCGAGAGGTGGGTGAAACGGGTCAACAATGCTCAATGGGGATATGTTTCTCGAAACCTCACAGTGCGACAACGTTAGTAAGACTAAATCAAGAACGCGATTAGTACAATTTATTTCAAGATTAAACTGATTTAACTTATTTTCGTAAATGAAATCCGTCAATATACTGCCAAAACCCGGTGGAATGTAATTACTCGAAATCTCCGCGACCAATTTCCAATCTACACACCCCAAGTTAAAATCACCAACGATACCAGCATCATAATCAATCTCTTCCAAAATTAAGCTACAGTGATTCAAAAAACTTTCCAAAGTACTACGCCGCATGGGAGGCGGTAAATAAACCGCACAGAGAGCTATCCGGCGCACTGAACGGCTCGGAATATCCATAACTACCCATAGGTCCTCGCAAGCACTTTCCCATTTCGTGATTCTGTTAGGTTTTAATGACTTTAGAACAGCAACCAACACTCCCCCTCCCTCCTTGCCACAATGGACGCCGGAATGCTCCCTGTCCCTTCTAAACACCATATACCTATCATCGAACAGTTCTCTGCTCTGCACTGAGTGGTTAAGCCATGTTTCGGTTAATATTATTACATCGAAATTGTTACAACTTAGATTGCGATAAAATGATTCAGTTTTAGTACGCAAACCTCGACAATTTTGATAGTACATTTTTAATTCTAACATTATAAAAGTAATTTATCTTAACTGCATGCTTCTACATATTAAACTAACTTACAATATTTTATTTATACTATCTACGCTTTTAATACAGATAATGTCACTATCATCTGTTTTCCTAACAAAGATTTTTCCATTCCTTATCCAAACATACTTATAACTTTTATCTCTTGCAGCATGTCTAACGGCAGCGTGAAGTTTTTTGTTCGATGGCGACAAGTGTTCAACAACGAAGATCGGGTTTTGAACGTTAGTGAAACCTAAATGGTTGCTGTTAAGTTTGTTTCCCGGGTTTGATTTGTTGAAGTTGATCACAGATGCCAGCAAAGAATCACGCGCTCTTGGGGATGCCAGCTGCACCACAATTGACCTTGGACGTGTGGACTCTGTGTTTATCTTGGCAACACGAGTGCAGTGCAGAGCGCTGCTCTCCGCCAAATCACAACTCACTGCCTTCATCAAGTTATTGACTATACCGTACAAGTTTTCTCTCTTATCTTCAGGCACACACTGTATTTCAACATTGCAGGATCGCGATTGTTGTTCAACGTCGTTGATTCGCCGAGTGAGTTCTGCAACTGTGGTTTTTAGAGTCAAATTTTCGACTTGTAATTCCTTCATTGTCCTTTTCGCTCCCGATTGTTCCGTTTCTATCTCCTCGAATCTAGTATTCATGAAGTTCATGGATTCCTGAACATCCCTTAACTCCTGTTTTAATGGTTCCAACTGGCATGATATGATGTTAAGCACCGAGGCCGAGATCTCCTTTACCGCAGAACTAAGTTCCTGTTGTACTATATTACGAACATCATCAGCTGTAACTGTGGCAGCACTTGGCGGCGAGGCAAGCGCCGGCCTTTTGTTGCCTCTCATAGTTGTTACATTTCGTGCGGGGGTCGAGTCATCTTTAGGGTTTTTGGGGAGAGAAGATAAGCACTTTGGGCACTTCCAGTTCGGCAAAACAGAGTTTTGATTCAACTCTGGTACTGCCAAGCAGCCAAAATGATAGGATTGGTTGCATTTGGTGCAGTTTATAAAGCGTTCGCCTTCAGAATCCTCGTTAGAACAACATCCGAAAACCATAATTTATCTTATTTAAAAAAGCACTTTGGAGAATAACGAATTCTACGTGTAAAAAATGTCCGATTGCTCGCGCATTCAAGACCGCTTCGTTCGTAAGTCAGCGTTTGCGCTCGAGACTGGTAAACGGGTGACTCACCGCTGCGCTGGTTTGGTTGCGGGTATGACGGTTAAGTAAAATATCTTATGAATGTTTTTCACAGTATCTTTAAAACCAATACAAATTATGAAAAACTGTTTTTTTCACTGTAATCTTCACTACACTGTCTTTAAAGTGGTATAACTTTATAATACGTTTATTAGTTATTATACGCGTTTATAAAATTAAATAACGGAGACGAGAATTTCGTGACTGCCCTGCACAGTGACAAAAATTATATATGACTGTTGTTGTTGCTTTCGGGCAACCTTACAATTATTTAATTACAATTAGTATAGTTTTTTTGTTGCTTCTATATAGTTATTGAAACAATTGAGTTAGTAAATAATTATTAAGTATAGTAAAAATTAAGTTTCGAAGATTTTGCGGCCAAGAGAACCTTTTGAAAGTAACTTCTATGTTCATGCAAAAAGCGTGTGTACCAAAGCCTATGGGGTACGTACTTCCCACTGGGTTAGAATTATGCAATTGGTTTGCCCTGATAGCATGGATTGCTTTATACATATTTTTTACTATTTCATTATTTTGTAATATTTTTACTGCCTTAATTTGACATGCAACGTTATTGTTAAGCCACAAACATAAATCAAATAATATAAAGGAAAAATCGAGATGTATTATATCTAAACAAGGTCGGACGTGTGATGAGAGAGGGAAGAAACTGTCTATCCCTTAGGGGGTTAAGTACGTAGAATATCAGAACTTATGGTGCGTCAAGACAGGGAAAATCTTTTTTATCCGTTTGTCTTTTAGTACGCTAATCAATCCAGCAACGACTTGGCAATTTTAATATGAAAAGCTCGCGTTTTCCATCAAGATTACTATCACAAATTCTAGTTGCATTTATTTTAAACAAGTTATCTTAAAATTAAAAGACGTTTACTCCCTTGTGAAATATTTTAGGTGAACTTATATGTACAACTACTGGCCGAAATATTCCAGATACATTTTGTGATGCAATATGTAAATCTACTAAATTAAATATATAACTCGTGGATGCTTAGACGAGAAATAAGGTAGTAAGGGTAATTTACTATTTGGAATGTAGACATTTTTACAGTTTTTTTCAAATCAAAACTTTTGAAACTTCATGTTCGTTATTTAAAATCTTATCGTTTGTCAAGTGAGGGTCAAAATCAACAGGTCAAACGACAACTCTGGTTAAGAAATGAGTCGTTAATCTAATTAGCCAACCTGTTTTTGGAAACATAATTAAGAAACATAGTCTGACATTGAAAAGACTTCAGTGAACTAATTGACATGTCAGTTGGATAATGTTTTCAAAACAAATTCTACAAAAACGTGTTATTTCAACAACTTTTAGTTAGGTATTGAAAATGCATTAATGTAATATATCCTCGACTAGGCCTTCAACGGGATTCAAGGTTGAGTTTTCGTAGATTTACATAACTGTATTTATAAAAGTCTTAAAAAAATTGTGTGTTTTATTGTATTTGATGTTATTAATCTTACTAATATTATTCACGTGAAAATTTCTATGGATAGGATGTGCAGGCGTTTTTTGCTATACTAGCGACCCGCCCCGGCTTCACACAGGTGAAATTATGCATGTTTTGACTTCCTCTTGAATCACTTTATTTACCTATTAAAAAAACCGCATCAAAATCCGTTGCGTAGTTTTAAAGATCTAAGCATACACAGGGACAGACAGTGGGAAGCGACTATGTTTTATCTATCTATCTATCTATCTAATACCTTTAAACGAGCAATTCTTGTATATATATAATCAGGATCTCGGAAACGGCTCCAACGATTTCGATGAAATTTGGTATGTGGGGGTTTTCGGGGATGAAAAACTGATCTAGCTATGTTTCATTTTCAGAAAATCGCTTTTACTCGTGTTTTCCGGCTATTTTTGTTTGCATTAGAATATAAAGCTAAATTTCGCCGACTTCGAGCAGATCATAATGGCACGTTAGAAATCGGGTGGTCGCGCATCCAGCCGACCTCGGTTCGATACCACGTTTTTTTTCAAAATGTTTAGTTTTTTTTTTAAGTTTATTTTTTATGAGAAAACGTCAAGTTTCTTCTTTTGTGAGAAAAAGTTACTTTTTTGTGAGAAAAAGTTACTTTTTTGTTAGAAAAAGTATTATAGGGAACGTGCAGTAACTATAGGTGGCAGCACTAATGCGACAGAAGAGACACTATGCGGACAGTAAAACAAACTTATCAAGGTAAAACATTCAAATTGATGGCACCCTTATGGCACCAGTTGGCAGCACCGTCTATGTGCACGTTCCCTATTGGGAGCACAGAACAGGAAAAGCCGGTTGTCTGTAAAGTCGGTTTACGGACGATAGTTTAACGTGACTCACCCCCCCCCCCCCCCACCCCCTCCGGTGTTTTTGTCAAATATCTTGAAAACGGTGCATCCTACGGCAAAATCAATGAAATTTTCATCCCCCCTTTAATACCCCCGCGCTCCCTCCCCCGCATCCCCTCCCCCCCCTCTCAACCCCCCCCACCCCTCCGGTGTATATAATCAGGATCTCGGAAACGGTTCCAACGATTTCGATGAAATTTGGTATTTGGGGGTTTTCGGGGATGAAAAATTGATCTATCTTGGTCTTATCTCTGGGAAAACGCTTGGTACCGAGTTTCTGCCCGAGCAGAGCTCGGTCGCCCAGGTACTACTATGTAATGTAGTGAAGTGATCATGCAAAAACTACTCAATGGATATTGATGCAATTTGTCCCACAGTTTCCTGGACTAACCTGGTTCACCTGGATCTAGATTTAATAATCGCACTACAGAAGCCGCGGCCGATCTGTTCTGTGGCGACTGCCAGTCCAGTCTGTATCATCCTTGATAGCTATACAGTCTGTGGGCGTGCCGACTTCTTCTTGCGCTCTATACCTGCTCACTGGCACGTTACGTCTTTTGTTATACGGTCAAGTGCAAAAATAAGTATCGATTTAATCCTCCCATCGTTATATACCTATACCTTAATTCGACGACATAGACCTATGGGAGATATTTATGAGCAATTTGTGTGCACCCATATTTTTACACTTGACTGTACATACTTTAATATTAAATTTAGACTCGAACCTTCGCAATAGTTGCAAATTCTGAATATAAAATATATATACTTAGTCTAGTCTATTTAGACATCGGCAATGTCTTGAGGTGAGTTTGGTTGAGTTGAAAGTGCCTTTACTATAAACTCACGTAGTACCAGAGGCCGTATTGTCTAACGCTTTTGGCGCTTGCCTTCGCTTTCACTATCTCTTTCTGTCAACGTTTTATACCGTTTGACAGAAAGAGATAGCGATTGCGAAGGCAAGCGTCAAAAACGTTAGACAATAAGCCTACAGATGTGATTAAAATTAGAAAGAAAAATACGCATACACACGACGATTACATAAAACGAGTAAAAGCCTTCAGACAAGCCTAGGAATAGATTTCGCGCAACTATGCACCGCATTAAAAAGGACAAAACCCTCAGATCTCGTATTCAAATTACTCCAGAGATGCCATCTGACTTGTATGCACAACACAATGCGTGTCAAACAACAAAAGAGATTAAAAAGCTCCCGGAAAATTCTATGAAACTGGGAAATATCACGACAGACCCTCCAACTTATATAATAAACCCCGCAAATACGTCCCCCGGGGTCGGTGACCTTCCGAAATGACTTCGCTTCTCAATAAAAAGCGTACAAAATGATACGTTTATTTTGTTAAAAATAAAGCTGACAATAAACTGGGCGACACGTAGGGAGGACCGCGTTCTTCCATTTGGTCTTACGTGAGCTACGAGACGTGACGCGTGTCTGCCCGCGTGTGGCGGCTTTGCTAACGATGCGTTATGGCTCTGGTGCGGAACGAGGACATTGTTGGGAGTTTTTCTTCATTCCGTTTTGGGGGTAGATTTTCATTGGAACCTTTAAACTAGGACATAAGAACTTGTGCGTTGCGATGGCTTGAGTCACTGAAAAAAGTCGATTTCGGTTCGCTACAGCCAAAAATACAATGCTCTTAGCATTGATGCTATTTGCATTGTATTGGATGACGCGATATGAAAACAGATTAGTTAATCTCTAGCTTATTAGTTAATTATTTTAGTGAAGTGAAAGAATTACTTTGCTTACCCGTGACCTAAGGTCCTGAGGTCGCGGGTGAGCGAAGTAATTGTTTCAGTTCATTTAATATGGATCTCAGCAAAGTAACGCCTGATTCAATAAATTGATCATTTTTAGCTTGCGTTTTGCCATGATAGACTAATAATAGTACGAGTAGGTATGCTAAGATGATGGTTTTAGATGGTAGCTCGCTTGCTTAAAGTCGGTACCGAAAATAAAAGGCAAAATCAGATCAATATGGACACATATTGCCACAGTCCAACCAGTCCTACTTTTATTTAGACACGCTGTAGTGTGTTCAGCCAAGTTCAAAGAAAAAACAACGTGAAACTACCGTGAGACTCACTCATAGTGAAAATAAACGGATCTCATCACGTCTTAAACCGAGTTTAACTCTACATGTTTCGGGCTAATCCGTAGCCCTTCTTATTGGAGGGTGCGCGTTTGGCAGCCGCCGTGACGGGTGACTCCAAGAAGAAGGGCTACGGATTAGCCCGAAACATGTCGAGTTAAACTCGGATTAAGACGTGAGTGATCCGTTTATTTTCACCAAATAACAACGTCTGGGTTCTGGTGGTTTAGCTTTGCAAAATATTACGCTGCGCTTTATAGTCGAAGCAATAATTCTGTACCACTCAAAGGAAAATACAGCTGAAATAATATACCTACTTATTGGTAAAATGAAAGGAAATATAAATACCGTTATTTCTAACATTCTCGAGGTTTTAGTAGATTTTATTAAATGGAAAAAACGTTGAAGTAGATATAGTCCAAGTCTCTAAATCTACATTGTTAGCGACGTGCTCATTAGGGTCCTAGATTTTAGTCTTTAATTATTTTTTATATAAACATATGGCAGGTAGGCTGCGTGTGTGACGTAGCGACAAACCAATGGCCGAACGGCAGTCGTCCTCACCTAACCGCGCGCGACACACACGTACTTACGCCCTTTCGATTTTGTACTGTGGTGACGGTTTTTCAAATTATACTGAGTTCTCTCGAGTTCTATCTGCTTGTTTTTCTTACTGAACATCTACATCCCGAACATACATGGTGATGCAATATTAAATATTTCTTGATTACTTAGTTAGTGTTGGACAATATATGCACTAACTCATTTGTTTTAATTATACCTTGACAAGCTCGTGCCTGCCTCTGTACCTCTACCATGAGTTACACTAGTTTACAGTGACCGTACTCGCTAGCGACGGCGTAAATGATTTGTATGGAGAATTGTTTACAGCGCCTCTAGCGGTCACTTACGGAAGTACAATTCTCCATACAAATCATTTACGCCGTCGCTAGCGAGTACGGTCACTGTAAACTAGTGTAACTCATGGTAGAGGTACTGCTGTCCTTAACGAGATTGTTTTTAATAAGTGCGGCAAATGCTGACTGCGACAGAGTTCCGCCGAGAGCCGCGCACGAGCTTCTCGGACTATAGTCTTATTTAATTTGAGGTGTCCATACACTGAGTTTGTGATTTCATCTGAACTAGTATGAACATCCTAAATTTTATCAGACTAAGGGGCTGTTTCACCACCTTATTGTCAAACTACTGGTTACGTAACCAATGAATAAACTAAGTACTGCACAAATCTGTCGGCCAGTTTTTTTTCAGTTTCACCACTCCGGTCCTGTGCAAACTAAGTACCACTTAACTAATCGTCGGTTTAACAAAAAGTCGGAATAGCAACGTCCCATTTCACGACCACGGGTTCCTGTTCGCATATTTTCGTTCAAAGAGTCGCTCATTATTAAAGCAAAATAAATCGTAAACTATGTAATTTTTAAACACATCTATTTTTTGCATAAACAAATGTGTAAAATTATAATTAATCCAAAAACGGTATTTATTTACGATACTTTGGTTAACAATAACAAAGAAAAATAAAATTACGTAAAACGAATCGAAAAGTGGCGCCAAACCCTTTGACAGATTAACTTTTTTTTTTAATGGCGATGTACAAGTTCAGGTAGAACAAACGATTGTGCCACTGAAAAAAAGTCTGTAATTAAAAAATATTACGAAATTTTGGATTTATTTTTAAATACTAAAAGCGTACCTATATTTTTTATTCAAATCTTGATATTTAAATTCTCGTTTGCAATATAGCATGACTTCTTTCTTTAAAAAATAAAAAATACTTTGATTTATTTTTCTGAAACCGGCTGAAGGGCTCTCCAACCATGGCCACAAAAAAATAAACTAACTAATTAAAAAGATATGTGACGGATAAAAATGCTAAATGCCACCTGATCTGATGGTCAAATTAAGAAATAGTTTGTCCGTCACTTAGCGCTAATCAAGACTGGTGAAACAGAATTTTTTATTCCACGTGACAAATAAGGTTATGATCAAGCTAATCCGAACTTTTAAAAAGTGGTGAAACAGCCCCTAATTTTAACAATTAAGTAGAGCATTATGTTGCTCAGCATAAACTGAGTTCGAAGCACTAATTTTTCAACAACATTTAGATTTCACCCTGTATCTAAGTTACCAAGGCGGCAAAAATATCTACCAATAGGTACAACTCTATCCCATTAACCATAAGGCTGATGTTTGCATTGTTTGGTGAATTTATTTAATTTTGAAATGAACTGAAATTTGTTTTTTGTAATTGACTGTTCTACACAAAAAAAAATATAAGCCATTGGATTTTTTTTAGACTTTAAAGAAAGGGATTAGTAACAATATAAAATTTAATAATAACATTGCATCACACTTAATATGTATGTTGTATGTGCGAAGCTATCTGTTCTTCTCCCCCGGGCACCTGTTGCCCCGAGCCGGCAGTAAGTGTTTGATGACGTCAGTTCTCTGAGGGTTCTGACTCATAGAGCGAAGTGGAATAGCGCTGCTTGTAGACAGTGAGTTGCTAAATAGAAATGTTTCAGAAAATATTGGAGGTACGGTCGCGTGCTTTAATTTGGGACAATATCCTTTGAATTCCTATACAATACGACAGGACTGTCAACCTTAAGTGGGTCCCAAATTAAAGCTCGTGACTGTACAATGTTTTTAATTTTCGTGATGTTTCACTAGCACACTTGAAACTAAAGCAAGACTTTTTATTACTAATATTACTTACCTAGATTTTTCGGCTTCAAAGAAGCGACTATAATCTGCTTGTGACTTTTTTTTTTTTTATAGTATAGGGGGCAAACGAACAGACGGATCGCCTGATGGTAAACAATTACCGTCGCCCATGGACACCTGCGTCACCAGAAGAGTCACAAGTGCGTTGCCGGCCTTTTAGGTAGGAGTACGCTCTTTTTTTGATAGCTTGAAGGTCATATCGGTCCGGGAATACCGCAGCAGGTACTTCATTCCAGAGCTTTACTGTGCGAGGCAGGAAATTTCTGGAAAAACGCACAGTAGAAGATTGCCAACCATCCAGATGGTGAGGATGGAAGTGTAGTCGCGTAGGGCGGTGGCGGAAGGATGCGGCAGGGATCAACCCGAATAACTCCTCGGAGGACTCTCCGTTGTACATGCGATAGAAGATGCACAATGAAGCTACAACTCTACGCAGCGCCAAGGGGTCTAGTCGATCAGAAATTCGTTGGCAGCCGACTATTCGAGTCGCCCTCCACTGTAAGCGATCCAGAGAGAGAAGCTGGTACTGGGGAGCCCCCGCCCACAGATGAGAACAGTATTCCATATGAGGGCGAACCTGCGCCTTATAAAGCTAAATACTTACTTACTTACTTATAGACTAAATATAATATGGCTGCAGTAATGTTAATTAAATTAATAATGCCGAGTCATTCAGGTAATTTTGATGATGTTTTCTTGGCTTGGATATTCACTGGCCGATGGCTAATAACTTGAAACGGGAGCGGTGTGCAGATTTATTTTAAAGAATAACGGCCGACATGTTTTAAAACTATCTTTTATTTGACACTGGCAAAATTGTCCTCCAATGGTCAGAGACATATTCTTTAAAACTAAGAATTTATACGTACCTAATGTTCTTTTTTCGACAGTCAATTATTTCGAGTTATCCGGTTTGACCATGCACCCCTCGATATTTATTTTAAGAAACTTCAAATCGTCATCTAAATTTTTAATGTTGTGCTAAACTACATACTTCAACTTCAATTGTTGAGCAACGTGCCACTTTAGACGACCGGATAGCCTAGTTTTTGGAGTATCTGACTACGATGCTTGAGGTCCGGGGTTCGATTCCCGGTTGGGGCAGATATTTGTGTGAAGATTACGAATGGTTGTGCTCGAGTCTTGGATGTTTAATATGTATTTAAGTATGTTTATCCGTTGTCTAGTATTCTTAGTAGAGATGTAGTAGTTTATAGTAGTATGTGCTTTGCTTAGTATGGGACTAGGTCAAAATGGCGTCAAATTGTCCCATGATTTATTATTATTTATTTATTATTACTCTTCGCATTTTAGCCGTGTAATGTAAATCAGGATATACGAGTATAAGCGGCTAAACGCGATTTGTATTACACGGCTAAATTACGAACAGTGGCGAGTTGCTCAACCATTAAAGTTGTTGACCGTACTTAACACATTCGCTGCCACGCATCATACGATACGTGCTACGATCGCAACCAGTACAGATGTAGTGCAAAATGATATTCCATCGGGAAAATTCGGATCTCAATCGGAAAACGATGGCACCCGAACTGTCAATCAATGATCGTATAGTGTCAAATGTCAAAGTGAAAAATGTAAGATGACACGGCTGTAAGATGGGTACTGAAGCTAATTGAGAGAGCACGATAAATACGAACTTTTCCGATAAAGTACGAAGGAAAATCATGATTTTCACGACCAGATGGCCTAGTGGTTAGAGACCCTGACTATGAAGCTTGAGGTCCCGGGTTCGATTCCCGTGTCGGGGCAGATATTTGTATGAAAAATACGAATGTTTGTTCTCGGGTCTTGGGTGTTTAATATGTATTTAAGTATGTATCTATCTATATAAGTATGTTTATCCGTTGCCTAGTACCCATAACACAAGCTTTGCTAAGCTTACTTTGGGACTAGGTCAATTGGTGTGAATTGTCCCGTGATATTTATTTATTATTTTATTTATTATTTAAAATCATTTTGCACTACATCTGTAGCTGCGATTTTCCGCGAAAACTGCATATGAACACAGATCACACATGGCAGGTTCTTGGCACTTGACATGTGTTAAAACTTCTGAGAAAATGAAAAACGTAAAAAAAATCAGAATCAGTGACTAGGCTGTCAGAATACTAATCTGTGGCAACAACACCCGAGTTACAAGTTAGAATGTTTGTGATAACATCAATAACAGCCATAACTTTATCTGTTTGAGTTGCTTGTTATAATGAAAGATTTCTTTGTTTCCTGTCAGTAGCCTCCTAACTTGGAATTGTGTGTTGAATAACCTTTTATGGCTTTTACAAGTAACTTTTAACTGCTGTAATTGTACCAATGATAAAAGATACGCTGATTACCTATAAATATAAAATTAAGCTGTGGAGAGGGCTGTGCTTGGAGTTTCTCTACAGGGTCGAATCAGGAACGAGGAGATCCGTAGAAGAACAGGGGTCACCGACATTGCCAAACGGATTAGCTCGTTGAAATGACAATGGGAAGGCCATATAGCACACAGAACAGATGGCTGTTGGGGCCCAAAAGTTCTCGAATGGAGACCACGGACTGGCAAGCGCAGCGTGGGACGTCCACCAACGAGATGGTCGGATGATTTGGTGAATGCAAGTCGCTTCCAACCGTAATGGTTGGGCGTCAATGAGGGAGGCCTATGTCCAGCAGTGGACGTCCTACGGTTGAAATGATGATGATGATAAAATCAAGAGCATCTTAGGAAAGTTTGGTCTCGGATTATTAAATTAAAATACATAATTATTATCAGTAAATACTGAAACTATTGGTCTGTTTGTAATTTTTCTATTTGATATTTGTGAATGTGTATGACAGTCTGTTGGTCAAAAAAATAGAGGGTAAAATACACGGTAGTCACCTATAGGCATATCGGTGTAGTCGGCCGTATAATGAGTGCGAAAAGTACGAAAGATATCTCTCGCGCTCTTTCCGCTCGTGCTAAGGATGGGCAGAGGCCGACTACTGGGCGATATTAGTAAAAGGCTGGGCACTGGGTATTTTACCCTACGTGTGTTTTTTTTATTATTGTACAATAATGTGGTTAAATACATATTTTTTAACATTGAGTTATTTTAATTAGAACTGCTGATAGTCTGAAGAACCACTATTTTTAACCCCCGACAAAAAAGAGGGGTGTTATAAGTTTGACCGCTATGTGTGAGTGTCTGTCTGCTCTTAAACGGGTGAACCGATTTGAATGCGTTTATTTTATTTGAAAGCGGGTTTCTTGGCGATGGTTCTTAGACATGTTTCATCAAAATTGGTTCAGCCGTTTCAAAATTATCAGCTCTTTTGTTAGCTGTGAAAGTGTTCTTAGAAGCATGAAGGCATTTACTTGACCAAATTGCGCTGGGGGTTTATAATTTTTTTAATTTATAGTTGTATGTAATCTATTGTTCATATATATACAGGGAACACTTGGTTCAGAAGGCGATGCCTAGTCATTACTTTATAGTAC
The DNA here is from genome assembly GCA_947563465.1 of Archips xylosteana. Classification (NCBI taxonomy): domain Eukaryota; kingdom Metazoa; phylum Arthropoda; class Insecta; order Lepidoptera; family Tortricidae; genus Archips; species Archips xylosteana. The sequence goes on from OX387360.1 coordinate 17,683,484, forward strand.
TATACACGTTACAAGTTTAGTGCTGCGTATGTTTTGCGCAAAACCCCGACTATTTTACAACTTGTATCCCATTAATTATGGTTTGTTTTAAAGATATTATTGCCTTGAATACTTAGAGCCACGAGAATGGCTGGCTATCACACCGGATACAACTGTATTTACGCGATCGTAGCGATTACATTATATACATTTGGTAGGTCTGGGAATAGGTCGTTTGCTATTTTTATACCCCTATTCTTCGGCGACGGAGTCGCAGGCAGCAGCTAGTTATATTATAAAATTAATGACTATAGCACCGAACATCCCTGGTTCGGAAATAATTCCGATCCACATTGGCGATCTTTAGTTTCAAAAAGCGTCTAATTTATTCCAAACTAAATACAAACTGAAACATGGATGCACAGAAAAACCCAGAGAAAAGACCAGCGCTGGGAATCGAACCCAGGTCCTCAGCAATCCGTGCTGCGTGCTAACCCCTACACCAGTACTGGTTAGGAGTTTAAACACAAATTTTTCCACATCTCAGCTTGCTTTAATCATTTTTGCAGCGATACTATCATCACGCTAACACCAATAGGAGCGGAGCGGAGCGGAGCGGAGCGGAAGAATGTTTCAAAATCGGGGGTTTTTGAAGTAAAACTTCTATAGGCACGCTTGACTTGGGAGTACGGTGGTGAATGTGAACGCGGGTGTGCGGGGGTTCGGTGGGTGGGGGGTATACTAATTCCACGCGGACGGAGTCGCGGGCAAAAGCTAGTATGTAATATTATGTAACTACCTGATTTTCATATACAATAAAGATTTATAATTGTACTCAACAGGGTTTTTTCCGAACCGGTGGTAGTCTTCGACATTCATAAATGCTTGTTATAGCTTAAATTTAATAAAGATATTTCGGCTTTGACCTTGCACATCATCATCATATACGTCCCTCTGCTGAGTAGAGGCCTCCTCTCAAAATGAGAAAGCTTCATCCAACCTTGTACATAAATTTGAACCGAAACTTGCTTGATTTGAGACAATCTGGGCTTAAAGCTCGCTTCGGTGTAAATAGCCCAGCCCTTATCCTATGCGTACAGTGCAGGCGTGATTTGGCATACATTAGCGCCCACCCACGGTATCCGCGGCAACTCGGATTAAATTTTAACCCCCGCTTAACTTTAATAAGCCCGGGAACAACATGGATATTGTTTGCTAATTTGTCAGATCTTGGCCGCTCTAGTTTATTTTGTAATGAAGATTGGCCTGATTGTGTTTTGATACGAAACAGGTGCAGGTTCAGGGTGCCCGGGGGAACCAGCCGGTATTTCTCAGTATACCTACAGCTGCTTATCGTTATATTGTACTGTATACCTATATTGGTATGTTCACTATTTGATTCCGGGCCCATCATAGAACGATTTCACAGTAAGTGTCATAATCATAAAATTGAAATTTAAGTTAAAATTTTATTAAGTCTTCATTGTTATTAAGACCTCGCTTTGGGTTTGGAATTGGATTTTGGTGGTGGGATAATAATTTTCCTTGGCAAGCAAAGCGATGTCACTGTGAAATCAGTGGGTCACGATACTGTTGGTACGACTGCACGAACTAGTCAAATTGTGACTCTACGTAGAACCTTATTACAGTAAATAAATGAAGACATGATTGGATGAAGGGGGTATGTCACAAAAACATTATTTCGAGTAAATCGCAGTTAAAGGTTTTTACGTAGTAATTTTGTTTCTAAATTGAATAGGGTATTGTTACTTTTATAAAAATCAACCAAATAGCCTGATCTATTGATTTTTTTAATAAATGCTTTTAAAAAACATATTTTTTATAAAAAAAAGAACATAACCCCTTCTTTCTCCTATAAGCTGTACTGCAAAGAAAAGAAGTTAAATTAATGAAAGTGTTTATTGTAACAAAATTTATTGATTTAGTAGAATTTCTTCGTAAAAATACCTACATTCAGAGTTTATAAATTTCAGCTGACCCCTATAATGTTTTTTTTTTTTGGATATCGGATATGTCAGAAAAAGAGAAAATAAAAGTTTGTCTCATAACATGGATGAAGGAGCTAAGTGCGTACATGACACTTTCTTCTGTTACATTCACTCGCAAACTGGTAACCACTTCTATATAGAGTCATGTGCCCTTAGCACCTTCATTCACGAAGAACGTAACTTATTCTTGTACATAGGTCCTTCATGCACTGGGTTTAAAGCTGTTATAGCTTAAAAACATGAGAACTGATAGCGTCCGGTGTTGCATTATGACTTAGAACCTTCATTTATGGCATAAAACCGAAAATTAAAAAAATGCGACATACCCCCTTCATCCACTCACGTCTTCAAATATAGTTTTAATGATTATCGCTGTCAAAGTAAGGTAGATCTTAGAAAACTCAAGCAAGCAAGTGTATTTTATTTTATCTAAGCATTGTTTGGATGAAGATCAACAAAGTGGGTATACTTGTAAACCGACTTTAATTTCGAGAACACTTTTACCATAGCGAAATAATACGGATTACTCACGCGCACGTGCACGTTTGGCAGCAGCCATAGCATGTTCCTCCAAGAGGAAGGACTATAGATTAGCCCGAAACATGTCAAGGTCAATTCTTTTTGAGACGTGAGTAATGCATATTATTTCACTATGAGTGAGTCTCATGGTAGTTTCATGTTTAAAGTATCAGTACCTGGGCGACCGAGCTCCGCTCGGGATGAAACTCGGTACCAAGCGTTTTCCCAATGATAAGACCAAGCTAGATCAATTTTTCATCCCCGAAAACCCAAACATACCAAATTCCATCGAAATCGTTGGAGCCGTTTCTGAGATCCTGATTATATATATATATACAAGAATTGCTCGTTTAAAGGTATTAGATAGATAGATAGATATTAGATTTTTATTCATTGGTCATTGCCCGCAAATTTGTCTGCGGTTATAATTTTAGTTGATATGTGGCACACAATGGCATACTATGAATTTTCATATCATTAATATCACTGGCTGTTCTTTACAAATTTGTTGAAATCAATTCGACTGCCACAAAGAGGTATTACATATAATTTCAAATGGTTTTTGTGAAATTTAATTTCTCATCGAACCGATTTGATATTCGTTAATGTTAAAATGTTTTTCGTTTCATTGTTCTATTTTCAATTTGATCATTTTGAACAAGTCAGATATGAAGTATCTTTTTTATTTATTTTTTCAACTTCATTTTTTTTATTACTTTTACGGTCATCCCATGAAACCATATATTTCAAACTAAATACAAACTGAAATATAGATGCACAGAAAAAACCCCAGAAAAAAGACCAATGCTGGGAATCGAACCCAGGTCCTCAGCGTTCCGTGCTGTGTGCTTTACCCCTACACCACCACTGGTCTAGAGGTTAGCGACGAATCTTTCCCATACATCGTACATTTCAGTCTGTTATAATCACGTTATGCAGTGATAAAGCACTCATCTATGTTTATGCCCTCTATATTTTATTTTTATTTTGTATTTAGTTTGAAATATATGGTTTCATGGGATGACCGTAAAAGTAATAAAAAAAATGAAGTTGAAAAAATAAATAAAAAAGATACTTCATATCTGACTTGTTTAAAGTTGCACAGTAGCGCCATCTCTTGGTCCTGGTGAGCGGGTAGCTCCGAAGGAGTGTTAAAGTCTCTCGGTAGAGGGCATAAACATAGATGAGTGCTTTATCACTGCATAACGTGATTATAACAGACTGAAATGTACGATGTATGGGAAAGATTCGTCGCTAACCTCTAGACCAGTGGTGGTGTAGGGGTAAAGCACACAGCACGGAACGCTGAGGACCTGGGTTCGATTCCCAGCATTGGTCTTTTTACTGGGGTTTTTCTGTGCATCTATATTTCAGTTTGTATTTAGTTTGAAATATATGGTTTCATGGGATGACCGTAAAAGTAATAAAAAAAATGAAGTTGAAAAAATAAATAAAAAAGATACTTCATATCTGACTTGTTTAAAGTTGCACAGTAGCGCCATCTCTTGGTCCTGGTGAGCGGGTAGCTCCGAAGGAGTGTTAAAGTCTCTCGGTAGAGGGCATAAACATAGATGAGTGCTTTATCACTGCATAACGTGATTATAACAGACTGAAATGTACGATGTATGGGAAAGATTCGTCGCTAACCTCTAGACCAGTGGTGGTGTAGGGGTAAAGCACACAGCACGGAACGCTGAGGACCTGGGTTCGATTCCCAGCATTGGTCTTTTTTCTGGGGTTTTTTCTGTGCATCTATATTTCAGTTTGTATTTAGTTTGAAATATATGGTTTCATGGGATGACCGTAAAAGTAATAAAAAAAATGAAGTTGAAAAAATAAATAAAAAAGATACTTCATATCTGACTTGTTTAAAGTTGCACAGTAGCGCCATCTCTTGGTCCTGGTGAGCGGGTAGCTCCGAAGGAGTGTTAAAGTCTCTCGGTAGAGGGCATAAACATAGATGAGTGCTTTATCACTGCATAACGTGATTATAACAGACTGAAATGTACGATGTATGGGAAAGATTCGTCGCTAACCTCTAGACCAGTGGTGGTGTAGGGGTAAAGCACACAGCACGGAACGCTGAGGACCTGGGTTCGATTCCCAGCATTGGTCTTTTTTCTGGGGTTTTTTCTGTGCATCTATATTTCAGTTTGTATTTAGTTTGAAATATATGGTTTCATGGGATGACCGTAAAAGTAATAAAAAAAATGAAGTTGAAAAAATAAATAAAAAAGATACTTCATATCTGACTTGTTTAAAGTTGCACAGTAGCGCCATCTCTTGGTCCTGGTGAGCGGGTAGCTCCGAAGGAGTGTTAAAGTCTCTCGGTAGAGGGCATAAACATAGATGAGTGCTTTATCACTGCATAACGTGATTATAACAGACTGAAATGTACGATGTATGGGAAAGATTCGTCGCTAACCTCTAGACCAGTGGTGGTGTAGGGGTAAAGCACACAGCACGGAACGCTGAGGACCTGGGTTCGATTCCCAGCATTGGTCTTTTTTCTGGGGTTTTTTCTGTGCATCTATATTTCAGTTTGTATTTAGTTTGAAATATATGGTTTCATGGGATGACCGTAAAAGTAATAAAAAAAAAATGAAGTTGAAAAAATAAATAAAAAAGATACTTCATATCTGACTTGTTTAAAGTTGCACAGTAGCGCCATCTCTTGGTCCTGGTGAGCGGGTAGCTCCGAAGGAGTGTTAAAGTCTCTCGGTAGAGGGCATAAACATAGATGAGTGCTTTATCACTGCATAACGTGATTATAACAGACTGAAATGTACGATGTATGGGAAAGATTCGTCGCTAACCTCTAGACCAGTGGTGGTGTAGGGGTAAAGCACACAGCACGGAACGCTGAGGACCTGGGTTCGATTCCCAGCATTGGTCTTTTTTCTGGGGTTTTTTCTGTGCATCTATATTTCAGTTTGTATTTAGTTTGAAATATATGGTTTCATGGGATGACCGTAAAAGTAATAAAAAAAATGAAGTTGAAAAAATAAATAAAAAAGATACTTCATATCTGACTTGTTTAAAGTTGCACAGTAGCGCCATCTCTTGGTCCTGGTGAGCGGGTAGCTCCGAAGGAGTGTTAAAGTCTCTCGGTAGAGGGCGTAAACATAGATGAGTGCTTTATCACTGCATAACGTGATTATAACAGACTGAAATGTACGATGTATGGGAAAGATTCGTCGCTAACCTCTAGACCAGTGGTGGTGTAGGGGTAAAGCACACAGCACGGAACGCTGAGGACCTGGGTTCGATTCCCAGCATTAGTCTTTTTTCTGGGGTTTTTTCTGTGCATCTATATTTCAGTTTGTATTTAGTTTGAAATATTGATCATTTTGGATGAGAAAACCATGAATAAAACCATTCAATAGAGAAGTAGCATCGACCCATGATTTCTGACACTATAGATTAACAAATTCCAGGCAAAACCCACAAATTTTAACTCCAGAAACCAACTTAAACTGCTACCCAGCGAAACCCAAGTACCAATAAATTCTTTCCTGAACCAGATAATTAACTAAGTAGGGTTCTCATGAATACGGCGACGGCAGCTCGTAAACGGCACGAATACGAATAGTTGTTAACCTGCGGACGGGTTGGCTACCAAGTCAAATGATCTGTGCTCTCATAAATCAAGAGGAAACTCGTCAAATAATAAAGGACTTTTCTCGTTCGGTTGAACCGCTTAGCGGCATTTATTTACGACATGCAACTGAGTCCTACCCTCTTATAGTTTCGACGTGTCCTTCTGTCTGTGGCTTAGCTAGAGACCGTTAGTGCTTTAAAGCTATGATTTGGCATGGGAATTAAATATAAATGAACGGCGCAGAAAAAGTGATAAAATAAAATTAAAAAAAGGTTCTTCCCTACACGTAAAGTGGGAATGAATTATTTTCCATCTAAATCCGTCCGTCCGTCGTAGTGTGGGATATCGTTGGATAGGTAATTTAAAAATATTGCAAATTTAATAAGACCATATTTCTATTTAGGCGTCCGTTTGCAAAGTATTAAAGTTTGAAGTGTTAACTTTCGTAACACTCAAGCGTCGTCCCCCTCTGCACACTGTAAGCTTGAAAAATATTATGATGGTTGTAGGTACATACAACGAATAAAAATAAAAATTATCGCATCTTAGTAGGCTTTGCACGTTAATGAGTTACACACAGCCAAAACTTAATATCGAGTACATATTTGTCTTTGTGTTATTTTTTTGTGACATGAACATGACCGGAGTCTATTAAATGTAAAATGAGATTGTCAATCCTATTGTAACGTTAGTTAGATTAGTATTCGTCAAATAATAAAGCACTCTTTGCAATAGTTCGATTGAAGCGTTCTAATGTATTTGCTTACGGCATGTATCTGTTTCGATAATATTATAGTGGTCTTTATTTTTTTCCTAAAGAGCTTTGAAATTGTTATTCTGTAAAAAAGTATTTTAAAAAAATTATATCAACTGAGAATAGCTCTAGTACTTTTAATCTACATGGTAGTATTCAAAATGATTGCAATGACGTCAAACGACCACAAGTATACAAATTTTCATAGCAAATATAAACAATCGAATAGATTAATACGAATAGTTGTATGTAATTTGTCGTTACATCCGAAAGTGAAAGGATGTTTCAAAATATATCAGCAATGTTTTGACTACTTTTAAAGTATCTTGTCAACTTGACATCTTCTAATTATAACACTGAATCTGGGTACCTATTTCCACCATAAAGCACTATGCTGCCTAGGATACACACACACTGCCGTCCATTTGCGTCCTTGTAAGGCGATTACCCCTTCACTGAACCAAATCGTCTTTCTCTACATGTACATGCACAATCCAAGTCTAAGACAAAATGGACGAAAGAATTGTATGACTACGTTGGACTGTCGGTAGATGCAGCTGGTTCCAATAAAACCCAAGGGCTGACAGCATTATTAAAAAAAAATAGTTACTTTATAATAAATAAACAATTCGCCAATTGAGTAGGAAAATAGGTGACGTCTTGTTTGCTATTGCCATGAAAAATATATGGGAGACTAATTTAGATTTAATTTGGAATAGAAAAAGCTTTATGCCTTAAATTGAGACATTTAGACATATTTTACCCGGAGTAACCAGTAAAACCAGTATACGTCTTACATTTAAAGGCGATTTCCACTGTACGGAAGAACCGGGTATTCCACTTTTTTCGCCATACCAATAAAGACTGATCTCACATACCCTATGTGAAACTATCCGCTTATGTCTCGAGAAATATATATCATAATTCATAAGTTTGAAAAGTGTTCCTCGCGTATGTCGGCTGATGTAAATTCATGGCTTCGACCAACTTACAAAATCCTAACAGGAAAGTTAGGCGCCCGCTAAAATTATTTGTTAGTTGCCGAGTGTAACTAGAACATGTTGCTCGAATTAACAGATATAAATTAATTATTAGAATAGTGCGTAATTTAAGTGGGTTTGAGACAGATAATTTCGGAGATAATGTAGATGTAAAACTATTTAATATTGAAAAAATATACATATAACGATGTACACTAATATTATCTGAAGGGAAGCGAATGATGTTGAACTTTGATACTTATTAAATTACCATGGGCTTTTCTTTAAAGGACAATATTCTGGAGAGATCAGCATTCATCTGTAAAGCTATTTTAACTTTGTAAATCTTAGAACAATAACGGATATCCGTTAAACTCATTATTATTATTTAGCCAATATTTGGATCCCACTGCTGGACAAAGGGTTCTCTCCCCAGATATCCATATCCCATCTTGACATCCAGATATCCTTATTCAGAGCTATATTTAGTCGCTTAGTTCTACGACCAGGTTGTCTCGCCAACTTCATTTCCGCCTGCCTTACAGTAACTCTTCACCAGTTCCAAATAAATAAATAAAAACATCTGTTTACGTCCCCAAACCTTAGCTCACCTTCGAACAAAACGAGGTATTTTTTCATGTCATCTCCGACAGCCATATTTGTTGTAGATTGTATTTGAGCATTCTAACCATTGATTGGCTGTCAACGTCAAAACACAGCGTACCCGCCAATAACAGCAAGGCGTTTTATTGTAGCAGCACAAAGGCGTGGGCTGACATTTTATTTGTATTTGGAATTGTGACCAAGGCAAAGGCGGGGACGATATTGGGAATAACAAGTGTAACCTCAATCCGTTTGTACAAGTACCCCTTCGGTTAAGAGAGGAGAGAGTATATATAAATGTTGAAAATTGGTTTTTATTTTTGTTTCCCGAATAAAAGCGTTCAACTTGTTGTGTTTCTAAAAAGCTTCTGGTTCTAGTCAGCTTCTATTTTAGTACACGTTGAAAATATTTGAAATTTCTTGTGACAAACAGTGGTTAAAGATCAACATCATCATCATCATTTCAGCCGTAGGACGTCCACTGCTGGACATAGGCCTCCCTCCCTCATTGATGCCCAATCATTACGATTGGAAGCAATTTGCATCCACCTTGCACCTGCGGCCAAAGATCAACAGCAAGATTGTACTGGTCAATCAGCTCTTGCACGTTTCTAACGTCACCATCTCTTTGGAGTTTCGGTACTTCTTGACTAAAGTATAAAGAATAAGTATTAAAGGAAAAGTCTAGTGTTATCTTTATCATGGCAGGTCACTAATAAACTTATAGATTTGGTGAGATTTTAATGCTCTGTTTTTATGAATAGACTATATTCAGAAGTGCATTGTTTGCACGTATTTTTGGTAGACCAATAAGAAATTTATTGAAAATCCAATTCGAATTGCTAAATATTTTAGGGATTGCTGAAGTACTCCATGGCTTTGAGCAAACCTGTTTGGTTACGGTCGTCCGGTCAATACGAGCGCTTTTTCCTAATCAAACGAGAGGTGGGGAAAGCGGTGTTTGAACGGGGAGCTTTTAGGAGTCCTTCTCCCTTAACTTCAGTAGCCGCTAGAACATTTGTAAACATTTTTTTTAAAGATATCGTTCTCTTTTACATTGGGCCACGCGACCTCGCCTTACATAGTTGCTTTCTGCAACTGAAATTAATATTTGATTTACGACCAGGGCGACTGTACCTCGATACGAGTACTTTCAGTGCGCGGTTGTGATGTGAGACACTTAATTAAAAATGTTCTCCCTGTTCTAAGTAATATTACGGAAATGTATGTATATTAATCCGCTTTCTAGGATGTTGTTCGGCACGAAATACAATAATGGTTAATTTTAGTAGTAAGTACTATAGATTACAGTTTTTGGCAACGGTATGAGTTATACTGTTTTAGACACCCGTTTTCTGCGTTGTGGTTTATCTTCATTCTTACTTTCAAATTACGGAATATTAGATTACATTCGAAAATACTTAATATCTGTATGTTTGTGTTAAAAAATTCTTCTTTAAAAAAAATCTTGTTTCAAGATCAACAAAACTGTGAACAGTTCCAAGATTCATCTACATAATATACCTATCTGGCTAGTTTACTTGTTACCACGACTTTTGCTTTAAATTACGAAGTAGAAAACAGCTATATAAGTTTTATTCTTTTAATCAATTATTTTACACAGGTTCAATTTTGGAAGAAGTAATCGCCGTAAGCCAGACCTTAAATTACTCCCTGATTTATCTACGATGTTCACTGGAGCTGCTGCTGTCTTTGTCGCACAGTATTAAAGAGCAAGGCCACTTTAATGAATAGGCAATTGATTTTTAATACATCGACTTTTGAATCGAATCGCCACTATCATCCCTTCTAAGTCTCGTCTTATTAAATCCCCGAATACCGGCTTGAGGTCCAAGTCGTTTAGTCCTAGACATAACTAATGAAGGTTTTAGAAAAAGCTACCTCCTAATTTGAGCCATAAACTTTTATTAACTGTTCCGCCGTGTTAAACAACTTACTTAAATTCGCCGATCGCAATTGAGGTCATTTATTACTTACACTTAATCGAAGTCGACTCGTTTACGGACATCGTTACACTTTCTTTATGACCCTAGGTGCGACGTAAAAGAACGTCGACAAAGCCAAGTCATTTTAAGCTTCATGTATCCGAGAACAACGTCCAAGATTGAACGGATTCCATCCCTGATGTTAAAGAATTGATGCTTATTATTTGATGTCTTGATTAAATTGTTGGAGGACAAAGGAACTTTGTTGAATTTTTAATTAATGCCGAGAATTTAGTGCCATTCTGATTTCTTTAGAGAATAATTCCATATTCTTTCTCGGCTCTATTTATTTCAAGTTCCTGAATAGAATTCCCAAGTACTTTCCCTTACGACCTTAGCGCCAATAAAGTTTAATTCGAATTATTACAGTTTGAATTCCTAAATTCTCTACGTGCTTTAACGAGAATTGCGAAAGTCCTTCTTAACGGATTTTGTTTAATCTGCATAGTTTCCGTCTATGTTCTTTAGGTACAAAAACGGGACACTTATGTATAGTCGCGGTAAGAAAAGGTTCGTCACTTTTCGACCTTAACTCGTTGACATAGAGTCGAAAAATGACGAACCTTTTCTTACCCCGACTATACTTTAAAAAGACAGTTTAGAAATTGTGTCAAGAGTTTTTGTATTAGCCACAAGATTATGTTTTTTCAGAAGGAACAAAACTCAACATCATCATTATCATCATTTCAGCCGTAGGACGTCCACTGCTGGACATAGGCCTCCGTCATTGACGCCCAATCATTACGGTTGGAAGCGACTTGCATCCACTCTGAACCTGCGGCCTTCACCAAATCGTCCGTCCATCTCGTTGGTGGACCTCCTACGCTGCGCTTGCCAGTCCGTGGTCACCATTCGATTGGATCAAAACTGAAATTTGAAAAAACTTGCTTTTTTAACATAACTTTTTTTTTCTTTCATTTTGTGAGAAAGGGGAAGTGTTCTTTTCACCTCACTAGCTCGGAAAGCCCTTTTTGTTTGTTTGACATCTATTGAGAAAATCGCTTTTTATCCACATGTGAAGAAAGAGTTTTGACATTTGAAGGCAGCTTAAGTGATATTTGACAGCTAACAAAACGTAAAACGTTAAAAGTGCTGAATTTTTAACATCACAATTAATGAATTGCATCGAGTTAAAAACACTAAATACAGTCTTACAAATTTATTTTAATTCATAAATATCAGCATTCAACATTAACCTTCATTCTTGTTGTAAAAACGAATAAAATGTTCTGACAGTCCAAGTAAGTCGATGTGCGAACAAAACGCATCCGAAATAATAAAAAAAAACTTAAGTCAAAACTTTTCAAGTCAACGTTAAATATTTGCATGTTTTTCTAGTTATTTTGTTATTAAAAATGAGTGATTCGAGTGACCAAGACGTAGTAACACCTGTGGAATTACGGGAAACCGTGCAAAATTTGGAAATTTCAATATAATTTATTATGCTAATCCATTTGTTACTATAATGTTATGATTGTATATGTTGGTATTGGAGTAGTTCCATAAAGACTGGATATTCTTAGGCTATTTTGCATTGTTTTTGATTTTACCAATATTTCTATAGTACAGTCAAGGGCAAAAATATGTATACACTTTAGTACCTTGTCTATTTTCGTCATATTTGAACTGCCATATATGAACTGTCACAGTGGTTAAAGTGACAAGGTACTAAAGTGTATACATATTTTTGCCCTTGACTGTAGAAAACCCTTTTTCTTATTTTCCTCGCTGTAGTGAGGTGAAAAGTTTTGTGTTATACACGGGTGAAAAGTTATTTTACGTCTCGTGTGTTGAAACACTCTCTATCGAAAGGATTCTATTTTTGAACCACTCGCTTCGCTCGTGGTCAATCATAGCATCCTTTCGATGGCTCGTGTTTCAAATGAACACTCGCAGGTAAAATAAAACTTTCCCCCCTTGTATAACAAATAACTATTACCTGCCAGAGCAATCCTGTAGCACAGTGTAAGTTTGACTAATGATGCCGAAGTTAGACCAGGATCTAGCATCCGCTAGGCAATAACGGTATAATAACGGTATGAACTAGGAACTTTGCAACTTTTATTAATTTATGAACAAACACAATAAGAAGTTTCTGAAAAATATTACGTTTCCTTTAATTTATTACTCGCGTGACAAGGTTCAGGCAAGTTTGGAGGATGGGAATTAATCACAATGGTGAAGTTAAAATGGATATTTTGTTCATATAACTTGGTAACTAATACTGCAGGTTTTGGTTATAAATCACTGAAATACTGTTTTTAGTCTAAGCTATGGTTATACAAGGTATTTTAAAATGAATCGGAATTATTTCAGCAGGTGTTGTTGAATTAGTTTGAGTAAGAACTCTGTAAAAGTTTTTAAGAATTTTTTTGTTTATTTTTTAATGTTGCCATATATGGCTCAATGTTCAAAATGTGCCCAAACTGAAGTGTGTTCAAATTTGGAATCTAAAATTTCGATGTAATATTTTTTTATATTAAGTATACCGATGTGTGATGCTTTGCTGAATTAAAACAAAATTTAAATTAACATTTTAGAATCTCATTTTATGTGAACTAAATAGTATGTTGTTTTATGAATGAATAAAAGTTCGTTTTACCAAGATCTTTTCAACGTCCACAGGTCCCCAAGTACCAGGGAGTAATAAACAATTCAGAGTCTTCATACAATTATTCGCCCTTGAGGAAGTTGGGTTTCATAAACAAGGACAGTAAAGTTTTCATGGCACAAAAACATGTAGGGCTGATTTCATACTGACGGTGGTAAACTAAAACAACTTGATTGTGTCGAAAGAGTCTTTGTTGTTGAATTTGCCTTAAAAATGTGTCCCATTTGCCATTTTTTGGCCAAAACCAAAAAGTTGTTTTAGGGAAATTGCAAACGTTTTTATAATAACATTCCATAAACTATAACCGACCAAACTGATACCAAATTCAAAACCATCGTCAAGAAAGCATTAATGTTATAAACTTTCACGATTATCACTCATAACTTATATTTTGCGGGACTTACTCGTAAACGTAACGTTACGTTACGTTACTTTAGTAATAAATATTTTAGTTCCTGATTAAGTGACGAAAAATATTAAATACTATAAAACAAAAGATAAGTATATTATAATACGTAAATGAGCTCCTGGATGCGCTTGGCAGAATGCATGTCGGATGTCACATTGATGATGTCTGCCTTAATATTATCAGTTATGCAGACGATAATATGGTTCTGCTAAGCGCATCGGTGGGCGGCTTACGAGAGCTTCTGAAGGTGTGTGAGACATATGCCGACACACACGGCTTAAAATATAATGTCATGAAAAGTCAATATATGGTTTTTGAGGTCGGGCGTGGCAAGACAGTCGTAGTGACACCCATTAATATATAATTTAATTTAATGGAGCCGCCCTTGAAAGGGTTGACACTTGACACATATAAATATTTAGGACACGTAGTCACGTCGGACCTCAAAGACGATAAAGACATAGAGCGTGAACGGAGGGCTCTGTCGGTCCGCGCGAATATGATAGCTCGTAAGTTCGCACGCTGTACCAGGGAGGTGAAACTTACACTATTTAGAGCGTACTGTACCTCCCTGTACACGTGCAGCTTGTGGCGTGCGTATACGCAAAGGACCTATGGAGCCCTCCGCGTCCAATACAACAACGCGTTCCGGGTGTTGGTGGGGCTGCCCCGCTTCTGTAGCGCATCAGGGATGTTCGCCGAAGCTAGGGTGGACTGTTTTTACGCCACCATGCGCAAGAGAGCCGCACCCCTGGTGCGCCGGGTGCGCGACAGCCCCAATGCCATCATGAAGATGATAGGGGACAGGCTGGACTGCCCCCACTTGCTCCGCTGCAGTCGGCTACATGCGCCGTACTCAGCTAGTGTATCTTAGGCATTAGGTATTAGTTAAGTATTTCAACTAACATTATTAGAAGTAAGCTTTACTAACAATCTATGAGTGTACCTTACTTGAAATAAATGATTTATTATTATTATTATAATGGTTGGATCCCTATGTTTGGAAATAATTCCGATTCGGTCTCAAACAGCGTATCAGTGTGTTAAAACAATATTTGTATTTAATATTTTAGCCTTATTTTTTTTTAAAAGCCGTGGTGGCCTAGTGGTTTGACCTATGTTCTCTCAAGCAGAGGGTCGTGGGTTCGAGTCCGGGCTCGCTCCTCTGAGTATTTCGGAATTTATGTGCGAAATTACATTTGTAATTTACCATGAGCTTTACGGTGAAGGAAAACATCGTGAGAAAACCTGCATACACCTAAGAAGAAATTCAATGGTGTATGTGAAGTTCCTAATCCGCACTGGGCCCGCGTGGGAACTACGGCCCAAGCCCTCTCATTCTGAGAGGAGGCCTGTGCCCTGCAGTGGGACGTATATAGGCTGGGATGATTATGATGATGATGAATATTTTAGATGTATGTAATTTAGTAAAATTGCAGATCTGTTTGGAAAGACATACTCGTACTGCGTCGAGATTCTTGGCGGATTCTTCCCAACAGGGTTTTTCCGAACCGGTGGTAGATTCTTAAACTTTTATCAGTGCTTGTTATACCCTAAATTTAATAAAGATATTTAGACATTGACTTTGCCAAAAAAAAATATGTGCCAAAAAGCCAGAATCGATTATAACTATAAATTAAAAAAAATAAAACCCTCAACGCAATTTGGTCACTCATATGTTTGGAAATAAAGTAAATGTCCATTATGCTTCGAAAATCACTTCCGCAGCTAACTAAAGAGCTGATATTGATATGTTACTTACCCTCCCCTATATATACATATTGGAAGTTGTCATGTTTGTTAGGAAAAACATTAAATTGTACAATTATTCGCAAAATTCACGCCGCAAGCACCTGTTAACATTGCCCAACCCAAAACTAAACATTTATAAAAAAGGACCCAACTACAGCTCAATAAAAATATTTAATAAAATCCCAATTTATTTTAAAAATGAAGTAAAAGATAGTAGTTTCTGCAGTAAAATTAAAACAATGCTATTAGAAAAATGCTACTACTCAGTATCAGAGTTCTTAGAAGACAACTTGTATATTCTCAAGAATGGTCGCCTAGAGAAGTGTATACAAAATATATTTGGTCTGTTTAAAATGTTTATATGGATAGATAGATTTATAATTATTATTGTAGACTTTAAGTGACATTTTGTAATTATTGCTATACTTATGTACTAGGTATACCCCACCGGGATCCATGTGGATCTTTATTTTTTTGTAACACCAGATTTAATACCATGGTTGTAATTAAATAAATAAATAATGATAACTTTGAAACCGTTGAAACAATTTTGATGAAACATGTCTAAGAATCATTGCCAAGAAACCCGCTTTCAAATTAAAAACCAGCATCCAAATCGGTTCACCTGTTTGAGAACTATGATGCTATTTGTGTCGAGGGTTAAAAATGAATGATTGGTTAAACCGTATCTCATCATCATTAATTTAAGAGCTTAGCTCTTGTCGGTGGAGTAATCGCCACTCTTTTCGGTTCTCTGCCAGCGTATTCAGCTCCTGATACGACATGACATTGACTTTTTCCTTGGCTTGATCTATAAATTACCGCTAGGTCATCCCCTGCCTCGCCGTATCTAACTGATCATAAATATGACATTTATTTTGGAGAAAACAATCGAAGATTGACGGTTGGTGATTTCCAATACATACTCTCTGAGCCCTTGTTGCAAGCTGCTACAATACACATACGGATTTATAGATAAGTAAGTATAGATTCATTCGCTACTTTGCGAAGGTCCATTTTAAAATAAATGGAATACTTATACTGCTCCTCCGCCAAGTAGTGAAGCCAAGTCATGCGAAATAGCTAAATAAATAAATATCACGGGACAATAATTCACACCAATTGACCTAGTCACAAAGTAAGCTAAGCAAAGCTTGTGTTATGGTACTAGGCAACGGATAAACATACTTACATAGATAGATACATACTTAAATACATATTAAACACCCAAGACCCGAGAACAAACATTCGAATTTTTCGTACAAATATCTGCCCCGACACGGGAATCGAACTCGGGACCTCAAGCTTCATAGTCAGGTTCTCTAACCACTAGGCCATCTGGTCGTCTAAAAATACAATGCTTAATAATATAATGTTTTGTAGTGGTAGAGCCATGTTGTAGTTAGCCGCTGCATCACGAATGGGCCGGCTCATCCGGGGCAGTACCACCCTCTCACAGAACACCGGCGTGAAGCAGCAGTAATCCTGCTTGCGTTTCGTACGGTCAGTGAGAGTGCCGGGGGCCCAATACCTCACCCCTTCCCTCTCCCCCTCCCTCTCCCCCTTCCCCTATTCCTTCTCCTTTAGGGCCGACAACGCACTGGCATCGTGTAAAGCGCTGCGGGTGTCTATGGACAGTGGTGTTCATTTAACATCAGGTGACCCACTAGTTCGTTTGTCTGGCCTATCTAACATAAAAAAAAAAAATAATGCTTTTAGATAAGTAAGTAGACAGGTTTGTGGTATTTGTATATTTACTTTACAGTGAATCCGTGCACAGTCTCAGTATTTTTTATAATTTCGGTTGATTTCAACGTTGCACGCAATTAATAGAAGTTGTACTATGGTTTGGAGGATAATTCGTGTCGCTCTTGGTTTGAGTCTTTGCACATTTCCATGTCCTTTAAATTCATAAGCTAAAAGTTTCCGTAATATTTTAAACGCCAATGGTCGTTGGTGTTCCTACAATGCATGTGGGTTAGTATTGTATGCAATGCATCATACGCATTGCTGTCGCATTGCGTGAGTTTCTGCATCGAGGGACATTTGTTCAACTTTGTAATGGAATTCTTAAAGTTACGATCACTTAAGTATTAGTGTTTTCGGTATGTTAATATAACTCCAAATATCGTGTCATTAGAATATTTGTTACCAATAAAATTATGATAATTATGCAAGTGATGTTTTTAGAACTATGTACTAAAGTTTAGTGGGACACAAGGTGGAATTTTCTAGCTTAGTTAATGCTGGACTTTGATTTAATTTGAACGAATTATGAACATCCTAAATTTTATCGGACTATTTTAAATAAAACACAAATTTAACGTTTACGTCATAGGCCATTTCCGTTGCTTAGTAGAATGTTTATTTAGTGCATTGTATCTGTACAACTGATTCATCATAATCATCATCATCATCATCCCAGCCTATATACGTCCCACTGCATGGCACAGGCTTCCTCTTATGAGAGAGCTTGGGCCGTAGTTCCCACGCGCGCCCAGTGCGGATTGGGAACTTCAAAGACACCATTGAATTTCTTTGCAGGTGTATGTAGGTTTCCTCACGATGTTTTCCTTCACCTCCTCATGGTAAATTTCAAATGTAATTTCGCACATAAATTCCGAAAAACTCAGAGGTTCGAGCTGGGATTTGAACCCACGACCATCTGCTTGAGAGGCTATAGGCCAAACCGCTAGGCCACCATGGCTTTTTTACCCGACTGCGAAGAAGGAAGGGTTATGTGTTTGACCCGTATGTATGTAAGTATGTATGTATGTATGTATGTCCATTCCTATGTCCTCTCGTAACTACACAACGGCTGAACCGATTTTCATAAATGATACGTCATTAGATTCGTCTTGATAACGCGAGTAACACTGGATACATAAAATTTTTGAAAAATTAAAATGGGTGATTTTTGGCGCCAAATTGTGAGTCTTCAAAAAAAAATTTTATTCAAACCTATCGAGTAGGGTATCAAAATAAAGGGATTTCAAAAGACATTATAAAAATATATACAAGTCATGTGTTTAAATTTAATTTGGAATAGTAAATTGACAATCAATGGATTAAAACGACGTCGTACCTAAGTAGGTACACAGCTCAGTAGGTAGGTAGGTAGGTAGGTAGGTGGTATATGTAGGTACTTAGTTTTCCACATGGGTTTCATAGAGAAAATTATTGCTCAAAGATATCTTAGAGCAATATTTTTCTCTATGAAACCCATGTGGAAAATTAAGTACCTACATATTTCAAAATTGGTTTTGAACTTTAACTAAATAGCAACGGATTCCTAATTCAAATACTCAACTTGGGTCTCAGGAGGTTACACTAAAGAGCAAGAAATAAAGAACCTCCTCTTTTTTTTGAAGTCGGTTAAAAAGTAATTAAAAAAACTAAAAACCCGCCTGCGGTGTAAATAAAATAATAAATAAAAAATGAAAAAACCCGCCTGCAGATATACTGAAAAGATGGAAACAAGATAAAATGTTCAATAACAATAAAATTTAAAACGCGTCGATGGCAGTCTTTCAAAATTTAATGCAACGATAAAATGCAGTCGGAGGCATGGGAGTCAGTGGCTGCATGGGATTTAATGTCACTTCATGCATGCCTCGGACTGCATTTTATCGTTGCATTAAATTTTGAAAGACTGCCATCGACGTGTTTTTAATTTTATTGTTATTGAACATTTTATCTTGTTTCCACCTTTTCAGTATATCTGCAGGCGGGTTTTTTGATTTTTTATTTATTATTTTATTTACACCGCAGGCGGGTTTTTAGTTTTTTTAATTACTTTTTTTTTACAATTGATTAAGGAATATAAATTTGCCTAGAAAGTGTCGGATTAATTTTCCCGGACCAGTAGATATGTCATAATTTAAGCGGTTGTAAGTACTTCAAAATGGGTTATTTTTTCATTGCTAGTAAGTCTATGAATACACAAAAAATGTGTGTGCATACTATTCGTTAACAGCGAAGAGTCGATCCGCCGGTCCTGAAAGGACAAACGATAACATTTCTATTCCTCTCTCTTCCTAGCTGTGTGTTTCCATTATTTAGAACTAAACTATTGTTTTGGTCAGTTTGATAGCAGATAAGATACAAGAGCGCCCCTATTTACCATATTTTTGTAAGTCTGACGTACCAGGATAGCAGAAGTACGCGGCAGTTCGTCGCCAACACACCCTATGACATAACTCCCAGGGCGTACCTCATTTATTATTCTTTTTTTATGATGCATAAATTTCGGCAATACTCTACGTAACCGGACCGTGTTGCCGTACGAATCTGCATAATATTTACATGTTTAGGACGTTTTGTGCTTTTTTTTCATTGCAGCGTTTAAAAACAGAGGTTTTTCGGCGCGAAACTTTCACTATACGCTCGTTATTTACAAATAATTAAATTAACGTTCACTGTTCCGATAGTATGTGAAAAAATTCTTTAAAAAATTATTGTTTGCGAAGACTTGTTGCGTCTTTTCAGCTTTTTGAAAGTCAGTGATAGCGTGGTGGTAGCCTAGTGGTGACCTATGGCCTATCATCATCATCATCATCATCATTTCAGCCGAAAGACGTCCACTGCTGAACATAGGCCTCCCCCAAGGCTCGCAAAACAGATCGGCCCTGCGCCATCCACATCCAATGCGTTCCCGCTACCTTCACCAGGTCGTCGCTCCATCTTGTTGGAGGCCTACCTACACTGCGTCTTCCGGTCCGCGGACGCCACTCGAGAACCTTTCGGCCCCATCGGCGGGTGTGTGTGTGTGTGTGGCCTATCAAGTAGAGAAAAAAAATTCGAGGTTCAAGTCCGCCTCGCACCTCTGAGTAGATTTCCGGTCAAGGATCAGCAACTGGAAATCAGTGTGGTTCTGTGATGTTTTCATTCCATTCCACATTGGGCCCATGTGAAAATTCCTTTCGTTCTGAGAGGAGTCTTAAAATGTATAGGGAATATTTCAACACAATTATGATTGGTTTAGTTTGAGCACGCATGATTTGTTTTTTTTTACATATTTTTTACTGTAGTGTGATCGTAAATACAATTTTAATTAGGAATTCCGAAGAAAAATTTTCGTAAATGTCAGTCAAACTGCTCAAATCACGTGCTGAAATATTTCGCAATCATTTTCACATATTTTCGACTAGTGGAAGAGCGGAAGATGAAATGAAATCGTTTTGTTTTGTTCCCTCTTCTAAATCGAGTGTTTGCGAGGCCCAATCGCTTCTTTCCTAATACATACTAGAACGTAAGTGAAAGAATTGCAATAAGCGATCTCAAAGCGAGCGGCTCAGCCCAGAGCTCGCTATCCGTCGGCTAGACAAATCGCTGCCTCAAATGGAAGATTACTGTAAAGCTTGCATGATGTCACACCGAGATGTAACATGACATGCTACAATACAAAGGCACCGTTCTAGCTGCCCATCATGGGTGCAGCGGAGCGATTTTATGGTGCAATGAAACAGCTGCTGGTCGCACTGCATAATAGCGGAACCGTCAATTACGTCTTTGGATAGCTAGTTATTAGTAAGTTTAATAGCATGGTCGTGCGTGCGACAGTTGCATGTGAAATATAATAATAATAATAATCGTATATTTTCTCCTCACAAAAGTACATAGATAACAGCAATAGTTATAAATAATACAACATTATGGTAGTACATTAGTTAGATACTAGTAACTTTTGCGAGGGACTGGAGTCTGAACTAGGTAAAACCTGTATTACAGATCTCCAAAATATGAATCGCAAGGTCAATTAGGATGGTGTCTTTTACACTTTTTAGTTTATACAATATTAAAATTTCGCCTATCCACCGATGCGATATCGCATAGATGATGGTGAATAAAGACTATTTGCTAATACGTAGATAAGGGGTGATTTGGCACGCACAACTGACGTGCTTATTAATATCGTCATTGTCGTCGAGCGATAATAGTAACATTTGCTCTCTATCGGGTTCGAGCTTAGCAATATACAATCTGAGAATGAACTTCGCTATAGATTCGACGAGAGTGGAGCGTGTGTCATATTTTCATTTTATATAAAGTAAATGTGCTAGTGTTTGATATCATCATCATCATCATCCTAGCCTATATACGTCCCACTGCAGGGCACAGGCCTCTTCTCGGAATAAGAGGGTCTGGTCTCCCACGCGAGCCCAGTGTTTGATATGCTAAAGTCCAATACATCCAGTAATGTCCTGCTATCAACTCTGTTGCAATCTTCATCATCAGCCTATGTTCGTCCAGTGCTGGACATAGGCCTCTCCCATGGCACGCCACTGAGCACGATCCTCGGCCACTCTCATCCAGTTTTTGCCAGCCGCCATGCGAAGATCATCGCTCCACCGAGTCTGTTGAAATCATGACATAAAATTAAAGATGGCAATCACTGCTCCATGAAAGCGCTGATGGGCGTACTTCCCTTAACCCTGAAGCGCGGACTCATCGATATTTGTATACTGCCTATCCTAACTTACGTCCAAAACCGAATTTGTAGATGTGGTTACGAAGACCGCTAAACTCAAGCGGGATTGGGCAGGTCATGTCTACTAGTACTACTGATGACCTATCCGTTTACTTCGGTGTGAGAGGGGGTCCAAAGTTTTCTCAGTCATCCTTTGCGAAGGATAGTTTTATTGTCTGTTTTCATTTTACTAGGAATTCACTTTGTCTGTACTTAGAAGTAAATCTACTTATTTTCGTGAAGCTCTGGTAAGCCAAACTTATTTAAAACAATGTTACTTTGTATTTTATATTTAGCTATGGAAGAAATTAATAGGATAGTAATTTCTTCTATTTAACTAAAGGCTTAAAGCCAATGAAGGGTACTCATCTGTTCTAATCTCTGTTTTGGCCATTTCCCTGCGATTACAGATGTAGTGCAAAATGGAAATTACTTTATCGGAAAAGTTCGTATTTATCGTGCTCTCTCAATTAGCTTCAGTAACCATCATTCAGCCGTGTAGCCATCTTACATTTTTCACTTTGACATTTGACACTAAGCAATAAAGTTACATATTAATGACAGTTCGAGTGCCACCGTATTCCGATTGAGATCCGAGTTTTCTCGATGGAAAATCATTTTGCAGTACAATTTGTACCTCATTTCACGGAACCAGATCAGAGACTGAAAATGTTTCAATCCAATTATTCACGTCAATATTTTTAAGAAATGAGAGGGCTCGGGCCTTAGTTCCCACGCGGGCCCAGTGCGGATTGGGAACTTCACTTACACCGTTGAATTTCTTCGCAGGTGTATTCAGGTCTTAATATTATTCGCATGTAATCAAGGTGCGACAATTGTCACGTTGGTGAAAATAGGGGCCAGATTGTTGCTGAGGTTTGAGACACCTGTAGAATTATTTTACCGAACAACCGACATGTATTAAAACTTTCTTCTACATGACACTGGCAAAATTCTTCAAAAGGGACAGATCCATATATTTTTAAAAACTAATTATCGGCCGTAGTTGGTCACGATTCAGTTGGTTGCCGGTTGCTTCCATAGTACTCTGTCAATGTTGAATCTTTTGGCTGACCCTGAAATAAATCAAATGCATTACTCTACTGTCCCGCACTCTCGGGTAAAACGGTCACCCGTGCGCTTTTTCCTAGCTGTCCAAACTGTCCAAAAGGCAGCGGGCAGAAAATTATTCATAGCCAGGTAGACTCAAACGAGACGGTCCCCATTAATAACCCGTTGCTTAATATTCGAGTTGACTGATGGTTGGAGGCTGTGACACTCGTATAGGGTTTAAACCTTTTTTAAACTGAGAAATGTCTCTCTGTTCCATGGATCATCGCTTAGATCAGATTAGATTAGATGTATCATCGGATAGATCGCTTTGTCACAAATTATACACCGTAGCCGGAAGGAACCCGAAATTGAAGCAATTGTAACAATGACTAGGCGATTTTTTGTAAAAAAAACCGATTGACAAAACCTAAATTGTTTAGAAAAACAAGAAACGTACTTACACGTTTTTGAAAACTATTTAAGATTCGTCAATCTTTTTTGACAGTAGCGAACGTAATTAAACCTTTTGACTTCCAAATAAATTGGCACTTATTCGAACCAAGAAAAAAAACGTACGCGGACAAATCGCTCAGTCAGTTCCCAAAAAAACAACAGCCAATCGCTCGAGCGTTTCAAAGTGGAGCTATTTCCGCGGATTCCATTTAACCGGATCATGGAACGGTGCGGATTTGCCCTAATCTGCCTTCAGTGGGGACTATCAGTCTGCGACTGCGTCACCGGAGACGAGACCGACGTGACGCGGCTTACGGAATACTACCCCTCACTTCTGGCGCCCTGGTAGCTATTTTATATTGTTTTCGTTACTGGTAATAAGTAAAACGGTAAAATTTAAATAATACTAAATTTTATGACAGGATAGCCAAGTGGTTAGAGAACCTGACTGCGTAGCTTGAGGTCCCGGGTTTGATACCCGGTCGGGGCAAATATTATAATGTACGAATTATTATGATACGAATGTTTGCTCTCGAGGTTTGGACGTTTTGAGAAGCCTCCCAAAATGTCCTGATTCATTTGTACAGAAATATCTACACAAAGTACCTACTTAAGACATGCTCATGTATATACATACATACTATAGTATTCATCCAAATTCATTCAATAGTTTTAGCGTGAAAGAGTAACAAACATTTACACGCACACTAAGAAACTCTCACATTAACATTACTACAATTTTCGTCTTTGTGACGCGATACAATGAATGTTTGAATTTAACGCACGTGTCCTAGATTTCTCGGTACGGTCGCAAATCTTTGCGGAAATATCGCCTCGGCGTGCCTCCACTTGACCGATTGTCGCGGCTTCACCTCCTACCTTTTATGTTATCCTAACTGATGTTGGAGCAAAACGCCGAGTAATAAAGCTAGTTTTCATCCCTGTAAGCCGAACAATTTGTCCAGCACATTGTATAATGTAATGTTGCTGAGCTCTATTTGTTTACTGGGGAAGGACTTAAAGAGTTGCTACGACGATTCTGTGAATACCAGAGGGTTTATTGTCTAACGGAATCGGAATCACGATCTTTTCTTCTTTTTCTGTCACACGGTAAAGAGTGGCCGTAGAAAGAGATGGTGATACGATCATGAGCGTCCGTGCGTCAATACGGCATCTGGTTGTGGTTCTCTTATAAATACAAAATATTGATCAATCATGGTAGGGAACCAAAGTCATCGACTTGCTACATAGGACTAGTAAGCTGATATGGCAGTGTACTGGCCACATTTGTCAACAAAAACCGTGGGGTAAACGAGTTTTTTGAGAGCAGATTGCGACGCGGCAAGTGTAAGGCGTCCTCCAGCCATGTGGAAGATTTAGAAGTTGGATGCGGGAAACCAAGATATATCTTGCTATAGCGAAATAGGGACGCCTATGTCCAGCAATAGACTGCTATACGCCAATGATCGCGATAATAATGATTAGTTGAACACGTCATATTATTGTGACATAAAAAAGGGAGTGGTGTGAGACGTGCCTTTAAAACAGCAATTCTTGCAATATTTCGGGGATCTTGGCAACAGCCTTAAACATTTCGATGAAGTTTTCTATGTGGTTTCGGGGGCGAACTAGATTTAGTTTGGTCTTTTATCTGCTTATTTCATGTATTTTATGCACAATGCAGAGTTATACATACATAAACCGCCATCTATTTCTGTATCTGGGATTTTACGTTGTACTTACATCCGCTGAAATAATTACCTCCTTTTCCCCAGCTATTAAAAAACTCATTTTTCTGTTATTTTTTTAATACAGAAAGGGTTTGCTGAATGGCCACACGACACTTTCTATCCAGTCGATGTAGGTAGAAACTCTAGTGTATATGCCTGGCTTGTTTGCACGGGCGCACCCGATGCCGAATGACGTCACACCGATCACGTAGTGCATTGCCCCATGGTCTTGAATGTCGAGAGGAATCCTCACTTGAAGTGGACCGCCGGAGTCACCCTGAAAAGGAAATAAATCTGGTTTGAAAATTGAAAAAAAAAAACTTTGGAAAGTCCAACACTTGCAAGGATGTAGATTCATCAGAAATGTGCGAGAAAGCGGAGCGTTTTTAGGGTTCCGTACCCAAAGGGTAAAAACGGAAACCCTATTACTGAGGCTCCGCTGTCCGTCCGTCCGTCTGTCACTAGGCTGTATCTCGGGAACCGCGATAGCTAGAGAGTTGAAATTTTCACAGATAATGTATTTTGGTTGCCGCTATAACAACAAATACTAAAAAATGGAATAAAATAAATATTTAAGGGGGCTCCCTTACAACAAACATGATTTTTTGCTCGTTTTTGATCGATATTGATAACGGCAACAGGTAGACACTTGAAATATTCACAGAATATTTAATTATATATTGACTTTAAAAATAAATCATTAAATTAAAATAAAAAAATATTTAAGGGGGTTCCCATA
The DNA here is from genome assembly GCA_947563465.1 of Archips xylosteana. NCBI lineage: Eukaryota > Metazoa > Arthropoda > Insecta > Lepidoptera > Tortricidae > Archips > Archips xylosteana. The sequence goes on from OX387360.1 coordinate 17,709,151, forward strand.
CAACAAACGTGATTTTTATAGAAAATATTATTTATTTTATTATTATTATTTTTACGGAACCCTTCGTGCGCAAGTCCGACTCGCACTTGGCCGGTTTTTTTATTTAGTAAGTAGTAGTAAAGAATCAGTCTGGAAAAATATTTTCGGCGAAAAATTAGAGAGCCCTACAGTTATTGTCCTCTTCAAGCATACCTGACAAGCATCTACGCCACCAGCTAATTTACCAGCGCAGATCTGACCATCCTGCATGCCACACCAAAGCCTATTGCAGAAGGGCCGCAAGAGGTTGTCGCACACTTTTGAATCTATTATATCCACCTCAGCTGCTTGTAGTTCTGGTGATGTCTGGAGATTGGCTAAAAGAATTAAAAACATTTAAAATGAGGGCAAATCGCGTCTGATTTTTGATGTTAGGCAGTCGTTAAACTGTAGCAGCAGCTATTAGTGACAATAATGACCTAATGATTAATGACGAATAATGTTCTTTTTATATTTCATCTTTTAGAATACAGTACGTTAGGTGAAGTTAGTAACAGTCCAGTCCGAAGAAAATACGGTTTCATAAATAAATTACTTTATGACAAATGAAAATTAAACGATACACTGTGGCATATGAAATTCGGACAAACTATCCCATGATGGTTTATCGCTATACTCTTTTGATATGACTATGACCAAGATAACCGCTAGCCAACAACCGCTGCGGTAAACGAGCTTTTGAGTTGAAACCTTGACTTGGTAAGCGTAATGTAGTAAGCATGGTGTAGTTGGTGTGCTTCAGCTGTGTAGAGTGATGATTTGCAAAAGATCTCTGGCAAAAACGTGATGCGATAAACGAAAGAATTGGGTGAAATGTGCAGCTGTGGCCTGCTACAGTCCAATGATGACGATAACGACGATGATGAGCAAAAGATTCAATTCCAGCCCGAGTAGTCTCAACTTCTAGAAGAAATAAAAGAAATTATCATTCTGTTCTTACTTGTATTGACAACTCCCCATCCAGTTAAAGTGATGTCTGCACCAAGACTGCTGGTGTCAAATTTGGTCCACAGGCAAGCTGGTTGTACAAGTTTGGTGAACTCGAACACTTCTTCGACTAGTTCTATAATGGCTATGTCGTTGTATTTCTTCGGAGGAGCATACTGAGGGTTAACTATGACTCTAGAAATTTCTTTGTCATTTGGAAATTGTTGATTGTAGAACTGCAATAGTAAGAAAATACTTTTGTAACACGCATATTTTCCTGCTAGTAACAGTTTTTTTTTGATGGATCTTATTTTGTTTTCAAAGATCACTTCTTGTCTTTGACGGGTTATACTTTGACCATGGACCAAACGCACTGAAACATTTGCGAACCTCAATTAAAAGTTTTTGTATAACCTTTCCAAGCGTACTCATCTGAATTTACTCAACTACTAGATGAAGTATCGTGAATAAAAATTAAAATTATAGGTATATTATTAAGATAGTATCTGCTCACCACATCAGCAATGTTCTTGTCTCCTAATCTTACAATCTTTGGTACCACGTCAGCAACGGTTTCATCACGGGTTGAGGCTCTGGAACAGTGGCCAGCAGTCAAAAGGAACTTGGCGCTGATGAGGGAACTACCACATTTGAATATCCACGTGCCACCACCAGCTGCTTTCCAACCGACTGCACCCTGCAAGATTGAGTTTAGTGTCGCTAATTGCATACTGATGAGGAAATCCGCGCAAGAACTAAAGTCACGGACATAGCTCGAAGAATCGCTAGACTTAAGTGGCAGTGGGCAGGGCACATCGCTCGTTGAACTGACGGCCGAAGGGGCTGAAAGGTTCTCAAGTGGCGTCCGCGGACCGGAAGACGCAGTGTAGGTTCATCGTCGCTCCATCTTGTAGGCCTCCAACAAGATGGAGCGACGACCTGGTGAAGGTGGCGGGAACGCATTGGATGCGGATGGCGCAGGGCCGATCTGCATGACGAGCCTTGGTCTATGTTCAGCAGTGGACGTCTTTCGGCTGAAATGATGATGATGATGAAATGCAAAGCGTTTTCGCTCTTCCTTTATCAGCCACACAGCTAAGGAGTGGAATTCCCTGCCTGCGACTGTGTTCCCTGAACACTACAATTTGGCCGCTTTCAAGTCTAGGGTGAATGAGCATTTACTAGACAAGCGTGCTCCATCGTAGGCCTCATCTTCGCTTTCCATCAGACGTGATTGTGGCCAAACACAAGCCTATATTGTATTAAAAAAAAAGCCGCATTTTAGGTAGGCCTCCAACAAGATGGAGCCACGACCTGGTTGAACGCAGGATCGATTTGTACTCGATAAGCACTTCAACTTAGAACAAAATGTTTGCTTAGCATCAGGCGTGATTGTGGTCAAGGTCAAACCACAAGTCCATTTGTAAATTTTTTACACATCTTGAGTTATGACGGTTGCTGAGAGTGAAATATAAAATCACTCATTGGATACTACTAATAAGTTGAAAGCACTTTGTCTTCATCATCATCATCATCATCATCCCAGCCTATTATATAGGTCCCACTCCAGGGCACAGGTCTCCTCTCAGAATGAGAGGGTTTGCTCCGTAGTTCCCACGCAGTGCGATTGGGAACTTCACACACACCATTAAATTTCTTCGCAGGTGTGTGCAGATTTCCTTAGAATACTAAAAAAAAATAAAAAGTAAAGCTAAAAAAATTTAAATGTGAATTCTGAAAATCTCAGAAGTGTGAGCCCGGTCAACCCCAAGACCTTCTGTTTGAGAGGCTATAGATGTGTCAAACCACCTAGGCTACCTACATACTTCTTCTTGTTAAATAATAACTTTAATAAAATTTAATACAACGGTTCCTACCATGTGAGGATATTCTCCTGTTAATGTAGTGTGACCTCCGACAGCTCCTAGCGGTGGGAGATCATTGGGATCCTGGCTCCTTTTGTAATACTCATCCACCTGCGACACATATAAATATGTTTTAAAATTTTATTATCATCATCATCATCATCCCAGCTTATATTACGTCCCACTGTAGGGCAAAGCCTCCTCTCAGAATAAGAGGGCGTGGGCCGTAGTTCCCACGCGTGCCCAGTGTGGATTTGAAACTTCACACAAACCATTAAATTTCTTCGCAGTTTTTCACCATAAAGCTCATGGTAAATTCCAAATGTAATTTCGCACATTTAAATACAGGGTTATTTGTAATTCACTAGCATCCTTTTAACCCTGAACTCCTACCACTTAAACAAATATTTTTTGTTTTACGGCTTTTGTCATAACTTATTATTTTTGGTGTAATAACGTTTTGAAAATATGAGATTACCTCTTATTTTTACGATACTCTGTGTATTTGTATGGGAAAAAAGTGCTTCATTTTAAAAAGTAGTAAAACAAAAAACATTTGTTTGAGTGATAGGTTAAGAGGATGTCAGTGAATAACAAATAACCCTGTATAGCTGGGAAAAGTTACATAAATTTAATTGCATTACATGGCGAGACCGTGAGTAGAACGAGTTGGAAGTAGTCGTTTGAGCGCGGAAATGTATTTACTACAACTTACACAATTTTCTTACTATTGTAAATGCGAGCTTAGTGTTACCTTTACTAAGCTAAGAGAAGTGATAATACATCATCATCATCATCATCATCATCATCAACTCAATCAGTCTATATACGTCCCACTGTACTGTGGAGCACAGGCCTCCTCTCAGGTTAATAATATTAATATTAGGGGACAATCTTACACAAATCGACCTAGTCCCAAACTAAGCAAAGCTTGTACTATGGGTACTAGACGACGATAAACATACTTATATAGATAAATAAATACTTAAATACATAGAAAACATCCATAACTCAGGAACAAATATTCGTGCTCATCACACAAATAAATGCCCTTACCGGGATTTGAACCCAGGACCTCTTGCTTCGTAGGCAGGGTCACTACCAACTAGGCTAAAGCGGTCGTTGAAGTGGTCGGTTAAGTGGGTTTGGGCCGTAGTTCCCAGTGCATAATGAGGTGTTTACACGGGTCGATTTTCGCCGTGCGGCTAGTCGCGCGGCCAAAGTCGGATGCTACCCAACTTTGGGGCTTGAGGCTTTAGTCTAGCCGAATTGCCATTTAGACGGTCGATTTTAGCCGCGCGGCAAAAATCACCCGCCACCCGGCTGGCTTTAGTCACCCGTGTAAACCCCGCTTATTGGAAACTTCACACACACCAATAAATTGCTTGGGGTGGGTGCAGGTTTCCTCACGATGTTTTTCTTCATTAACATTTTACATTTCTTTTCGACCAAACAAAAAAAAATTAGAATCTTAAAAGCTTTCCAAAGACTCCACAAGTGAAACAGATATCGTACCTACGTTTCTTTGACCGAGCAAGGATATTTGGAAAGAAATGTGACGTACTCACATTCCGCCGCTTTCTTTTGTTTCTCGTCTCGAATCCTCATGTGCCAAATGTATTCCTCGCATTCTGAAACGAGAAGTTGTAAATAAAATTGTATTGCGAGAAATGGTCTGCGCGTCGCTTCTGCGAATGGCTTCCGACGATACTTAGATGGAAACTATTTAAATGAAGCTTAATATTCATTACTTTAGGAACCCTTTTTATACGTTTCGTTTCGTTCGTATGCCATTATGGAAAAGACAATACCGATGAGTTTTGTGGTCTCAAAAAATTATGTTTATGAGACTTAGGTTAAGACTTCCTGCCTAATATGAGAAGGGGATGATAAAGAGGGGTGATATTGGGACCCATAAATATAAAAGTCATAATAATGCTTGTCATAATGACAATTGGCCATAACTCTTTTGCGTTTGTTTTTTTACTTTTTCACGTTTGAATTTTATGAAATTAGGCAATTACGTATATTAAGTATGTGTGTACTAATAACACATTGTTTTTTTTGAATTCCGATATTTTCATGGCGGAAGAAGAATGGCGGAGTAAAGGGGAGGCCTTTGCCCAGCAGTGGGACATATTATAGGCTATAAAAAAAAATTCGGATAGTTAGCGACCATTAATTCTTGATTAGATGGTTTTTTTTCGCGATTTAGTGGCTGGTCCCATAGTAAAAGTTGCTCAGTATGAATCTGCTCATCACCCCTTTCACTTCTGCTCATGTCTCCTGAATCACCCTGTATAGGCCTCTCCCAAGTTTCGCCAAACGGACCAGTCCACAACGCGTTCCCGCAAACTTAACCAGGGCCCAATTGTATAACAAAGTACAATTAATATTACAAGCGGAACTCTCGCTTCTCGCTTCATTAACTAGAAAGGGAGTTCCGCTTGTAATATAAATTTTACTTTGTTATCCAATTGGGCCCAGGTCGTCATTCCATCTTGTTGGAGTTCAACCTTCACTGCGTCTTTTTGTCCGATCACGACGTTATTCTTGGAAATTTCTATGGGAGTGTCGTAAAATCCCTGAATTTCCCTTCAACTGCGAGATTCACAGGTCCACGCGATAAATGAAACCGCAAAACAGTCTGATATGTATTGTTACGAAATTAAAAGTTAAATTCCAGCAACAGGTTCCCGAGCTCAAAGTTGCGAGTAAGAGGTGAAATTTAAATGAATGGGGTCCAACTTATTGCGATTCTCACAAGTTCTCTGTTCTGAAATGCCAGTAGTTTATCTTGAAGACAAGTGTTACCTAACTTACTAAGAAATACCTGTAGTATTTTTAATACTGGGAAGTTTCATGCCAGGTGTTTCAAAAGAACTACTATTGAGAGGTATTTATAGATTTTATAGCTTTTATTTTCTTTAAGAATCGAAATCGCCATTTTATTTGTTGCTCCATTTCTAGTGATCGGAATGACTAGAAATTTAGTACGGATGTGAATCATTATCTCAGATTATATGTAGATGTCTGATACTCACTTGCTTCACTAATCCTTTTACCAGGCGTCGAGAACTTGGGTACAGGTGGATTGTATTGATCACAAGCGCTGGCATCTGGATAAATTGGCGTTGGGCTGGAACTTATGTATGGCTCTTTGTGCTGTGAAAGTATAACACAAACTTTACACAATCGGTTCCGGCAACGTACCGCTAAGCCCTTAGGTACGTCATGCCGATTTGTTCCTGATAAGTGATATTCCTAATTGGTCATATTCCTTAATTCGACACTTTCCTGACTAGCCATGATCTTAACTTGTCATATTCCTGATACGTAATATTCCTAATTCGTCATTGTGCAGTCAAATAAAACCGTGAACACGTGCGTGTGTGTGCGCGTGTCGTGAATACTTTATACTACGGTTATTAGGCAGTAATTTACTTATGGTGGAATCCAAAATAAATGGCAAATAATGTAAAGGTTGTGCAAGCAAATGTACACGGTATGACGAGTAAAGAATATGACCAATTAGGAATATGACGAATCAGGAACAAATTTCTATACCAGCCGAAATGACCGTAGTCACGAATGAGTGTCACTGGCATAGGAGTACGAATTCTCTTGGCACAAATTGTCACTGTCTCTGGCACTGAACGTGTTAATGGACTCATCATCATCTCAGCCTATATATATATATATTTATTTATTTATTATCGTCATGATGATTTAAGTAAGGCTTATGGTAAATTTAAAATGTATTTTCGCACGGAAATTCCGACAAAGGGCAGGCTCCACGACCCTCTTCTTCTTCTTAAGATGCCTCTCCGACTAGCGAAGGTTGGCAGTCAGTTCTGAATATTTCTCCCTGTCTCTAGCGATGCCGGTCCACTCCCGAAGATTTCTCAGCCAAGACTTCTTTCGTCGGCCTCCGTGTCTTTTGCCAGCGACTTTGCCCATCATAATGAGCTGCAGAAGACAGTATATCGTCCCCTTACTGCTAAAACCGACTAACTGCATCAATGATAGTTTCGAGAAAAACGCATTTAAAGGTTTGAGTGGTACGTTCTCTAATAAAACCTAACGTTAATTGAAGTGTTTTTGTGTTTTTATTTAGATGGGTTATCTGTAAGTAAAACAGTATGAAGAAATTTAGCCTATACCCAATATAAGTAGGTAAAATCACGCTTTGAGTAAAAAAAGTGGCGCAGATAGTCGGTTTTGCTTGTAGGAGATGTGTAACGTTTCGAAATTAAGCGCCATTAAAGTATTAAAATGTAATTAGTATGTTTTGTCACTTAACTAATTTTACAAACTGCACAGATCCAATGGGGCGAAGCGAAATTCTTTGTAACGATTGCAGTTATTTTGACTCTATTCTATTTGTATATAAATTATCATGGAGTTATATTTACAAATCTGACGATTATTTGACTATAGAGCGACATTGAACATCAAACAAGATAAAAATGACCATTTTAATAAATATTTAACAATTAATATTATGGAAATTAACCCAAAAAGTCCCTTGTAACCACAGGGAGGAATATAAAACCTAAAAAAAAAATAACGTGTCATCGAATAATCACAACAAGGAAGTTTTTTTCATTATCCGAGGGCTGGTACGGTTGAAAGAAAATAAACAGCTCATCTGTATCAAAACCTTGCATTTGGTATAATTCAAAATATAACTTTAATAATATTCAACATTATAGATAGAAATACACGTCATTAAAATAAAATATTATTAAACACCAAAAAAAAAAAACTCTTTATTAACATTATCATTTTATAATTTGTAGAAATAAAACAAGTAAGAAAAAATAACAATGAATAAAACTAAACTATAAACTAAATATTACAAACTAAATTTAAAACTATAAACTAAATATCTAACTTAAAAACTACTAAACTAAGTCTAAAAAAGGCCCCCGTGGCATCGTACCCAAAAGGCTGGCAGCATTCCCTCGTTGAATGGCGATGGCGATTCGTTGAGAGAGATAGCTGCCAGCCCTTTGGTCTCCAGTGGTGTCGACCAGACGCTTTTGTATTTCCTTAATTAAGGTGTGTGCGCCAGGACCCCAAGGACCCAGGGTCTCAAAACCGACAGCAACAAAATTGTAAGCTGAACCGAGACCCTGGTATTTTAATACTTTCCTGAAAATAATCATATTATAGGTATATCGTTAACCCACATAGTCATTATTCGTCACTTGACTCGCCTTCGGCCACATCTGGCACGCGGTCTACGATATTTTCGCAGACAAGTGACTGAAACCAGCCATGGTACTCTTCAGGTATACCTAATACCCTTTTCGCAGATGGTCTTAAATAAGTATTCAATATTAAACGTTGTCAATAATGTCTATCAAAGCAAGACATTCAGTAATCATAAATAAAATAGTTCTCTTACATCATTTTATTTACCTACTTAAAGCGACCACAAAAAAATTAACCTCAAGCTGCGACAAATAAAACAAATAGGTACTTAAGTAAGTAAGTAAATACTTTATTGTACAGAAAATAAACAAACAAAGAAAAGTTACAAATGATGAGATACAAGTCGATATGAAACCATAAGAATAAATAATAACAGATTATTTATTTATTTATTCTTATGATGAAACACAAGTGTAGGTGGATTTAATACTTAATACGGTGTAATTCAATGGCCTGCTTGATTTTTTTGTTACTTTTTCTAAGTACTTCACCACCATCTGACGATTCGTGCTTATTTTCAATATCTGAAACAAAAACAATTTTGTTACTAAGGTGCGGTCAAGGCCGTGTGATTTGCTGTCATTTAACGCAAGAAAAAAATAATCCCGAGACTTCAACGCTCACTTTTAATTATTTTCACTATTTATTGCATTTAGATAAATATAATTAAGTAGCTTAAAACTATAATCTACACTCTTCAAAGTTTAGGTAGGTTAGAAACAGTAAACAGTTAATTTGTACTTACTTTTATTCGTATCATCGCCTCCAAGTCTAGATTTAAAAGTTTTCAAGATCTTGAACTCATTATGTACACATAAAGTATACGAACTCATTAGAAAATAAATTCAAAACGGGATGCGCGCGCGCGTGTGCTGTCTCGATCAAGGTTGAAATGCGACTAAGTGCGGGGAGGGGAGGGGCCGCTTACGCGCTCTTAAGCGGTTTTGCCTGTACTTCCTGTACTATAATTCTGCCGCCGATAGGAGAAACGTTACATTCAAAACCAACTATACTACGTTTAGTTTGTTTTTGCAGTTGAATATTTTAATCTATGCATTAATTTAGTACAGGAAAAAAATACTAAGGTTAGGTTTGATGGTTTTTTCAGACGTCCGAAATGCCATATTTGTTTTATAGTTTACAGCAAAAAACGACTATGTATGGTTTAGTCGCTTTATGCAGTAATAAAATTGCTATTTTATTCATTAACATACACTTGGTAGCTTTTGCTTGTTATTTATTTCTGAAAATCACCAATAACCTACCTTAAGCTGGAGGCTAAATCAAGATCGGAGCGGCGTATCAAAAAACGGGTTTTACCACCAGATAGAGCTTGGAAAGCGTATTCTAACGGTACGTATAACTCATTTTTGCCAAAAAGGGAGATTAGTCGGTTTTAGCAGTAAGGGGGCGATATATCATGTCGCAACACATGTCCCAGATAACATGTCCCTGCTTGAGGTCAAACCACTAGGCTACCAGAGTTTAAATTACTACCTATATATAATGTCATTGATATTAAACTTTCAATTTGTTCTTCTTTAACTCCGTTAGTGACTTTGTTTGACCGTAAGTTAGGACCGGCAGCATACACACATCGACAAGTATCCACACATAGCAATAAATATTTCTAATTTGCAAAAAACGGTGCGCTAGCAGGGTCCATATGGAAAATATGCCATATTACTAGTCAGAACGTATCTCTGTGCCATCGTTACAATAAAGAATCATCATTTATACAACGTTAGTAAAGTTTTCAATAAATGGTTTAGCTTTAGAAAACTTACCGGGGATTCTGTCACGTCTACATAGCCCCACGACCACCTGTCCTCTGCAACTTGCTGAAACATGTTTAATATCATTATCTAATCTATCTAATACCTTTAAACGAGCAATTCTTGTATATATGTATATATATATATAATCAGGATCTCGGAAACGGCTCCAACGATTTCGATGAAATTTGGTATGTGAGGGTTTTCGGGGATGAAAAACTGATCTAGCTATGTTTCATTTTCAGAAAATCGCTTTTACTCGTGTTTTCCGGCTATTTTTGTTTGCATTAGAATATAAAGCTAAATTTCGCCGACTTCGAGCAGATCATAATGGCACATTAGAAATCGGGTGGTCTCGCATCCAGCCGACCTCGGTTCGATTCCACGTTTTTTTTCAAGATTTTTAGTTTTTTTTTTTAAGTTTATTTTTTATGAGAAAACGTCAAGTTTCTTCTTTTGTGAGAAAAAGTTACTTTTTTGTGAGAAAAAGTTACTTTTTTGTTAGAAAAAGTATTATAGGGAACGTGCAGTAACTATAGGCGGCAGCACTAATGCGACAGAAGAGACACTATGCGGACAGTAAAACAAACCTATCAAGGTAAAACATTCAAATTGATGGCACCCTTATGGCACCAGTTGGCAGCACCGTCTATGTGCACGTTCCCTATTGGGAGCACAGAACAGGAAAAGCCGGTTGTCTGTAAAGTCGGTTTACGGACGATAGTTTAACGTGACTCACCCAACCCCCCCCACCCCCTCCGGTGTTTTTGTCAAATATCTTGAAAACGGTGCATCCTACGGCAAAATCAATGAAATTTTCATCCCCCCTTTAACACCCCCACGCTCCTTCCCCCGCATCCCCTCCCCCCCTCTCACCCCCCACCCCCACCCCTCCGGTGTATATAATCAGGATCTCGGAAACGGTTCCAACGATTTCGATGAAATTTGGTATTTGGGGGATTTCGGGGATGAAAAATTGATCTAGCTTGGTCTTATCTCTGGGAAAACGCTTGGTACCGAGTTTCTGCCCGAGCAGAGCTCGGTCGCCCAGGTACTCCTACTAATACGCACGGGAAAGTTGGTGAGTATGGTGTGTGTACGTGTGCTTGTTTCCACGCTAAAACGGCTGGAAGAATTCGGATGAAAGGAGGGTGGGCCTGGGGTGGGCAAATTGGCCTATACGACTAATAAGGACAAGTGATAATGTCACCTTAGTTCTAAAAGTTTTACTATGGCAGTTAGTCCCAAATCTTTGTGTGAAAAAAGTTATCGCTGCATAAAAGTTTGAGTTGAAACATAATTACTTTCTTAACTATTTTCTTGTATCCTTTTGGCTTCAAATAAACTTTTTTTTTGTTGAAAATATTATGTAGGTTTTTTCGATACTATGTTCCTGTATAGCTTTACAGATTATGAAGGTTTAGTAACTGTCGATGATTTTGTGTGGTGTTTTTGTTTTTTATGCGTTTTCGTATATTTTGTTTTATCTTGCCATACCTACCTTGTTTTTTTACACAGCAGTTCGAAATTTCCCGCAATACAAAAAGTTGTAGAAGAATATGAAAAACCCTTTCCCATGTGTTTGTTCCCTCTTGACGCCTCAACGTTTCAAAATCCTTGATAATTGTTACTATAATAATTAACACTTCACGCTTTAAACGTGGAACCGATTTAGATGAAATTTGATATGGAGATAGTTTGAAATGGTGCCGTGCCAGCCGTGGCTGTGTTTAACCTAATTTTGCCAAAAAATAAGTCTTTTTTTACACGACTACGGCAAAGCCGGAAGTTTAGTAATTTTAATTAAAGCGGATGACTCATTGCCATCGACAAAATAAGTCCATAGAGTAGTCAAACAGCCGTGTCATTTCCCGATTGTTGAACCTCTGTGAACTTTACGTAAGATTACCTTGATGTATTTAGCAAACAAGTGTTTGTTGTGGGCACATGGTGGCACGGTCTCTACGATGCTATGATGGATGTTATTGTGGGTTTTGTATTTTTGCAAAGATATGACCAAATATTTAATGATAAAACTGCTATTTGCATAGCTGTTTAGTCTAGCAACTCTTCTTAACGACTAGATCAGGAAATCATTTTTGAAAACTTTAGAATCGATAGAACCTATATCATTTCACAATTCATTTCTAAGGAAACATCGATCAGTTTATTCCAGATATTTGCTTGCATATTAGTAAAACTAGCCTTTGCCCGCGACTCCGTCCGCGTGGAATTAGTAATTTGGGCAGCTAATTTTTTTTATCCAATCTGCTTTTTCATCAATTATGGCTCTCCTTAGTTCCTCGATATAAAAAAAATACCCCCCGCACCCCCCCCCCCCCCAACTGAACCCCCCCCCCCCGCACACCCGCGTTCACTTTCACCACCGTACTCCCAGCGTGATGATATATTATAGCCTATAGCCTTCCTCGATAAATGGGCTATCTAACACTAAAAGTATCGTATCTTTCTTATTTGTCAACCGATTCAAATAAAACAAACACTAAATGTTAATCCAAGAAAATACCAAAATATCAGTGAAAACCGCATCCTTCTAGGATAAGCCGTTTCTGAGATTAGCGCGCACAAACGCACAGACAAACAGATAAACAGACAAACAGACAATAATTCTAAAAATCATTGTTTTGGGTTCTATTGCGCTAATAAATAGCCTTAGTGACAGTTTTTCTCAAATATCTTCAATGTACCGACACCGACTTGTTACAAATTTATTATATGTATAGATAGATATAGATAGATAGATAGATATAGATATAGATATAGATAGATAACTCTATATTGTACACCACATAATCAACTTCAAAGTCAAAATCAAAATCAAATGCTAAGTAAGCAACCCTTAAGGCAAGGTGGCATGCAACCAGACTCTCCTCTGAAGTCTGTGTTTCAGAATTTCAGACAGGAATATTTTTCTTGCTAGATTGAATCAGGCGTTACTTTTCATATTTGTGGTCGCGGAGGAGCAAATTAATTGTGTGTAGTTCTTGATTTTCGAAACTCGCAAGGGAATCAAAACCTACAGGGTACTTCCCGTGAACTCAGATTCTTGAAATTTGGTACGAAGCAAGGTCTTATAGCACAGATAAAGGAAAAATTGCGAAAAGCATAATTTTTTTTGTCTGTCTGTCTACATTAGTAACCAACGCACATTTTCGACACTCGCAAGAGAATCAAAACCTACAGGGTACTTCTCGTGAACTCAGAATCTTGAAATTTGGTACAAAGTAAGGCCTTATAGCACAGATAAAGGAAAAATTGCGAAAAGCATAATTTTTTTTTCTGTCTGTCTATATCAGTAACTAATCTACAATGATCCCACACTGCGCACATTTTGCTTAGGAGCAGGGGTCTGCTAAGACTGGATGTTCATAGATACATATAAATTTGTATGGAACCCTCGGTGCGCGAGTCCGACTCGCAATTGGCAGGTTTTTTTCCGTAGTCGGGTTTCAGTTTTCTAAAATATTTTTTTATTGTAGGTAAATAAATGTATTTTCTTTCTTTATTTTTCCCTTTATAAAATGCATAAAATCATCAATAGTCTTCAAATGTTTAATGGCACATAAAACACTTAGACGTGCTAGTATTTCAAAATCATCTCGTAAAGTCATTAACTAAGTCTCACTAGTTTTTCTTCACCACTGTTTTATACTCGATGCTCATTTAACATCCACCCGTATGTCTACCTCGTAGCGAGGACACCGAGTCGCAAACAAAATAAGATAAAAGAAAAATTAAAAGCAAGTCTGGGTGGAGATCAAGAAGTTGGACCAAGTTAAATCGTAGTTAGCTATACAATACGACTGACTGGAAAATGTTCCGTTGTGACACAAAATGTAGTCTCATTATGCACCATTGACTAGCACCATAAATGGTGCAAACGACACTGCTGTGTGCCGTAATGGTGCTAGTCAAGGTGCACTATGAAACTTACGGCGATAGTACGGTTAATTTTCGTATCACAACGGAAAATCATCCAAATTTTAACTTCCACCGTTAAGGAGTCTAACTTTTAAAATTCTATTTTCTTTGTTATTATTTTGGATCCTGGATATTACTGACTGCTGGATATTATTTAAGTATTTTAAAATTACTTACTCTATTAATCCTTCCACTGAAATCCTTGTGCACTGGATATTCCTCTGTGTGTACGCGGAGCACTGTTAAAACACCATTTGTAAACATAACATAATAATTATTATATTGTTTTCCTCGTAACTGTTATCATGACGGCTTTAATGGTTGGAACCTTGGTGTGGAATTAGCTATGCTCATAGCTTCGCTCCCGTTGCTATCCCTATCACATGGGATTTTTATGAAATCCATCGTTAATAATAAACACGATTGTCCACGTATTTATAAATCGGATAATCGATCGAGTGGCGAATCTACTAGAGATCCTTAATCACGGAGTATACCGCGGGTCCCACCGTGGACACACATGTCAATAAATAAAACCTAATAATGCCCTGTCTACATCACAGGAGTCTCGACAAAATTTCAGTTTTCTAGGTCCAACATTTCTGGGCATCGCATTGATGCGTTCATCATTCACAATTTTTTTTCTTTAGAAGAAGATATTGAAGACAAGTTTCCATGCCTTCAACGATTCAATATTCCTGTTTCCGTGACCTATCTGTAAGGACTTATACACCGCGTTTTCTTTAATTTCTGTTAATTTAGACAAACTCTTTGGCGAAATAGAATGTATCTTACAGAAATAACTTCATTTAAGGTGGAAGCGCACGCTCTAGGCGCGAAGTTTAAACTTTTTACAGTTTTTAATTTGTAATTGTTTAACTTCATATGGTATTTGCGCTTGTAAAACAGTGTACTTTATTTTATTGTGTAAAGGTTTTTAAGAATAAAACTATTAGCTTGAAATAAAAGTTGTCAAAACGTTAAAAGTCCGAATTTCTATGTTTGACAACCTTTATATCAAGCTAACAGTTTTATTCTTAAAAAGCTTTACACAATAATATAAAGAACACTGTTTTACAACCGCAAGTACCATATGAAGCTAAACAGTTACACCGTTTACCCAAAATAAATTAAAACCTGTAAAAAATTTGAATTTCGCGCCCAGAGCGTGCCGTTCCACCTTAACCTGTTGAATGTTTCCTTGAAGTTAAAGGTAAACAAAAACACGTTGTATATTAGAGATAAACTACGATAACATAGCCCGCCCCTCCACATTACTATTTCAATGTGTTTAGTCACATATTTACGAAATTATTTTTATTTAGTAGGTAGTATCTGGTTTTGTTTGACGGCTGTCTCAACACGCACACATGCGTTGAAAGTTGTAGTGTGCTTTATAAATACTTCCACAATACATTGAAGACTTCTTGAATTGTCGAGGGGCGGGCCATGTTATCGTAGATTATCTCTATTTTGCTCAGTTTAAACTCATTTTAAAAATCACTTGTAATAAATAGATACCTCCATAAGTAAATAACAGAATCCTGAACAGGGACATGGCCGTTTTGAATAGAAGTATGTAATTGATATTAAATAATATTTTATTTGCGTTCCACCACTGTTGTTTACAAAGGTAGCGTCTAACCACAATTTGTACTTGAAGGCGACTGATCGAGTAAACTATAAAAACCGGTCTTGGATCTGTTAGTACAGTCAACATGACAAGAGATCTATTTATATTGTTTTTAACTTTAAATAAAATTTATATTTTTGTTTGATTTTTTTGTGTTCCTACATTATAAACGTGATTCCCAAAGGGGTCCACGGGAGACTCAACGGGATTTAGATTTAGATCCAATCTTCACATTTTTGTCGAATTTTGGGAATATGGTACAAATGTGTAGCTGCAAGGGGTCCACCGGAACCAGCTAAATTTTGAAAGTGGTCTATGAGAAAAAAAAGTTTGGGAACTAATGATCTAAATTGATGTTATCTCTGGAAAACCCGTGATTTCGAAATATAGCCAGATCGAAGCTCGGTTGCTCAAGTGCTTGATGAAAGTTATTGAAATCGAGATGGTTGACATATTGAAAAAAATCTTATAGTAATTATATTGCCGACTGTACGCGCCAGGAAAACTTAACAATCGGTTTGTCATAGTAATAAGAAATAATAATGATAAAATGTACAGAATACGTACATTAAGCATGGTTTATGACTTTAACTATGCTTTTGCGCTAAAATTAAATGATCATGACGTTACCATCATGACGCCATCGACTTGGTTAGCAGTGTTTTCCCGTAAACACTCACGTGTTTATTGCACTTACTGTCATTCATTGACAAGTGATTACAAACAATGTTATTATTTTGACGACCGGATAGCCCAGTTGTTAGAGAACCTGACTATGAAGCTTGAGGACCCGGGTTCGATTCCCGGTCGGGGCAGGTATTTGTGTGAAAAATGCGAATATCTGTGCTCGAGTCTTAGATGTTTAATATGTATTTAAGTATATTTTTATCTATATAAGTATGTTTATCCGTTGTTTAGTACCCAAAGCACAAGCTTTGCTTAGTTTGGGATCGTCAATTGGTGTCAATCGTCTAATGATTATTTATTATTTATTTATTGACTTAAGGAATAAATTTGATCGAAATAAATAAATAAATTGGCCATTGGTGGTGGTGGTGGCAGCTTGTGTTGCGGGTGTCCATGGGCATGTGATTGCTTTCCATCCGGTAACTCGCCTGATCGTTTGCCCCCTATCTTATAAAAAAATAGCATGTGGTGGGTAACCAAGTAACTCACTCATAGTCCTGCGCGTGCGTTTGGCAGCCGCCGTGACGTATGACTCCGGGAAGAAGAACCTATGGATTAGCCCGAAACGAAACGAAAGGCTAAAAAACCGGCCAAGTGCGAGTCGGACTCGCGCACCGAGGGTTCCATACAAATTTATATGTACCTATGAACATCCAGTCTTAGCAGACCCCTGATCCTAAGCAAAATGTGCGCAGTGTGGGATCATTGTAGATTGTTTACTGATATAGACAGACAGACAAAAAAATTTATGCTTTTCGCTATTTTTCCTTTATCTGTGCTATAAGGCCTTGCTTTGTGCCTAATTTCAAGATTCTGAGTTCACGGGAAGCACCCTGTAGGTTTTGATTCTCTTGCGAGTGTCGAAAATGTGCGTTGGTTACTGATATAGACAGACAGATAAAAAAAATTATGCTTTTTGCAATTTTTCCTTTATCTGTGCTATAAGACCTTTTTTTTTTGATGTGTAAAATGCACCTTATGAATCGTCTCCGTTCGGGGAAACAGAGGTATGTGGGGCTCTCCCCAAGGGGCCAACCCACTAAAAACCACACGGATTCCCTCGTTGCCATTGTGAACGCCACGGGAGCAAAATGTGTCACCGCAACGCCCACCAGCCGCCCCGGGATGGGGCTCCTCTGTCGACACCGTGCAATGCGGGCTCGGCACTCCCCGGCCTCCCCCGCTGGTGAAGGATTGTTTAAAGAGGTTTACTCCTCGTGGCTTCCGCAGATGCCCACGTTCCCGGCAAGCCGGGGTTACGTGCCCTCACGTTAGCTCCCGCGCCCTCATGTCTTGCTCTGAAAGCAGAGCGGTACCGAGGGTACGGTCGCTTCCGCCCACCAGGCTCCCCCTCGCCTTTCCCTGTCCGCCGTGGCAGAGCAGGTACTCAGATCGGGTTCACCTCCGTCAAAGGCATCCGCCCAAGGGCGAGACGCCGTCCTCACTTGGCTCGGATCCCCCGCAACTAGTTGCGGGTTCACCTCACCACCCCTACCCCCCAGTCAAGTGCTATAAGACCTAGCTTCGTACCAAATTTCAAGATTCTGAGTTCACGGGAAGTACCCTGTAGGTTTTGATTCCCTTGCGAGTTTCGAAAATATGCGGAAATTTGCGTCATAAACGGCTGTATATTTTGATTGCGTTGGCTTAGATGTTTGATTTTTCACAGCTCCAAAGGACAGTAGACTTGAGTATTTGATATAAATTTCAGCTTGATACCTCCACGCGTTCCTGAGAAGAAGGGTCTTGGCAGACAGACGGACGGACGGACGGACACACGGACGGACGGACGGACAACAAAGTGATCCTATAAGGGTTCCGTTTTTCCTTTTGAGGTACGGAACCCTAAAAACATTAAATTAAATTTGTAATCAATAACAAACAACGTAAACTTATTATTTTTCGTTTTAATCGCTAAATACTCTTTTCAATACATTTTTAAGGTAAAATTATTTAACTGAGAATTTCGTTTTCAATAAAGAGTCATTATATTGTATTAAAATTTATTGGTGTCAAATTGGGTAGTTACAAATAAAAATAAGAAATCAAGAATCAACAATAAAAAATAATAGCAGGTAAAATGTAAAAAAGCAATAGTAGGTAAGAAAATTAAGATTTAGGTACCTCCTGTTTCACCATCCATTGATCAAATTTATTTGACGGATAAATGTGATGCCGTCTCTGTTTGTTTAGTTCGAATAGACGGAGACGGCATCACATTTATCCGCCAGTTAAAATTAATCAATGGGTGGTGAAACAGCCCCTAAATCTCCCATATCCCAAACTTTGGGCAATACTGTCATACGTCAGAATAACAAAAGAAAAAACATTAACTACTTACGTAAATGTACGTACTACCATGTGTTTTAAAACTAAAAATTCAATCACTCGATATTAATTATCTCCATACAATACTTTCGATCCAATCGATATACGCCGACACGCGCGTATAGACGCCGGGTACGTCGGCGCGCGCGCATCCAAAGCCAAATGACGTCACGCCCACCGCGTAGTGCATTGACCCCACGTCTTGGGGCAGGGGGATCTTCACCTGCAGTGGTCCACCGGAATCCCCCTGGAAATAGAAGTTTCTTTACTGTGACGTACTATCGATATTAAGACGCTGTCAACACCAACGTCGGCGCACACTGTCTATTTGTATCGGAGTAAACGAGATGCCGCTATTACTGGGCAGCCGGGTATATTGAAATTTATCGGGCAAATATTGAATTAAAAAAAAACTGTGGATTATTTGTGAAATATGACTCGTTAGCGGTTTAGGTATGAATATGTTCACTTCAAGTTTTTAATTGCAGACGCATACGCCAAGAAAATAAAGACATAGAACCGTTTAATGATGATTTTAAGACCTATCTTTGCAATTATTTTCTATCGAGCCGATTTCGTCCAATTATGTATCGAGTCCGTCCACGGTCTTTGAAATATGATGAATTATTAACATATAATTTTTTGATGTGCTAGAACAAACAGTTTTTCTCAAAAAACTGTTTAAATGACATCAATTTCAACAAATTTAGGTGTTGTCAGCCTCTTAATGGCGGTTGGGAAGACCTTGTGTCCGGTTGGATATCTACATATAGCGTGGCGGCGTAACTCGAGACCCACATCATCATCATCATCAGCCCAGCCTGCCCATAGTAGTGCACAGGCCTCCTCACGATCTTTTCTTTTACAGTAAAGCTCATATTAATTTTCAAATGTAATTTCACATGTAAATTCTGAAAAACTTAGAGGTGCCAATCGGGGCTGAATCCACGGTAACGGAATCCGTGGAAACAAAATAGTCTTTGGTTATCCCTTTGCTGGGAATGAGGCATGATTGTATGTACATGTGTATGTGTGTGGCTTTTATTATAAAATATATAAATTTTTTTTTTGTTTGTCATTTTAGCAACTTTTTCAGACATCTGACTTAAACGGTCCGCATTGTGCAAAAAGCTACCACAGTGGAAAAACCTTATTTTTATTTAACACCAAAACAACCCGTTTTCATTTGAATAACAATCTAATAACTCCCACATCGCCAACGCTGCTCTTACCGCATAAATAACATTTGCATCCACAAGTTTAATTAATGACCATGAGAAGTGGGTAAGGTAATTCAAAATCTAATTTTAATTGCATTTCACCTTATACATGAGTTCTTAAAATAGATAAGTATAGAGTCAATGTGAACCCTATATGGACACAGCAATGGTAGTGCATGTGCAATTTTACTAATCATCATCATCATCATAGTTCCATACGTCACACTGCAGAGCACAGGCCTCTTCTTAGAATGAAAGGGCTTAGGCTGTAGTTCCCACGCGAGCCCAGTGCGGATTGGGAACACACACAAACCATTGAATTTCTTCTCAGATGTGTGCAGGTTTCCTCACGATGTTTTCCTTCACCGTGAAGCTCGTGGTAAATTTCAAATATATTTTACTTTTAAGGTATTAATAATCCATACCACCGCATATTTTCGCAAAAAACTTCTAATATATAAAAATCTCGTGTCACGGTGTTTGTTACTGAACTCTTCCGAAACGGCTTGACAGATTCTTATGAATTTTTTTGTCTATATTCGGTAGATCTGAGAATATCATCCCTATCCTAGCCTATTAGCCTAGTAGCCTATTTTTTTATACCCCAATTCTTCGCAGACGGAGTCGTTGGCAACAGTTATTATTACACAAACACTAATATTGTATCTGTCTGTCTGTTTGTCTCTTCATGCTTAAACCGCTGTATCAATTTAAATGAAATCTGGTATGGAGATAGCCAATAACCCTGCGAAAAGGACATAGCGCGCGACAAACGAAATCTTCGCAGACGAAGTCGCGGGCAACAGTTAGTGATATATTTAACACGAAAGTTTGTATGCGGATGGATGTGTGGATGTTTGTTACTCTTTGACGCTAAAACGGTTAGAAGGAATTTGGCACATAGGTTTATAACCTGGATTACTGAACATTTTTTATCATGAATAAATGCATAGTTCCCGTGGAATAGCGATAATTTAACCGATAAACAAATACTTCTCAGACAGAGTCGCGGGTGATAGCTAGTATAAAATAAATCACAGTAAAGTCGAAAGAGGACGAGGAACGAATGAGCGAACAGAATCGATCATAAAATTAAACGTTTCGACACAATCGAAAACAGATTAAAAAGTATTGAGATTCTCTGGAACACGCGGGCGATTTCATTTTACTCGAAGCGTTTACTATTTAACTTGGCTTTCGTTAATGCGAAATCTGCGTTCATCAACAGAACATTTATCCCAGAGTTTTAATTATCATACTAATATAACAAATGAATTAGTGTGCAAGGCGCAAGGCACATAGAGAGACGTGGGACGAGGGTGTATCGCAGTCCGCGTCGTTTATTCCAAAGCCGCGTTTCCGCCCCGTCTCTTCTGTCTGCTTTGGATCGCGACGCTTCTATACATTTAGTATGAAAACTGATTGAAGGGGCCACGTGACTATGACTCGCCTCCGTCCTACGTCTCTTCTGTGAGTAGTTCTACTAACGTTTCAATCGTTATCAGTATCCTGTCGAATACGTTGAAGAAATGAGCCACACTTAGCGGAAGGTTTCCATAAAACGACATAGTGTGCTTGGTACAATTTAAATTTATAAAAAGTTCTTCATCATCATCAGCCTATGCTCGTCTCGTCCACTGCTGGACATAGGCCTCTGCCGTGGTATGCCTCTGACCACAATTCTCGGCCACTCTCATTCGGCTATTACCAGCCGCCCTGCGAAGATCATCGCTCCACCCAGTCTGAGGACGTCCTATGCTACGTTTGCCGATCCGTGGTCTCTATTTAAGAACCCGTCTACCCCAACGGTTATCGGTTCTTCGGGTTATATGGCCGGCCCATTGCCACTTCAGCGTGCTAATGCGGTGTGCTATGTCGATAACTTTGGTTTTCTGTTGGATCACTTTGTTACGAATTCGATCTTTCAGAAATACTCCGAGCACAGCCCTTTCGATAGCACGATGAATTTCATACTATAACTGTATCTCGTTTCTTTAATATTGGCGACAGGAAACTGACAGCGGTTGAAAACCCCTGTGTGGATTGCGCCTAAAAACTCTCGTAGTTTAGTAGCACCGAAACTGTTACATGGGGAAAAATCTACCGTTCATTAGCTTCTCGAAGATTCTACCTGACAGGAGTCCACTCCTCCAGCGAGTTGTCCTGCGCAGAGCTGGCCGGCTTGTACTCCGCACCACAGCCGATTGCAGTACCGTTGCAGCAACTTATTGCAGGTGGCGGAGTCTATGATGTCTACGTCAGCTGCCCGGAGGTCTGGCGAGGTTTCTCTACCACCTGGATATAAGAAAGGCACTTGAAGTTGTGAACATTAAGATATAATCGCTGTTTATTTACGTCTCGGCCTTTATGTTTCCCGCTATGCACCAGCCTCCTATGCTAGTTAGTAGGCTAGCTAGTTAGTATCTACTCCTAGGTAGGTAGTTTCTCCGCGCGAACAGCATTTGATTTGTTTTGAAGGTTTGTATTGTTTTTAATTCACCAGCTCGTGATAAATTTCAAATGCAATTTCGCATTATTCTGAAAAACTTACGATGCGAGCTTGCTTATAGCTGTCTAATCTATACATATAATAAATTTGTAACAAGTCGGTGTCTGTACGTTGAAGATATTTGAGAAAAACTGTCACTAGGGCTATTTATTAGCGCAATAGAACCCAAAACAATGATTTTTAGAATTATTGTCTGTTTGTCTGTTTATCTGTTTGTCTGTGCGTTTGTGCGCGCTAATCTCAGAAACGGCTTAACCTAGAAGGATGCAGTTTTCACTGATATGTTGCTGGGAGTACGGTGGTGAATGTGAACGCTGGTGTGGGGGGGGGGGGGGGGGTTGGGAGCGGGGTGCAGGGGGGGGGGGGTTTATACCGAGGAACTAAGGAGAGCCATAATTGATGAAAAAGCAAATTGGATCAAAACAATAAGCTGCCCAAATTACTAATTCCACGCGGACGGAGTCGCGGGCAAAAGCTAGTAGGAAATAATTATTTAGAGCAACATGCTTAATGCACATTAAAGGAACATTAAAAGAAGAATAATAATCCTACAAAATTCTTTAAATAAAATCGGTGTCTAAATCCTAATCCGTGTTGTGTGTGCGTAATCCATTCAAATTATGACTTGAAACTTGTACGTTGACAAGTGTGTACATTTATCTCAAAGTTTGCCAATTATGTTTGTTTCTTTACTTTTGTACATAAATGTTTTTACATCCATACGTACTTCAATTGAGTAGATAACGCCACGTCTGAAACAGTTCTTATTCTACAGATTAAAATATCCTGATCCTAAAAGATTGCTCAAAACTTTTCAGTAAAAGAATTATGGATACTTAAAGGAAACTTAAAATTTGAGTGGTTGCCAAGAGCTAAAGCTTGGATCCATTTTTTTAATAAAATTTTATTTTCGTAAAAGCTTTGCAATTTTATGCTTAAACTATCGAACGTCAACCCATTCTTTGGATTGAGATTAAAAGGAATAAAAATAAGACCCAGAACACCGTATTGCGCTCCATGATTGAAAACACAGATGTGGGTTGAAAAACTGCGATACTAAAACGCAAGGCTGCGCAACTCATACTTGCCGTACGCTTGATGGCCGATAACCACCAACTGGAGTCCCACAAATCCGAATCTAGGAGGCCTAAACGGCGATGGGCGGACGAGAAAGACTTCAGTCACTCCAGTTGATCAGGAGCAGAGAAAATATTAAAAAGAACCTTTACTTAGCAATTGGCTCAAAATAAGAGTCAGTCGTAGAAAGAATTAGTATTGCCGAAGTATCAGAAAGAAGACAGGGATAGCAAGAGCCGCAGAATTCTTTAGCTTGGTGATATAATCCACAAGTATACCTAATTGAGTGCTAATCCTCATAAGTTGGAGAGGCGGCCTAAGAACAAGAAGAAGAAGAGTATTGGATGCTTCCTTTTTGATTAATACTTCCTTGTCTTTTGCTCTGGTTCTGAAGCCACATTCTCTTTTAACTATATGACGTCTTGTGTCGTGACCCGTCAGAACAGTATCGGTTGCGTTCATATTACTCTGATGCGATGTGCTGTGACGGCTTGTGTCTTGTCGTATCATAAGCGGTCCCGGTCTGCGTCAGGGGTATCTAATTATCTCGCCTCATTCGTTTTTAGGGTTCCGTACCCAAAGGGTAAAAACGGAAACCCTATTGCTGAGGCTCCGCTGTCCGTCCGTCCGTCTGTCACCAGGCTGTATCTCGGGAACCGTGATAGCTAGAGAGTTGAAATTTTCACAGGATGATGTATTTCGGTTGCCGCTATAACAAAAAATACTAAAAAATGGAATTAAATAAATATTTAAGGGGGCTCCCATACAACAAACATGATTTTTTTGCTCGTTTTTGCTCAATATTGATAACGGCAACAGGTAGACACTTGAAATATTCACAGAATATTTAATTATATATTAACTTTAAAAATAAATCATTAAATTAAAGTAAAAAAATATTTAAGGGGGGCTCCCATACAACAAACGTGATTTTTATAGATAATTGTACGGAACCCTTCGTGCGCGAGTCCGACTCGTACTTGGCCGGTTTTTTCGTTTAATTCTTATTTCGTCTCATTCTGTATTCGTCTTCGTCTTGTTCGCTATCCATGACTATCTTTTTTGGTCCAATTCTGCAACTTGTCTATCTCTTAAATATGTCTTATTCGTTTTTCGTCACGGTCTTCCTTGGACTCATTCGTCGTTGTTCCCTTTCGTTTTTGTCTCATTAACTTATTCACTAAAATTATTTCGATATGTTCGGTGCTGGTAATTAATTGTTTGTAAGTAAATGAGACAAAAAACGGAAGGAAAGACCGTGACGAAAAACAAATAAGACTTTTAAAGAGAGAGATAAGTTACAGAATGACCAAATAAGATAATGACGGATAGCGAACAAGACGAATCAAGAATGAGTGACGAATACAGAATGAGACGAAATAAGAATTAAACGAAAAGCGAATGAGGCGAGATAATAGGATACCGCGTCAGGATGGGTGAGATGAGAACGGAGCCATACGTCATAACCGAGCAGGCTAGTCATGAAAGAAAATTGCGAATGTATGAACCAAGACGGTACTGATTCAAAAAGCGTCATAACAACACATATAGATGGGATAGAAGTCATCATGACAGAGAACATCGCGACACGGCACGTGAGCCAAATGTGAATGAGACTTGATTGATTGATAATGAAGGTAACAAGTGCTAGTGTTACCTGTTTCCACAACTCCCCAGCCAGTGATGCTCGCTTTTTCAATTTTCGCCGTGTCGGAGCTCCACAAGCAAGCTGGTTGGATAAACTTGGTGAATTCCACGTTCTTCTCCAGCTGGAGAAGAGCTATGTCGTTGTACTTTCTTGGAGGGCGGTAGTAAGGATGGACGATGATCCTTGCAATCGTTGCGTCGGTCGGCTTGAAACCATTATTTGACTGAAAGTGGATAAAAATTATATTATTGTTGTCTGAATTTCACAGTGCCTTGGTTTGACTGTCATGCTGTGTTATTATTTCGATAAATAAATAAATAAATATTCAGAAACAGGTTTGTTAAGAAAGTATCTTGTTTACACATGTGTTATTGTAGATAGTACGCGCACAGATTACAAAATTATTTATGAAAATGCAACTTCGAAGGTCGGCTTTATGGATCGGAATGGATTTTCTTTGCCAGGAATTAGCTTTGTGAGGTAAAATTTCATTTTCATTTGCATTTTGTAAAATAAATCTGCAATAAATTTCTAGAACACGGCCAGTATTGACAACGACTGTTAGTAATGACTTTTTAAATGTTATCAATAAATAAAAGAGTTTTGTTTTAGCTGGGTTAGCTCCTTTTGTGTTGTGTAGGTCTTGTGTCTTGTTAGTTTAAACAAGCTTTTATTTAACGTTCAGTGAGTGAAATCAAAGGACAATAAAAAATGTACAGGCAGCAAAAATGCTTGCATAACCATTTTATGACGTGACAACGTCTAATAAGTCGATGAACGCCGGCTGCATGCACGAAAAAGGATGACGCAATGTAACGTACATGTACCTACAGAGCAGCGAACGCCAGCATGTACAATCTTAGTACTAGCGCTCGGGTAATTTTCAATGCGGGGGGAGGGGGGGTGTTGAGGGGGGCGAGGGGGTTGAGGGGGTGTGATGGGTTGAGGGGGTGCGGGAGAGGGGTGCGGGGGTACTAAAGGGGGGGATGAAAATTTCATTGATTTTGCCGTACGATGCACCGTTTTCAAGATATTTAACAAAACACCGGTTCTCGTCCGTCGCGCGGTCAGTATGTGCATGGGTGACCGCCTGGTTTAATTTTTGTTTTTTGAATGTTTTGTTATGACGTTGTAACGTTAAACTATCGTCCGTAAACCGACTTTACAGACAACCGGTTTTTTTTTACAAAAAATCTATTCGTTTCCTGGTCAATCACTTACAATGTCCAGAATGTTCTTGTCTCCGAGCCTCACGATCCTGGGCTCAGGGTCAGCAACGTTGGTGTCCCTGGCTGCCCGAGTGCAGTGTCCCGCAGTCAGCACATAGTTGGGGCTGATGAGGGCACCTCCGCATTTGAAAATCCAGGTGCCTTCTATTGCCTTCCAGCCAAGAGCTCCCTGAGGAAGTAATTATAATAATTGGACAGAAAAAAATAAAGGCATTTTCTAGTTTAGTGCATCATTTACCTCAATTTTTTAAAGAATGACGGTATTTTGATTTATTTTTATGAAAAATCACGAGTACTTATTGTTAGTCTATAGTGTTCTTAATTTTCCATGTTTTCATGTATCAGTTTTGTGACCTAAGACGGTAAAAAATTGACAAATAATTGTGAAAAAATAAGGCCACTTCGCTAGTGAAAATAGTATTTAGTATTCGTGATTAGAGTTATGTTATGGACAAAAAAAAACTCAAAGTTTATTTCGACTTTTATTTAAGTTTCGTTGTGAACTACACTTTCTGTCGGCGTTCGTGTCGTCACAGTGTGTATGTTTTTGTGTTTTGTTTTTAAATGGGTCCTCTCTCTCTATATTTCATACTAAATACAAACTGAAACATATAGATGCACAGAAAAAACCCCAGAAAAAAGACCAATGCTGGGAATAGAACCCAGGTCCTCGGCATTCCGTGCCGCGTGCTTACCCCTACACCATCACTGGTCAGGTCCTCTCTCTCTATCTTTTTCTCATTAAACATATGTAATTGTTTTTTGTTTACTGTTATTATTCATTCTCTCACCATGTGCCGGTATTCTCCCGAAGCAGCAAGATAACCTCCGATGACCAAAGTGTGTACCGTAAAACCACTCTTCTTTCTGTTGTAGGCTACACCTGAAGAAGATCATTAAAGGTCGATTCATACTCGTAACTACAGACACCAAGCGTATCAGATATGATAGATATATGAATGTGTTAATAGAAACTATATAAGTATACTTCATTTAATTAGAATTGTAAACCACAACATCATTATACTACTCAATTCAACTATTTCTTACCTAGCAAATAGTAGAGTACAATAGTCTGGGAGCCGCAAAATAAAGTTGTTTTAATGTCACTTTATTTGCGTGTCGTCAATTGTTACTCTAGTACAAATTGTAAAGAGATTACAGTTCACGAGCCGCAATATAATGTTGTTGTGGTTTATGATTCTAAATTAAATGGAGTATAGAAGAATATTATTTCGTCTGTCACGGGACACGGTGTCTGTTGATATGAATTGAACTTAGGTACGAGTATAGGTAGCGCCATGAGAGTTGAGGCGAAAGATTACACACACAGCTACATAAAGTACTGATTGCAAAAAAGCAGTGAATGAATGAAATTAGTGAGTAATTATATGATCTTACGGTGAAATACCTACGCAATATTATGCATATTATAATTTTTCTTTTTTCATATAGCCTATTTTAGAAATAAAATAATTTGAAACTTATATAAGATTAATATTCGCAACATAAAATCGGTAAATAAATAAATCGAATCGGTAGGTCGGATAAATAGCGAAAAATTTGCTTATCCGATTAAAATAAAATGGATCAAAATATTTTTTTTTCTGTTTTGTTTGAATTAGATGTATTTTCCTAAGTAATTCCTCAATATCTTCAAGAGCGTTTTATGTTCATGTCCTCTATTCGCTCTGCACAAAATTTTCTTCTTACCGTTCCTCCTTCTTCCTCCAAATTCTATCATAACTCCTTTACTATGACCGCCATTCGTCTTTGGAATTCTCTTCCTTTGGCGTTAAGGCAAGCGAAATCCCTTCCCATTTTTAAAAACCTTCTAAAGGCTCATTATTTGTCACTAACATAATACACACTTCTTTATTGTATTGAACACTTCTTTGTTCTTTTTGTTTTTTGTTTATATTGTTTCTTTAATTTCCTTTTTAAATCCTTTTCTCACATGCGGCCTTTTGACATTTTTCCATTGATATTTTGTATTAAGTATATGTAGTGTATATGTATTATATTGAATATATGTGTTTATTTATAAAATTTATATTATATTTGTATTGATTTTATTGTTTATTGTCTATTAATACTAAGTTTCTCTTGTCTGTTATTTCTGCCACCAACATTAGTCTGTTGATATTTATTAATTTCTGAGTAATTGGTTGTCTGGGAGAGATCGCTTTTTAGCGATAAGACCGCCTATTGTCTACCTGAATTTTTTATTTTTGTAATGTTACTGTACTGTTTTTGGTGATCAATAAAGAATATTTGTATTGTATTGTATTGTATTGTAATTCTTAACGAAATAGGTTAAAGAAATTTATAGTCAATCTTGTAATTCACTGTTGAGTCTGTTGAACTTGCTATCGGTACGAATAAATGTTAAAATCCCGCTGTCATTACATGACGTGTTGTTGTGTGCGTGACCTCAACTCTCGTGGCGTTACCTATAATAGTCTGAACCCGCGGCTTTGCACGAGTAACCCTTTAAGATCTGGCTATCCAATTGAAATAAAACTACAGGATTTCCCAAAAATGCCCTCGGAAATCCCAAGGATTACATCGTACTCCTTATTAGCGATGTATAAAAAAAAATCGTGCCAACTTTGTAATTTATTTAAACTAAAACAGTTAGTCAGTTTGATTTCTTTGAATTTTGTGGGGTAACCAATAATTTAGTCCTTGACTTAGCTTGTTCTATTATTATCCCTCTATCTACAAAGAGTCAATCAAACTAATTGTGATAGTTACACAGAAAATAATACTTGAGCGACCAAACAATTCGGAAAAAAATCGCGTGGACTTTGAGTACAATAACGAATTACCCAGAATAAGGGTCCTAACTTAATCGCTTCGTCGAGTCATAGTCCTTATTTCCTACGAATTTCATTAAAATAGTTGGAGTCGTTTAATAATAAAATACTTGTAAATTTCCTGTACGACGCACATAAGCAAGTAGCCAACTTTTCAAAAAACTCTTAAGTTAGTATTGAGGTATATAAATTTTGTTTCTTGTTAAGTAATTTAGTTTTTTAATTCTTGGTGGGTGCCGGAGAGCGGTCAGTGATGACGAGGCAGATCAAAAAGATGGCGGGACGATTTGGTCGCGTACGCAAAGGATTGGCCGGTTATTGCGACAGACTGAGAGTTATGTTAAGAGTAGCGTAACAATGGGACACCAGCTTAATAAATATGTTAATGAGATAAATTTTTAATCCATGCAACGATAATAAACGATGAAAAAACGGACTTACATTCTTTTTCTTTCTGGACCCTCTTCTCTCCGGTTTTCATTAGCCAGATGTATTCAAAGCATTCTAAAAATAATTGGGAAGGTAATTATAATTACATTACAAATTTGAATAATCTATCAAACTTCCTGGCATCTTAACAATTATCTTTGACAGTCATTATCATTATCAACAAAAAAATTTCCGAAGTGGATCTTTTTAAAACATTTTGCATTTTTTTTGCAAATTTAAAAATAATTTTGTATATCATTTGTTTATTTAAACACACCCGAATTAACGGTAAGATTGGGTTCAAATATTAATTATTTTTTAAAAAAATATGTGAAATAACCAGAGTGCATTCTGATCCACCTTGAGCCTCAACTTAGATAAGGTGGTAGTACTGGCTTAACGAGATTTGTAGGGTATTTAATGCTTTGTATGGAGATTTTTTTTCCAGTAAATATTTTTTAATAAGTTTTTTATCATTTTTGAATGTTCATTAAAAGGGCATGTTTTTAAACTAGTAAGATAACCAGTTATCTGGTCATTTTTTTTTCACTGTGATAGATCAAAAATCATGACCAAAGTTTAGGAGTAGAGGGAAAATTTAAATTTAAATAAAAAACTGCAATAGTTTTATAAAAATTGTTTTTTGCGTCTGACAACACAACTATTCAAAATTATTTTCAAATAAAAATAAATGAAAAAAAAATTATTAATTCCGAATATCACAACTCAAAATGATAGTGCGGGTGTACATTTTTCAAAAAATCAGAAAAATCTAAATTTCTCGAGATCGGTGCGACTTTTACTGAGGTCATTTTTAGATATTTGGTAGACGACCTGCCCACCTATCTCCCATTTCCGTTTGTCGTACTACTTACGGGACACCCTGTATACGTCCCACAGCAGGGTCCAGACCACTCAGAATGAGAGGCCGCCGTAGTTCCCACGCGGGCCCAGTATCGATTGCGAATTTCACGCACGCCATTGGATTTCTTCGTAGATGTAGGTTTCCTCACGATGTTTTCCTTCACCGTAAAGCTCATGGTAAATTATGTTATTTTGCACATAAATTTCGGGAAACTCAGAGGTGCGAGGCCGTACTCGAAACCACGCCCCATTGCTTGAGAGACAGGACGAACCACAAGGCTACAACTACTTATGTTTAAAAATAAAACAATACGCTGGTTCTTACTTTTCTCACTTATTCTTCTTCCTGGCCTGGCGAAGTCAGGCATTACCGGGTTGTAGGGAAGACAAACGTCCGCCTCCTCGTCGCGTGGAGTCGAGGTGGATCTAACGGTCGTGAAAGCCTAAAATAATTCAGAAAAAATAAAATAGAATAAGTAGAATAGAATACTTAGAATATCTTTATTTGCATAAATTAAAATTAATTATCGGTAAGGTACAGGTCGGTTCACAAGAGCTGGCACGAATGGATCGAATGAGCGAATGAAAGTATCTGTGTTACCTATTTGAATACACTTCACACAAATATGAAAATGACATGCATCAGCCATTTTCCTACAAAAATGTCAAACTGACATTACTTTCATTCAATTCATTCGTGCCAACTCTTGTGAATCGACCTTGTGAGTCCCTCAACGAGCTATGGAGAGGCTGTGCTCGGGGTTTCTCTACGAGATCGAATCAGGGATGAGGTTTGTAGAAGAACAAGGATCACCGATACAGCCAAGCAAATTAGCTCGTTGAAATGGCAATGGGCAAGCCTTATCTTCCAAGGCTTTCCAAACAGATCGGTCCCGCGCCATCCGCATCCAACGCGATCCCGCAACCTTAACCAGGTCGTTGCTCCATCTTGTTGAGGCCTACCTACACTGCGTCTTCCGGCCCGTGGACGCCACTCGAGAACCTCTTTGCCACATCGGCCATCAGTTCTACGAGCGATGTGCCCTGCCCACTGCCTTTTGGGTTTAGCTTTTCTTTGAGCTGTGTCGAATACATGACTCACGTTTTTGCACATTAAACATTTTGATTTTTACAGTAAAGTCCTGTTAGAAATTGATTTGTTCATTTATTCATTTAAGTTAAATCCCTACTAATATTATAAATGCGAAAGAATCTCTGCCTGCCTGTCTGTTACCTCTTCATGCTTATGTACACCGCTGAACCGACTTGGATAAAATTTGGTACATATATGGTTTGAGTCCCGGGAAAGGATATAAAAAAAAAATCTGTTTATTGCAAATTACTGTTACAAAAAAATTTTCTTATACTTAGTTACAATCTTAGTTATATATAGGATAGTTTTCGTCCCGGAAAATATGGGGTAGCGATAGACAAATTCTTTGCGAATGGAGTCGTGGGAAAAGGCTATTAATAAATAAAAATTAAAAAGAAAATGTTAATATAACTTCTAATAGATTGAACTACACTTTCTATATGGACAAAATACTTTAAAATGGCCATTAAAATTTAGGTTAGAAATACTTACATTTCGCCGGATTTCTTCAGCCGGTCCCCAACTCCATTGTTCTTGCTGTCAATTTAATAATTCGATAATAATAACAAAATAATAACGACACAATGTAGTGTGACACTTCGTCTTAAATACATTTTCTTTGATTATTACCAATTAAGTTTAAATAAAATAATGAAAGCATGAGCGCATTAAAAATACCTCATCAATTTTGTTTTCTGTTTCTCAATGTACGGTCAAGTGCAAAAATAAGTATCGATTTAATCCTCCCATCGTTATATACTTATACCTTAATTCGACGACATAGTTGCATAGCAAGTTGTGTGCACCCATAGTTTTACACTTGACTGTACCTACTGTAGTAGTACTTTAATAGGAGTTACTAATTTAGGATAGTTGTACTGTACACAAATAATTGAGGTTAATGTTTTAAAAATCAGTTTTACCATTAAATGCTTATCAGAGGAAAAATTAAATAAAACAACAATATGTAAAATGAAAAACACAGTTGAATTACCCGTTTAATCCTCGTTCCGTTAAAGCTAGGCCACTCAAAATCTGCACTTGCACATGTTACTGTCAAAACTGTAGAAACAAACCAATACTTAACAAAAAACACTCAAGAAATACTATAATTTAATAATTATCAAAATATACCTGCGCTCAGAAATATAAACAAGCCACCCGTCATTATAAACGTCGTGTTTGAACTAGGTAGTTGTTGGTAAAACTAAAGTGCTATACACGCAGAAGCCGGTTTGTATGTGACGATTTGGTTAATTGAGTGCCGTTAGTGGACGACTCCGTATTTGTCGACTTGGAATGAACGGCAGTAATGGACGACATGATAATTCAAGCCCTTATGGAATTCACATGGGGATTTAAATTATCAAGTCGTGCATTATTATTGTCGCTCATTCTGGGTCGATGATAACGGGTTATACTTTAACCGCACCCGGTTTTTTAGGGTTCCGGAGCCAAAATGGCAAAAACGGAACCCTTATAGTTTCGCCATGCCTGCCCGTCCGTCCGTTCGCGGCTTAGCTCAGAAACTAGATAGCTGTAATTTTGCATGGATATGTATTGTGTAGCAATAATCCGGAAAAAGTGAAAAAATAAAATGTAGAAAATTTCTTTGTTTTAAATTAGGTCACCCATATAATTCTTCTAATTACGTAGATATCTGTAGGAAGCACCATCTTGTCCCACTTTCTGAACGTCGTGAAATTGCAGATACTATATATTTGTTAAAAATTACTAATGGCAGCATTAACTGCCCTGAACTGCTAGCTAATATATCATTCAACACTCCATCCAGACCGAAGAGATACGCGCCCCCTATTTCTGTGCCTTTTGGCCATTCTAACTATAGGCGGAACAGTTTTTGTATACGTGCAAGTAGACAATTGAATAAACTAACGAAGGAGCTTGATATTGACGTGTTTAATGTTAACACTGACACCTTGAGACGTACTTTGGTGAATCGATTTTTTGAGAGTGTGCATTGAGCGTTGTACCTTACTGTAGATTAAGTTTGTTAGGTTAGGGACTTGATTAATTTTTGTCCTCCGATAAAATAGTGCTGAATTATTAGTCACTAAGTAGTTATTTTCTCTTTTTTCTTTTTTGTGTGTCCGAAGCGGCTCTGTGTGGGCATACTGCCTTATTGTTACACTGTAATTGTCGGCGAGAACCTGTAATTGGCTTGCTGTATTTACTGTAATGTTTAAGATGATGTATAAGCTGTTGGTTCTCCATAAATAAATAAATAAATAAATATTTTTTTTTAGTATCTCCCATAGACGTAAAGTGGGGTTGATTTTTCTTCTCGTCTAACCTTATAGTGTGGCATATCATTAGATAGGTCTTTTAAAATAATTTCAAGGTTGTGCAGAAGATTTTTCGATATAGTATGTATGTATGTAAACTCTTTATTGTACAAAAATAAGGGAAAAAAAGAAATACATTTAATTAGTGGACGACTATAGTGATTCTTTTGCGAAATATTCACATTCAAAGTGCAATTTTTTGATAACATCGAGCGCCCCTCTTCTAAAAGCTAAACTATTGGTATAAAAATTTTGACAAAAATCAGGATGGGAGGAAATAAATATCAAATTAACAAGGAAAACTATAACGGCTCAGTTTGCTTGAGAATTAGTAGTAGTTTAAGAGTAAATAGCAGCCTGACCTATAAAATATTGCTTATCTAATACGGACAGTATAATAGTAATATTAATAAAATATGCAAGGATTTTTCATAACGGGTGCGGAACCCTATACTAGCTATGTCTGACACGCTCTTGGCCGGTTTTTTTATATGCAAGAGGGCAAACGTTTTGTTTTATAAAAATATTGTGTTGTTGTAACTAAATGTATTTTCATTCTTTCTTTCTTTCTTTTTAGGGTTCCATACCCAAAGGGAAAAAACGGAAACCCTATTACTGAGGCTCCGCTGTCCATCCGTCCGTCCGTCCGTCTGTCACCAGGCTGTATCTCGGGAACCGTGATAGCTAGAGAGTTGAAATTTTCACAGATGATGTATTTCGGTTGCCGCTACAACAACAAATACTAATAAATGGAATAAAATAAATATTTAAGGGGGCTCCCATACAACAAACGTGATTTTTTGTTCGTTTTGCTCGATATTGATAACGGCAACAGGTAGAAGCTTGAAATATTCACAGAATATTTAATTATGTATTGACTTTAAAATAAATCATTAAATTTAAATAAAAAAAATATTTAAGGGGCTTCCATACCACAAACGTGATTTTTATAGATAATTGTACGGAACCCTTCGTGCGCAAGCTTGAAATATTCACAGAATATTTAATTATGTATTCTGCCGTGTCATGACAAAACACTGTATCTAAAAAACACCTATTTTTCAGAAATCGCAAAAAACTTTTGATTTCTTTAATTGGCTACAGAACAGTGAATATTGATTTGATTGCAATAAAATTTGGACAAATTACGGATAATGTGCTACTAGTAGTGGACAAAGAAAAATAATATTTTTTTTTTACTTTTTACATGAATTTTCAAGCAAAAACGTGTTATGTCGTAATGTGCTTTATCAATAATGTATGAGAGTTGTTATAACAAAACACTAACGTGATACTTAATGACATTATACTCATATGAAAATGCTACTTTAAATTTAATTTAGTTATATATTACTAACATCACAATTCATAAAACTAACATTCTCATCTTAATATATTTCTTAGTCTTTCGAAAGGATGATTAACTTGAAGAAGTACCGACTTACACTTGGACTAATTTCTCGTGTGATTGTTGCGACAAAACACTGTAACTCTTGATACTATACTAAGAAAATGTGAGTTTGTTTTGGCAAAACACGGTATCTGGAGATAATACAGTGTTTAGTCGAATCAAGACCCTTCGTTTTAAGAGTTACAGTGTAAATTGCAATGACGTTTTTCGATGTTTTTGATAGAAAATCAGTTACTCTAAGCATGCATATATAGATGAGGGTCCGAATAGTTAATTTAACGGTGTTAGCACAAAACACTGTAACTCGAGTTACAGTGTTTTGTCATGACACGGCAGTATTGACTTTAAAATAAATCATTAAATTTAAATAAAAAAAATATTTAAGGGGGCTTCCATACCACAAACGTGATTTTTATAGATAATTGTACGGAACCCTTCGTGCGCGAGTCCGACTCGCACTTGGCCGGTTTTTTATACCAAACGAGCATGTGGGTTGCCGGCCAACCTCAAAGGAGAGAGAGATAGATAGGCTTGTTTGTTAAAGATCACCAAGCTGTATCGCTCCGGGAATGCTGTCCTAGGAAGCAGTACCTCTACCATGAGTTACACTAGTTTGCAGTGACCGTACTCGCTAGCGACGGTGTAAATGATTTGTATGGAGAATTGTACTTCCATAAGTGACCGCTAGAGGCGCTGTACACAATTCTCTATACAAATCATTTACGCCGTCGCTAGCGAGTACGGTCACTGTAAACTAGTGTAACTCATGGTAGAGGTACCGGTTCCATAACTTCGCCGTGCGTGGGAAAAAGTTCCGCTTATAGCGGACGGTTGCTCAAGGTGGTGAGGATGAAACAATTGACGGCTACGCGAAGTATGATAGATGTGAGGGTCTATTACGACTAGTTCCATTATTAGTTCCATTGACGCAACTAGTTGGACTTTTTTCCCAGAAGTTACATTCAACGAAATAAAATAAAAATACCTTACTCCTCTAAATTCCTTTACCTATTAAAAAAATGAATTATACTTAGGTACAATCCATTTAAGTAGTTCCATTAAATTAATTCTGCATTATTAATGTAACTACTACGAAAAAAAACTCCAACTATTTTCATTAAGGAAACCTTCTTCGTTGGATGTAAATATTGGGAAAAAAAAGTCCAAGTACCTAGTTACATCAATGGAACTAATAATGGAACTTGTCGGAACAGACCAATGAAACTTAGCTGCCGGCAACAACCCGTTAATTTAGATTTAATACGTAATCAACTAATCTCAGTCGAGTTAACTGACCGGTACTTATAAATTTCGATAACTGTGCCTTGTTTACTGTTTCTTAGCAGTTTGTTAAGGAAACTTGTATGAATAAATTGTACGATGTTATTTTCTGTTTTAAGGTCATTTGTAAAAGGTCGACATTGCAACAACTATGCATTGAGGATGTTTACAATTTCATGGTGAATAAATTGTATCTTTATTGTAATGTTGTTAAGGAAGAAAATAAAAAATAAGAAAACGCTCCGGGTAATATTTCCTTAGTACTGCCTGAGCAGTCTCTTGGCATGATGTCATTTAACCCTTTGAACGCCAACGACACATATAGGTGTCACAAAGTACAGTGTCAAAGTGATCTTGACACAATGACATAAGATTCAAAGTAGGTTTACGTTTTGTCGAGGTGCGGCGTTGAAGGGTTAAAATATAGGCACTTTAAATATGAATAAGTACTTTTAATGCATGAATGGTACGAGTTCCTCTATGAAGCTTTGCTTTCGTTAATCATTAGTTCGGGCATTGTCGATGAAGATGTAACAGACAGATACACTTTCGTATTTATAATAATTAGTATGGATAATAATATGCATGGAAAGCCATGGTGGCCTAGTGGTTTGACCTATGGCCTCTGAAGCAGAGGGTCGTGGGTTCAAATCCCGGCTCGCACCTCTTGAGTTATTCGGAATTTATGTGCGAAATTACATTTGAAATTTACCATGAGCTTTACGGTGAAGGGAAACATCGTGAGGAATCCTGCTTACACCTGCGAAGAAATTCAATGGTGTGTGTGAAGTTCCCAATCCGCACTGGGCCCGCGTGGGAACTACGGCCCAAGTCCTCTCATTCTGAGGCCTTGCAGTGGGACGTATATAGGTTGGCGTGATGTATTGTATGGATGGATTTAATTAACTGTGAATTATTAAAAACTGTTAAACAAAAAAAAAAAAAATATATATTAGGGGACAATCTTACACAAATCGACCTAGTCCCAAACTAAGCAAAGCTTGTACTATGGGTACTAGACGACGATAAACATACTTATATAGATAAATAAATACTTAAATACATAGAAAACATCCATAACTCAGGAACAAATATTCGTGCTCATCACACAAATAAATGCCCTTACCGGGATTTGAACCCAGGACCTCTTGCTTCGTAGACAGGGTCACTACCAACTAGGCTAAAGCGGTCGTTAAAATATACATCATAAATCAAATAAATAATATAAATCAAAGTATACATCATTTTCGTGTGTCACATTCTAATGAGAATAAGACTTAGTAGAATCATTTCATGTCAATGAATGCGGCGGGGAAGTACTGGGTATGGATTAATCACAGATAATATTTAGATTTAAGTGTATGTGTAATATCGTTTCTGAGCACAGTTTAAGATGTCGGTGTCATCATTATAATCATCTCAGCTTATATTACGTCCCACTACAAGGAACAGGCCTCCTCTCACCATTATGTGCGAATAAGGAACTTTACTCTCACCATTGAATTTTTTCACAGTAAACCTTACGGTAAATTTATCAGCAGATTTACGGCAGATTTGCTCGTTGTTCGGATGGAGTAAAAGTAACTCTTTTTAAAGCTTACTGTACTTCTTTTTACTCCAGCGGTCTGTGGTGTCGGTACACGAAACAAGCTTACGACGCCTTGCGTGTGCAGTATAATAATGCCTTCAGGATGCTGTTGGGGCTACCACGCCACTGCAGCGCTTCTGGAATGTTTGCTGCTGAGCGCACGGATGGCTTCCACGCTATCATGCGGAAGAAAGCTGCCTCTCTTCTTCATCGTGTGCGCGGTAGCAGCAACGGCATCCTGAGGACGTTAGGGAGGCGATATGATGGCTCTCTTAGGGCATATGGTAAAAATTTCTATAGGGGTCTGTCACTAATTTAAAGTAATTTTAAATTTTAAGTAATGAACTAAAACAATTACTTTGCTCACCCGCGACTTTGAGCAAAGTAATTGTTTTAGTTCATTAATATGGACCTCCGCAAAGTAACGCCTGATTCAATAAATTATTTTAAGTAATATTACTAACATAGGAGTTCAGCACTAAATGTACCTATTAACCATAATATAGATGATTGTAAAAAAATATCTGAAATAAATTTATTTATGGTGGTACGGATTTCCGATCACGGGCCCATGGGGACCCGGTCATTTGAAAGGCATTCATGGGGCCGAAGCCAACATGAAGAGGCCTTTGGTACCATATAATATAAATGAGATGGGCGCAACTATGGAGGTCTATCCCCTAATACACCATGAGGATGTGCTAGCGGACAGTCCTCCACAGTTGCCAAACTATTGCCAGGTAGGAAGCGACATGGAATTGGCTATGGGGTTGGGATGTTGTGGACAGGATTACCGGGCTATGGAGTGAGATAACGGACACCTACCATTTCAATATCTCATAAACTGTACTTTTGGTAGGCGGTGACTCGCCATTCACTAAATGGGCCCCTCAAACTATTGCCCGCTCGGGGCAACGAGCGGCAACATTGGTGTGAACGGCTAAGGATGGAGAGGTGTCCCTGGACTTTAAACTTCAAAATGCCAACTCGCCACTTACGGCCAAACACATCCATCCTTCGAGCATTTAGCTCTTGCGCTCCACTCTAGGCGGCCAACAAAGGCAAACTAGAGGCGGGGTAGGTGTGTAACTGTGTGCGAGTGTGTGTATAAGCGCATGTGTGTATGTGTACCCCTAGAGGTCTCGGGTTCGTGGTGTTGCTACGCACCAACAGCTCGCCACAAGCCGCCATGCGATATTTATTATTATTATTATTATCAAAACACAGAGGTGCGATCCCAGGCTCGAAGCACGACCCTGTCGAAGTCATCCCTGGAAAGGAATATCAAGCGCTATAAAAAAAGATAGTGCGTGGAATCCCTCCGTGCGGAAGAAGTGAAACTTCATAATAAACAACTACAGCGCTAGCGAAACAAGTTACATAGCTCGTCGCTAGATGGCGTTGCTCCTCGTGCGCACGTTATTTTCAATAATTTTTCTTGGTTTTTCGTAATTCTCAAAGATAGTCAATACTTTTTTTTACTAAATACGTTTAAAATACTTTATTCTACGATCTACCATTAAAATAGTTTTCATTTTTACAAGTTTTCATACTAAGCCACGCAATTGTTCTGGATCGCACTGACGAAGTTTTTAACATACGTTAGTATATATACAATGCGAACGTCTCGTAAACGTCAACTTGCGTTGCGTTGCATATTTAACGCATCGCTTGTTGGAAGTCGCATTAGAAGTTTCACTTCAAAAACAGAACTACTCTAAGTATGACTACCTAGGTCTAAATTTATTAACCCTCCTTACCAAATCAGTTTCAGTTCTGAATCCAGCTAAGTTTTCTGTTCTACGTGTTCCTTTACACTGACGAAAGGCTTGCCTAGCTAATAAACCTATATTCATTTAATCACCTCTAAGGTACCAGGGCGCCATGTTCTCAAGGAGTAACTCCAGTATATTGCCTGCATTATGGAGCCTTTACAAGCCAAGTTCCACACTTAACTGGGTCCACTCCGTTATTCATGGACGCGCAACAAGTGCTTTTCATAATTGAACACACCTGCCCCGTTTTGTCTCAGCCTGACATTGTTATGTTTTCCTGGTACACGTTTTTTAATGTTCTTATGAATTTCATGCTATCATATGGGAATTTCAATGGGATGGGATTGTTGAGATGTGTCTTGTGTGTAAATAAATGTATTTTATTTATTTACTAGCTTTTGCCCGCGGCTTCGCTCGCGTGTACCATGAGAATTCCAAAGAATCAAGATATCAACCAAGCAATCATACAGGCAAGCAAGCAAGCATGCAAGCAAGCATGCAAGCAAGATGCAAGCAAGCATGCAAGCAAGCATGCATGCACGCTTGCTTGCTTGCGTGACAATGGGACCATCTCAGTATATTATGTTCTTTCGAACAAAAAAGAATTTTAAAAATCGGTCCATAAAATTGACCGAAAAATCGGTGAACATACCTACATAAAAAAATACATACAGTAGAATGCATAACCTCCTTCTTTTTTTGAAGTCGGTTAAAGAGCTCTTTATGGCCTTATTACAGTATAAACTTTTGAATTTTGTAATTTTAACCTTTCTACAACCAGTAAAACGAAAAATCCCGTTTTTTCCCGTTCCCGTAAGTATTTCGGGAAATGCTTTATTAATGCTCCCCTACACTTCCCAAGGAACCCATTTGCCAAATTTCAGCTTTCTACAACCAGTAAAATGAAAAATCCCGTTTTTTCCCGTTCCCGTGAGAATTCTAGAAAGTCCTGTCTCAATGCTCCTCTACACTCCCCAAACAACCTACATGCCGAACTTCAGCTTTCTACGACCAGTACAACGAAAAATCCCGTTATTTCCTTATCCCGTGGGAATTTCCGAAAATCCTTAAAACTGTTTTTTACTACTATAATTACATTCTATGACAAATTTGAAGAATCTAGTAATTATAGTTCATAGGATTCCGTTGAACTGAATATATAAATCCCGTTTTTTCTCGTTTACGTGAGAATTTCAGAAAGTCCTCTCGCAATGCTCCTCTACATTCCTCAAGCAACCTACATGCCGAATTTCAGCTTTCTACGACCAGTAAAACGAAAAATCCCATTTTTTCCTTATTCCGTGGGAATTTTCAAAAATCCTTAAAACGGTTTTTGACTATTATAATTACCTACTTCTATGCCAAATTTAAAGAGTAGTAATTATAGTTCATAGATTCCGTCGAACTGAATATATAAATCCCGTTTATTCCTTTTCCCGTGGGAACTTTGAAAAATCCTAAAATTAATGTTTTAACTAATGTAATACCTACTTGTGTATCAAATTTGAAGAGTCTAGTTATTATAGTTACTGAAATAGGGTCACTCGGAATCGAATATATAAATCCCGTTTTTTTCCGTTCCTGTGGGAATTCCCGAAAATCCTTCCTTAGTGGATGCCTACATTGTGCAAAATTTCAAGTCTCTAGGTCCAGTAGTTTGGGTAAAACCTTAAAAACGACACCCATATTGATATTTAGACATTTCAACCCCATCGCACCCCATCCAGGGAGATGGTATTTTACGTACGCCACATCGGATTTTAAAACCGTTGTTTTCATAACCAGCGACCCGATAAACCATAGAAACAACACTCATGTTGATTTTCAGACTTTGTTACCCCTTTCCTCCCTTTTAGGGGTTGAATTCTCAAAAATCCTGAAACAGGTGTTTACTCATTTATCATTAGAAGTACTTCTGTGAAGTTTCGAATAAAATAGTCTAAGTAATCTTGTTTCCCCATACAAACTTTGAACCCCCTTTTCACCCCCTTAGGGAGTGAATTTTCAAAATTCCTTTCTTATTGCACCCCTAGACCTTATAAGGAACCTACATGCTAAATTTGGAATCTCTAGGCCCAGTGGTTTGGGCTGTGCGTTGATATGTCAGTCAGTCAGTCAGTCAGTCAGTCAGTCAGTTTCTTCTTTTATATATTAAGATTTCTCTCTTTTACTTAGACGATAGTTATTTGAAACTTTTCTATGTTATTACCGATTCGATATTTTAATACATTCGTTATATTAACTCTCGATATTCAGAAACTTACCCCAATAAATCACATATTTATGTAGTAGTAGTACCTACATGAACTAAAACCACACTTGCTACTCCACAACGGGATCCCTTTGTTTCCCATACTTTAATTTGTTATAATTTCACTCGCTTCGGAGCAAAATGCACAAAACGCAAAATGTACCCTACACGCAAAATATAACCAATAGGAAAATCTACAATACTAACGCAAAACTTAGTACCTACACAACGCATATTCCGAAACACGCAGAACGTATAAAAAGCAAAAAGTACATTCGCATAATGTACTTACTTACATATCAAAAAAAATATTTTTTTAATTATTCGTTTTCCGGTTTGTATATTTTGCGAATGTACTAACTACTTTTTGCGTTTTGTACTTTCCGCGTGTTTCGCAATATTCGTTGTGTACATTTTGCGTTTAGTGTACATTTTGCGTTTTGCGCATTTTGCTCCGAAGCGTTCAGTAGGTTAGGTTAATTTAATACCAATTCTGAAGAAAATACCGTTTCAGAAATAAATTACTTTATGACAAATAAAAATTATGACAAACGATAAAGATCCAACAGTATTCCATGGTGGTTTACAAACGAACTAGCTATTTGCCCGCGACTCCGTCCTTAAAGAATGCGTTTCTCACTATCCCGTTTAAGTGCTATGCATTTTTCTGGGAAAAAAATTATTCTGTCCTTTTCAGGGTCTCAAACTATCTCCATACCAAATTTCAGCGACTGATCCGTAGTCACACCAATTTATTCAGTCCAGAAAATAGGTAGGTTAGGTTAGTTAGGTAGTTTCTTCTGCCCGAAGGAAAACTGCCCAGAAATAGGAGCCCCGCGAGGCGTGGCTCCGTCAAATTGGTTTATATGAAATATTTCAATTTTAGTCCTGATTGATCTATAGTGGTGTGACTACGGATAAATAAAATTAACCATAGTCACACCAGTGTAGCCAATTGGTGTGACTACGATAGGTTATGGACCTATTTAACAGACCGACGGACACACTTTCGCATTTATAATATTAGTATGGATGACAATTATGAAACA
This sequence comes from Archips xylosteana, assembly GCA_947563465.1. NCBI lineage: Eukaryota > Metazoa > Arthropoda > Insecta > Lepidoptera > Tortricidae > Archips > Archips xylosteana. Next base: position 17,752,116 of record OX387360.1, read on the forward strand.
CGTACGTTAGGCATATAAAACTCGGTCGAACAATAGGGAACCCTTCACGATACGTGAGAGACAGCTACAGCCTACATATGTACATTCGTCTTTAAACCGCGCCGCAACAAATTCAGTAAATTAACTCCCCTCAATTCGACTTTGAGCAAAACATACGCGCGTTCCCGAACAGTCCGTACAAAGTACCGATTTTAATCTAACTTTATATCAAGAGCCTATCAAGTTAAACGAAAAACTTTTTGATTTGTCACTCGTTCGTGCAATTGGCTTGTTTTACGAACACAGAAACGTGTCCTTTGGCGTCTTGCTTGCGTTGAAAAAATATTGAAAACAAAGATACTTACGACTTACTTACCCCTTCAGCTTTATACTCGTAAAGTCCACTTCAAATTTTGACTGTCATAGTTTGAAACTTATTGTCTACTAGATGTTGCCCGCAATTCCGACTGTGAAAAATTACATTATCATTATCCTGCAGGAACTTTGTATTTTCCGGGATAAAACTAACCTCTTTTCCCGGGACTCGAATCTATCTTCAGCAGTTTAAGCGTGAAGAGGTGACAGACAGACAGATACACTTTCACATTTATAATATTAGTATGGATATTGTAGTCCTGTATTGAAAAAAAAAAAACTTTGATTACGTAAAAATATTATTTATTTACCCTCAAAAGTGGCCCCCACGTTTAAAATTCATTTATTATTAACGTTACATGTTCGTCTTTCATCTTCATCATCATTTCAGCTGTAGGACGTCCACTGCTGGACATAGGCCTACCTCATTGACGCCCAATCATTACAGTTGGAAGAGATTTGCATCCACCCTGAACCTGCGGCCTTCACCAACTCGTCCGTTCATCTTGTTGGTGGACGTCCCACGCTGCGCTTGCCAGGCCGTGGTCTCCATTCGAGAACTTTTGGGGCCCAACGGCCATCTGTTCTGGGTGCTATATGGCCTGCCCATTGCCATTTCAACGAGCTAATCCGTTTGGGTACGTCGGTGACCCCTGTTCTTCTACGGATCTCCTCGTTCCTGATTCGATCCCGTAGAGAAACTCCGAGCATAGCCCTCTCCCTAGCTCGTTGAGCGACTGTCTTTGGGTTATTGAATTACATATGAGTATCAAATTTAAAAGTCAAATTCAATAAGAGCGTGCTCCCTTTACTATAATAATATACTAGCTGATACCCGCAGCTTTGCCCCCGCTGAAGTAGGTTAATAGGTAGGGAATGAGATATTTTCCCGTAGTAAAAAGTAGCCTATGATACTCTCCAGCCCTTCGACTATTTTTAAAAATCGCGGTAATCTGTCGCTCAGTTTCGATGTAAAATAAGGGATAATAAACAAACAAACACACTTTGACATTTATAATATTAAGTATGGATGTATGGATTTAGCCATATTAGAGAATGTCAACAGAGATCTTCAGTTGGGGCGCTGAAGCAGTCGCCGTAGCCGAAATCTACATGGGTGACATTGTTGTTTCTGTGATATCGGGATTAAGTTTTTTGCGTATAAAACTTTGTGTATGTGGCCTGAATGTTCAGTGAATGCCTAAGTAACTTCGTATCTACCTTCAGTAATTACCCGACAACCGACAATATTATGTTAAGGTACAATCAAAGCTTCATTTCAAGGCCTGGACCGGAGTCCGCTGGTCCTTACAAATTGATGATGATGATGACGTGTTCCTGTTCAAGCTACTGTTAATCATTTCAGCCAAATGACGTCAACTGGTGAACATTGGCCTCCCCCAAGGTTCGCTAAACAGATCGGTCCTGCGCCATCCGCATTCAGCGCGTTCCCGCATTATTAACCAGGCCGTCGCTCCGTCTTGTTAGAGTCTATATTATCTACACTGCGTCGGTCCGTGGACGCCACTCGGGAACCTTTTGGCCCCATCGGCCATCAGTTCTCCGAGCGATGTGCCCCGGCCACTACCACTGAATCTGGCAATTCTTAAAGCTACGTCGGTGACTTACAATTAGTTCTTGCGCGGATTTCATAATTTCTAATGCGATCCTGCAGTGAAACTCTAATACCTGATTTACACTCTCGCCTCGTACCTCGCCTCGTGCTTCGTCTCGTGTTTCGGCTCGGCGTCGCGAGCGTTGCGAAGTACGAGACTAGGCGCGAGGCGAGCCACGAGCGTCTATTCACACTCCCGTCACGTTGCTCGTCTCGCAGATCGTCTCGCCACTCTTACGCGAGTGTAAATGAGCTATGGTGGCCAAGTGGTTTGACTTATAGCCTCTCAAGCAGAGGGTCGTGGGATCAAATCTCCGCTCACACCTCTGAGTTTTTCGGAATTTATGTGCGAAATTACATTTGTAATTTACCATGAGCTTAACGGTGAAGGAAAACATCGTGAGGAAACCTGGATACACCTGCGAAGAAATTCAATGGTGTGAGTGAAGTTTCCAATCCGCACTGGGCCCGCGTAAGAACTACGGCCCAAGCCCTCTTATTCTGAGAGGAGGCCTGTGCCCTGCAGTGGGACGTAGGTATATAGGCTGGGATGATGATGATGACAGAGAATCCCTTAGTTCTTAAAAATCTCTGTTACCTATGTTAAACAAATAGATTATTCATTCATTTATTTATGAAAATAACTTTGTATGGTAATCGGTGTATGATGCCCTCGACTTGGGTATGCCTTGCCAGTGCCTTGTTCGTGCCCCTTGTTACGCATCGCCGCCAGCGATCGGCGATGTTAAATGAAATAGGAAAATCCGACATGTCAAATTAAATTCTGCGAGAAATAAATTACACCCTGTATAGCTGTTTGTTTGGTCGATGGTGCAAATTTGAATTAAAAATGTAGATGTTTTTCTCTTTTCCTGGTAATAAGATTTTACCTACAAATGGAAAAATCGGAAAATAATTAGTTTTTTTTTCACTTCTTTACTTTAACATTATCCTGCGGGATGAGGCTGGACTCGGCCGTCCTCGGTCGCTTCATGAATCTGCATGTGGTGAAAAGAGATCGTTGAGGCGGTAGAGGGTGGCGGGAGAGAGGGGCCTACCATGGCTTTTCATATTTCTGTGCTTTATTGTATTTCTATTTAACTAACATAGCCTATAAGTCAATTGTTACTAACTTAATATGGAACCTGTTTTCTGAAATAAATGATTTTAATTTTTTACTTTTTTTTACAAGCTTTTTATTTTTTATACTTACAATATAGGCTTGCGTTTGACCACAATCACGCCTGATGGAAAGCGAAGATAAGGCCTACGATGGATCACGCTTGCCTTTCAAGTGTTTTCGCTTGGCCCCCTTGCCCCGAACCGCTACCTCGCGCCACCTGTCGTAGACAGGCAGGCTTAAGGGTGCCTTTTCACCTGAGATGTACTACGCTACGTTGCTATGGATGTGTCTGATATCCACCAATCATGTTCATTGATCCACATAGCACTGGTGGACTACTTTCAACTAAGCTATGATTTTTATTATGGAAAGATGCGTGCCCTGGATGCGTGCTATGGATACGTGCTACGGGTGCGTGCTACGGATGCGAGCTATGGATGCGTGCTATGGATGGTTGCGGGTCGTGTTAGCAATGTCCCCCTTCACTGAGCGCCCCTGTCGATACATCGCATAGCTCGAGTTGCGCATCTTCTTCGCACAGCTGCCTCGCGGCTGCTCATCTACATAGCGTATCTTCTTCGCACAGCTACATAGCTTAGCATTGGTGGGAAAGGTCACACAGTTTCGTAGCGTAGCTTTCACATACGACGACCGCTTTAGCCTAGTTGGTAGTGACCCTGCCTACGAAGCAAGAGGTCCTGGGTTCAAATCCCAGTAAGGGCATTTATTTGTGTGATGAGCACGAATATTTGTTCCTGAGTTATGGATGTTTTCTATGTATTTAAGTATTTATTTATTTATATAAGTATGTTTATCGTCGTCTAGTACCCATAGTACAAGCTTTGCTTAGTTTGGGACTAGGTCGATTTGTGTAAGATTGTCCCCTAATATTTATTTTATTTTATTTTATTTTTACATCTTCGCAGCATAGCTGCATTGCACATCTCTGGTGGAAAGGCACCCTAAGGCTGCAGCGAGCTTCTTGCGCCATTTATACCTTGACAAGCACGTGCGCGGCGCTCGGCGGAACTTTGTCGCAGGGAGCCTCTGCTGTCCTTAACAAGATAGTTTTTAATAAGTGCGGCAAATACTCACTGCGACAGGGTTCCGCGGAGGGTCGCGCAAGAGCTTGTCGGACTATAATCGATTTTAGGTATTCTAAGTATGCACTCGTGTATGTGTGTGTGAGAGTGGCTGGAATCAAAGCCATGCGTAAGCGCAAGCGACACTTAGTTCTCCATCCGATGGCCGAAGGAGAACTAACGCAATTAACTATACGGACGAGGGGGAAGCACGACGGCTCATGATAGGTTAGTCAGACCGCGTTTATTTAGGTATTTCAATCGTATTACTAAAACAAATACTTACATATTTTAAAAATGTAGCATCACTAGGCTCTAGAAAGCAACTTGTTTTATTAACATTTTATACTTGAAACTACCGTGAGACTCATTCATAGTGAAAATAAACGGATCACTTGCGTCTTAAAACGAGTTATTTTATTTTATTAGTATTGTTTTATTGACATTCAAAAAGTCATGAGCTGCCGTGCAGTATTTACGCCGTGCTAAGGATTTATTTTATTTTTTAGGGACGACTTTGGATTTCTTTCTATCAAGCAAACTACAAGTATTCGTGTTTCAAAAATTACTGGACATTAATGTGAATCTTCAATTATCTTACACATGAATTTCAGAACTCAAGCTTTGCTAGTAGAGATAACACGATAACATGGCCCGCCCATCCACAATTCAAGAAGTCTTTAATGTATTGTGAAAGTATTTATAAAGCACACCAAAACTTTCAACGCATGTGTGCGTGTTGAGACAGCCGTCCAATAAAAGCAGATACTACTAAATAAAAATTCTTTCGTAAATATGTGACTAAACACATTGAAATAGTAATGTGGAGGGGCGGGTCATGTTATCGTAGTTTATCTCTAATGATAAAGCAAGGGATTAAAATGAATTCAATAAGTGAGCCAAAAACTCGATGCGGCCTTAAACATTTTAAAACCAAGGCTTGCGCTAAATCTCTCATTAAAACCTGAGTCTCCCAGCGTTGATTACTGCAAACAAGCGCAAACTACCAGGAGCCCATAGATAACCCTGTATAGTTCATTACTTGTTATTAAATTTGTCAGTCCGAGCGCGAATTAGCTGGTAGACATCTTGACGTTAATAGACAGTGGAGACGAACCAGCGCGACTAGACTTGTAAACCCCCTAGGATCGTTCCTTATAACTCGTGATTTCAAGGACCGGGGCGGGAGGAGGAAGGTCTTGTCAGACTGGTCGCGCCTTCCATTAGTTCCTAGAGTGGTGCGATGATCTTGAAAGTTTTATTTCTGCAATACGAAGCTCGCGGCGATTTTGACGCCAAGTTAGTTTCTAGAATACGATTAACTGGAGGTCTCTGCCACCGCTTTCACAGGATAAAGTTACTCATAGTGAAAATATACGGTAGTTGTGCGCCGGTGTCAGTGTCGTCGAGCAGCCGCGCGAGCAGAGCGGTAGCGCGTAGTGCGCGTTTGGCAGCCGCCGTGACGTGTGGTTCCGGGTAGAAGGGCTACGGATTAGCCCGAAACATGTCGAGTTAAACTCGTTTTAAGACGTGAATGATCCGTATATTTTCACTATAAAGTTTGTTGTCGCTTTTACAGGTCTTGTATGATGTAAGGATTGAAGCGAGAAATGGAGAGTAGCTACATTTTGATAGATAAATGAAAAATTGTGGGCCCATAACCACAGACAGAGGCGATGCAGATATTATCGTCATCATATCGGTCAAAAGACGTTCACATTAAAATACAAATAAAGAGGGAAATCAGTTTAACAGTGACTTTGGCCAGTTTTTTGAATCCTGTTATTGGTAGCATCTTTAATTTTCTTGATCGAATCAGACAGCATTTTACGGAGCACATTTTCCATCTATCGATCTTTATAATAGATTTATTACCTAGATCTATCTATCTAGTTTTTTACTGAACTATTTCAAAACATTATAATACGGAGGTACGGAACCATTCATGTACGAGTCCGACTGGCACTTGACTGGTTTTACCTTTTGATCGCCAGTGTCGGCTATAGACGACTATACGGTAATACAAAAATTAACCTACCAGCATACGCATAAGAATCAATTTTGTTCGCAACGAAAACGTTGTGTGGCGTTTAAAAGGTTACACCTCAAATGCCTTCTCGATGCTATTAAAGTCAGGAGCACTAACGTAAGTTGGTATTACAAAAGTGAGTTAATGTTAGAGCTACTTACAGTGGCTATTGAGAAGTCAAGACTTGAACTTGTAACTGGGGCTCGAGAGGGATAATCAGTTAACTTAGTTCACACCTTGAATACTAAAAGCAATACAGACACAGAATTAAAGATAAGAAGGATAGAAATGTTACGCGAGATAAAAACACGCTAGAGTTCATCTTATTATCGATATCAGCCAAATGTTTAGTTATTGCGTGGTTTTATTCCGTGGAGGAGAATTTGTGAAATACTCATCATCTTAATCGCTACCTCACTGCTGAGGATCGTGACTCTTAATTTTGTCCACTAGCTGTCGCCATCGGCTGCATTCAGTTGCTTGATGAAGTGCAGCGCTGACCGTTAAGTCCAAATGTTCCGAGATCTGGACTGACCATCGTTTGGAATTTCGGCCTCGAGGTCTTTTACCCTCTATTTTTCCGGTCACCATTCTCCAAATTGTCCGCTCCCCTACGCGCTACATGACCGAAGTAACTATGCGTTATAGGCAGAGCGAAGATAAACGCTGTGTTTTCTCCAGTTTGAGCTCCTTTGGCACAGAGACGTTTGTACGGTGGGCAGTCCATAGTATCCTTAATAATCGACTCCAGCACCACCACATTTCAGTGAAATACTATTAGGTACTAATAAGGAATAAGTACTGTTGAACGCCTTCCCCATAATTCGTCAAACAGAACAGTCCTGCGCGATCCGCATCAAATGCGTTACCGATAACTTAACCAGGTCGACACTCTATCTTGGAGGTCTACCTGCGCCTTCCGATCCGTAGTTGGCGTTCGAGAACCTTTTGAGCTCATGAGCTATCAGTTCTACGAAGATGTGTCCTGCCCACAGCCACTTGAGTATGGTGATTCTTAGAGCTATTGTAACGGATGTTAGTCCGTGACAGTTTATAGAGTTGTATCACACGTGGGTTTTTCCCAAATCAAGGAGCCATGGGAGGTAGAATAGTGCTTTGTTTTAATAACTCGTTGTACGTAATTTGCTGTCGGCCATCTCAAAGCGTGCCAATAAAATAATTTTAGTCTGTTAGGGAACGTATTTGCTGCCAGATGTGGGTTGGTTCCCACCATCTTTTGTAAAGGCCGACTCTAAGTCTTTGTTTAGACTTTCTCCATTTCAAAGGGCCCTGAATTACTAGGTACTAAAACGTATTTTTAGACAATATCATAATATAACGAATTACTTTACGCGGGGGTCTGCAAACAATAAATGCGAACTTTTGCCGGAACTGTCTTTGTTGCAATGACCAGATGTGGCAAATAGCGGAATAGTTTATGTCCAGGGCCGGGGCGTGTTTTTAGGTTTATGATTCATTGTTTGCGCTAAAATAAAGTAACAATGGGATTTTGTGAAACTAGAAGGACAGCATGGGGATAATTTCATCCCAGTCGGAGTCGTGTAACGTAAGGGAGTAGAGGGGGTCACGAGATGGTGAATAAAACTCCTGCGTCTTAGGGGTGCGGGGGCTTTTTGAGGGAACGCTTGGAAGTGTCGGGCTGACGAGTACGCGCGCGGAGAGTTTCTCTAAAAGCGATTGTGAGTTCGGAGTGTTTGTGAAGTGCTTATCACGCGATCACGGATCACGGAGTTCGCAACAGGCGGATTCACGGAGAGCATCCACGGAGTAGCGGCAGGCGCATTCTTGGAGTATAGCGGTCGAAGGCCCTATACTATAAAGGACGTGTAGTCTCAGCTAAGTCGAGTGTTTCTTAGCGACAATACTTTCATATGTTTTTTTTTTAAAACATTTCTAAAAATAACCTTAGCTTAGCGAACTCGTATGATTTCATACGTAGCTTGAAGTTGCCTTTTTTTTAAGAGGAAACAAGTTGAACATAATCGTTAATCATCATACCTTGTGTTACGATTTTCTTGCGAATTTACGCGTATTGGTTTAAACATGATATTTGGTCTTTTAATTTAATTATATATCACTACACTATAAATTCTTAACTATATTTGGTCTGGGTCCATTTAACCACGTTCCCAGGATAATCAAACGTGGCCCAACGTAATTCAACTAACATAATTATTATATTATTGTTACTTAATTCCGATTTAACCTTTTAGGATATCTTTCTGCGAGAGACTACGGGGCGTAAGGTTAGACTCCGTTATTTATTCGTGTAGGGTCCAAATACTATTGTACGAGCCAGCAGCAGTTAATAACTTGTCGTCGAGTATTTATTCAATTTTTCGTGTTCTTTAGTCGTACTTCGTGAAGCAGAGCTGCGCTGAATTAGGTTTTGTGCTAAGAGTGAATGAGTGTCTGTGAAGTAATAACAATAGTTAGTTGTGAGTGACATTATTTTTTATTGACGCTTAATTTGTTTAGTTAAGGTGTTACGGTAATCTCAGTGAAATAAAGGGGAGAGTGCACACATCTCATGCACTAATCAAATCTTCTTCACTCAACCCTGAGTTTTATTGAGGGTATTGTGTCACGTGTATCGCTGCTTCTTTGTTTTCTAGTTCGTGCCAACCTAGAGAACAAATAGGTCTAACCTTTACACTCTACAGGCACAAACATATACACTAAACAACATTACACGTGGGATTGGCCTAGGTATTCTGCCTTTGAGTCGTATGATCCTAGTAGTTCAGTGTCACAGCATACATTAGGTACACACCACACATTCAATCCTTAAATAAATTCATACACTAGCTAACACACCTGCATGAAGGTTACTTGGCTGAGATTAGCTCCTGGGTGGACTGGAGAGCAGCGCGTCAAATACTAGGGCTCATTTTAAGAGGCACACGTTGTCTGTCGACTAACCTGGGTCCTTTACATGCACTTAGGTACACAACCGAGCCCTGAGTCACTTGCGTGTTTATAATTTTCGCCAGTGACTCTGAGGTAAGCGACCTTTTGACCCGTGACCGTAGAGCGTCGTGTGTGGAGACTGGTTTAAGCAATCCTTTGTAGGAGTTCACATATAAGGTGATTCTTATACGCATTCAAGTGGTATTCAGACTACCTCGCACCATTCATCAACAATCTCTAGTTCTCTGGCACGGGCAAACCCGCGGCAGCTTTCGAAGATAGGGAGCGTAAAATCAGCAAGCATGCAAGCGTAAACTTAGATTAAGGCGGCAAGCGTAAACTTAGATTAAGGCAGTAAGCGTAACTTCGTGGTGGTTGTATGTGGATTTGATTGCGAGTTCGTGTATGTGTGCGTGTATGATTTTGTAGTTATAGCGTGACGGTTTGATAGAAGATATCTTTAGGGTATTAGGATTGATCTAACGGTTTTGTTGGGCACATGTGATCGGGGCAGTGGCCTTATAACGATCGGTGTGTGGGTCTAGGCTATTGAGGTGTGCTGGGAGGCCTATAGATATCCAAATTGGTTAGAATTCCCCCGTATGACTTTATGGTCTTATTCAAAAGGGTCCCTTTGTGTTCGGGTATTGCCTTTCAGATACAACGTGGTTCAACAGTGAGCAGAGTCGGCGATCGATTGTTGCTATTTTTTTAAATAGACATAATCTTATAAGAACTTAAATCATTATAACTAGTACTTGACATTTTCTTAATTGCGTTTTATATTTTACCAATCTTTATATTAAAACTAACACAACGTAAAACAGGGTCCTTACGTAATTATAACTAGACGATCACAATTTTGTAGAGATGGCCAATTATTAAAGAGTTAGGTAGAATTAGACATGAACGACTTGCGTCGGTGCTTTTATTAGTTTCTGATAAGCCCCGGGTAAGACGGTTACAGTTGATGCCAGTGACTTCAGGATATTAAGTCATAAAAAATTTGTACCATTTTGGTCCAAATACTTAATTAAAGAATTTGGGTTACTACATGTTAGGTCAGACCTTATTGGAATTATATCGTATGAGAAAATATTTACATTTAAGAATGTTCTTTAAGAATTTTAACTAGGTAGTCGTATAAGAAAATATCTTAGATTTTTAACTAGTTTACTGTCTGGTATTTCGTGGATTTTATACGTAAAGTCTTGCCTGTTTGTGGGTTCGACCCTCACAATAACTTACGTGGATATGTTATAATGGGTTACGATTTCATTAAAATTATTTGTTAGGTTAAGTTCAGAAGTGGTTGTATACTGCTTAATAGTAATCTCACACTCGTAGGTTCGATCCCTGCGATAATTTCATCAAATGTTCATGAGAAACAAAAGGTATCGATGGGGTTTAGTGATCACTAATTGAATTAATCTAGGAACAATATTAGAATTGAGTCGTTTTCACTCTCTGTGGGTTCGAATCCTGCGGTTATTTGTTTTTTTTTTGGAAAGATTTATAGAATTAACAGTTAACAAGAGTAACAGATTTAAGCATAAAGGCGAACTTATCCCTTAAAGGGATCTCTTCCAGTTAACCTGAAGTTATATTTTAGTGGCGTGAATTCAGTTAGTATGGTTAAATACCGGCTTATTGATTAGCGTTAAAATAGGTTTGGTGGTCAATGTTATTCATGGGTTCGATACCCGTGTACATTTTTTGTTTTGTGATTAATCACGCATGTGGCAATTAGATGAGTGAAATCCTAACAACGGGTTCGATTCCCGTGTACAATTTTTTTTGTTTTGTGACTAGGCTATTAACCACGTATGTGGAAATTAGTAGAATAAAATCCTAACTACGGGTTCGATTCCCGTTTTATATTTTGTCGTTTTAGTGCATGAGACCGGGATTTAATTTTTATAGGATAAACAAAACCTTTATCATTAAAATTGATTGAATTCGGGGCGTATTCCTAAGCAAACAAATAAAAGGGACATGTGTTAATTTTAGGGTTCCGTACCCAAGGGGTGAAGGCGAACCCTGTTGCTGGGGCTTCGCTGTCTGTCTGTCCGTCTGTCCGTCCGTGTGAGGTTGTATCTTATTAACCGTGATAGCTAGAGAGTTGAAATATTCACAGAATATTTAGTTGTATATTTACGTTAAAAATAAATAATTCAATACTAATGGAATAAATATTTAAGGGGCGCTCCCATACAACGGGAGTGAATTATTTTTGCCGTTTTTGTAGATAATGGCCTTCGTGCGCGGGTCCGAGTCGCACTTGGCCGGTTTTATTTTTCCTGCGGTTACAATAAGTAAGATCGCATTTTTACTTTTAATTTAGTATTTAAATTTTGTTTGGTGATTTTGAAATAGGACACATTGGATAACTGATATTGGTGATGATAGTTTTCGTGGCTGTTAGGGTCTTTTAGTTACGGGTTTTTTTTCCGTAAGGAATTTATTTTAGTATCTTTTAAGTCAATCTATTAAGACAGGGGTTATAGAAATTACGAAACCTTACTGAGATGTCAGAACGTAAACAATGGGAGGCGTTTGATTTCTAGGTAGAGCGAGCAATGGATGTATGTGGTACCACGATGATAGCTTTAAAATAATTTGATTTTATAAGCGTATTAGAATATTTGCATTGAGTCATGATTTAGATTTAACTCTATGCTGTTTGTCTGGACCTGCCGAAGGTTTGGTCTAGGTTAATTTCAGGGAAGTGGAAAGGTTTTGATGATGATGGTTATGATGATGAACATGGTAATTTAAGGTATTAGCTCGATAAAGGTATTATAATAAGGAATGGAGCGTATCCGTTTGGTATAATTCTGTGCGAATCGTAGTTTTTTAGGTGTGTATGATATGTTTGTTTGAAAAATAGTGGATATATCAGTAATTAAATTTAGCACAGGGAAAATGAATAGTTTAAATCAATCTAAATTTCACTTGGTTGATGTGGCGTAAATTAGTAGAATTTTAGTTGTACTACGACTAGAAAGACCTTAACAGTCCAAGTAATGGATCTTGAATTAGATACGTGATAACGTGACTTAATGTACAAACAAAGATCTTAAGAACTTAACATATTATTATGTATGTATGATTTGGTTTGATTCTGACAGGGCAAAAGAAAACGGAGGTTATTATTGTTATAATTAGGATTAGTAAGCTCTAGAATTGCGCTATGTAATTCAAATGGCTGCCGTATGGTTTTGAAGCATTAAAGTATGTATTTATGTCCTAGTAAGGTAAGAGAAACTAGGGGATTAACATATTAAAATAAGTAAGTATGTATGACTAGGGCCACTAACTCAAATACGCGAGGGCACCTTATCTCGAAACCTATGATGGTGCAGTTAGGTACTGTATCGCTAGCAGATAGTAAAAATATTTGCTCTAATTATATTCATAGGACGAAAGATTGGGGGGGTATAATTATAAGTGTAAGATTTGTAAGATAAGAGAAAAGTTAGAATGCAATAAGTGTTTTTCATAATCCTATTTAAGATTCCTCAATATTTTTCATACTACGAATGCAAAATATCTTGTCATCTTCGGGGCGTCTGTAACGGATGTTAGTCCGTGACAGTTTATAGAGTTGTATCACACGTGGGTTTTTCCCAAATCAAGGAGCCATGGGAGGTAGAATAGTGCTTTGTTTTAATAACTCGTTGTACGTAATTTGCTGTCGGCCATCTCAAAGCGTGCCAATAAAATAATTTTAGTCTGTTAGGGAACGTATTTGCTGCCAGATGTGGGTTGGTTCCCACCATCTTTTGTAAAGGCCGACTCTAAGTCTTTGTTTAGACTTTCTCCATTTCAAAGGGCCCTGAATTACTAGGTACTAAAACGTATTTTTAGACAATATCATAATATAACGAATTACTTTACGCGGGGGTCTGCAAACAATAAATGCGAACTTTTGCCGGAACTGTCTTTGTTGCAATGACCAGATGTGGCAAATAGCGGAATAGTTTATGTCCAGGGCCGGGGCGTGTTTTTAGGTTTATGATTCATTGTTTGCGCTAAAATAAAGTAACAATGGGATTTTGTGAAACTAGAAGGACAGCATGGGGATAATTTCATCCCAGTCGGAGTCGTGTAACGTAAGGGAGTAGAGGGGGTCACGAGATGGTGAATAAAACTCCTGCGTCTTAGGGGTGCGGGGGCTTTTTGAGGGAACGCTTGGAAGTGTCGGGCTGACGAGTACGCGCGCGGAGAGTTTCTCTAAAAGCGATTGTGAGTTCGGAGTGTTTGTGAAGTGCTTATCACGCGATCACGGATCACGGAGTTCGCAACAGGCGGATTCACGGAGAGCATCCACGGAGTAGCGGCAGGCGCATTCTTGGAGTATAGCGGTCGAAGGCCCTATACTATAAAGGACGTGTAGTCTCAGCTAAGTCGAGTGTTTCTTAGCGACAATACTTTCATATGTTTTTTTTTTAAAACATTTCTAAAAATAACCTTAGCTTAGCGAACTCGTATGATTTCATACGTAGCTTGAAGTTGCCTTTTTTTTAAGAGGAAACAAGTTGAACATAATCGTTAATCATCATACCTTGTGTTACGATTTTCTTGCGAATTTACGCGTATTGGTTTAAACATGATATTTGGTCTTTTAATTTAATTATATATCACTACACTATAAATTCTTAACTATATTTGGTCTGGGTCCATTTAACCACGTTCCCAGGATAATCAAACGTGGCCCAACGTAATTCAACTAACATAATTATTATATTATTGTTACTTAATTCCGATTTAACCTTTTAGGATATCTTTCTGCGAGAGACTACGGGGCGTAAGGTTAGACTCCGTTATTTATTCGTGTAGGGTCCAAATACTATTGTACGAGCCAGCAGCAGTTAATAACTTGTCGTCGAGTATTTATTCAATTTTTCGTGTTCTTTAGTCGTACTTCGTGAAGCAGAGCTGCGCTGAATTAGGTTTTGTGCTAAGAGTGTATGAGTGTCTGTGAAGTAATAACAATAGTTAGTTGTGAGTGACATTATTTTTTATTGACGCTTAATTTGTTTAGTTAAGGTGTTACGGTAATCTCAGTGAAATAAAGGGGAGAGTGCACACATCTCATGCACTAATCAAATCTTCTTCACTCAACCCTGAGTTTTATTGAGGGTATTGTGTCACGTGTATCGCTGCTTCTTTGTTTTCTAGTTCGTGCCAACCTAGAGAACAAATAGGTCTAACCTTTACACTCTACAGGCACAAACATATACACTAAACAACATTACACGTGGGATTGGCCTAGGTATTCTGCCTTTGAGTCGTATGATCCTAGTAGTTCAGTGTCACAGCATACATTAGGTACACACCACACATTCAATCCTTAAATAAATTCATACACTAGCTAACACACCTGCATGAAGGTTACTTGGCTGAGATTAGCTCCTGGGTGGACTGGAGAGCAGCGCGTCAAATACTAGGGCTCATTTTAAGAGGCACACGTTGTCTGTCGACTAACCTGGGTCCTTTACATGCACTTAGGTACACAACCGAGCCCTGAGTCACTTGCGTGTTTATAATTTTCGCCAGTGACTCTGAGGTAAGCGACCTTTTGACCCGTGACCGTAGAGCGTCGTGTGTGGAGACTGGTTTAAGCAATCCTTTGTAGGAGTTCACATATAAGGTGATTCTTATACGCATTCAAGTGGTATTCAGACTACCTCGCACCATTCATCAACAATCTCTAGTTCTCTGGCACGGGCAAACCCGCGGCAGCTTTCGAAGATAGGGAGCGTAAAATCAGCAAGCATGCAAGCGTAAACTTAGATTAAGGCGGCAAGCGTAAACTTAGATTAAGGCAGTAAGCGTAACTTCGTGGTGGTTGTATGTGGATTTGATTGCGAGTTCGTGTATGTGTGCGTGTATGATTTTGTAGTTATAGCGTGACGGTTTGATAGAAGATATCTTTAGGGTATTAGGATTGATCTAACGGTTTTGTTGGGCACATGTGATCGGGGCAGTGGCCTTATAACGATCGGTGTGTGGGTCTAGGCTATTGAGGTGTGCTGGGAGGCCTATAGATATCCAAATTGGTTAGAATTCCCCCGTATGACTTTATGGTCTTATTCAAAAGGGTCCCTTTGTGTTCGGGTATTGCCTTTCAGATACAACGTGGTTCAACAGTGAGCAGAGTCGGCGATCGATTGTTGCTATTTTTTTAAATAGACATAATCTTATAAGAACTTAAATCATTATAACTAGTACTTGACATTTTCTTAATTGCGTTTTATATTTTACCAATCTTTATATTAAAACTAACACAACGTAAAACAGGGTCCTTACGTAATTATAACTAGACGATCACAATTTTGTAGAGATGGCCAATTATTAAAGAGTTAGGTAGAATTAGACATGAACGACTTGCGTCGGTGCTTTTATTAGTTTCTGATAAGCCCCGGGTAAGACGGTTACACTATGTCGGTGACTTTAGTTCTTGAGCGGATTTCATAATTTCTAATGTGATCCCGCAGAAAAACTAGCCCTAGCCCTCTTCATCGCCCTCTGAGTGTCCTTTAGCTTCCTTTGAGGCCTGTCGTTAGCGGCCAATCTAATGTGAAATAAGTACTTCATCAAAAATCATTCATGTGTTGTAGAATTAGATAGCTAGCCAATCTATTGGTCATCCTATATGACTTAACGCATCGCTTTGAATTTATACTCGTAACATCAAATAATTTGCCTCAAAGCCACGCAGAGCGCAACACAAAGGATCTACTAGTGACTGAACATACCACAAGCACTAAATCAATACCAGCCAAAACAGAAATTTATGCATAAATAAATCTGCCATTAGTTAGTTTATGGGCAGTTTATAACATCTGGCAAATATTCCGGTGCTGGTGCCGACCTCGAAGCAATTTAACTTGGAACCAATTGAATTGCAGATTCGTGGACTAGCGACCTGCTTAATCAGTTTTGGGTTCGGACGCTGCAGTAAATAGGTGACGGTTAAAGTGGCGTTAAGCTGAGATTAATTGTTAGTCTTTACATTATAAAACAGCGCCATAAAAAAAAAACAGTTAAAAAAAATTGATTATTAAACTATTAGATCTGGCATCAATCCTAGCCTATATAAAACCCACTGCAGGGCTCAGGCCTCCTCTCAGTTTAATAGGGCTTGGGCTGTAGTTCCTACCAGGGCCCAGTACAGATTGGGAACTTCACACACACCATTGAATTTCTTCTCAGGTGTGTGCAGGTTTCCTCACGATGTATTCCTTCACCGTAAAGCTCGTGGTATATTTCAAATATCATTGATTTAGAGGTGCGCTAATTAAGAGAAGAGCTCGGGTTAAAAAAAATTAACCAACGCAAACGTACCTAAACCCACAACCATGAAAACCACACCATCACAAACCAATACCCGGACACGTATTTCACTTCTCTTTGAAGCACCATCAGCGGTTGATGATCCTACGACGGTCGATCGAAGCATTGAACAAAAATAAGAAGGTATTCCATTTATTTTGACATTTAACTCCGCAAAGTAACGCCAGAATCTATACAGTATTACGAAGCTTCAAAATAACCACACATTCCGTCCCGTGTGTTTTGTACAGCGCGATATTCTTCAAATCATGTAAACGAGACTTTATTCATTTGGTCTTCGTTCGAGTTTATTTTTACGACACACGAAAACTCTTGTTATCCATTCCGTGGAGAAACTTGGATTTACATTGGATTCTTGAGACAGACTGAGTGGCAAACTGTGCTCCATTCTACAGGCAAACGGAGTTTGTCAACGTTATTAAGCTTTATAAACAGAACTTTCGTTTTGGTTCTATAATTTACCTTTTTGCGGGGAGGGGGAGGCGTATGGAAAGGAATAGCTAGTTTTAGAATACACGACAGTGTAAAAATGTTTGCTTATTTAACTACAAAAGTGGCCCCCCTCGTTTAAAATTCATTTAAATATTTACGTTAATACGTTCGTCTTTGGGTCCCCGTCTTACATAATATGAGTACCCAACACAAATTCAACAGGAAGTTTTGAAGTCGTATTAAGTAGTATCGAATACCCGCAAAAAATGACAAAATAGGTGTATGTAGGTACATATATGACACCGGCGTGAAGCAGCAGTACTCCTGCTACGTTTCGTGCGGTCTGTGAGAACACCGGGAGCCCAATACCTCTTCCCCTCCTCCCTCTCCCCTATTCCCTCTAATTTTTAAAGGCTGGCAACCTATTGGTGACTCTCTTTGAGTTGTTGATATTTATGGGCGGTGGTGATCATTTTCCATCAGACGACTCGCTTGCTCGTTTTCCTCCCTCTCATAATAAAATAAAAAAATATGACAGCATCAGTTATGGACATTTTTTTCTGTAAACCCAAATTTTAAGAAACGGCCACACTACATTTTGAAACTATCAACACTATGCACAGATAACTGTGGTTATAACTGGTACAGTCCACGAATGGTCGGCTACAAGGCATTGAATCTTTGGTGTCCATTACTGGGGAACTACTCAGCTTAACATACTTATGATTGGTCCCTAGATGATGATGTTTAAAAAATATATGATGCGTTCGTATTTAAACGCCATTTCGTCAACAAACCTCACTAATAAGATTCACCACGTAAGCTTAGTTTCATTCACAGAAACAACACAAACTCGAATCTCAATACATGTTAATTTTACAACATCTCAGCCCCGATTGTTGAAGACACTCCAAAGTTACGTCTAATTAAGTCAACAGCCGCTATTCGCTCGCATTTCCGCGTCACACCGAAAGCAATTAAAAGCACTTTAGCCGTCCGCTATCAGCGACACCTACTGCGAAACTCGGGGTCATGTTTACAAGAGTTGATACTACAATAGCAACTGAAACCGAGTCCCCAGACTAATAAATATTCCAATGATTTGCCATCCAATTCGGGCAGTGCCAAATCTTTCCGATGGGAGCTTTGCATTAGCATACAGCTCTACAACTTTACTCCGCAACCCCGTAATCTTAACGCACACGAATTCAAACCGTTCCCCATCTTATTAAAGACGGATTTAAACAGAATACGGGCAAAATCAGTTGCTGAGGGTATTTCTAACGCTCAGCGAGAACAATTCTTCAAAAGAGCGCACCTCTTTGAATGGAGCCTGCGACCCGAAGTTTGACGAAGACTTAATTTATGCGTTTCTTCTTTAATTTTGTTCGGAGATTTCAATGCGATGGATTTGATTTAAAAGTGAGGACAATGCAGACTCGAATGGCGGGGTCTGATGAGCTAAAACAAATTAATGAATTATTCAGCACAGTTTTGCGGACCGTGGAAGTAATTAGTAGCATTTTAAATGAGGTTTGTTTTGTTTCGAACACGATAATTTACGCGAACGAGTTGGTATCATAGTTATAGTGAATTTAGGTCTTGTTGTATGAAACTCTAGGCTTAATTTTGCTTACACTGATTGTTTGATTTTGTTTGGCAATTTTACGACTAATTATTATATTTTACGGAGATTATTATCGTCTTTTGCTATTAGTCTATTTTAATGTCATTACTGAAATAAATTACTTATCTCTCAACAAACTACATAAGTAGGTATGTGCAACAAGTGTTTCCGTACCTTGCGTAAGTAAAACATCATGATCATCATCATCAACATCACAGCCTAAATACGTCCCACTGCAGGGCACATGCCTCCTCTTAGAATGACAGGGCTTGGACCGTAGTTCCCACACAGGCCCAGTGCGGATTGGGAACTTCACACACATACACCATTGGATTTCTTCGCAGGTGTATGCAGGTTTCCTCACGATGTTTTCCTTCATCGTAAAGCTCATGGTTAATTTTAAATGTAATTTCACACATAAATTCCGAAAAAATCAGAGGTGCGAGCCGGGATTTGAACCCACGGCCCTCTGCTTGAGAGGCCTTAGGTCAAAACGCTAGGCCCTGCCCTACGGCTTCTTTTTTACGCTAAGTAACACGATTATTTATTTACACGATTAAAAGTGACATCGTAAGTTGGGAATTAGGCCAAGTGCGAGTCGGACTTGCAAAAGAAATTTTCCAATTTAGTAGTCGACATGTTTCGAACCAATCCAACTTCTTTCTCAAGGTTGGTTCGAAATGCCCGTGAATCGTGAATTGTGACACTTGGCTTATTTTTAATTATCGAACCTGTGGTACAACCGTTAACCTTAGGCTGGCAAAGGAATTCCTTCGTTGACTTTAAGATATGGGATGGGTTCATAATCATCATCATCATTTCTCCATAAAGACGTCCACTGCTGAACAAGGCCAAACAGACCAGTCCTGCGCCATCCGCATCCAACGCGTTCCCGCAACCTTAATCAATCAGGTAGTCACTCCAACTAGTTGGAGGACTACCTACACTGCGTTTTCCAGTCCATGGACCTTATTATTCGCCGATGTGTGCAAATTACCCCACAGTAGTTTTAGTAGTGGTAGAGCCATGTTGTAGCTAGCCGCTGCATCACGAATGGGCCGGCTCGTCCGGGGCAGTACCACCCTCTCACAGAAAACCGGCGTGAAGCAGCAGTAATCCTGCTTGCGTTTCGTACGGTCAGTGAGAGTGCCGGGGGCCCAATACCTCACCCTTTCCCTCTCCCCTTTCCCCTATTCCCTCTCCTTAAGGGCCGACAACGCACTGGCATCTCGTAAAGCGCTGCAGGTGTCTATGGACAGTGGTGATCATTTAACATCAGGTGACCCACTAGTTCGTTTGTCTGGCCTTTCTAACATAAAAAAAAAAAGTGTTTATCTTCACCGTAAAGCTCTAATATTATAAACGTAAAGTTCCCAATCCGCACTGTGCCCGCGTGGGAACTACGGCCCAAGCCCCCCTCAGAGGCTCAGAGGCTGTGATGATGATGATTATAAACTTGAAAGTTTGTAAGGATGGATGGATGTGTGGATGTTTGTACTCTCACGCTAAAACGGTTCGACTGATTCTGATGAAATTTGGTACACATACCTTATAACCTGGATCAACATTATAGGATACTTTTGTCCCGGAAAATTGCAAAGTTCCCGCGGGATAGCGATAAACGTATTCTTCGCAGACGGAGTCGCGGACAACAGCTAGGTTCTCGTAATTTATAATGTAATTTCGCATATAAATTTCGAAAAACTGTCTGGGCGTGAACCCACGACCCTCTGCTAGAGAGGCCGTAGGTAAAACCATTAGGCTACTACGACAATTTCTGCTTAAATATTCCAAAATAAGTTAAAGAAACCATGTCTATTATTGTAAAACATAATATTTAATTGTTAATCTAAGTTTCGTGACGCATTGGTAAATAATTTTTAACCCCCGACACAAAAAGAGGGGTGTAATAAGTTTGAACGCTATGTGTGTGTGTCTGTCTGTCTGTGGCATCATAGCTCTTCAACGGGTGAACCGATTTGGATGCGGTTTTTTTTTATTAGAAAGCAGATTTCTTGGCGATGGTTCTTTTTTTTATTTATTTATTTAAATAACAATTACACAGCGTATACATTAACACATTTTTCGCCAAAACACCCAAAACACTTCCATATAATACTGTGCAAAAACTATATAACTAACTACATAAACTAGAAAAAAATCTTAGCTTACATTTGCATGCATAGTTGGAGTTATATAAAAAAGCAGGTGGGTACTTATTAAATTTGATACTAGGTGATAGTGGGTACATCTGTGGGTTATATCTATAATTACTTAATACTTTACATTAAGGACTAAATGTTTTACTAATAGGATTACTTAGCAAAAACAACTTTACTTTATTTTTAAAACAACGTAAACTAGTGCAGCCTTCCTCCGAAGGGATATTGTTTAGGATTCTCGGTATCAGGTAGGCCAGAGTCCGCTTCCCATAATAATTATTTGCTCTCGGTTCGGTATATTTTCTGCCTGATAGTGGTAACTTTCTTAGTTTACCGGGGTATATTTTAAGCGTTTGAACTCTGGGCGTTTATACTGGCTAATGGCTAACAAGTATAGATATGTTTCATCAAATTCGGTTTAGCCGTTTCAAAGTTATCAGCTCTTTTGTTAGCTGTGGAAGGGATCTTAGACGCATAATGGGCATTTACTTTATGTTTGACATATGACATAACACGTATGACATAATTGCGTTGGGGGTTTTTAAAATTTCTAATTTATAGTTATATCAATAAATAAATAAATGTACAGTCGAAGGTATAAGTATCTATACAACTATCGCGTCAAAAACATGCAAACAGCTTCCTTAATTATGTTTAGTGACATAGAATTAAAAATAATTTTGACGCCTTGGTAACGTATATACGTAATATTTATGCACTTGACTGTACCTACATTGCAAATGAACGAAATTACTCACGCACATCATGGAAAAATCTTTTAAAAACGTAACTCTCAGCAAAACGGCCTCGTTACTGCCATACAAGTTATCTCCCCATACAATCTTCACACACTATCACAAGTTTTTTACACGCCAACTTTTCTTCGAGATTGCTGACTCATCCAAACTTCCGACGGACCCTTATTACCACCCCATAAAGCTTAGATTATGGCCGCTGCCCGAATAAAGGAATATCTAGCCATCAGTATGGATGCGAAAACTTTACTAACCTAACTCGAGACGACAGATATTATACAAAAAGTTGTCGACTTACGAAATTTGGGGTAGCTTGTTGACTATGAGGGAAAAAGGTTTTTCTTAAATAATTGTTTTATTTCATACCCGTGAAAAAATATTGAAGCGTTTCCAAAAACTGAAGAAAACAATTAAAAAAAAAAAATTACCATGTCAATTATGTTTCTGCATGCGCTTTCATTTAAGTGTTAAATAAAATTAATTTCTGTGTGTTAAGTGTTAAATTATTATAAGTTAATCCTACACTATTAAGTCTATAAGTTTGCACCGGTCTGTCTCTAGCTACAAACTGTAAATTCAATAAATAAATAAATAACTTTAAAGTGTCATCTACGCTCTGTGCTCGCAGCAGACCTCAGTATCTTTCTGTAACCACGATAGCGAGACTGGAGATGGGATGGAAGAGAGAGCTAGAAAGTATGCATGTTTAAATTTAATGATATTAAACAAGTCAGATATGAAGTATCTTTTTTATTTATTTTTTCAACTTCATTTTTTTTTATTACTTTTACGGTCATCCCATGAAACCATATATTTCAAACTAAATACAAACTGAAATATAGATGCACAGAAAAAACCCCAGAAAAAAGACCAATGCCAGAAAAATGAAGTTGAAAAAATAAATAAAAAAGATACTTCATATCTGACTTGTTTAAAGTTGCACAGTAGCGCCATCTCTTGGTCCAGGCGAGCGGGTAGCTCCGAAGGAGTGTTAAAGTCTCTCGGTAGAGGGCATAAACATAGATGAGTGCTTTATCACTGCATAAGGTGATTATAACAGACTGAAATGTACGATGTATGGGAAAGATTCGTCGCTAACCTCTAGACCAGTGGTGGTGTAGGGGTAAAGCACGCAGCACGGAACGCTGAGGACCTGGGTTCGATTCCCAGCATTGGTCTTTTTTCTGGGGTTTTTTCTGTGCATCTATATTTCAGTTTGTATTTAGTTTGAAATATTTAATGATATTAATTAAAAACTATAGAAATGATTTGACTAACTATCCTAAAACTAAAAACCTTAAAAAATACATTTAAAAAAAATGCAGTCAGTCAAATAACCCGCCCCAGATCGTACCAGGCGCAAAGGTGACAAATACACTTGCCGAATTTCCTCGTTATACCGCGATGGACAACTTTTGCACCAGAAACGACCCAGAGCGAGGGTCAAGACCTCTCTCTCTCTTTAGTATTAGGTATTTTTGGAAATGGACGTGGATTTTTCTTTTTTTTTTCCAGAACTGGTATAACTTGCCTTCGCCAAGTTATCGTTGACTTTGGGGTCACCTGTGTCATTATAATATTGTTCTAGAATAAACACTAACATTTCTATGCCTCTTTATACTAGTTCTGTGATCTTAATGGGTCTCGTTCTAAATCCCTAACATCGTTTGTCCTAATGTAATGTTTGTCCTAATGATCGTTTGTCCTAACACTTTTTTTCTCGGAAACAGTAAATTTTTCAGGAACTTTATTGTGATTATCCTTTAGAACTCTATAGGTTAGGTTAGGTTTGTTTTATAAAAATCCAGAACAATTAATAGATTTTAAATAAAAAGAGTTAGGACAAACGATCATTAGGACAAACATTACATTAGGACAAATAATCATTAGGGATTTAGATATAGAGCCGATCTTAATAGTACTTCAATCCACTGCTTGAGTGCAGTCTATTAATACGGCCAATGATTGCTTTCTCTAAACTCCTACATCACTCAAACCAATGTAAGGTGGAGGCGTAATCTGATCAACAGTAAATTTTCTCATCGCTTTGATGTGTGTTAGCATTCCACGACACATTGCGCGCGCCTAACTGGAATAACTTCCCTGTTCTACTAACGGTACCGGGGTGACCGAGCAAGGCTCTACGTTTTCCGAGATAATTTTTACCGTACGGCTAATTTTCATCATTACCGTTTTATCGTGAAAGAGTAACAAAGATCCAAACATCCAAACAAACTTTGGCGTTTATAATATTAGTGATAATACAATCATAGTCACAGTTAATATACGTCCCACTGCAGGACACCTCTCAGAATGAGAGGACTTGGGCCGTAGTTTTCACGCTAATCCAGTGCCGATTGAGAATCATACACACCGTTGAATTTTTTGGCAGGTGTGTACAGTCGGCCAAAAATAATGTTCTACCACCCTACGATTGAAGTCCATTTGCACGTCATAATATCTACAACGAGGTAGATTTTCCCTTGTAATAATAATAATGATGACAGTGACTAATGACATCACTCAGAAAAGCCAACCTTAGCGATATTTGGATCTCACAGAGACTTTTGTCAAAACTGGTAAACCATTTTCTTGGCCCACCGTACATACAGGTTTCCTCATGATGCTTTCCTTCACCGTAAAGCTCATGGTAAATTACGGACGTAAATTTTGAAAAACTCAGAGGCACAAGGGTTTGAATCTACGACTCTCTCCTTGAGAGGCCATATGCCAAGCTACTATACTACCACGGCTGGATACGTTTACGTAATCACGTATTTTTCTCAGTGTCGAACGCCTCTCAAGGCGTACCCTCAGGAATAGGCTGTTTTCCAAATCTAATGGAAGACCTTTAGTGGAGCCCTTCTAATTTGGAATGCAAGTGGCGTAGGGTATCCCAGTAAACTGTGTTTAGGGCAATCTGTCCCCGATCATATTTGTCCCACAAGTATAAACAATCTCGGTTATCCCGGTCATTTGGTAGGTTTTAAGTCTGTGTTTGTTTCTGACGAGCGCGCAATTTTTCAACGCGGTTTCTGCATTTAATGCGAGCTTTTGAGTTGAGTTAGTTAAGTCGTGAAAATGCCGTTTGTTTCATTTGTTATAAGAATTTTGATTCGAAAAGTGCCTTTTAGAAGTATTGCTGTAATAAAGAGTTGGTTCATAGTTTGTAGTGATTTGGCCGCCATCCGAATTTGATGTGACAAATTATGATTCATATCGATGACAGAACATGTATACTTGGTTAAGTATCTTTCGTTGCATTACCAAAATTATCAATTTTAACAAATTTCATAGAACAACACAAAATTTAAAATTTAATAATGTAAACCCTACTTTAATGTGAAAGTTTGTGAGTTTTGGGCGGAGTTTGGATGCATTGGATTTTTGCAGATTTGAACGCCTGGAATAACAGAAAGGCTACTTTTTACCCCGATATTCCTACGGGATTCATGTGAAATCCCTAAATGTTAACCGCTAAGTCTGGAGACATGAAATTTTGCACGGATCTTTGACGTACAACGTAAATGAAGTCCGCGATGTACTTTTTGGGAATACACATGGGAAATTAATAAGAACCCGAAATAGCGATTCGACTGACAGGTCTAATGGTTTACCTACACGAGCGAAGCCGCGGGTAGAGGAAAAGCTAGTCAATTAATTGTCACATTATTATAGGGCCAGGCTGAAAACTAGCGCCGAGCCCTCGGTATATGATGATGCTTGGATGTTTGTATGTTTGTGTCACGCAATAACGGCTGAACGGATTTGGCTGAGACTTTGCACACAGATAGAAAATAATCTGGATTGAGACAGGATATTTCATATCCCGGTGATGCGTTTTCCTAGGATAATATTGTATTAACTTTAAACAAGAACAGAGGGCCTCGAGTGAGGGGAACGAAATACCTCCTCATGAGAGAGCTCAAGGTCACTCAGAGGGCGACGGAGAGGGCTATGCTCGGAGTTTCTCTGCGGGATCGCATTAGAAATAATGAAATCCGCGCAAGAACTAAAGCCACCGACATAGCTCAAAGAATCGCCAAACTCAAGTGGTAGTGGGCAGGTCACATCGCTCGTAGAAATGACTGCCGATAGAGCAAAAAGGTTCTCGAGTGGCGTCCTCGGACCGGAAGACGCAGTGTAGGTAGGCCTCCAACAAGATGGAGCGCGTTAGATGCGGATGGCGCGGGACCGATCTGTTTAACGAGCCTTGGGGGAAGCCTATGTTCAGCAGTGGACGTCTTTCGGCTGAAATGATGAAGAACAGAGGGCGCTGTTCAAGCTCGCTGAGTAAGTAACTCACCTTTCAAGACGCGTTTAACTTCGTCCACAATCAGCAGATGGCGTTTTCCGAGCGAATGTCGTGCTTTAACCCTTTCAACGCTACGCCTCGACAAAACGTACACCAGCTTTTTTTTTTTTTTTTATGAAATAGGGGGCAAACGAGCAGACGGATCGCCTGATGATAAACGATTACCGTCGCCCATGGACACCTGCGACACCAGAAGAGTCACAAGTGCGTTGCCGGCCTTTTAGATAGGAGTACGCTCTTTTTTTGAAAGCTTGAAGGTCATATCGGTCCGGGAACACCGCAGCAGGTACTTCATTCCAGAGCTTAGCCGTGCGAGGCAGGAAATTTCTGGAAAAACGCACAGTAGAAGACAGCCAATTATCCAGATGGTGAGGATGGAAGTGTTGTCGCGTAGGGCGATGGCGGAAGGATGCGGCAGGGATCAACCCGAACAACTCCTCGGAGCACTCTCCGTTGTACATGCGATAGAAGATGCACAGTGAAGCTACATCTCTACGCAGCGCCAAGGAGTCAAGTCGATCAGAAATTCGTTGGCAGCCGACTATTCGAGTCGCTCTCCGTTGTATGCGATCCAGAGGGAGAAGCTGGTACTTGGGAGCCCCCGCCCACAGATGAGAGCAGTATTCCATATGTGGGCGAACCTGCGCCTTATAAAGCTGGAGGCGGTGGGCTGGAGTGAAATACCGTCTCGATCTGTTGAGCACGCCGAGCTTCTTCGAGGCTAATTTAGCCTTACTCTCCAAATGGTCGCGGAACTGGACTTCACTCGAGATGTCAATACCAAGGATTCCGATACTGGCTGTGTTAGCAAGAGGAGTGCCCTCGAAAAGAGGTGACGCGACAAAAGCTTTGACTCAAGCTTTGAATCTTATGTCATTGTGTCAAGATTACTTTGACACTGAACTTTGTAACACCTATATAATATGTTGTTGGCGTTGCAAGGGTTAAAAATGTTACTGCCAAACTGTAAGATTGCAAATGTTCATACATTTTGCATTTTGCAAATGTATGAGGCACACAGGTACTCTATCGAGTTGAACTTTTTTCCAAGACTAGTCGGGTCTGTCGGGGACAGGCTGTGATTAAGGCTTATACATGGCACTGGCGTCAGTCCAAATCGTTTGTCCGCAACTGTTAGCGTTTTTACTCTGCCATGGATTTTAATTTGGGAATAGTCGCTTGCTGTTCGGAGTCGTTTTTAATTCGAATATCGATTCGAGTAACATCGTAAATTTTAAGTGTTTATTAGACTTTTCCACCCAGAGATAAGTAGAAAGAAACATATAGGTAAATATCGTTATTTTTTTATATTTATGATTTATGATATTTAGGGACCCAACGAGAAGACGAGGCACATAATGGAAAGCAATCACCGCCGCCCGACGCCCACAACACAACAACACAAGTTGAGCTGAGCACTGATTTTCAGCCAGCATAGTAGTAGCATATTACTGGGATAAGATACTTTATTGTTGCGTCAGGGATTAAAAAAACATAAAACTGATTCCACTCGCCGTTACGTCGCAATACGTTGATTAAAATAATGACGCATTTTTGAAATTTCAATAACATGGCGTTTAATTTTTGCATCTGCTCTCATTCCATTCCATTGAGAAAATGGGAATTTTCATAAATTTTCAGTAAAATTCGAAATTACATTTCATCACTACTACTTTAAAAGATTTAAAAGCTCGTATCACAAAATTGATAATCTGCTTTAGTGAACTTTACTAGCCTAACTTTAGGGTTCACATTTAGTTTATACATCGATTTGAGATATGAGCTTTTTTCAAACTAGTGACGATTTAATTGTCTGTAGCACAACCACAACGCATTCATGGCGGAGAAGGCACAGCACGTCGTGTTTGGCTTTGCCAAAGCCTGGAGGAGGGATTTCTAATTCTTTTTTTAAGCAAGCATTCCCATTTCCAGGGTAATTTAATGCAATAGGTATCCCACTAATATGCAATTTGACAATCAAATGGCCTAGTGGTTAGAGAACCTGACTACGAAGCTTGAGGTCCCTCGTTCGATTCCCGCGTCGGGGCAGATATTTGTATGAATACTACGAATATTTGTTCTTGGGTCTTGGGTGTTTAATATGTATTTAAGTATGTATCTATCTATATAAGTATGTTTATCCGTTGCCTTGTACCCATAACACAAGCTATGCTTAGCTTACTTTGGGACTAGGTCAATTGGTGAAAATTGTCCCGTGATATTTATTACTTATTAATAGGTGAGATTCTTAAAAAAATATGACTAGTCTATCAGTTACATTATCAAAAAATATTGGATAGGTAAGTATTGCTTGTTTTGTCAATTAGAGGTACCTAAACAAGGGGTACGTATTATAATATATAAAATTAAAATCTAATATATTTAATTCACAACAGGTTAAAAAACAATAACAAACGTAATAAAACTTAAACTATAAGTAGAAAATTTGGCCTAAATCGCCGTCAATGAGCAAGGTGCCCAGAAGGCTGGCCGTATTTCCTCGCTGTAAAGCGATACTTATATGGTTTAAAATATATAAAATCCAAAAATATAATAGTTAAAATAAATAACAATCAGAATTCATTTAGTACATTTTTCATAATGTGACACTTCACACATCATTAAATTGCTGCTAAGTGTGTCCTCACAATGTTTATCCTTCACCGTAAATCAGCTCAGCTTCAGCTTGTGGTAAATTTCAAATGTTGCGCGTAAATTCCGAAAAACTCATAGGTGTGAGCCCGAGCTCGAACCCACGACTGGCTTGAGAGGCCTTAAGGCTTGTTCGGACTAGGCTAGTATTTTAGTCTAGTAGCGAGTAATTTAGTAGCTAAACTATTATTCGATACTGCCTAAAAATTGTTCGCATTATAGTCTAGACATTTTCACGCCAACTAATGAACTCGACTAAATCGACAGACGACAGGTTCGGATTTGTTTAGCCGGCGGCCGAGTAAGCACGGACGCATGGTGGGTGGTGCTACTCACAACTAAACTACTAAAAAAAATAGAATAAAATGGATTGACTCGACTAAATTACTTACTAATCTACTCGAACAATTTTTTGGTGTTTGGGCACGTTTAGCTACTACTCGCTACTAGACTAAAATACTAGCCTAGTCCGAACAAGCCTTTAGATCAAGCCACTAGAGCACTACGGTTCCAATTTGAAGTACTTAACTCCCGTCAAAATCCTAACACAGGTTTACTACCTAAAGGGAAGCCCCAATTCGCAGCCATTGTACTTGCTAAACAAGGAAAATAAACAATTCTTCATTTTCATTTTCATTTTTAAAATACTCATTATACGAGTAGACATCATCAACTCATCGCCGGGTGCCTGGTGTTACGCGTTGCGCGAGACCGGTTCTCGGACGGTAGCACTTGGTTTGCTATTATTTTACCTACAATGTATTTACAACGTATTGTATCAGGATGGGTTTTAAATTTTAATCAATAATCGTTAGCGTAGCAATGCGTGTCGTTGTGAAGGAGCAGTTTAGGCTTAAAACTTAAGTTAGTTTGTACTTTACTTAATTATTTGTGTATGATTTTTGTAAAGAAATAAAGACTTTTACTTTACATTACTTTCTTAAAAGTACTTATATATAGATAAATACAATACAATACAATACAATACAATGACTCTTTATTGCCCACCACAAAGAAAACAATACAGAAAAACAAGTACAAATACTTAAATACATAATAAACACTCATGATTCGAGCACAAACATTCATATTTTTCACACAAAAATATCTGTCCCGACTGGGAATCGAACCTGGGACCTCAAGCTTCGTAACTTCTCTAACCACTAGGCCATCTGGTCCTCAAATATAAAGCACCGTTGCATTGAAAAACGACGCAAACTTCTGCCACCCGGCAACTTGGCAACCTAAACGGACTCTGAACAGTAGCCCCTTGGAAAACTATTGACACTCGCAAACTACTGCCATGAATTCCTCGTTCGTCGCGAAAACAAAGTCTGGAGTGTTCGCTGCCTAATAAAGCCAACTAAACTGAAACTAGTGTCACAATGCGGTACGATAACACGTAAACTATTGCGCGCTTCCCGAAGCTATGGAGTCTTTAGCTCGGGATGGACGAGGCCGTGGATATGACATTTTGATTAGACCATCAAAGTTAGCTCTTTGAGGATATGATCGCCTGGTAACTTTGCTACCAGTAAAGCATACACGCTTATTTTAGCAACGAACACAAGCAGTTTCAATTCGTTAATCGATTCTGTAAAACATTGTTGGTATACGAAGAGTAAAATTGTTGAAGAGTCAACAGGTTCCCGTTTTCACAAATAACTACTAACGCTCTAGTTAGCAGTCTCGTCATGACGTCATCCAAACACTTGATTTTTGATGGATTTGGGTGGGGCTTTGAAGCATTTGAACCGTCGCACTGTAATGTCCACTACTTAACTGAACATAGTCCTCCCCCAAGGTTCGCCAAGCAGATCGGTCGTGCGCCATCCACATCCAACGCGTTCCCGCAACCTCAACCAGGTCCAGGTCGTCGCTGTCTCATTAGAGGCCTACCTACAGTGCGTCTTCCGGTCCGTGGAGAACCTTTTGACCCCATCGGCCATCAGTTCTACGAACAGCCCTGTCCACTGCCACTTGAGTCTGGTTGGTTTGCTCAAGAACATTGATTAGGTACCTATGGAATATTATTGAAAACATAACTCCGTGACCTTGTACGTAAAATATATTAGAAAACTATGAAGGGCTGGAGACCCAGCCCGCACTAGAGGCCCACTTGTTTATTGCATACAGAGTATTTGTCCCGAACGGAAATCGAATTCGTGACCCTCCCTTTGTCAGACTTACGCTCAATGTATTCAAATAGCTTTGCCATATTTTCAGTGCTTTGGCCGTTAGACTGTTCATTTCGGAATGTTAGGGTAAGGGAAAATACTTAAGAAATATTAGGTAAAGGTATTTTTTCCAATATTACACGGCTTTTTGGATCTTGGTTATTGAGAAATGTGTTTGCAGAGTCACTTTGGGAGTTGCTGGGTTACAATAAACGCTGTATTTACTGTAATTATAATTCTTAATCAAAGTTTTGTGACTAAGTAAATAGTGGTTACATTGTGGTAATTTTAGCAAAATTCAAATCGTGATGTAATCTCGATTACTTCATACCATGAAAATTAAACTTTTAGAGGTTCAGTGATTGTCCTTTATTTGTACGGTTTTTAAAGAACAGTTTTTTTTAAGAAGTCGTTGTTACGTAATACTTTGACCTATGGCCTCTCAAGCAGAGGGTTGTGGATTTGAGCCCATGATCGCTCCTCTGAGTTTTTCGGAGTGTATGTCCGAAATTATATTTCGAATTATACAAAAAACCTGTAAACACTTGCATCGAAATTTAATGGTGTGGTTGCAGTTCCCAATGTACATTGGGCCCGCGTGGGCACTACAGCCCAAGCCCTCTCATTCTGAGAAAGGCCTGTGCTGAGCAGTGAGACATACAAAGACCAGAGGCCGTATTGTCTAACGCTTCTGACGCTTGCCTTCGCTTTCACCATCTCTTTCTGCCATCATTTTATACCGTTTGACAGAAAGAAATGGCGATTGCGAAGGCAAGCGTCAGAAATGTTAGACAATAAGCCACCAGGGAGGATTTACAGCTTTTTTGAAAATGGCTGACTGTGTGTTCGAGTCAAATAATTAAAGTTTGGATCTAATATACCCTCTCCATTCATTCTTGATCCCAGCACGAGGTGAACGTTAAGTTTCGGATATTAGAAGGAGGAAATTTGTTGACGTCGATTAGAACTTTGTCGTTCGTGTTTATAATATTCCAGTGCAGTAATTGCCTTCGGGTATGTTTGACATAGCCTGTCGGGTTGTACAATGGGGCGATTACAATCTAATTTGTGTTCGAGTTCAATTAGTAGTGTTAGTTACTGCAAAGGATGTGTGGCTATGCCATACATCGGTTACAAGTTAAATTAAATATGAACGAACTGAAAAAATTACTTTGCTCACCCGCGACCTTACGACAAAGCAAAAAATAAGATAAAAAAAACCGGCCAAGAGCGTGTCGGACACGCCCAAGATAGGGTTCTGTAGCCATTGCGAAAAAATCAAGTAGGTAATATTTTTCTAAGGATTTCGTATGTGTACGGAATCTTCCAAGTTAAGTTTCGTCAATACTTTGAAACAAGCAATCTTAGCCGCTATAATTTTCCTTGTAAATTTAATATATTTACTACCATTCTGATTTTTTTCAAATTTTAATGAAAATTTTCACTTTAAAGTTGAATATTTCGCAAACAGATCACTGAATACAAAAATCATGTTAGCAACCCCCGAATGGTTTTAAAAGACCTATCCAACGATATCCCACACTATAGGGTTAGTCGAGAAAAAAAAATCACCCCCACTTTACGTCTATAGGAGGTACTACCTTAAAAAAAATTTTTTTTTATTTTACTACTTTGTTGGCATGACTGATATGTATATTCATGCCAAATTACAGCTTTTTAGTACTAACAGTCTCTGAGCTTAGCCGCGGACGGACAGACAGACAGACAGACAAACAGACAGACAGACAGACAGACATGGCGAAACTATAAGGGTTCCTAGTTGACTACGGAACCCTAAAAAAGGAAGAAAAAAGAAAGGAATGCAGGAAGGAAGGAATGGTGTTTCAGTTCATTAATATAGTTATAGTTATAGTTTATTTATTTAAAGAACAAAATTACATGCTTATACAGAACAGTATTATCCGGTAAGCGCCAAACTAGGCTGAGCCTGTATCTTGGCACTCACTGAGTCAGTTTACAAATATTATGATATTATAACTTTAACAGATTACACGGTTAAGTTGGTTGTCCCGTATTGGCTATAGTGAAATTATAACCATAAACACTGCAGTTGCAATGTGACAAAATATTCAATGAAGCTATCACAACAATATCTTGACCTCCGCATTTCCATATTTGATAATCCAGTCATGACTCATAACCCCATTAAAATCATCATCATCAGCTCGTGTCAGTCCAAGCTGGTCATAGATCTGCCTGTTGTCTTATCACAATAAAATATTTCAACTAAATCCGATATATTACCACTTGGCAAACCGTCCATGCACAAAAAGCCGCAACGCCACGCATGTTGCCAAAACGCATAGCATGATTACGATAATTGCATGCATGAGCCATGCGCGTATCAGCAAGCGAGCATGAGACATGCGTACTATTCGGCATGGCCGCTAATTGCCTCGATACCATTGTGTGTTGAATCATAAATCGAATGTTTGTTGAATTCTGTTCCAATGCTTTAGGATCTAATTTATTAAAGACTAGCTTTAAATCCACAGCTTTGCCCACGATAAATTAATTTTCCCGTAGGAAAACGTATTCTCCCGCGGAAAAAGTAGCCTATATTACTCAGTGATAATGTAGCTTTCAAACGGCAAAAGAATTTTTGAAATTGGTCCAGTAGTTTATAAGTTTATTCGTTACATACAAAAATACAAATCTTTTTCTCTTTACAATATTAGTGTAGATATTGTAGACTAGCCTTTCGTCCGCAGCTTCGCCCGCGATAAAATTAATTTTCCCGTGTCAGGTAGTTTCGGAGCCTATTCAATGCAAACAAACAAACAAACAAACACACAAACAAACAATCAAATCTTTCCTCTTTATAATATTAGTATAGACTAGCGATCCGCCCTGGCTTTGAACGGGTAAAACTTTAAAAAATGGGGGTGAAAAAGTAAAAAAGTGTGTAATTTAAGACGGTTTCTACCTCTTTTCCCCCTAACTACACCCACACGAAGTCGGGGCACGTCGCTAGTTTTATCAATATAATTCCGACCAGTGCATTTAATTTAAAATTATATTATAATTATGTAGCAGTATTCTGTCAATCACTCCAACTCTCAAACGACTGACAGTTATGTCAAGGTTACATAAATTAGAAAAGTTAATAAATATGGATGTTAATTTTTCTTATTTAGAATTTTGTTTTATTGTAAGCGGCCAGATGCTCACCATCACCATAGAGCAATAATGCATTGTTACAAAGTATTGTCAGAATGTACGGAACTGTCATTTATAATCCAGCGTTAAAGATTTCATTTTTTAACCCTAGCAAGCGGTCCTTACCTATACTTTTGCTTAGTTTGTGTATAACACTAAGTATGTAGTTTTTACGTCATATTTCAGTGTAAACGTAGCCCGTTTTATTTTACAGCAGCAATAAACGCCTATCACAGCTGTCATCGCCACCTGCAACGCCACAAAAGCACTTTATCTACTTGACGTAAGAAGAAATATCATTAAAAAGGCACAACGAATCTATTGTGGTCCGTAAGATAAGCCGTGAGCGAAAACAATTCGAGATGCGTTCGAGATAAGAGCGTGTTTTTTCGAGATAGTCCGGGTTTGAAGTTAAAAATGAGAATTATAAAGGTCCCAAGCGCATTCCAAGTTTATCTAAAGTGAAACCTGTGACTACGGGGCACAAGGTTCATGTTTGAAAAGCTTAACTCTGTGTGATTTTGCGAATTGTTGGATAATACGACAGCGGTCGTTTTGCGTTTGTTTTAGAGGTAATTAAAAATGGGAATTATTTTAATTCGCGTTTTTGGATTTTGTAGGGACTTAATATTAATCATTGTACTTGGAATATCTTGGAAAATGTTTTTCTACAGGAAACGACGTAGAAGGTTTGATGAGGCTTCGTCTTAGTTAAGACACTCAAATGGCAGCAGTTCGATTGGAATCTTGGATTGGAGTCAAGTGTAAGTTGGAATCGTACATGAAGGGTTGGGTACCTCCGTCAAATATTTAAAAGAATGAGAGGCGACGGCCCAGTTCCTTCGCGGGCTCAGTACGGATTGGGAATTTCACACACCCCATTGAATTTCATCGCAAGTGTGTGTCAGACCTCACGGTAAATTTTAAATATTATAACCTCAGATCAAATAAAAAGTAAAGATATAGCGCTGCGAACAACGAAGTGAGGCCGGTCAAACTACACCAATCCGTGTGCTTACACAGTGGCACGCACACACTTGCAACCAATCTACACCAAATTTTGCTTAGAACCCAAAACGTCAACACTAGTGTTGCCATTATATTGTTGTAGTTACCCTATTATTGGGTAAATGCCGCCTATTCTTTTTCATTTTAAATTATATTCTTTATTTGCACGGCTTAAAACGTGAGAACGTGACACGCAACGTAAAGTTATTTGTTTCTTGTAAAAGTTAATCAACGTTTTTTTATTGTAGTAACGATATCAACGTGACACGCAACGTAGTATCGGGGTATTAAGAATTATTATGGCAACACCGGCCTACGCACACATGTTTATAAAACCGGCCTCACTCAGCTGTTCACCGCGCTCTATCTTTACTTTTTATTTGATCTGAGATTATAACTCAGAGAAAATCAGAGGTGTGAGTCTAGAGTCGAACCTATGACCCGCATCAACAAAAAATACAGTGCAATAGGCGCGCAATAAAAACTTATTCAACTGATTGATTGAGGCGTCACTCAGCGTGTTCGTGGTATAGAAAGAATTAAGTTGTACTTTAGTTCAATTTTGACTTACGAAGCTGTAAGAATATGACTCTTTACTAATTAGTAAACCGGCATTGTAAACACTCAAGTCCGCAAGTCATTAAGGCAGTTGGTAACTGGAATCAGTTCCAGTAACAATTTGGGTGTGTATAATTGACCCGCCACTTGCGACTAGCGTTGACTTGTCACCGCCTAATATGACCAAGTTTCTGGATTAATCTTGTGGCTGCAAATAGGCTTTTGTTGAATTCTCTGGGAGTTCCTGGTATTAATTAACATGCTTCGTAGCTGAGTTATTAGAAAATTGGGGCTCGATTTCTCGTTTCGACGATGCGCTGTGTAATTGACTTTTGATATTGTGACTTGTATTTGTGGCGCCATTTTTAGCAATATATGTTTATTGCGGGTATGAGAGAAAACGCCTCATGCTAGACTTACGGCTAGTGTAGCTGTTTACATTAACCTACTAGGAGTATCACAATAAACAAATATAAATTTCATTCTGTTTTTGAAGCATGGACTCTTTTATATGAATAAAAAAGAAAAGATCTGTTTGAGGTCGAAATAGGCCTCAAAAGCACTGAGTGAAAAGTAATACCGTGCAATATGGGTTGACTAATTCATGCACCTATGCCTCCACACTTTGTCCGCGGCTCTCGAATAGGATGGTCACTTACATTTCTCGTGTCGCCCTTTTAAGTTTTATACAGAATTGATAAATCTTTGATTACCTATTGCAAGAGATTGATGTTAACAAAAGTAATATTTGTTAATGTTTATTTGTCCTTAATGAAAAACAGTCAAAATATCGAACAAAAGGTATTTGCTCTGGAAGTAAAGCAATACGCAGGTAAAGCTAGAGGACCAAAATGCGGTGCTAATCGTTGCAGCCCGGAATAACATAAAATAACTTGTTTTTAGTAAAATTATGAACGATCTAGCAAACTGCAGAAATGTGAGGTCTATAAGAATCGACCTCACCAGCACCAGAGGAAATTTCTACGTAATTTGTCCCGCATTGAACGTGTCAAAATGGTAAAAACGGTATCCTTATAGTTCCACAATATTCGTCCCATCGTTTGTCTCAACTTAGCTCAAATACACTCAGACACTCACACATAAACCACGTCGGCAATGTGGTGAAATAAAATTTAAAAATAAAATGCGGATAGGTTCAAAATTGGATGCGTTTTAAAAAGGAAATAAATGCGAGTTTTCCGTGGGATAGTGAAAATACTAGTTTGAAGAAAAAGCTTGAAGGAAATGCTTGTTTCTTGATCTTATATCGGTCCTTCCCAGGCCTTAAAAATAAAATATACAGACGAAATAAAAATGATATCGTCGCAGAAAAAGCACTAACGTAACGTTTAACTGACAAACCGACATCAATATATTATCTCCGATAGTAATACTGGTAATCGTAAAGAACGGATCGGCACGATTTACGGCGTCTGCCGCTGACACGTATCATTTCTTCGTAAGTGCATGTATTAAAATATTATTGTTATGTTTAATGTTCTATCGTATTTTCGGAAATTAAGGTATAGCGATAAATGAATTCTCCGCAGACCGAGTCGCGAACAAATACTAGTAATAACTATTTACTAATATTATAAACGCAAAAGATTGTTTGGATGAATGGATGTATTGATGTTTGTAACTCTTTCACGCTAAAACGTTTTGACGGATTCTGATGAAATTTGGCACACAGATAGTTTATAACCTGGATTAACATAGGATAATTTTTACCCCGGAAATAGCGAAAAACCAATTATTCGCAGACGGAGTGGCGGGTAGCAGCTAGTGAACAATAAACCTTACGACAGCCGCGCATTCCACCAAAAAAAAGTTTTATTAGGTTACTTGTTAGTTACTTGTACCTTATTGCGTTCTTTAGGTGTTACCTTGAGTTTCAGGCACCACCTTGCCTGGGGCTCCAACAGACATCTTTTTCCCAAATTCTGACGAATAAGTACGTTCTAAGGGAACTAGTGATGCGTGTTTTTCCTTTATGCTGGGTTCATTAGGGCCCTTGATAAAGTACCTCACGCTGTTGGGCGGGACACAACTAAATAAGACGTCCAGTGGATCTAATCTCGTATCACCCTGTATACGTCTCAATACAGAGTACAGGGCTCCTTTCAACGCGCAGGGCGCATTGGGAATTCCTCAAACACCGTTGAATTTCGTCGTAAGTTTAAGTTGACTCGCGATAATTCCTTTCAAAATAAAGCTTCAAAAATTCAGAGATGTGAGCCCGGATTCGAAGCCACGATCCCTTGCTTAGTAGTAATAGGAAGGAAACGCAGATTGGCACTCTAATAGTCCTTTTTTAAACAAAAAGCTGGACGTCGGAAGAGTGTGTATGTAATGGTTCTGTGAGGCGATGGATTCATAAAATAAATAAATAAATATTAGGGGACAATCTTACACAAATCGATCTAGTCCCAAACTAAGCAAAGCTTGTACTATGGGTACTAGACGACGATAAACATACTTATATAGATAAATAAATACTTAAATACATAGAAAACATCCATAACTCAGGAACATATTCGTGCTCATCACACAAATAAATGCCCTTACCGGGATTCGAACCCAGGACCTCTTGCTTCGTACACTACCAACTAGGCTAAGGCGGTCGTTAAAATATACATATATATATATGGTATTCATGTTTGTCTTTTTGTACCTAATAGTTTATTTCAATTTATTTTATTAACTTTTATCCCTTTTAATTATTTATATTTTGTATTTCTTTTTATTCTATTTTTTGTTTTACTCAGTGCCCCAGTATATTACTACTGTCATGCTGTGTAAGATGCACAGTTTGTGGTTCCATCTACCGCCATTTTTACTCTCACCATCCCTGTCCCACCCCTCTACTTATCTCTGTCAGTTATTTTGGTGTTCTAGGGGAACCTCTGCAAGTGTATGGTCTGCGATAGTTTCGCCCTCGGCGGGTGATTGGCCGATCCTCGGAAATAAGTTAACGCCACTATTGTTCTGTTTTATTCTCATTTTATTTATTCGGAGGCGTTCTGACGCCCTGGTACTTACGGAATAGTTATTTACGAGAAATAGGCTAGACGACTAAAAAAAACTGTTTAGTCCGTCAGTTAGATTATTAAAAAATATTGTACACGTATTTTTTCCTTTGTTTGACAAACAAAAAATGAGGAGGATACAGTGTTTAGAAGTTTCGAGTGACGTCACTATATGGTACAATTTTTACCTAAGGGTGACGTCACAAGCCCCCACTCCGGAAGTTTGATGATCTATATCTTTGTCGTTTTTTAATAATTTGATAAACCAAAAAATACGTGTCCCATATTTTTCCATAATCTAAATGACGGACTAATTAGAATGACCAATTTTTAACCCAGTCGTCATCCCTATTCAATGCCTTGATCAGAATCAGTCGGTAGTCGCTGGAGCACATTGTAAGGATTAAACGATAGAGATTTCACGTCATACATGCTGGCATAGCTGGATCATTTCAAATTTTTCGCAGAACACTCTGTTACTATTAAATTTGTAAGGAGCTACTACTCTGTTCATCATCATCAGCCTTCATCATTTCAGCCGAAGGACGTCCACTGCTGGACAGAGGCCTTCCTCATTGACGCCCAATCATTACGGTTGGAAGCGACTTGCATTCACCCTGAACCTGCGGCCTTCACCAAATCGTCCGTCCATCTCATTGGTGGACGTTCTACGCTGCGTTTGCCAGTCCGTGGTCTCCATTCGAGAACTTTTGGGCCCCAACGGCCATCTGTTCTGCGTGCTATAAGGCCACTCTGTTACCATGCATTATTAGTATTATTACATTAATACTAAGGATCTTTTTCGATTGTGATATTCAATAAGTATCTCTGGTATATGACTGATTGAGAATCATCAATCATTTCACTCAAATAACCGCAGAAAATAGACAGTGTAAACGGAATTTTTTTAGGGTTAGGCAAGTTTACCTACGCTAAATTTGAAAGCATGAGGTTATTTCAAAGCATTTCTATAAAATGCGTGTGTTACATAAGCAAGTCTACAAATTAGGAGTTATTTATGAGTCTATTTTTTTTTTAAGTTTTTGGTTTTTCTAGTCAATTTGAAGTGTCTATAGGCAAAAACGAAAACACAGTAAAAAGAAAGAAAATACATTTATTTACAACAACACAAGACACATCATCCATCAATATTTTTGCAAAATAAAAGACAACACGGAAACTCAAGATAGAATGTTTCATTGCGGTTGCAAATCGGACACTGGCTGAGCATAATGCTGAGGTTAGAAAAGATAAGTTTTTATTACAAAAAAATGACATTATTTTTGCAATGCAATTGGGGATGTCTATTTTTTTGCAATGTATAGTAAATCGAAAACCATTTCGAGATAAATGCTTTTTAACTCGTTTTCTGTAGTTATTTAATTTTAATATTATGTAATGAATTTATTATATAACAAATAAGCAATGACCTTCATTTGACATTGGTGTAAATTGCGTGACCGGTTCAAGTCGTACTTTATTCTATGTGGTTAGAATTCTTCACAATTTACGCGTGGATTATACTACGGAGTTTGATTTGGACCCGCTGTCTGACATCTAGCACTTTGACAGTGCCAGTAAAGTGACACAGTGTATAGTGTACCACTACGCAAAAAATAATTAAAGGGGTTGCCTTATCGTACGCATTTAGATAGATTTAGAAATTTGGCATTGTGGGAGCCCTCAATTATAATCTGACGTCATCAACTAAAATAGTTTCAATAATTAATTTTGAAAAAAGTAGAGAACTAAATGACAAAATATTGAAATTAGTTCCTTATAATTGACTTTTCTATACAAAAAAAATATAAAAACCACTGGTAATTTTTTTTAGACATTCCCAATTGTCGCAGTGCTCCCTAAAATCAGAAATTACTTTGATACAAATTTACTTCGCTAAACTATAGTCTCAAATTCGTAGCTTGACTTATTCCACTACGATTCACGCAGCCAACTTAGTAATTGCTTTATTCATCTCGTTTCCGATGGTGTCTGTACAAAATTGGGCGCAAAATACACTGCCGTGACTCCGACTTCATCACAGATTGGCTGTGCTTGACATCAATTTATCAAAGCCTTCAGCCAGTTCATGGGTATTTTTTCATCGTTTGTTTGGAAAGTTTCACTTCATAATTATGGTACAGCCCTTTAGTAAATAGTTGACATGTCTGAACTAAATTACTCACAGAAATTAATCCTAGTGATATTATCATTATAAATGCGAAATTTGTGACTTTGTTTCTTACTCTTTGACGCTAAGACGGAGTGATGAATTTTGAATTTTCTTCTAATCTAATATATAAAAATCTCATGTCACGGCTTGACTGACTTTTATGAAACTTTTTTCTCTGTATTCGGTAGGTCTGAGAATAGGTCGTGGGCTATTTTTTATACCCCTATTCTATGCAGACGGAGTCGCGGACAATAGGTAGTTTCGTATATAGATAACGGTATCTCAGACTAACACATAGGCACCTGCGTAGAAATTCAATGGTGTATGTGAAGTTTCCAATCCGCACTGGGCTCGCGTGGGAATTACGGTGCAAGCCCTCTTATTCTGGGAGGAGACCTGTGTCCTGTAGTGGGACGTATATAGGTTAGGATGATGATAACGATCTAGTCCCAAGATAAGCAAAGCTTAATTGTATTATGGAAGCTAGGCAACGCGTGAACATACTTAGATAGATACACAGTTAAATACATAAAAAGAGCCTTCGCTTTTTAGGGTTCCGTACCCAAAGGGTAAAAATGGGACCCTATTTATTACTGAGGCTCCGCTGTCCGTCCGTCTGTCACCAGACTGTATCTCATGTATTTTGGTTGCCTCTATAACAACAAATACTAAAAACCAG
The DNA here is from genome assembly GCA_947563465.1 of Archips xylosteana. Classification (NCBI taxonomy): domain Eukaryota; kingdom Metazoa; phylum Arthropoda; class Insecta; order Lepidoptera; family Tortricidae; genus Archips; species Archips xylosteana. The sequence goes on from OX387360.1 coordinate 17,793,359, forward strand.
AATAAAATGCAACAAATGTGATTTTTATACTCGTTTTTGCTCGATATTGATAACGGCAACAGGTAGACGCTTGAAATATTCACAGAATGATTAGTTATAAATTCACTTTAAAAATAAATAATCAAATAAAAATAAAATAAAATATTTATGGGGGCTCCCATAAAATAAAACCGGTTGTCTGTAAAGTCGGTTTACGGACGATAGTTTAACGTGACAACGTCATAACAAAACATTCAATAAAAATTACCCGAGCGCTAGTACTAAGATTGTACATATTACGTAATAGTACCTGGGCAACCGAGCTCTGCTCGGGCAGAAACTCGGTACCAAGCGTTTTCCCAGAGATAAGATAAGACCAAGCTAGATCAATTTTTCATCCCCGAAAACCCCCAAATACCAAATTTCATCGCAATCGTTGGAACCGTTTCCGAGATCCTGATTATATACAACGGGGGGGGGGAAGAGGGGGGGAGGGAGCGCGGGGGTATTAAAGGGGGGATGAAAATTTCATTGATTTTGCCGTAGGATGCACCGTTTTCAAGATATTTGACAAAAACACCGGAGGTTGGGTGAGTCACGTTTCACGTTAAACTATCGTCCGTAAACCGACTTTACAGACAACCGGCTTTTCCTGTTCTGTGCTCCCAATAGGGAACGTGCACATAGACGGTGCTGCCAACTGGTGCCATAAGGATGCCATCAATTTGAATGTTTTACCTTGGTAAGTTTGTTTTACTGTCCGCATAGTGTCTCTTCTGTCGCATTAGTGCTGCCGCCTATAGTTACTGCACGTTCCCTATAATACTTTTTCTAACAAAAAAGTAACTTTTTCTCACAAAAAAGTAACTTTTCTCACAAAAAAGTAACTTTTTCTCACAAAAGAAGAAACTTGACGTTTTCTCATGAAAAATAAACTTAAAAAAAAAACTAAAAATGTTGAAAAAAACGTGGATTCGAACCGAGGTCGGCTGGATCCGCGACCACCCGATTTCTAATGTGCCATTATGATCTGCTCGAAGTGGGCGAAATTTAGCTTTGTATTCTAATGCAAACAAAAATAGCCGGAAAACACGAGTAAAAGCGATTTTCTGAAAATAAAACATAGCTAGATCAGTTTTTCATCCCCGAAAACCCCCACATACCAAATTTCATCGAAATCGTTGGAGCCGTTTCCGAGATCCTGATTATATATATACAAGAATTGCTCGTTTAAAGGTATTAGATAGATTGCAACTGGCCTTCGCCGCTCTATTGCAACTGGCCTACGCCGCTCTATTGTAACTGGCCTTCGCCGCTCTGTAAGTACATGTAACGTTACGTAACGTTACATTGCGTCATCATTTTTCGTGTTTGCACCCGGCGGCCGGCGTTCATCGATTTATTAGACGTTTTCACGTCAAAAACGTGATTATTTTGGCATTTTTATACATAATGGTACGGAACCCGTCGTGTGTAAGTCCGACTCGCACTTGCCCGGTTTTTCATACAATAATATTTTCCCAGACCGGGGGTCAAACCTTACCTTAAGCTTAGTAGTGAGGTTCTCTACTTAACCACTCGGTTATCGACGTCGTTCTTGCACTTAACGATAACCAATGAAAAATTATTAAAGCTCACGTCCCATGACCCCAGCCTCTACGGAATTCGATTTTCGCACTTCGTATCACGCTGTTCCATTCACACAAATAGATAGAACAGGAGAGTGAATAGGACAGCAAGATACGAGCTTCGAATTTCGTAGTAGCCACTGTTCCCAACTAAATCAATTCTTAAATGCAAGCGGCATGCACTTGGAGCGGGAAAACTCTTGATCCCGTTTTCCGATTCAGCACACGTACAGCTAATATCAACTACATTAATGACCCAGTATTTGTTCGGATGAGAGTACTCGAAGGGCGTCTACCGCGATTTTATATTTGTACGCGGATTTTTAACAGATTCCAATATTATAAAGAAGCAGGGTTTATTTTGCCTATGTATTTTTTTGTTAGTGAATCGAAATTTGGCCGAATTTCATGTGGCATTGTATTATTTTTAGTCGCACCACTAACATAGGAATTTCTTGCATTTGTAAACTTGCTTATTATTTGCAACTATAAAGTCGGTTCATCATCATCATCATCATCATCCCCGCCTATATACGTTCCACTGCAGGGCACAGGCCTCCTCTCAGAATGAGAGGGCTTGGGCCGTAGTTCCCACGCGGGCCCACTGCGGATTCGGAACTTCGCATACACCATTGAATTTCTTCTCAGGTCTAGTTAGGTCAGGTCCCTCACGATGTTTTCCTTCACCGTAAAGCTCATGGTAAATTACAAATGTAATTTAGTACATAAATTCCGAAAAAATCAGATGTGCGAGCCCGGATTCGAACCCACGATCCTCTGCTTGAGAGACCATACGTCAAATCACTAGGCCACCACAGCTTCAAATCAGTTCTTGGGTCTCCCGCATTTCATCTGTCATAATGTAGGTATCGTTTTCTATTATTTTACTTAATTTGTAGTAATAATTTACTTTTTTTTTATTTGAATCTGACTTCTTGTATTCTGTAAGATGACATTTTGAAAAATCCAAAAATCAGCACGCTTCTAAGTATATATTATATAAGCTTCTATATATTATATTTCATAGCAAAAGTTGGTGAAATTATGACAGTCATCAGAATGTGATGAAGTTATAATGTTTCTTTACTTGACCTAAAGTAATGCTAAAAAGCCATTTCCAATTTCAACGCAAACACCTACAGCCGTACGCATTAGTAACTTCCCTAGTGTTATAAAAATAAAACTACGCGAGCTTATAACTGCGCAAACTATTTGAAAGTTTAGCACCTTCTAGGACTTCGTAATGGGCTAAAGGGTGCTTTACTTCAAGAAACAATCCAGGTCTCAAAATTGTCTGATATCGTCGGAAATATATATGCACTTTATTTTCTGAAAGGTAATTTACACCCGCATTGATTTACTCCTTACCTTGTGTATGAGTACATAGTGTTGATATCAAAATAAAATCGGACGCGCGTGTGATACTGTTATTTGGTTGTAATAGTGTTAGCTGACTCTTCATTTGCAAATAAGTCGAATAATGAGGTGCACAGATAATTCCGACGGCTTTAAGTCAGTTCTATAACTTGGAATACTTTTTTCCCCAATCCTCGAGTGTTTGGACCGTTTCTGGAAGTTTGTTGGGAAAGTTTTCATTTGGATCAAACTAATTTTGAAGTCAATACCGCGAATTAAGCGGCGATCGGGGCTGATGAATAATTCAACGGTAGTTCGCATCACTTTGATGATGTGGTTGTTTTAGCATTTGATATTTTAGTTGCGGGATGCTAAACATTGTCAGTTTTAATATTTAAGTGTTAATTGCAGTATTTTGTACAATTAGTAATCATAATCGTCATCCCAGCGGCTGGTATATACGTCCCTGCGGGTGTTATATACGTGCAGGCTGTCTAACATGCCTCCTCTTACAATGAGAGGGCCCAAGGGTCATGGTAAATTTCACACATACTTAAATTTCGAAAAATTCAGACTTGCGAGCTTGGGCTTGAACCCACTACTCTGTTTGAGAGGACATAAGTCAGTCCACTAGACTATCACGACTCCGACTTAGGCTATATTTGAAATTTACCATGAGCTTTACGGTGAAGGAACTTGAAAACTTGCATACATCTGTAAAGACATTCAATCTTCTATATATATAAAATTCTAAACTGACTGACTGACTGACTGACTGACTGACTGTTGATATATCAACGCACAGCCCAAACCACTGGACCTAGAGACTTGAAATTTCGCACATAGATACCTTATACAATGTAGGCATCCACTAAGGAAGGATTTTTGGGAATTCCCACGGGAACGGGAAAAAACGGGATTTATATATTCGATTCCGAGTGACCGTATCTCAGTAACTATAATAACTAGACTCTTCAAATTTGATACACAAGTAAGTATTACAATGGTTAAAACATTAATTTCAGGATTTTTCAAAATTCCCACGGGGTAAGGAAAAAATGGGATTTTTCGTTTTACTGGTCGTAGAAAGCTGAAATTCGGCATGTAGGTTGCTTGGAGAGTGTAGAGGAGCATTGTGAGAGGAATTTCCAAAATTCTCACGGGAACGGGAAAAAACGGGATTTGTATATTCGATTCCGAGTGACCCTATCTCAGTAACTATAATAACTAGACTCTTCAAATTTGATTCACAAGTAGGTATTACATTAGTTAAAACATTGATTTCAGGATTTTTCAAAATTCGCACGGGATAAGGAATAAACGGGATTTATATATTCAGTTCAACGGAATCCTATGAACTATGATTACTAGACTCTTCAAATTTGGCATAGAAGTAGGTAATTATAATAATAACAATTAAAAAACAGTTTTAAGGATTTTTGGAAATTCCCACGGGATAAAGAAAAAAACGGGATTTATCGTTTTACTGGTCGTAGAAAGCTGAAATTCGGCATTTGGGTTGCTTGGGGAGTGTAGAGGAGCATTGAGAGAGGACTTTCTAAAATACCTACGGGAACAGGAAAAAACGGGATTTTTCGCTAAAATTTCAAAATTCATAAGTTTATACTGTTAGTAGGCCGCAAAGGGCTCTTTAAACGACTTCAAAAAAGGAGGAGGTTATGCATTCCACTTAATGTATTTTTTTTATGTAGGCATGTTCACCGATTTCTCGGTCAATTGTGGACCGATTTTAAAAATTATTTTTTTATTCGAAAGAATATAATATACTCTGAGATGGGCCCATTGTCACGCAAGCAAGCAAGCGTGCATGCATGCTTGCTTGCATGCTTACATACTTGCTTGCTTTTCTGTATGCTTGCTTGCTTGATATCTTGGTTCTTTGGAATTATCGTGGTACACGCGAGCGAAGCCGCGGGCAAAAGCTAGTAGTGTATGTGAAGTTTCATGACGATCAGATGGCCTACTGGTTAAAGAACCTAACTACGAAGCTTGAGGTCCCGGGTTCGATTCCCGTGTCGGGGCATATATTTGTATGATAAATACGAATGTTTGTTCTCGGATCTTGGGTGTTTAATATGTATTTAAGTATGTATCTATCTATATAAGTATGTTTATCCGTTGCCTAGTACCCATAACACAAGCTTTGCTTAGCTTACTTTGGGACTAGGTCAATTGGTATGTGGAGTTGACAAATTTCGGTATCTTGGATGCACCATAACCGACACTAACACCAGAGAGGAGGAGATAAACATCCGCATCCAAAACACCCTGCGATGCAGTGCTGCCCTTCACAAGGTGTTGGTGTCCAGGCTTCTCAGCAGGAATACAAAGTTAAGGATCTATAAAACTGTCGTAAGACCTATCCTTATGTATGGCTGTGAGGCCTGGACACTAACACAAAAAGAGGAATATCAACTCCTTGTAGCGGAAAGGAAGGTCTTGCGTAAGATCCTGGGACCTGTCAAGAGAGACGACGGCACGTGGAGGATCCGTAAAAACATAGATATCCAGGAGCTGGTGGCTGAACCGAACATCATTGGCGTAACAAAATCACACAGACTTCGCTGGTTCGGCCAACTACTCCGAATGGGAGAGGATCGTGCTGCCAAGAGGGCGTACGTGGGACGACCGACTGGTCGCCGCCCGGTTGGGCGACCCAGGTACCGCTGGGGGGACAGTGTCCTGTCCAGGCGGATTTGCGACGTCTTCAGGTCGACGACTGGCAAGAAGCTGCGCACGATCGGGACAGATGGCGTGCTCTCGTTTCGGACGCCATGACCCTCTTTGGGTCCCTGAGCCAAATTAGTTAATTAGTTAGTTCAATTGGTGTGAATTGTCCCGTGATAATTATTTATTTATTTATTTATTTTATTTCTAAGCGTTGGGCCCGCTTGGGACAGCCCAGACCCTCTTATTCTTAGGGCCACTTGCACAGTCCAGGGTGAAGCATTCTTATGCTGGGCTGGTTCTAAATTATACGCGCAGGCAGATTATCACAAACTTTATTTGTTTTCATCACACTATATATTTATTTTACAATAATCGAGAGCGACGTGCACAGCTTGGAAGCCATGAGAGAGAACGAGAGAGAGAGAGAGAGACGGCAATAGCTTCCGTCTTATTCGGAACACAGTGTTAAAAAATTAAATCTTTAACCCTGGGTTAAGAATGACCCTGGGTTAGCAGTTAACTTGGAGTTAAGTACCTAGCTAGCCCAGGTCCGTGCAAGCACGCCTTACATCCCGGCCATGACTTCGTGCGACCGGCGGCAGCGGCGAGCGTTTTATCAGTTCATTGCGTGTGCCGTCAGATAATCACTGTGCGGCGAGCGTCTCGGCTGCGCAATGAACGGAGAAAGCGCTCGCCGCTAACGCCGGTCGCACGAAGTCGTGGCCGGGCCATTGGTGTAGCAGTGGGACCTATATATACGCTGGGATGGCTAAAGAGTATTAAGATTCTTTTAGGAAATTTCCATTTTGTGTTTTTAGCGAATAAAACAAAATCATCTTTTTATTATTTATTAGAGCGTCAGTACAACGTTAAACCGCTACGCCATAAACACCTGTAATAACTAGGTCTTTGGTTAAATAACCACTTATTACAAAACGATCACTTACAAATACTTATAACTAACAATATGTACCATTTGTGGATAGATTGAGGGAGAAATTCGAAATTTTGTGCCAGGTTCACTAAAACCATTCTTGTGTAGCTCCGTTTTAAGGGTTCCGTACCTAAAGGGAGCCAAAATATATGGCGCAAGCCACACAGAAGAGACGTGAGACGGGGACGCGTCGCAGTAGTGACGATTCCCCTTGAATCAGTTTTCATAGTAAATGTATGGAAGAGTTGTGTGTTCGGAGAGATCGTCGGATGTTGTGAGTGTTGTGTGTCGGTGTGATGGTGCCGTTAAAAAATCTTGTTCAAGTGCGGGTAGTTCGAGATACGGGTGCTGATTCTAATCGGGACCAAGTGCGGGTAGTTCGAGATAGGGGTGCTAATTCTAATTGGGACCAAGTGCGGGTAGTTCGAGATCAGGGCTCGCTCCTGGGCCCCGACTAATGATGTGCCTCGTCATTTTAGCTTGGGATTTTGGCAAAATCTGCATTGAAGTATCATGATTATGATTTCTTCGTGTAGTCACGAATTTTTTCGCTATTAGTTGAAAGAGGATGGCTATGTTTTGTTTTAAAATAATTTACCCGAATGTAATTCTAATCGGGACCAAGTGCGGGTAGTTCGAAAGACTCGTGCGGCTAAACTATCTTGACACGCTACGCTTTAGTTAACTCGTGACCACGGCTGCTGCAATATGGCCGAAACGTCGAGGTAAATATTAATTGCGTGATAATTCCCGTTTAGCACCTATAGTACTTAATTGTGAGGGGAAATCACGAAAGTTAAAAAAAAGTATAATATATAGAAGCGTCGTATCTTCTGCCTGCTTTGCTAGTCCCACGTCTCTACTGCGTGGCTTACGCCTATCTCTTGAGCCGCTATAGCTAGACATTTGAAATTTTTACCGATTACTTAGGTATTACTGTAGCCGCTATAACAAAAAATACTAATTAGAAAATAGAGTTAAAAATTAAAGGCGGTCGTCATATTCCAAGAAACGTGTTTTTTTTCAGCGTTTTTAATCCGATCTTTATAATTTTTAATGAACTATTTTTAAAACATTGTATGGAGGTACGGAACCCTTCATTCACGATTCCGAGTCGCACTTGACCGGATTTGTTTTTGGGCTAAGATTATCATAATGTTAATGGAAGTATTATATTATGTTTTATGTTGCCTCAAATATACCTAACTTTATTCAAAAATGTCAACCGGCTCTTGAACCAGTGTTAAATACTACTTTGGGAACAGTTTGTATGAACTGCAATTGTTTTTGACAAAATTTTCCACTTGAAGCCCTTCTTTAAAAAAAATTGTTATTGAAACAATCCATGGAAAGTTTATAAAGAGTAGTATAGAAAATACTTATTCTACTAAATTCAGTAACATTACAAGCAATACTACAAACATTAAATCTAACACAGCCATATTATGGAATAAAAATGCTTAATTTTAAAACGGCTTACAAAAAACAGATACATTCATTAATAGACAAAGAATATCGAGATCAAATCAAACTGAAACGCCAAAACACAACGTCATCTACATAGACGTCTAATTATAACTTGTACAGAAGATAATTGTCCTAAAATGTCGTTTTAATAATTGTTATCCTACTACTAATAACTAGCCATCTAATTTTTGAGCTCATTTTCTCAATTTGCCAGTTCTTGACATTGCTTTCGACCACATTGACGATCATTTCGCATTGTTTCTTACAGGTGGTATCACCAGGTATACCATAATCCTTAATAATTATTTAACATTACACAGAGCATCTTATTTACAGAATATATAATAAGAGGATTAAAAATGTGATTATTTATATTTTATTCCAGAACTGACATCGTCACTGGGGATCCCCGCTTTATAAAATAAAAATCATGGGCCAATGGCCACCACTTGAAATGATCACATTCTTGAGAAAGCTTGTACTATGGGTACTAAATAACGAATAAACGTACTTGTACAGGGTATCCCGTAAGTTGCACAACAACTTTAGGGGGACGTAGGGGAGCATTGGCATGAAAGGGACAATTCAAATTTAGGAAGCATCGTATATAAGAAGCGTTTATTATTTAAACTATAGAAATGAAATACAATAATTGTCATTACTCAATTCTTAGTTGTTTATTTTCGCATCTATACAAAAATGTGTATTTTCCCTATCGTATACTTATGGACTTTTATTTTGAATTTCTCCATGCCACTTCTACCCTAGGTAAGCAAGTCACCTACAAAATAAAAAAAATGCACTTCATAACATAACAATACATAAAGTTGTATACTGGTTTCGAGATGTTTCGATTTTTTTTTCGTTTTTTAGACACTTTGACTCGAGTATTTTTTTACATTTGGTAGGTGACCTAGGTGAATATGCAAGCGTTTTGACAACAACAACATTACCATATACAACATTACCATCCCATGATTATTACCACAACAGAAGGACAAGTCCAAGATCTTTGGTTAAACTAAATTTAGCACTGGTACTATATATATGTATGTAACTATGTAAAACTCTTTATTGCACATAAAACATGAAAATTAACAGTTAACAAGAGAAACAGATGTAGGTACAAAGGCGAACTTATCACTGTTTTTAGTTTTCATAAAAAGATAACCCGTAGCATCATCTCTTTTAAAAGTATTTGCTGAAATGGTAATGAAATCGAGCAACCAATTCGAGCTCTTAGCTCGCGTCACATACCTATCCTCTTATTATGAGTTCTGTGATCTTATGAGAAGAAATTCAGGTCGCTTATTTTATACTTGAACTTGTCAACTACATATAATAACGAGTCACAGCCTCAAAAACTTTGGCTTGATGATAAATACTAAGTAATACCGCTACAACATGCAATTACTCTAGAATTATTTGTCAGTTTGAATGATTCAATATAAAATGCAGCTGCATCTATGAAACAAATTAATCGTGTGACTGTGAAAGAATCTTGAATCACAGCAATCTTATCACAATTAAATGTCCTAGTGATTTCCATGTTGAGTACAATGATGGCTCACTGTGACAAGGTTATACTGCGGGTCGAACGTGGAGGTTTACTTGCGGTATGGAATGACTGCTCATTGACTTAACAATCCGGTCTCTTCTACAAGCAAGCAGCAGCACTGCGGGCAATTTTGCAATACACTACGTGTGTACGGAGTAATCACTGTGTGGTAAGCATCTCGACCGTACAATGGATTGGAACTTTGCTTGTCGCGCATAATTAGTAGATGGGTCGTTAGGTTGTGTACTATGTTCACAAATATATTCAAATAACCTATACGCAATGCATGTAATCATGAAAGTGCAATCACAAAGCTGAATAATTAATTAATTAAGGTGTTGCTTTATGTAAATCCACATTTATGAACTAAAACCAGTTACTTTTCTTCTTTGAGATCATTATGCGCGAGACAGCTTTGTCTATGCGATACATATCTCAAGCAAAACAACACCAGTACGCGTCAGGATCGCCTCGTCGCAGACAAGCCACGGTATGCGAAGTACCGTTGTCAAACTGATGCTTGCAGTTTATTATTATTACGCTTCCACATAGACCAACATGTCACACACACTTATCTATCACCAACATCACACATACCATCAACGCGTTTCAAACTCTATGCGAGTTCATTATCAAAGCTACATCGAACGCGACCGTTCCTTATCCCAACGAATGATACTACACTGAAACCTTACATGATTTTGTAATTGTCCACGGATCTGCTTAAAAAAAGGTCTTAAACTAAACACAAGATGATATAAATAATAATCTAAGGATCGCCACTGTCAACGGGGAGGAATTGCTGTTGAGCGACTGACGATAATATCATGTCGATTGGTTTGGTGTCATCGTAGAGTGATGGGGCTTCGCAGAGGATAGCAAAGGTCCCAACTATGGAGGCTATGGTGAAGATCCAAAGGAACAGGCGGTCTAGTACCATGGCGACAAAACCCCAATCTTGGTCCTCCTGCAGAAGAAAGAATAGAATATTGCGGATATCTTGCAAAAGTTATTCAAATAACAGACGAAAGATTTTGGTTAGTAGGTGGGAAAAATGTAAATTGAAAAGCTGAGTAAAATTGTCAGAGCAACAAAGTTTAACTTGTAATGGTTAGTAAACAAAATAACAGACATCACGTACATGTCCTTTTTGATGGCGTACTTGCACTATGCTAATTTTCAGGGGAACCGCTGGCGGTACGGCTTTTTCTGAATTGTGCTGATGAAAAGTGCTTCCAAATGAATGTCTTTTATACACTAAAACAGCTTTATCCCGTTGTCTTGGTGCAAATATAAAATTGGCTAGCTTTCTGTCCCCTGAGAACTACTACCTCTATGATCTTCAAAGTTGGCGTCTGCCAAATTTCAAGTCTCTAGCTCCTGAGATTTAAGCTGTGCTTTGTCTTACGGCCAGTCAGTCTGTCAGTGTGTTACTTTTTTTAGAGGCATCAAAATAGTTTACTTTTTCACAACTAATGAGCCGATAGAAAAGGGCTATATAATTTGGCCGTTTGGAAGTATCAACAAGGGCCATTATTAAATCATCTCTGCTGTGCCCATGTGTACACTCACCGCGTTAAATTCATCCTGCCTCTGCATGTGGTGCTGAATAAACATGACGTTATGGATAGCCTTCTCCAGTTCAAATGGGTATTTCTTTCGGGGAGCCACGTCACTAAGTGAATCGTCGAGGCCAGACATGACTGAAGGCAGACCGTTGTAGCCGGCACCCAGGCTGCCAAGAGCACCAACGAGGCCACTGAATCTATTAACAAAAAGACGTTAGTGACGTGACGTTCTCTTTGTAAAGCGCTAGTTCTGTTAATCAGACGAGAGAGTGGCAGTCTTGTGCCAAGCGGCATTTTCTTAAATTAAGTACAATAGTACCTTCGTGTTCTTCAGTTGCACATTAAAAATGTATAGCATGTCTAACACCTATTTAAGTGTTTTGTGGTATGGCCGTAATACTTAGTTTAATAAAAGTAATTAAATAAATTAGAGTGGGAAATAAGTATGCGTAGAAGTGCTGTTGTTGCTATTTAGGGTAACTGGTTCCACTCATCTAAACATAAGTCTTAATAAGGCAATCGAATGTACCTGTTAGTAGCAGTAGTTGAATGCAACCCATTGCATCCTCCTGGTAAATGATGTCTCAACGAATCCGGACTCGACGCGTTCGAGTTGGTCTGCTCAGCCGCCGCCAGAGCATCTTTGAACTTATTCTTCTTCATGCTTCTCCCAGCAATCTTCTGCGCAGCTAAATCTCTCAGCAAATCCTTGGGAACCCTCATAAGCAACAACTTCGGCAGTTTCGTTATAAAAAACTTTCGGACCCACGGTGCCATTTTGTGCGTACTAGGCTTTCGGTAGTGAACGTTCAGTATAATAATTGTTATGACGACTGACAATCCTACTAGCAACATGGTGAAGAGCAAGTATTTTCCCAGTAATGGTAAGGCTAGTGATGTTGACGGAATGATTTCAGATATTAGCAAAAAGAACATGGTCTGTGAGAGTAGGATGGAGATGCTCAGGGCTATCTTCTCCCCCGAGTCTGCTGGCAAGTAGAAGACAAGGACAGAAAGATATGAAATACCAACGCATGGCACGATCAAGTTCACTGTGTAGAACAAGGTCTTTCGTCGCAGGGTGATGTTGAAGAAGATATCTGAAACAAACAATAATTATATGAGATACATTTTATAACGTGTATATTCGCCTTTCTGAGCCGATTTGCTTTGCTGATTCTTGCTAAGAGAGTTTATATGCAAAAATTGTGGTGAATATAAAAGGAATTAAAACTACCAAGTCAGAAGTTTCAGCTTTATCTACAAGTTTTTGATTTCTTCCTCTTTCATTTGTCCTACCATTTAATTGGACCAAGACCTAACTTTACTAAAGAAAAAACTCGTCGTGTTAGAAAAGAATTCCACTTAGAAAAATAATGTCCTTGTTCAACTATTGGTTTATATTTAATGTTCTGTAAAAAATTACCGACTTGTGTTCATTATCATCATCATCATTTCAGCCGTAGGACGTCCACTGATGGACATAGAGCTAATGAGGGATTGATACCCAATCATTACGGGTGGAAGCGTTCAGCATCCAACGGTCATATTTTTTGTGTGCTATTATGGCCTCCCCATTGCTATTTCAATGAGCAAATCCGTTTGACTATATCGTCGGTGACCCTTGTTTTTCTACTAATCTCCTCATGTCTGATTCAATCCTGTAGAGAAACCCTGAATATAGCCCACTCTATATAAAGCCTATTCCTTTTTGACTGTGTTGATTGGTGTTCAATTTAATACTACTCTTGATATAGGTTTCCAATGTTGACATCGAACCATCTAAAAATTCCGAGCACAGTCTCACTCAGCCTCATTTACTCTCGTCCTTAAGACGCCATTCTTATGCGTACGGTCCACTAACAAATTATTCCAGTCGTACTTTAGCTTGATCATGATTAAAGACATGCCTTTGCGGGACAAATTGTCTCTTGCACGTATTTACGTACACCATGTGTGAGCCGACTATTAGGGGGCGCTATCACACCGCAGCGAATGTGCGAGTATTTATGGCTGGTAATTTAATCTTATTTATGTGTCGTTTACATTTAAATGTGGCAGTTTTGTTGGGATGAGATGCAAAGTTTCATTGTGACTGTGACTGTTTATTTGTTCACTGGAAATAATTCTAAACGTACAAAATTCTTACTTACAAACCTAGAATAATTAATCAGTTGGTTACGTCCCACTGGAGGGCACAGGCTTCTTCGCTGAATGAGAGGGCTTGGGCCGTAGTTTCCACGTGGCCCAGGTGCGGATTGGAAAATTCTCACACACAATTGAAATGCTACGCAGGCGTAAATTTTAAATGAGATTTTGAACATAAATTCCGAAAAATTCAGAGGTGCGAGCCCGAATTTGATCCCAAGACCCTCTGTCTGTAACCGACCGCGCACACACCGACAGATAGGGTGCGCCAAAGTTGAACTAATTTTTTAATGTCGATTATCGGAAGTCCGAAAATGTTGTTCCTAAAAATTTACATCCTAATAATCACTACTCATAACTACTCTGTTCCTAACTTTCTGAATCTCTAATCATTCAACTTCATAATGTCCATTGCAATAAACATCTATCATACTACTATTTGTTTTCCTATATTTTCTCAACATAACCATCTTTTGCACTATTATTCATCATCATATCTTTTAATGTACATTTGTTTTTATTCATAAAATTGAACATTATTATACATTTAACTTCATAATGTCCGTTGCAATAAACATTATCATACTACAATTTGGTTTCCTATATTTTCTCAACATAACCATCTTTTACACTATTATTCATCATCATATCTTTTTTTTACACCCTTTCGTATATCCTAATCGGTACCTCGCTGGCAGCGAGCGAGCGAAGCGAGCGAGCAAGACCTTTTAGGCCAGAAGCGACTCGGATAGTTTAGGTTCAGAAGGCTAAGGCGGGAGCGAAGCGTAGCGCAGCTCCCGCCTTAGCCTTCAGTGTTAGATATTTTTTTTTGTAACAGCACAGAAAATGATTATTTCCATTAGGTAATCCATACAGTTGAAATGCCGAAAATCATAAAAATATAATCCATGTTGATAGAACAAACACGCTTCGTAATGATATGCACTGCAGCGACGACATGAAGTTAGCCATTGACTGAGATCGGTATCGTAAGTAGTGCATACCCTCAAATAAGAATCATAAATATTACAGATTTAATAACATTGAATGATTTTTAAAACGGCACTACCTATTAATAATAGGAGTAATAATATTATAAAAAAATACTTTATGGTTAAGAATGTTATGAAAAAAAATATTGTAGGTGTAATACATAAAGTTTCAACAGTGAAGTTATTACTTAAAACTTTCGGAAACTGAGTGTTATGGACTACGTTAATAGTTAAATAAATTGTAGGAACGAAAACTTTAGAAAACAAAATTTTAGGAACAGTGATCATTAGGAAAATCAATTTTCGGAAAACTGAGTGTTATAGACTACGTTAAGAGTAAAATAAATTGTAGGAACGAAAACTTTAGGAAACAAAACTTTAGGAACAGTGATCATTAGGAGTACAAATCGTTAGGAAAATTAATTTTCAGAAAACTGAGTCTTATAGACTACGTTAATAGTAAAATAAATTGTAGGAACGAAAACTTTAGGAAACAAAACTTTAGGAACAGTGATCTTTAGGAGTACAAATCGTTAGGAAAATCAATTTGGGGTGATGACCTTTAGCGAACCCAATATGGACCCGCCGGTCAGTGTGAATAAATAGGGCACCGAAACCGTGTACAAAACTTTTGTTATTGACGACGGTGTCTGTCGATGTTTGACACGGCATGCTTCTGCTAGATGTGAATAAAATGGAGTCTGTCCCGGCACATGTCTGATGCGCTTAATGTCTGTAGATATATATAAATGGTGTCTGTCGGTGTCTGTCACGGCACGAGTCTGCTAATATGAATCTACCTTTAACCAGACCACAGCCTTACAGCTCGGTGCCACTCGGGCCAGCGTTACAAATAAATTGCGTCGGCTTGCGCCGTCTCGACCGCACTCGCCTCGCAAACTGAGCGCAATTTGACTCGCGCCCTAATGCCGGCGATACGCGTAATTGATACTTAAATGCGAATTACGTTTTATCTCAACCAGAGATAAATGGTGAAACGAAACGTTGAAGCTGAATTTGGAAAAAGTTTACCTTTGACGACTTCATCGTCGTGATCATCGCAGCCTGTATGCGTCCCACTGCATTCCCTCAGAATGAGAGGGCTTTGGGCCATAGTTCCCACCCGGGCCCAGCGTCGATTAGGTACTTCACACACATCATTGAATTTCTTTGCAGGTGTGTGCAGGGCAGTGTGTGTGTGTGTGTGAGGGCTGTTTGAGAGGTCATTGGTCAAAATACTAGGCTACCATGATTTTTTTTGAAGAGTTATTTTATGACTTTAAAATATTGCAGACATCTATATTTTACACCAAATTAGTTTACATCGTTACAAGAGCTCATGAAACTGGAACAGCAATAAGGTAGATGGCGTGTTAAAGGTCGTAAGAGTCCATTATTTATTGGTCAAAGTAAAAAAATATTTATTTCAAATTAGGCAACGCACTTATGAATGTCGAAATTTTCATCAAATATTAAAAAGCAACACTCATTTTATTTCAAAATACATATTTTATTTGTCGAACTTCATCGAGCGTAAGACGTCGTATTTTAAAATACAGCTTGCCTTCAAAGATTTCTATCATTGAACATGCCCGACGTTAGTTTGGTAACGGATGTGTGCTCGGGTTTGTAGCTTTGAGAATGAACTCCTAGTGAGCTTGAAAAACTTTGGCTTTTTCTGTGGTATTGTGATATTGAAGATGGGAAATCATCATCATCATTTCAGCCGAAAGACGTCCACTGCTGAACATAGGCCTCCCCCAAGGCTCGCCAAACAGAGCGGTCCCGTGCCACCTGCATCCATCGCGTTCCCGCAATCTTAACCAAGTCGTCACTCCATCTTAATTAGTCCCCCAAGACACAGGTCTTTACCTAGTTTGGGGGGTCAGATTGTATGACATCTTTTGTGACTTCTCTGTACAAACCTACTTTATGTATTGAGCACTGTATCTAATTTGATGTTGATTGTACAATAAATCATTATTATTATTATTATTATTATCTTATTGGAGGCCTACCTACACTGCGTCTTCCGGCCTGAGGACGCCACTCGAGAACCTTTTTGCCCCATCGGCCATCAGTTCTACGAGCGATGTGCCCTGCCCACTGCCACTTGAGTCTGGCGATTCTTCGAGCTACGTAGGTGACTTTAGTTTAGATGGGAAACATGTTAACACAAACGTAGCTATGGCGCACGGTTAATAAAAGAGAATCAAGGTAAAAACATCCTAGTTCATCCAGGTATCCATAAAACAATCTTTCAAATTAGGTGAGAAGTTTACTAGATAAACTAAAATTAAGTTAACTCCGATACGTACCCTCTTCCCTCGAAACTAAGTCCGTACTAATTAATCTACTTCATGTCCATGTCTTACGTAATTAATGTCTGTATCGTACCTCTACGCACCACAATCTTAGAATCCAATATAACGTACCTAATCTAGCCGGTCCTTTACTAAACCGCTTGTAATTACTACCAAACCCCGTACAACCCTCCACCAACCCCTAAATACCTTTGAGCTTTATTCTATTAGACATTAGAGCTAAATCGTGGACAACTTGCTGGGTTAGGTGTACTTTGGGAAGGAATTAAGCGCTTCAAATTAGAATTGTCCTTCGATAGTACAACGGAAAACAGTTGTATTATTATATAACGGGCTCGTTCAGAAGTTACACGATTAATGTTTTACAGGTGTAGTTAAATTCTAGCCAATAGCCCGTCGTATTCCCATAGAGGTATTTTAAGGGACTATTAGTTTGGTTTATAGTCATACTGGCTTTTTTCCGTGACATCGCGCAGAATTCTTGCAGAGTCCTTACTCGGTATGGGTACTGGCAGAATACCAGCGCTGCGGCTTGCTGCAGCATTATGCTGAGCCAGCGCCTATTCTTCTTGCATCACATGGCTTCTCATCTATGTGTGTCTGATCTGTTTAATTGTTATTTTATGTTCCTGTTTGCTATTGTAAGTACCTTGTTTCGGGCATAATTTTAAGTGCTTAGTTGTTAGTTTTATTAATCTTTAGTTACCAAGCCATGTCTTTGTTTTCAAGAATAAAGATTATATCTATCTAATTCGAATTTGTGGTAAATCTTCTTCATTCTTTCGTTGAATAGGAAAAAATGCGGCAAAGAAACATCCGAAAATCCATCATCATCGCTATAAGTTCATTTTTCTTTATCCCGTGGGAATTTCAATAAAGGTTGAAATTAATTTTAGCTTTTATAACGTAATTACCGAGATATTGTAATCACTCTGAATCGAACATGTCAAGAAAATGAGCGAAAAGGTACAGACTGATTGTCTTGTACAGCAAACACCTCAGGTTTCTGACAGAATATCAGCACTGCAGGTTACTGCAGTACATGCTAAGTCAGCGCCTATTCGTGACATCATCGCATGGCTCTTAATTTAGAGAATATGTAAGAAAGTAAAAAAAATAAATAAAATATCACCGGACAATTCACACCAATTGACCTAGTCCCAAGGTAAGCTAAACAAAGCTTGTGTTATGGGTACTAAGCAACGGATAAACATACTTATATAGATAGATACATACTTAAATACATATTAAACACCCAAGACCCGAGAACAAACAATCGTATTTTTCATACAAATATCTGCCCCGACACGGGAATCGAACCCGGGACCTCAAGCTTCGTAGTCAGGTTCTCTAACCACTAGGCCATCTGGTCGTCGTGGTGGTCGTTTATTGTGATTGAGTCATTTATATAAATTTACATTTTTTCGATTTGAATTTACTGTTGTAAATTATCTATCTTTGAGCTTTGTATCTATCTATCTAACATTATAACCCGTTTATTCCCTGTCCCATGAGAATTTTAACAAATCCGTTCTCATTCTTTGCCTACATCGTAAAAGAAACCTCTATGCAAAATTTTAGCTTTCTAGGGTCATGGGAGCTGAACAGATTGTGCAGCGAAAAGTGACTTTAAACCTAAGCACAGGAGCTGAGAGCTGTTGTAGATACTCCACCCTGCATTTATCTAGTAGAGCGTTAAGGCGTCTACTACATTATTGTAAAAACTTTAAGAAAGATGCTCTTGGTGAACGACGGTTTGAACAGCAATCTTCAGTTTGAAAAGATGCTGTTTCTATTAAGCAAAACTATTCGTATCACTATCACCCCTCAGGTACAGGTTAACTGGTCCAGTAATAATTTAAATGTTGTAATTTAAATCACAAACAACTGTCCTCTAGGTCTATGATAAAAACACAATTAAATTAACAGCACAATAGAATTCATTATCATCATCATTTCAGCCGCAGGTCGTCCACTGCTGGACATAAGCCTCCCTCATTGATACCCAATCATTACGGTAGAATATTTGGTCAATAGAATTGATAAGAGATAAATTCTGCTTCCCGACCATGACTATGCTATGTTTGAGCCACCGGCAAAACGGTACCATATCCAAATTACAATTCATTTAATTACCCCTACAGAACATGCAGCAAACAAAGCAACCAAGACAAACACATTCTGATGAGACGCCGGAATTGTTCAGTTTTAAAGTCACACTCATAATGAAATGGCAGCAGAACGAAAGTTAGGTTAATTACATGAAAGATATGCGCTCGAACGCTCAAAGTACTATACTTGCTCATGCAGACAAACAAATAAGAGACGGTAGGTACGCCGCAATTCTTGCTCTTAAACAAACAGCCATTCGCTTTGGACAACGAACCCGTTAATTCCACGTCGGTTACCGCGTAAGTAATATAATAAACAACATAATTCACGTCTCTGTTAACACATTTTGAGTTCCTAACGACGCTTTTTATTCAACGCACCTTCGCCCCGCATCCAACGGCTCTCGCGAGTGTTCAACTTTTTTGCCGTCCCTCCGGTTTCACCTTTTCCGTATGTTTTCGTTAATAGGTGTCGGGTTGAATGTTGATCAAAATTAAATGATTTTGTTGAATTTTGTTGAGTCTCTTCGGGGGTTTGCTTTTGTTTGTTTTTGCTGTCAGATGTTATTAATTGTTGTTGGCTCCAGCCCAATAGACAGTGATGGAAATGGAATATAAATAATAGTAGGTTAATAGGGACCATGACACAATAAAACAAGACGAGTAATTCTAAGGTGCGATTCTACTAAAAAAAACACATACACAAACACTAGCCTTGAAAACTTTATTAAACAAAAAAATATTTCAGAAAATATTCCTCCTTATTTGTATAAATAAATATTGTGATGACCGTAACATAGCTGAGAGGTTTAGCTGAAAAAAAAAAAACTAACTTTTACTATTTACTTCTTGATGGATTCACTATCATCATTAGTTGCCGACCGTTGATGCGTGCGGACGTGTGTTTAATTTAATTAAAACACTTGCTAAATCGTGACCTAGGTCTTCATCGTGCGGTCTCGGTACCTAAGACTCATCTGGGTCACTCGGTTACTCGTGTTGTGTGAAATATTGATAGAACTTTTAAATTATAATGATCAGTGTTTCTTCATAAAATAACATAAAAGGAAAAATGGATGGCAGTCCTTTCAACCGGAGCGGGCTAACGCGGCGCAGCCCACCGCCCGCAGCCTCGCCCGCACCACCTGTGCCCGCCCCGCAGGTAGACGACCTTCCCGAATTAGTGGCTACTTCCCAGATCCAAAACTGGATGAGTGCCATCCAGCAGTACCTGAATGAGGTGTGCACTGTTTCATCTGAAGGTAAATTGAACACTGACCAGAAGCTGAGGATTAGTAATCTGTGCCGTAATGTGGGACATGTGACGTCTCAGTTGGCCGTGCAGTATCAATCTTTGAAACAGAAAACCATTCAAGCCCACATGTCCCTTCAAGCCCTTAAAGAAAATAATGATCTGTCGCAAAGACTTCTAGACCTCAAAAATAGCATCGAAGAGTCTTCAAAACCGGATATGGGAGCAGTTTCTTTCGCTGACATGGTCAAAAAAAGCCCAGACAATTATATTAAGCCCATCAAGACAAGCTCTGTAGCTATCTTCCCTATTGATAAGGTAAAGACGAGCGAAGAGACTAAAACTCTCGTTCAACAGATTATCCAACCAGTGCAAATGAAGCTGCATATAAGAGGTTTGCGCAAAACAAAAAATGGCGGTGTTATCATCAGCACCGACACCAAAGCTGACATCGAGAAGCTTAAACAGTCAGCACAACTGACTACGTCAGGACTCTCTGTGGATGAGCCGCAAAAGCGCAGGCCAAGAATTGTGATCATCGGAGTGCCCGCGTCTATGAAAGAAGCAGAGGTTTTTGACTGTTTGTACCAACAAAACCTAGCAGATTCACTTCAAGATATGACGCCTGAGAAATTCTTGACCTCAATTAAATTAAGTCATAAGTCTGGTAAGAAAGACGCTGTGTCCTGCAATTATGTAATAGAAGTCTCTGCACTTATACGAAAGGCCTTAATATCGAAGGAAAGGGTGTTTGTCAATTGGTCGTCGTGCCCGGTAAGAGATTTTACCCTTGTTACAAGATGCTACAAGTGCCAGCAGTACGGTCATGCGGCGAAGACATGCCGAGAGGTTGCTAACACCTGCGGTCATTGCGGTGAAATAGGTCATATGTTGAAGGAGTGTGCGAAGAAGTCTGATCCACCTAAGTGTGCTACTTGCCTGCACTTTAAGAAGCCGTGTAATCACACAACTGGCGATTCCGACTGTCCCGCTAAGAAATCTGCAGAATTACGGTACATTAATTCAATAGACTATGAAGACGCCTAAGAACGCCATTTCCAAGTTTACTTTCAGAACTTTTCTTTTACTTATTTTATGTTCGATTTATTTGTATGAATGATAACTTAATCGATGACCTAGATCTTTTCTGTGTATCTAAGTCAGTAATATGTGAGGTTGAAAATTTACTCCTACGCTATAATTATTCTTAAGTTTAGACTTTACAGTTCGCAATTTTTGATGACACTGATACTTGGTTGTCGTACCTAATAAAAAAATGTATAACAAGCAATATTGGAAAACACATCATACACGGATTTATAAGTATCTAATATATGTTTAAATTATTGACCTGGTTTAAATAAACATTGTTTTGATAATAGGTACTTTTTATGTTATTGTTAATAATGTTTCCTAATTTACCTTAGTACTAAGATTACCTACATAGCGGTTTATTTTTTCTGCATGTGTTAATTTAATTAAATTTAACTTAATTCATATAGTTATGTCTAGTTGTGTAAGTCCTTTTTTCGCCTGAGACACAGGATCTTCCTAGTTCAGGCATGTGTCATTCTTCACTTTTAATTTGTTTAGACTTAAGTTTTATATTGTAAAAACCTATTTTGAATAAAGATTTATTATTATTATTATTATTACTATAAAACTGTTCCCTAACTAAATTAAACGATAGACTTTAGGAATTGGTATTTGAAAAATAAACATCACTGTAAATTACAACCACACACTATCACAGCCTATCGAAGAATTGCTCCCCAAACCGTCTGCTGTCGGCTGTTCGTTTCTTGATTAAAATTCTAGAAGACACAAATTCAAATTTACGAAACAGTGACGCGGTCTCGGTGGCCAGTGTCTACATATCTAGACACTGGCCACTGAAACCATCTGCTCAGCTGTCTGCTGTTCGTTTCTTGATTGAAATTTTAGAAGACACAAATTCAAATTTACATAACAGCGACAAGACAGGTCTCGGTATAATATCAAACAGCCTCTCTTCACCCATGTGGCAGCAACTAAACCACACCTGTTCCTACCGACATTCATCTATCCCGCTTCAGCCCCAGCCCGCTTATCCTCGGCGGTAAATTACTAGAAGCGTTCCTCGAAGCTTATCTATGCTAAAGCACTATGTTGGCTCGAACGCAACGGCATGAAGAACCAGTGGATGCACTTAAAACAAAAACGCCGCGTAAAAAATAAACACAGTAAGGTGGATTTACACTTACATAAGGTTGACTGTATGACTCGAAGTTGAATGCTAACCCAATGTTAAGTAGTGTCAGAGTACTGTACTGTTAATGATGTAATTTTTTAACCCTAGACCGAAAGCGACTCTTAGCATTAATTCAATGGAATACCTTTTGAGAAAACTTAAAGTACATTTTGTAACAATTATACAATAGTAATGTTTCGTCAAAAATAATATCAGGTTAACATCTTATGAACCTATAAATTAGCATGTAACAAGCACATAATTTATGATGACATTAATTTGGCAGAAAACTTTATTATGACTAAAATTTTGAAACTAGCGTTCTAATCGCGGCTGGGCTTGCGTGACCCGTTTAGGGTATCTAGAACCGGTTCTTGCTGTATGAGAAGAACCGGTTTTTTCGGTTCCCTCCATACAAAAAGAACTGGTTCTAGATATCCTAAACCCGTTAGATCTTGCAGTCAAATTAAAACTTCAGGATTATAAGCAACCATCCCAAAAAGTACATCATGATTTTCATTTACGTTGTATGACTGGCACCCATGCAAAATTTTATGTTTCAAGACGTAGCGATTAAGATTTTTGAATTTTACATGAATGCAGTGGGAATAAAGGGATACAAAGTAACTTATGTGTTAATCCACACGTCCAATAAATACCATCATAATTATTATTTTAGCCAAAAGAGGCT
This sequence comes from Archips xylosteana, assembly GCA_947563465.1. NCBI lineage: Eukaryota > Metazoa > Arthropoda > Insecta > Lepidoptera > Tortricidae > Archips > Archips xylosteana. The sequence goes on from OX387360.1 coordinate 17,816,288, forward strand.
GCTGAACAAAGGTATCCCCAAGGCTTGCCAAACTTATTGGTCTTGCACTGTCAGCATCGTATTCTATCCCGCAACCTTAACCAGGCCGTCGTTCCATCCAATAGATGTATCAAAGTTGAAAACAAGACTAACAACATATTGAAGTGGATCGTTTGCATATAAACCAGCTTTTTTTTAAATGAGTGGATAAGCTGTTTTAATCTATCCCGTTGTATCGCTAATGCTTGCTTGTGCACGGGTTTTATGTTGTTTTATTACCGCTTGATTTAAACCGAAAGGAGTGATAGTGTTTTTATAGCTCTCGTTGCGAATAAACCAAATACTTTTGCAGTTTTACGTCGTTAAAATTGCATTTGAAAATCATTTCTGTTGATCGGCTCGGTTAGGTTTGGGAATTTGGTTATTACAGTGTATTTTTTAAGGTTCCGTGTCCAAGGAATGCCAACGGGACCCTATTTACTGAGACTCCGCTGTCCGTTCGTCCGTCTGTCACAGGGGTATATCTCTTGAACCGTGATAGCTAGCTGTGGTTATTTCATTTTGGTTGCAAGACCAATGAGGTATGAAAAAAACCGGCCAAGTGCGAGTCGGACTCGCGCACGAAGGGTTCCGTACAATTTGTACGTTTGTTGTATGGGAGCCCCCTTAAATATTTTTTATTTTAATTTAATGATTTATTTTTAAAGTCAATATATAATTAAATATTCTGTGAATATTTCAAGCGTCTACCTGTTGCCGTCATCAATATCGAGCAAAAACGAGCAAAAAAAATCATGTTTGTTGTAAGGGAGCCCCCTTAAATATTTATTTAATTCCATTTTTTAGTATTTGTTGTTATAGCGGCAACCGAAATACATCATCTGTGAAAATTTCAACTCTCTAGCTATCACGGTACCCGAGATACAGCCTGGTGACAGACGGACGGACGGACGGTCGGACAGCGGAGCCTCAGTAATAGTTTATTGAATCAGGCGTTACTTTGCGGAGGTCCATATTAATAAACTAAAACAATTACTTTGCTCACCTGCGACCTTACAATAGTTACGTTTATGCAAGAAATGTGTGTTCATGCAGTTCCTCCACCTCCACACTGTACGAACACACACAAATCACATAAACACAACCATCACCACCACCAAGCTACACTGACGCGTTTTGAGCTCTGGTTGAGTTGAGAGGAACTGAATGAACACACATTTCTTGCATAAACGTAACTATTGTAAGGTCGCGGGTGAGCAAAGTAATTGTTTTAGTTCCTCAGTAATAGGGTTTCCGTTTTCACCCTTTGGGTACGGAACCCTAAAAACGACCAATATGTTTCGCAATAGATTATTTTATGCAACTCACCAACGTTGCTTTTGATAACATGTTTCATTTCAATATTTAAATCACTTGTTGAATACTTTCGACATTTAAATATGATTAATTTATATTGTTTACTAAAGCCGGAAGGAAGACGGAAGCCGTAGTGGCCTAGTGGTTTGACCTTTGGCTTCTCAAGCAAAGGGTCGTGGGTTCAAATCCCGGCTCGCACCTCTGAGTTTTCGGAATGAAATTTGAAATTTACCATGAGCTTTACCAGGAGCAATCCGCACTGGGCCCGCGTGGGAACTACAGCCCATGCCCTCTCATTCTGAGAGGAGGGCTGTGCCCTGCAGTGGGACGAATATAGGCTGGGATGATGATGATGATGACTAAGGTAAAAACCTTTCGACCTTTCCACCGTCGATATGATCTCGGATCTGCATTATAACATTTGAACTGAATTAATTTTGGTGCAGGTCAACCTAGGTATAACGGATTCTGTACTACTAAAAGACTAAAATCGCGCCTCAGCGATACCTAAACTGCCCGTTATTGTACTTCGACAAACCGCAAGCTTGTTCCAAGTGCCTGGTCACGGCGTGTGGATGCCGCGAGACCGCTCACCGCATTTACCCTTTGACTTGTGCACTAAATACTGGCTAGATAGCAACTATTTAGGCATTCACCTACTTGGTCAATTCTACAGGACAATGCGAGATGGACCAACGGTACTCGCTGAAAATCAGCGCTGGGGTGCTTTAAACGCCTCAGCATTATGCTGAGCCAGTGTCCGATTTGCAACCGCAATGACACATTCTATCTTTAGCTTTCGTGTTGTCTTTTGTTTTGTAAAATATTGATGATGTGTCTTGTGTTGTTAAAAATAAATGTATTTTCTTTCTTTTCTTTCATTCTTTCTTTCTTTAGATACAGGAGACTTGATCGGGATCAACATTAAATATCCAAGTCAGTTAATAATTGAAGCTGAATACGGAAGTTTTATAGCAACAATAAATATAAATTTATAAATTTAAAAAATCCCCATCGCAATTCGTCACACGTATGTTTGGACATAAAGTAAATGCCCATTATGCGTCTAAGATCCCTTCCGCAGCTAACAATAGAGCTGATACCTCTGAAACGGCTAAACCGATTTTAGTGAAACATATCTAAGAACCATCGCCAAGGAACCTGCTTACTAATAAAAAAAACGCATCCAAATCGGTTCACCCGTTTAAGAGCAATGATGCCACAGACAGATACACAGACAGACAGACAGACATACAGACACATAGCGGTCAAACCTATAACACCTCTCTTTTTGTTTCGGGGGTTTAAAAAAATCCCATACGATGTGGGTTAGTAAAATCCCATAGTAGCAAAAGATCCTTATGTCGTGGTTGATAAATATTTTATTGAATCAGGCGTAACTTTGTGGAGGTCCGTATTAATGAACTGAAACAATTACTTTGCTCACCCGCGACCTTACGATAGTTACGTTTATGTAAGAAATGTGTGTTCATGCAGTTCCTCCACTTCCACACTGTACGAAAACACACAAATCACACAAACCCAACTATCACCACCAACAAACTACACTGACGCGTTTCGAACTCAACCAGAGCTCATCAGAGTTGGTACCACAACCGTACGCTATGCCACTAAATCTACTTTGCGGAGGTCCATATATTAATATGGACCTCCGCAAAGTAAAGCCTGATTCAATAAATTATCCAATGTAATCTTTCGTTCTCACTCACCAGGGTAGGGCTCCTGGCAACAAGGGTAATAGCGCTCGTGCCTCTCAGCAGGCACCCCCAGGATATCCCACTCCACAGAGGGATAGTACTCCCGGAGATCAATGCCCACTTCCACCATATCACCCTTCTTCTGGTTGATGTGCTTCAAGTCGATCTGAGAAAAAAACATTTTAAATACAAGTTTTTTGCTGTCTGTGCTTGTATTGTCATGTAAAGCGGCTATACAATTAGTGAAAACTCTTCTTCTCTTACAAGTGCCTCTCCAACTAGGTTGTTGGAGGTTGTCCAAGGAGGTTGGCAGTCAGCTCTGCTTATTGACGACCAGTACCTCTACCATAAGTTACACTAGTTTACAGTGACCGTACTCGCTAGCGACGGCGTAAATGATTTGTATGGAGAATTGTGCACAGCGCCTCTAGCGGTCACTTACGGAAGTACAATTCTCCATACAAATCATTTACGCCGTCGCTAGCGAGTACGGTCACTGTAAACTAGTGTAACTCATGGTAGAGGTACAGATGGCCTAGTGGTTAGAGAACCCGACTACGAAGCTTGATGTCCCGGGTTAGATTCCCGTGTCGGGGCAGATATTTGTATTAAAAATACGAATGTTTGTTCTCGGGTCTTGGGTGTTTAATACATATGGTATTATAGTATAAAACAAAGTCGCGTCCCGCTTTCTGTCTATGCCTATGTGCGCTTAGCTCTTTAAAACTACGCAACGGATTTTGATGCGTTTTTTTTATAGATAGAGTGATTCAAGAGGAAGTTTTATATGTATAATACATGCATAATTGCACCCGTGCGAAGCTGGGGCGGGTCGTTAGTGTAAATATGTTTATTCGTTGCCTAGTAGCCGTAACACTTCAAGCTTTGCTTAGATTACTTTGGGACTAGGTCAATAAGTGTGAATTGTCCCGTGATATTTATTTAATTATTTATTTAAATCTAACTCCGCAAGTAAGTTCCGCAGGGCTCTTAATTCCCGTCCATATCCGGATATTGTGCAAACACGATTTTCCATGCCTGCTTTTTGCCCATCGTCATCATCATTGAGCAACAACTGAAACCGCCTAATTATGGCCACCGCAGTAGGCGGACAAACTAACGTTTCAACTGTACTAACTTGTTTTAAACTGCTTCGGGCAATGAATGTCGTCCTTACATTAGTCTGCCGCATAAGTCGGCCATATTACGGCGGTTGCAGTTGTTGCTCGCCGAATGCGGCCAATCGTGATCACTGTTGCGGTCACCGCATGTTGCATGTGGCTATCGACTAAAGGCAATTGCCCGATTATCCAAACTACATTTATCATCAGTCTCAAATGTCAAGTCAATCCGTTCACTAGAAATGGGTTGACAAGAAAAACACATTTTACTCACCTGGTCACCATCGTAGCTCCAACTACCGAACTTCAAGAAACACGTTTGTTGGTCGAACGGGAAGTACCGTACGTCGATTTCGCACGAGGACTTAAAGATGGCTGGCGGCGTCCAGAGAACTTTGCCCGAGTGATGCAGCACTGCCTTCGTCATCGTGGTCACCACGTATTCGCCGTCAGCACTGGTGGGAAGGATATAGTTATTAGTTTCTTTAAGCTTAAACTAGGATAGCTAAAGAAAGGGTTTTTTTAGGAAGCTTAAGGTCCGGGTCCGGGTTCGATTCCGGTGTAGGGGCAGATATTTGTATTAAAAATACGAATGTTTTTCTCGGGTCTTGGGTGTTTATTGTGTATTTAAGTATGTATCTTTCTATCACTACAATATAGTATAAAACAAAGTCGATTCCCGCTGTCTGTCCCTATGTATGCTTAGATCTTTAGAACTACGCAACGGATTTTGATGTGGTTTTTTTTAATAGATAGAGTGATTCAAGAGAAAAGTTTATATCGCCGCCTCCGGCGAATAAAATGATAATCGCAAAAACGTAACTTTTCAGGAAAAATAAAAAACACATTTTTGCCAATTACTTCTAAACAAGTGGACGTAAACTGATGATAGTCAGCGTTACGGAAAGCTAATTTTTTAAGAATTCTTCTTTTTTTGGTGTCACTTATATAATACATATTATAAAGGAGTTATTTAAAAAATTAGAAGTTAGTGGAAATCGATCATCATCTGTGATTTATAAAGTCGATTATCATTTTATTCCCGCTTTTTCAAGGGTTTAAAATACGTATTGTATGGTTGTTTTATCATTTTATTCTACTATTTTTACGGTTCGATTAGTATAAATAATAGTTACATATCATCTTATTCTCGTTAATATAGTGAAATTTGTTTTATGATAATGTAATTTATCTGGTATTGCAATAAAACAATAACATGGTAATCAACTTTGGCTTTATTTCAATTATTAGGTTAAAATTAACAGAATCTCGAAAAAAACTAAAACAATACAATTTATTAGGTACTTATTACTTGATTCTTATTCTTGATCATCATCTTCATCATCATTCTTCATTTCAGAGTTCTTTACATAAGTCAAGGACTCATAAAAAGCATGATAGTAGCTTGGAATATCACCTGCCTTACAAAGGCTAATCAGGTCGTCGTATAATATAATTGGCAAGAGCTGGGTGTATAATACTGGTCTGGTAGTTCGGTTTCAAGGACAGTGCTTGGGCTGACTATAGATTTAAGTGTATGTCTGGTACCTCGCATGCTTCTTAATTTTTGAATTGACTCTGTGTTTATTCGGAAATATTCAGAATCGACGTCATATTAAAATTTGTATTTTAAAATTGACGGCTCTGCAGAAGAAACACTGATTTTCATTATTTTATTATTTATTATTATCGGTTAACTTTGAATCGTTGTTGTGCTTTCATTGCTGATCATCGTTTCGTCCGTTAAGATACTTTCTGTATTATTTTCTGGTTGTAGAGTTTCGTCCAAATCAGTAGCATCAAGGGTCCTTGTTTGTTCTTTGTGCTTGTCACCTTCGTAAGCATCAAAGGTCGAGGGCTGGTTGCAGTTCTGAAATATTTGATTAAGACATCGTTTTGATGACCGCTGCAATGAAGATTCATTCAACGCATGCTTTGAAGTTGGTGTCAAATCAGAAGTACAAATCTTGTTATTTCCACCGACTGTCGGTGAAGGTGATGCTATGAAATCTGATGCATTCAAAATAAGCGAAATATTTGAAATAGTTGACGGAGTTCTCAATATATTCTGAGTGGCATGTTCAAAATCGGAGGCAGGATTTGGGTTGACTAAGGAACTGCTGTTTGTCTTGGTTCCCCGCTTGCTTTTTGTTTTTTGGACAGGTTCTATGTTCATTAGAGAATATCCAGAATCAAAATCATATTTATACTGTAAAATTGAGGGCTGTGAGCAAGCGACTCTCACTTCCATTATCTGTGTCCATGATACTTATTGCCCTACCTCATTTTTGACCCAATTTTTATTATTTATTAGTTCTTTTATGTTATAAAACTTCTTTTAAAGCATTTCTTTAACGTTGTACTTTTCTCCGTTGACTTTCGCGTTCATAATGATTGCGTACATCTGGTCCGGGTTGTACACGACTCTATTTTTTAATTCTCTTTCAATGTTGGCGTGCACAGAGTCTCCCTCACTCTGTCCATCGTTGTCAAGACTGTGATGGATAGGACTCTGAAGGTCAGGACTTTGGTGGCTGTTAGTGTACTGCTCAAGACTATGATGGGCAATAGTTTGATGTGGACTGTAATCGGGACTCTGATGGGCAGGACTGCGACGGACAGGACTTTGGTGAAACGGACTCTCATTGTCAATTCTATGACAGGCAGGAGTCTAAGGGTTAGGACACTGGTGGCTGGGAGAGTACTGTTCTGGACTATGATGGGCAGGAGTTTGATGGACTGGACTCTGATCGGGACACTGATGGGCAGAACTGCGACGAACAGGACTTTGGTGAACCAAACTCTCACCGTCAAGACTGTGACGGGCAGATCTCTGAGGGTCAGGACTTTGATGGTTGGGAGTGTACTGCTCAGGAATATGATTGACAAGAGTTTGATGGGCTGAACTCTGATCGGAACTCTGATGGGCAGGACTGCAACGGACAGGACTTTGGTGAACCGGGCTCTCCTTGCCAAAACTGTGACAGGGAGGACTCTGAGGGCCAGGACTCCGGTGGGCAGGTCTTTACGTCATGCTTGAATTACCGATAATTGTTTTATCTGAGAGTACACTGCTACAATTACTATTCCTCTGTAATGTTTCATCTAAATCATTACCGTCAAAAGGCGACGCTAGTTCTTGTTCTCGGTTATCAAAAATACCTATAGAATTAGACGATGTTGACGGCTGAGCGTCGTTAAGGAATATTTGACTCAGACATCGTTTTGAATTCTTATGAGAGGGTCCTATACATTCATGTGTTGAGGTTGGTGTCAAATCAATAGAACAATTAGTGTTTGTTTCTGGAGTTCCCTTAAGTTGTTGATAAACGATTGAAGGTGATGCTATAAAATTCACAGAATTCAATACGAGGGAAATGTTCGATATATTTGATGGAGTGCTTATTATATTTTGAGAGGCTTTTTCTAAATAATCTGAGTCTCCTCCAATGCTTGAAGAACTCTTACTGCGCTGTAAATTTTGAAATCTCTCTGGGCTAGGCAAATATTCAGACACATCTGGTGAGAAATCTTGGTTCAATTCAGAATCATTTTCATCGCAATATTTTTTTTTCTCTAGATATTTGTCTTAAATCATATATGTGATTCGTAGTCACTACATTTTTATCCGTCGCAGTTTATTCATAATATTCATTAAACGCGATGTCCTTTGTTTGTTCATTGTCACTCACTTCACTTATACTCCAATCACACCAATAATTATATAGTTTTAGAAATCGAACACTAAAAAGCCGACACAATGTTTTCGCGAGCCGGTTTGAGATCACATTGAGAGGCAGTTTGTTATTGTAAATAAACATTGCCACGTACTCTTCTCGTACGTTCTATAGACCATTGCAATTTACATTCGACCCGTGCAATGTGACAAAAGGATATGGCAAGACGTTTTAGAGTTCCGTTTCAAATGCGTAGTTTTGGTGAGCGCCATTGCACGAACAGTATTTAGCGGTTTGCGACGAGAATAAAAAGATAACTGCGCATATCATTACTTAGCGATCTAATTTTGACGAGAACATAATAATATAGATGTTTGTCATGCGATGAGCTTTCAGTATTTTATGATAAAATTATTGCACACTTTTATTCTAGTTACAAGGTATATAAATAAAAAAATTGAATAGTATTGTATTATGTTTCAATTTTGTCATTTACCGTACAAAAATTACGAAAAAAATTGAGCTGGTGCATTGGCACCTACGGATTCCAAATATGGCATAAAAATAAAACTAAGATAATGGTGGTTATCATTTTGTTCTCCGGGGCCGGCGATATGTATAATACATGCATAATTGCACCCGTGCGAAGCCAGGGCAGGTCGCTAGTGTATCTATATAAGTTTTAACGACCGCTTAGCCTAGTTGGTAGTGACCCTGCCTACGAAGCAAGAGGTCCTGGGTTCAAATCCCAGTAAGGACATTTATTTGTGTGATGAGCACGAATATTTGTTCCAGAGTTATGGATGTTTTCTATGTATTTACGTATTTATTTATCTAAATAAGTATGTTTATCGTCGTCTAGTACCCATAGTACAAGCTTTGCTTAGTTTTTTTTTTTTTTATGTTAGATAGGCCAGACAAACGAACTAGTGGGTCATCTGATGTTAAATGAACACCACTGTCCATAGACACCCGCAGCGCTTTACACGATGCCAGTGCGTTGTCGACCCTAAAGGAGAGGGAATAGGGGAAGGGGGAAAGGGAGGGGGAGAGGGAAGGGGTGAGGTATTGGGCCCCCGGTACTCTCACTGACCGTACGAAACGCAAGCAGGATTACTGCTGTTTCACGCCGGTGTTCTGTGAGAGGGTGGTACTGCCCCGGACGAGCCGGCCTATTCGTGATGCAGCGGCTAGCTACAACATGGCTCTACCACTACAACTAGACCTTTGGGACTAGATCGATTTGATTCCCCTAATATTTATTTATTTAAGTATGTTTATCTGTTGCATAGTACCCATAACACAACCTTTGCTTAGCTTACTTTGGGACTACGTCAATTGGTGTGAATATTAGTACCTATGTATTTATTTATTTATTAATCGTATTTTTTATACTACATCGTTTCGGAAAGAATACGTTAGTCCTAACTGCGAAGATACGACAAAAAACTCAATCGGGTTGAGTTTTGATTGGAGAGAATAATTAGAATTCAAGTTTATTTCCAATCTATTCAGATTAAATAAAAATAAATAAATAAATAATATCACGGGACAGATCACACCAATTGACCTAGTCCCAAAGTAAGCTAAGCAAAGCTTGTGTTAAGGATACTAGGCAACGGATAAACATACTTATATAGATAGATACATACTTAAATACATATTAAACACTCAAGACCCGAGAACAAACATTCGTATTTTTCATACAAATATCTGCCCCGACACGGGAATCGAACCCCGGGACCTCAAGCTTCGTAGTCAGGTTCTCTAACCACTAGGCCATCTGGACCTATCCTTTAAATTCATCTTATCTTTTAAAATTTCATTATTAACATTCCCAATTAGTTTACAAACGATTACTCATAAGCATAGGGTATATTAAACACGACATGCTCAGGGTGTGCGGTATAAAGGGGCAGAACCACTTTGCGGCTTGGCACTTTGTGCCCATGACATACAGTTAATGCTTTCCTAAACTCTGATTTACATAACCCACTCATAGCTAGTCACAAGAATGTGATACTTTACGACAAAATAGTCGATAATAACTATATACTTAAAACATACTTTAGTTCTTGCGCGGATTTCATCATTTCTAATGCGATCCCGCAGAGAAACTCTGAGCATAGCCCTCTCCATCTCTCTCTGAGTAACTTTGAGCTTTCTTATGGGGCCCATCGTTAGCGCTGTGTAGGTAGGCCTCCAACAAGATGGAGCGACGACCTGGTTAAGGTTGCGGGATCGCGTTGGATGCGGATGGCACGGGACCGATCTGATTGGCGAGCCTTCTTTCGGCTGGAATGATGATGATGATGATGATATAAACAATCCGTGGTAGCCTAGTAATTTGACGTATGGCCTCTCAAGCTCGTGGGTTCGTATACTCCATTTAATTTAGAATTATAAACCACAACAACATTATATTGCGGCTCGTGAACTGTAATCTCTTTACAATTTGTACTAGAGTAACAATTGACGACACGCAAATAAAGTGACATTAAAACAATTTTATTTTGCGGCTCCCAGACTATTGTACTGTACTATTTGCTAGGTAAGAAATAGTTGACGAGCCGCAATGTAATGACTAATGATGTTATGGTTTTCAATTCTAAATTAAATGAAGTATAGTTTTTCGAAATTTTTGTGGAAATTACACTTGAAAATACCATGAGCTCTACGGTAAAGGACAATATCGTGAGGAAACATGTACACACTTGCAAATAAATTCAATGGTGTGTGTGAAGTTATCGATCCGCACGGGCCCGCGTGGGAACTACGGATCAAGCCCTCCCATTCTGAAACCTTTGCTCTGCAGTGGGACGTAGGGTAAGGTGGTGCAAGAGTGCGCGGGTGGTAAAAGTGCGCACCTAAGTTTTCTCGTATTCTATGTGACATTTGCAGCTAACTTCAGTTGTATTTTGAAGCTACACAGAAATACTTAAAAATAATTGAAATACTTGTAAAAACGTGGTTACCAGGTAAGTCAACAGATTTTTGGATCATTTAATGTAATTTTCCAGTCTTTTACGAAGACTGCTCCAAAATCCAACCATAAACAATAATCTTCACTTGTTATTCTCAGTACTTGTCTCAACTAGTAGTCATGTCAGTCGAGAAAATAACAATGTTTGGCTATAGATGTCGCTATACCTTGACAAGCTCGTGCGCGGCGCTCGGCGGAACCCTGTCGCAGGGTGCCTCTGCTGTCCTTAACAAGCTTGTTTTTAATAAGTGCGGCAAACGCTGACTGAGACAGGGTTCCGCGGAGGGTCGCGCACGAGCTTTTTCGGACTATAGTCTTTCAATATTTTGTAGACTGCTGGAATGTGTAAGAGTGCGCAGTGATAGTGCATATAAGAGAGCGCGCGTACTCTTACACGTGCGTATAAGGGGGCGCGCGTACTTTTACACGTTCGCATAAGAGGGTGCGCGTACTCTTACACGTACGTATAAGGGGGCGCGCGTACTCTTACACGTTCGCATAAGAGAGTGCGCGTACTCTTACACGTGCGTATAAGGGGGCGCGCGTACTCTTACACGTTCGCATAAGAGGGAGCGCGTACTCTTACACGACAGCTAATTACATTATTGTGTTTTGTGAAAAAACCTACGAATATAATAATAATAATAATAATTTTTATTTTGCTTAAAACGTGGTACAATAGATGGTTTATAATATTCTAGGATCACACATTTTACCAGCAGCTGGCATGCAAAAATAATAAATACACACTTAAAACGAACGAAACAACGTAACTGAAATTTACAAACTAATAATCCATTACACAATACATATTAATTTAACAAGTAATAAAACAAAAAACAAATTAATACAAATTAAAATTATAGATAGATTATCATCATCATTACTTATTTACAGTATGTCTAGAAGAAAACGAAAGACTGAACGACCGGTGTGACTTATGCGCTCATAATTAAAATGCGCACTTTTATACACCTCGGTGCGTACTCTTACGCAACCAGCTGTGTAAGAGTGCGCATTTACCTTTTTTTTTAAAACGCAAATTATGCCAAATATTAAGATACTAATTATGTTTTTTGTTTATTAATTTGTTAAAAGAAAATATAAAGATTAGAACTGATAAAAGCTGATTTGAATATCTATGAATTTTTATTTTTTATTCAGTCTTCTTTCAAAATTGCGCACTCTTGCACCACCTTACCCTATATAGGCTGGGTTAATGATGATAATGATGACAATAAATAAATAAATAAATAAATATCACGGGACAATTCACACCAATTGACCTAGTCCCAAACTAAGCAAAGCTTGTACTATGGGTACTAGACAACGGATAAACATACTTATATAGATAAATACATACTTAAATACATATTAAACATCCAAAACTCGAGCACAAACATTCGTATTTTTCACACAAATATCTGCCCCGACCGGGAATCGAACCCGGGGCCTCAATACGTTCGTCATCATCAGCTTATGCTCGTCCACTGCTGGACATTAGCCTCTCCCATGGCACGCCACTGAGCACGATCGGCGATCCTCGGCCAACCTCATCTAGCTCTTGCCATCTAATACAATAATTAAATACATATTGCATTGATAATAAGTTACTAGTCGGTAATGTTGAGACGCGGCAACAACATCTACAAATATTTAGAGATAAAATAATCCAATATTTATTAGGTCAAGTGGCTGAGATAATTAGATGAATGGTTGACAGACGAATCTATCATAATTCACACGCCAAAGGTCCGAAAAGACGGATCGAGTTAATGTTTTATGAAAAATGAATCATTTCGCGAGGGAACAAGCGATGTTACGTCGTTTATGACAGTACCCATAAACCCGTCAGGAGCTAACTCACTCGTAAAGGTCGGACATGCGGACCGCTGGGTGACACGAGGGATGAGAGGTGAGCGAGTATTGTTAACCGTAATCATGACGTTATAAGGGTCATCATAATTATCCCAGCCTAGTAAAACTACACAACTAATAGTCCTAGCCTGCAACAATAGTCCAATTTTTGTCCTTATATTATCCTTATTTTTTTATTTTATTTTTATAATCTAGCTACCCCCAAATAAATCAGGGTCTATGCTAACTGTACAATCATTCCAGTTCCCGCAAATGCTACAGCTCGTACTGCCATTCCACATACTGTATCTTTCTCGTGTATTTCCTCATCCTTACTGCTGGGTTGACACCCTTCAGACTAATCTAACTATCTAGTCTTATTATCTATTAATACATTACATTCTTGAGATTCCTCATACATTCCGGCCTCTTTATCACTCCATTCCATCTTATAAGCTGTCCTATCCTTAATAGTATTTTATGCAACGGTTGTATAAGTGAGGTCTTAAAAGGCGAGTAACGTGAGTTGCGATACGAGCGAATGCGAGTATCGCAATGGAAGACGGCACGAGCCGTTAAGACCAAATTATACACCGTTGCATACAATATTTTTTCTACGACTCGACTGTATTGTACTGTACCTTACTGTAGGGTACAGTCGGGTACAGTAGGGTAAAATAGGGTACAGTAGGGTAAAATGGGGTAAAGTCAGGTAAAGTAGGGTACAGTCGGGTGAAATAGGGTACAGTAGGGTACAGTCGGGTACAGTATGGTAAAATGGGGTACAGTAGGGTACAGTCGGGTGAAATAGGGTACAGTAGGGTACAGTCGGGTACAGTAGGGTAAAATAGGTTACAGTCGGGTACATTAGGGTAAAATAGGGTACAGTAGGGTACATTCGGGTACAGTCCGGCACAGTCGGGTACAGGAGGGTAAAATACTCTTTTTTACCCTACTGTACCCTATTTTACCCTACTGTACCCTACTGTACCCTACTGTACCCGACGGTACCCTATTTTACCCTACTGTACCCGACTGTACCCTATTTTACCCTACTGTACCCTATTTTACCCTACTGTACCCGACTGTACCGTACTGTACCCTATTTTACCCTACTGTACCCGACTGTACCCAACTGTACCCTATTTTACCCTACTGTACCCGACTGTACCCTATTATACCCTACTGTACCCGACTGTACCCTATTTTACCCTACTGGTCCCGACTGTACCCGACTGTACCCTACTGTACCCGACTGTACTCTACTGTACCCTATTTTACCCTACTGTACCCGACTGTACCCAACTGTACCCAACTGTACCCTATTTTACCCTACTGTACCCGACTGTACTCTATTTTACCCTACTGTACCCGACTGTACCCTACTGTACCCGACTGTACCCTATTTTACCCTACTGTACCCGACTGTACCCTACTGTACCCTATTTTACCCTACTGTACCCGACTGTACCCTACTGTACCCTATTTTACCCTACTGTACCCGACTGTACCCTACTGTACCCTATTTTACCCTACTGTACCCGACTGTACCCTACACTCTACTCAACTCAGCAGGTCTAAACTGGGCTTTAGTGTTGAGTGTACCCTACATTTAATATTATGTGGCAGCTAGGTGTATCGTAATAACGACATTACGACACAAGTGCTGTTATGGCGAATAGATTAAGTATAGACTTTCTGAAGTCATATAATCTATGTTCTTATATATTTGTTCGCGACCATGTAAAAAACAGATAAAAGTACAGGAGTAGGAAATAGTTATTTGTTATACAAGGGGGGAAAGTTGTATTTTACCTGCGAGTGTCCATTTGAAACACAAGCTATCGAAAGGATTCTATGATTGACCACGAGCGAAGCGAGTGGTTCAAAAATAGAATCCTTTCGATAGCGAGTGTTTCAACACACGAGACGTAAAATAACTTTTCACCCGTGTATATCACAAAACTTTTCACCTCACTACAGCGAGGAAAATAAGAAAAAGGGTTTGTACTATCAATTATTATTTATTTATTCACTCAAAATAATTAATTGAAAAGTTTTGACTTAAGTTTTTTTTTATTATTTCGGATGCGTTTTGTTCGCACATCGACTTACTTGGACTGTCAGAACATTTTATCCGTTTTTGCAACAAGAATGAAGGTTAATGTTGAATGCTGATATTTATAAATTAAAATAAAGTTGTAAGACTGTATTTAGTGTTTTTTACTCGATGCAATTCATTAATTGTGATGTTATAAATTCAGCACTTTTAACGTTTTACGTTTTGTTAGCTGTCAAATATCACGTAAGCTACCTTCAAATGTCAAAACTCTTTCTTCACATGTGGATAAAAAGCGATTTTCTCAATAGATGTCAAACAAACAAAAAGGGCTTTCCGAGCTAGTGAGGTGAAAAATATTATAGCTTACTGCTATTATTTCTGAGTATATAATTCTGTTGCTAGGCCTAAAATAATTTGTTTTAAAGTCTAGCCATATAGCTATTATATTTTAAGGATAATAATATATGTGAGGGTGAAAATTGGACTATTGTTGCAGGCTAGGACTATAGCAAAGCCGAGTTTAGACCTGCAAGAAAAATCGTGCAAGTTGCATTAGATTGCGGCGCTCGATTGAGCGCTTCAATCTCGGACGCTTTACGGTCTCGCAGTGTAATACAACTTGCACGACTTTTCTTGCAAGTCTAAACTCGGCTTTATAGTAGGAATTTTATAAGCTGGGGGTTTAGGACTGCAGACTTCATCTGGTAAAGATAACATTGTTCTCTTTTGTTCTATTATGGAGTGGCTTTATAGTAGGAATTTTATAAGCTGGGGGTTTAGGACTGCAGACTTCATCTGGTAAAGATAACATTGTTCTCTTTTGTTCTATTATGGACTGGCTTTATAGTAGGAATTTTATAAGCTGGGGGTTTAGGACTGCAGACTTCATCTGGTAAAGATAACATTGTTCTCTTTTGTTCTATTATGGACAGGCTTTATAGTAGGAATTTTATAAGCTGGGGGTTTAGGACTGCAGACTTCATCTGGTAAAGATAACATTGTTCTCTTTTGTTCTATTATGGAGTGGCTTTATAGTAGGAATTTTATAAGCTGGGGGTTTAGGACTGCAGACTTCATCTGGTAAAGATAACATTGTTCTCTTTTGTTCTATTATGGACTGGCTTTATAGTAGGAATTTTATAAGCTGGGGGTTTAGGACTGCAGACTTCATCTGGTAAAGATAACATTGTTCTCTTTTGTTCTATTATGGAGTGGCTTTATAGTAGGAATTTTATAAGCTGGGGGTTTAGGACTGCAGACTTCATCTGGTAAAGATAACATTGTTCTCTTTTGTTCTATTATGGACTGGCTTTATAGTAGGAATTTTATAAGCTGGGGGTTTAGGACTGCAGACTTCATCTGGTAAAGATAACATTGTTCTCTTTTGTTCTATTATGGACTGGCTTTATAGTAGGAATTTTATAAGCTGGGGGTTTAGGACTGCAGACTTCATCTGGTAAAGATAACATTGTTCTCTTTTGTTCTATTATGGACTGGCTTTATAGTAGGAATTTTATAAGCTGGGGGTTTAGGACTGCAGACTTCATCTGGTAAAGATAACATTGTTCTCTTTTGTTCTATTATGGAGTGGCTTTATAGTAGGAATTTTATAAACTGGGGGATTAGGACTGCAGACTTCATCTGGTAAAGATAACATTGTTCTCTTTTGTTCTATTATGGACTGGCTTTATAGTAGGAATTTTATAAGCTGGGGGTTTAGGACTGCAGACTTCATCTGGTAAAGATAACATTGTTCTCTTTTGTTCTATTATGGACGCACTACAACGCCGACGATCCACCTCAGTACCGCTTACAATGACGAAAGGCCTTTCTTAATGAGTTAAGCTTTTGCAATTTCAACCTTGTAACTTACAGAAGACGGTAGCTATTTGTTTGCATTTTTTGTTACTTGTTCTGATTTGTTATTAGCGGTAAGCTTCAACAAACGAGAACAATGTTATCTTTACCAGATGAGTTCTGCAGTCCTAAACCCCCAGCTTATAAAATTCCAACTGTATGTAGTTTTACGTATATGTTTTCCCACGCGGGCCCAGTGCGGATTGGGAACTTCACACACGCCATTGAATTTCTTCGCAGGTGTATGCAGGTTTCCTACGATGTTTTCCTTCACCGTAAAGCTCATGGTAAATTAAAAATGTAATTTTGCGAATAAATTACGATAAAATACCCTACCTGTGTTATTTCGAAATATTGATTGAAAAATTCATATAAAAATCTTTTTTTTCTCTGTTACTCTAAAGTGATTTCTTTCGTATAGTAGAAAAACACTAAAAACTTGTTGTAAGAAGAATAATTGACATTAAACAGATAGTGTTCTGGGTAACAGTGCCTGAAAAAATATGGACAACAATGTGGAGATAATAATATATAGACATTTAGTGTCTATAAAATTGGAATCATTTGAAAATATCATATTAAATCCCCAAACACTTAAATGGTCTAGAGTAATCGTTTGTAAAACTCAGTCGAAGAGTCTTTCCATGTAGCCCCCAAATATATGGGAAAAGTTTATCAGCGGCCAAAGTTCCGTGCAATGGAGACTCGATGATTTAACTTCACTCGCGATCGTAGAAACAGTTGTCGACATACCTTACTCGGGGTAACTTAACTCTGTCTGTACGGTTAGTTCATGTAAAATTTGATTGCTTAAGGGCCGATTTTTCAATCCCCAGATAAAAATATCCGTCAGTTAAAACTATAGCTATCCTTTTCTCAAGTCATAGGATAACAAAGGACAGAGCTTACATTTATCTGACAGATACTTTTAACTGGGGGATTGAAAAATCGATCCATAAACAGTTATAGAGGATAGCAGAACAAAGATACCAATAATTTATAATAATCTGTGTCCAGAAAACTACTAAAACGGGTTTAAATTTGGTTATTATCCAGGGGGGCTAAAATTCTGGTTTTTATTTCAGTCGAAAGTAGCTAAAAATAGCTGACAGTCAAGTCAATATTTTGATATGAGCACAAGGTAAACGTCCCTGTGCTCGATACTGACCCAATACAAAGCACCTTCAATCTTATGTCTTAGTAAGAGAGGTGACAGTTGGGTGTCATCTACTGGGTGTTGAGGTGTCGAGCATTGGTACGTTTGCTTACAGATAGTAAAAATTCTTTTCAATACTTGCAAACACCATTGTGTCATTACTATCAATGACATTTTATGTAACTACGTGTTCTATGGGTATGCAAATAAATCTTATATCGTAAAGACGAGAGTACAATATGCATGATGTATGCACGTAAATTATCTTGGTTGATGATTGGTAGTACAGTCAAGACGACTTTCTTAAAGAAATAGCGTGATGGTTTCCTAAATAAATAAAGAGTGTTGGCGCTCACTCTCATAGGTCTCAGTCGTCTTTTACGACACCAGACACTACTATTGTACAGCTACCAGGGCCTCAGAAATCGCTAGCAGGTCGTCCTATGTCCCCCACAGTTCGACGCAGCGTAAGATTAGTCGCACGTGCGTCGATCGCTTACGCTATGATTAATGGCAGGCGCGCCTGTTTTGACGGCCTGATGTATCATTCCGTTTCTTGTCGATGCTACACAATCAATTAGCTGATATGTTGACATCGTGAATGGTGCGTTTGCTAAGCTATAGGCTGTTTGGCGAGTCAGTTTTCCCTAGGAGATTTTGTGACGAGAATCACGCTATTTTTAGTGATATACTGATGATTATAAAAAGTAAAACGGTCTTTGCTATTTTTCTAGTAAAAAATGCTCTTATATTGAACAATCACTTTTACTATTGCTTAATCAGAGGTAATGTATGTAAATGCATATGCAACTTAAAGGAATAAGATGGAATGTCTTTTATTTCAGCTAATTCCTCGGTCATCTTCTCTCCCATAATAGGGTATCAAACAAAAGTAACAAAATTATATTGATTAATACACCATAACCCTCGTAGTAGTAAAATAACTTGACTACGTAAAATAAGGTGCCGAAAGAGGCCCACTGCTGAACATAGGCCTCCCCCAAGGCTAGCCAAAGAGATCGGTCCTGTGCCATCCGCATCCATCGCGTTGGATCCCCAGATATTTGTATGAAAAATATGACTGTCTATTTTCGAGTCTTGAGAGTTTAACCCTTTATAGGTTATCGATCTTAAAAAAGACCACCCTGCAACAACATCTTTTTGCATTTTTTTCTTGTACAAAATTTTTAGGACTAAAGATTGGCGATGAGGCTTGAATTGAGGATTGTATTCAGTCTTGCCCGTTAAAGGGTTAAGATGTATTTAGCTAAATTTATCATCTGTTGCACCGTACTTTGTTTACTTTGGTATTGGGTGAATTGGTGTTAATTTTATTGCACTGTGACATTTTTTAAAAGATGCGAATTATAGTGAAAATGAACGGATCACTCACGTCTTTAAACGAGTTTAACTCGACATCTTTCGGGCTAATCCGTAGCCCTTCTTCTCGGAGTCACACGTTACGACGGCAGCCAAACGCGCACTCAACCGAGAGACTCCGAGAAGAAGGGCTACGGATTAGCCCGAAACATGTCGAGTTAAACTCGTTTTAAGACTTGAGTGATCCGTTTATTTTCACTATGAGTGAAAACGGTAGTTCACGGTAGTTTCATGTTTACAGATGCAAATTGGCTGTAATAATGAATGTATCAATTTTAAATGACGATGCTTCTCTGTTTCTCTATCTGTATAAATTACGCGTCGATTGCATTCAAGAGTAGATAAAGTCCTTTATATCCGCACTCGTAAATAAAACTATTGTCAAAATATGTACTTCAGTCTCAGCCATGATCAATGCTGCTGGTCAGTTAAATGCTGCCCGTTTCCGCGCATGAATTGTTTACGCTCGCTATGCAAAGGATTTATGTGAGAGCTCTCCATGCGTAAGGAATTCCATATGTCATGGGCCCCAACGCGACTCGGTACAAGCTAGAGGACGAATGTGAGGGAACCAAATATCCGGATAATTTATAGACTCTTCAACCGGCTTTGCTGAGGGTAACGACTAGTGGAGTCATCGCGAAACGCTGAAGGGAAAGGTAGGTATGTAAGCTTTGATAAAGGCATTCTCGTCTTCTAGAATTTGGGAATAGTAGTACAAGTCGGGTAGCCTAATGGTTTCACCTATGGCCGGGCTCGCACCACTGAGTTTTTCGGCATCACATTTGAAATTTACCATGAGCTTTACGGTGAAGGAAAACATCGTAAAGACAACTGGACACACCTGTGTAGGAATTTGATTTTGAGGAGGCCTGTGCCCTGAAAATGGGACGTATACTTCATTTAATTTAGAATTGAAAACCACAACATCATTATATTGCGGCTCGTCAACTATTTCTTACCTAGCAAATAGTAAAGTACAATAGCCTGGGAGCCACAAAATAAAATTGTTTTAATGTCACTTTATTTGCGTGTCGTCAATTGTTACCCTAGTACAAATTGTAAAGAGATTATACAGTTCACGAGCCGCAATATGATGTTGTTGTGGTTTATAATTCTAAATGATGAAACGAATGGGATGATGTTGATTTCTCTGACTTACACATTTATACTTATTATGATTGGTCGATTCTATATGATTCCTCAGCTCCGATTGTATACACGGTGGAATTTTGTAATGCCAGGGAAAGTACTCTTAATACTAAAAATAGAAAAAAATACCTACTCAAAGGAAAAATTCCTTTATTTTTGAAAAGAAAGAAAACTGCATTCAAAGATTTTGAAATTTCGCTTGCCGCACCCAAGAATCGAACCGGTTAAAATCTGAAAAAATATAGCGTCCTGTATTTTTATTTCATTAACCTTTTCAACGCTCTGTCAAATGCAACAACTCTCACTCATACGCCATGACATGTATGGCATGTAGGTAGATATCGCTCTGCACGCCGTGACTGATATATGAGTCGTTGGCGTAGAACCTGCGGTGCTGATATATGTGTCGTTGGCGTCGAAAAGGTTAAAGGAATGTTTCGTTTGAGCAAATTTTCCTATTTTCAGTGTTTAAAGTACATTCCCTGGAGGTGACATTACAAAATTCCACCCTGTATAAGCGCAAATTTACATGAGAATTTATACACTTGAAACTGATTAAAAAAGACATGCACTTTGAACTAAATATTATTTACAACAAATCAATTAATATCGAATAGCTTTTTATTCAAACAAAACTTGACCCACTTGTTTCAGAAGCAGTATAAATTCACAAAAATGTTTAAACAGTGCACACAACCGTTTCCCCTGTCCCCCAAAGTCACGGTTCCGTACGCACCGAGTGGCGTGAATTCGGGCCCGAACCGTACGGCCAAAGTACAGCCATAATGACACTGGAGACGTAAAATATGTGCCGATTTGTGCCTTTGTTTCGTAATGTATTCCTTTTTTGCGCTGCGGTCGGTAATTTTATTACGATTTAAAGGGTTGGAGTTTAAACGCGCTAATAATAACATTTGAGGATGTTTTGGAATACGTCATGAGATTTTAAAGAGAATGCCATGGTAATTGTCCTTTGTTGAACATGTCATTGTGCTAGCGAGGTCAGTGAAGGCTTTACGCAGCATGGAAACAATATATTCAAAGCAAAATAATTGTTATTTATACGAAACAAATGAAAGAGAAAAGAACCCTCGTGTCGTGTAAGGATCAGGAAAAAATAGAGATAAATGCATCGGTTACTAATAAGACTGCACCTCTTAAATTAGAAGAAGAAGTTGATAATATCATTGGAGTTATAATTTCAGAACACAGACTAGGTTTATCTGAATTAAAAGCTTTGAACAGATAGAATATAGGAGAGCTTACCCATGGGTATGCAAGTTTTAATACGATCGTCTTTTAAACGAAATTTCTGTATTTTAAGATCTGATGAATGATGATGCTGAGCGGTGGCGCGTAGTGCACGTTTGGAAGCAGCCGTAGCGTATTCCTCCAAGAACACGCTACGGATTAGCTCGAAACATATCGAGTTAAGCTCGTTTTGCGACGTAAGTACTCCGTAATTATTTCACTATGAGGGAGTCTATTACGTTATAGAAAAAAGACCAGCGCTGGGAATCGAACCCAGGTCCTCAGCATTCGGTAACGCGTGCCAATCCCCTACACCACCACTGGTCAGGAGCTTAGACACGATTTTTTCCCATAGGTACATCGCACGTCTCAGTCTATTAGATAATCACTTTTTGCAGTGATACAGCGCCATCTATGTTATACCCTCATCGAGAGACTTCAACACTCCTTAATATATGGATTTCACGGGATGACCGTAAAAGTAATAAAAATGAAGTTAAAAATTAAAATACAAAAAGATACTTCATATCAAAATTGTTTCTATTAAGTTAGTTTCATGATTATAAATGCTTCTTGAACGTATTTCCGATGGGGGCATGGCCGCCGATTGAGGCTAGTATTAATCATATTTTCCAATTACTTTGTCTGGTCATACCTGCTAGCTTTTACTATCGAAGTATTGATAGACCCAAGGGCCGGTAATTCAGTTAGGCAAGGTTTCGCAGATATAATATTAACGATCGACCCATAGAGGATAGATCAGGCCGCAGTCCAAATCGGATTACGGGGGTTGCCAACGTTAACAATTTGCCATGAAACAATTAAATTTATTAGTCTAGCAATAAATATATTTGGAATGGTTTGCTTTCAAATTGCACGGTAGTAGATCGTATTCAGTAGACATGGTTGTATTTCAATAATGCTAGTCAACGGCCGTTATGATGTTTTTTATGTAGTTGGTAAATCCTGATACGTTGCACAATTATGGAGAAATAGATTCCTCGTCAGAGCTTGCAAATCTTATAATGAAAAATTCACCGTTATTTATATATTATTTCATCTGTCTGTGCAACAATTTCTTTCTGCAATTAAAATTAAAATTAAAGTTAAAAAAAATTAGTAAATAACAAGAAGAATCTATGTAAATATACAAGAAAATATTTAGTTATACAATTGTACTTATTTACCTACTTAGTTATTCATCTTTGCTAATGAATTCATTCGGTTGTTTTTCTTCTATAATTACAGTATGCTTCTTGTTTGAGCAACAAATCACACTAATACTTATTATAAAGGTGAAAGTTTGTGAGTGTGTATGTTTGTTACTTCTTCACGCTAAAATGGTTTGACGGATTCTGATGAAATTTGGCACACAGATAGTTTATAAACTGGATTAACATATAGGATACTTTTTATCCCGGAAAATTGCGTACTTGCCGTGGGATAGTGATAAACGATTTCTTTGCAGACGGAGTCGCGGGCAATAGCTAGTAACTTATAAAGTGGAAACTGCTTGGGCTAATGAATTGTTTAAATGAATTATGTATTGTGCTGATTGCCTGTTTGTTTTGCAAATCTAATATATAAAACCCGGGTATGTCCTAAAACTGCGGCCAGTAATACCGGAGGACGGGCAGCAGCGTCCCTAATATGTACGGTTTTTTCCACTGCGGTCGCCAACCCGCCTGCCAAGCGTGGCGACTACGGCAAATACCCCCCTATGGCTGAGTCCAAAAAAAACGGCCCCTAGTCTCCGGTAGCCCCGCTGTTCCAGGCTACGGTAGCGGCCTGGGTAGCGGCGGGGCAAGGAGTGCTAAGAATCCCCGGAAGCGATCCGGCTACCATCAGCAACGATCCCTGGCCCTGGCAACGTATAACTGCCGTACGCTGCGGACGGATGATAGATTAATGGAACTGGAGGAAGAATTGAGCAGGTTACGATGGGGGATAGTAGGGTTATCAGAAGTCCGAAGAGAGGGGGAGGACACGATAATCCTGAACTCTGGTAACATGCTCTATTTCCGGGAGGGCGACCAACAGTCCCAGGGCGGTGTCGGGTTTATCGTCCACAAGTCCCTTGTAAACAACGTCGTGGAGATCGTGAGTGTGTCGACCAGGGTAGCGTACCTGGTACTAAGATTGACCAAACGGTATTCGTTGAAGGTCGTAAAGGTTTACGCTCCGACTTCGGCACACTCCGACGAAGAGGTGGAAACTATGTATGAGGATATCGCCAGAGCCATGCATAGCTCCGGAACTCACTTCACGGTTGTTATGGGGGACTTCAACGCAAAACTGGGTAAACGGGATGGTGAAGAGCTGCGAATGGGGCAATTTGGAGTAGGGCGTAGGAATCACCGGGGCCACCTACTGGCCGGCTTTATGGAGAAGGAGGGACTCTATATGATGAACTCCTTCTTCAAGAAGCGAGAGCACGGGAGATGAACTTGGATGAGCCCTGACGGTGTAACGAGGAATGAGATAGACTTTATTATGTCGACGAGGAAGCAAATATTCAATGATGTCTCCGTGATCAGTGCGGTTAAAACCGGGAGTGATCACCGTATGGTACGAGGCACATTGAATATTCGGTTCAAGCTTGAAAGATCGCGACTGATAAAGTCTACGCTCCGCCCGGCACCAGCCCAGCTACAAAACCTCGAAACGTTCCAGCTTGAACTTCAGAATCGTTTCGAATGCCTAGGAAGCGACATGGATGATTACAATGACGGGTTTGTGGAAGCTGTACATACGGTTGGGTCAAAGTTCTTTAAGACTCACCGTACAAATAGAACCAAAAAAATCACACCTTCTACTCTAAAGCTCATGGAAGATCGACGTAAGATGATCCTACAGACATCTGGTGACGCTTGCCAATACCGGCGGCTTAACAGACAGATCTCAAAGTCTCTGAGGCGCGATATACGCCAGTTTAATACTAATAGTATTGAAGTGGCGATGGAGCGCAACAGAGGCTCTAAAGTTTTTGCCAAGAATCTGTCTGTTGGGCAAAGCCAATTGGCAAAGTTAAAGACCGATGAAGGTAGGATCGTGACCTCTAAACCGGAGCTATTGTTAGAAGTTGAGAAGTTCTATGGACAGCTGTACACATCAACGAAGAAACCCGTCATGGATCTAGCTGAAAACCCGAGAGCTAGATTAACCCGGCACTATACCGAAGACATCCCGGACGTCAGCCTGTACGAGATTAGTACGGCTCTCAAACAACTAAAGAATGGCAAGGCCCCTGGTGATGACGGAATAACAGCCGAACTTCTGAAGGCGGGTGGAAAACCGATCCTCAAAGCCCTTCAGAAACTATTCGATACCGCCATCCGTGAAGGGAAAACACCAGAAGCATGGAACAGAAGTGTAGTGGTGCTGTTCTTCAAAAAAGGCGATAATACCTTATTGAAGAATTATAGACCCATTTCACTTCTGAGCCATGTTTACAAGCTGTTTTCGAGAGTCATCACGAATCGTCTCGCGCGCAGGTTAGACGACTTCCAGCCTCCCGAACAAGCCGGGTTTCGAAAAGGCTTTAGCACCGTGGACCACATACATGCGTTGCGGCAGGTTATACAGAAAACCGAGGAGTTTAACCGCCCCCTTTGCCTGGCATTTGTGGACTACGAGAAGGCCTTCGATTCGATCGAGACTTGGGCTGTACTGCAGTCTCTCCAACGGTGACAAGTAGACTACCGGTACATTGAAGTGTTGAAGTGTCTGTATAATAACGCCACAATGTCCGTCCAACTTCAGGATCAGATGTTGAAGCCCATTCTATTGCAGCGGGGAGTCAGACAAGGAGATGTTATCTCTCCAAAACTGTTCACCGCTGCACTAGAGGATGCGTTCAAGACTCTGAACTGGGAAGGGCGTGGCATCAATGTAAATGGCGAATACTTCACTCACCTTCGATTTGCCGACGACGTGGTGCTTATGGCTGAGACCTTGGAGGACTTCAGTGCGATGCTCGCTGACCTCGGAAGAGTCTCCGAGAGAGTTGGTCTTAAATTGAACATGGACAAGACGAAGGTCATGTCGAACGCCCATGTTGTACAGTCACGAGCATTAATATATATACGTTTCCTAATTTGCAAAATAATATATCTATGTAAGATTTCCTAACTAAATACACATACATAACGTTCAAAATATTGTATCCAAAAAACCCACCACAGTAATGTACACAATATTTGTAGCAAAATTAAGTCAACACCCTCGATCACAATATTGTATACGCCATTGCTCCCTTTTTGAAATATACGTTATAATTTCAAAATAATGTCTACAACGCAGTGCCATTAATATGTAAACAATTATGTTTGCTCAATATTTCATAACAATGTATACCAATACAATGATTGGAACATTTTTGTTCATTTCTTAAGTCATTATACAAACCGGTCAAGTGCGAGTCGGATTCGTCTGTGAAGGGTTTCTTACCTCCGTACAGTTTTTTTAAATCATCATCATCATCATCCCAGCCTATTATACGTCCCACTGCAGGGCACAGGCCTCCTCTCAGGATGAGAGGGCTTGGGCCGTATTTCCCACGCGGAAAAAAAAATACTGTTCAGTAAAAAATGGAAAAATGTAAGCATCAAAATCGTAAACTTAAAGCTAGGCAAACGTAGGTACGTCGCCGGAGTTAAAAACGCTGAAAAAACACGATCCGATTTGAAAAATTCTTTCAGTGTTAGATAGCCCATTTATCGAGGAAGGCTAAATAGGCTATATATCATCACGCTACACGGTTGAGAGCGAGTTGGGGGCGGGTTGGGTGCGGGTTGGGAGTGGGTTGGGGGCGGATTGGGAGCGGGTTGGGGGCGGGGTGAGAGCGAGTTGGAGGCGGGGTGAGAGCGAGTTGGGGGCGGGTTGGGGGTGGGTTGGGAGCGGGTTGGGGGCGGGTTGGACAGTTGGGAGCGGGTTGAAAGCGGGTTGGGGGCGGGTTGGGAGCGAGTTGAGGGCGGGTTGAGGGCGGGTTGGGAGCGGGTTGGGGGCGGGTTAGGAGCAGGCTGGGAGCGGATTGGGAGCGGGTTGGTTTATTAGGAAGTTTCAGTTCTTCCGGAAGGAACTAAGGAGAGCCATAATTGATGAAAAAGCAAATTGCATAAAAAAATAAGCTGCCCAAATTACTAATTCCACGCGGACGGAGTCGCGGGCAAAAGCTAGTTAATTATAAATGCAAAAGTGTGTCTGTCTCTTAACGCTTAAACCGCTTTACCGATTTAGATGAAATTTGGTATACAGATAATTTGAATGCCAGGAAAGGACAAAGGAGGTTTTTATTTCAGAAATCACCCTTGAAGGGGGCAAAAAGGGAGGTGAATGTTTGTATGGGGATATATACCTAACCGCTGAACCGATTTAAATGAAATTTGGTATATAGACAGTTTGAGTCCGGGGAAAGGATATAGAATGGTTTTCCTAACATTTAAATTCCCGCGGGACAAAAGTAATTAATTCAATTTCGAAACTGATTTAAAAAAAAAACTTTCACTAATAGAAAGATGTATACACAATATGTGTTTTGATTGTCATTTAAGAATTTTCAAAATACGTAGGTCAAAACAGTTATAAACCCGCGGGAACCTTATACTTTCTCGGGATAAAAGCAGCTTACGTCAATCAAAAACAGTGCAGCTTTCTATGAGTGAAAGCTTTTTGATTTGTCTAAATGTAGAATTCTCTTATTTCTGTGCCCCGAGAATTTTGCGTTTTCCCGGGGGAAAAGTAGTTATCCAATGTCAGTCAAGAACTGTAGCTTTTCTATTAGTGAAAGTTTTTTATATCGATCTAAAAAAATATTTCTATCCCGCGGGAACTTTGCACTTTCCCGGGAAAAAATAAGCCTATTTCATTCAGGGACAATTTAACTTTCTATAGAATTCACTTATTCCTATCGCGCGGGAATTTCACATTTTCCCGAATTTATCCTATGTGTTAATCCACATATTACATCTATTCTGTGTGACACATCCAAACAAACGTGACGTAGACAAATTTGAAATATTTGATCTGCATCTATCTCTTATACTTCATTCATTTGAGGGTAGATTCACAAAAAAATAAAAATGACTGTCGCCTTTCCTTGCAAATTACGAGCAACGCTAAGACCACGCGTATACATTGTTATGAAAAATGAACCAAACTTAATTGTTTACATATTAATGATACTGCGTTGTAGACATTATTTAGAAACTGTCACGTATATTTCAAAAAGGGAGCAATGGCGTATACAATATTGTGATCGAGGTTGTTGACTTAATTTTGCTACAAATATCGTGTACATTACTGTGGTGGGTTTTTTGGATACATTATTTTGAACGTTATGTATGTGTATTTAGTTAAGAAATCTTACATAGATATATTATTTTGCAAATTAGGAAACGTATATATATTAATGCTCGTGACTGTACCAACTCCCGTCGTAATCGGAGATACTTTGCTCGAAGTTGTTGACGACTATATCTATCTGGGACATACAATCCAATTAGGTAGGTGCAACTTCGAGAAAGAGGTCAATCGACGAATTAGACTCGGCTGGGCAGCGTTCGGGAAGCTCCGCAATATCTTGTCATCCGATATACCGCAGTGTCTCAAGTCAAAAGTCTTTGACCAGTGTGTGTTGCCAGTGATGACTTATGGCACTGAGACGTGGCCGCTAACGATGGGTCTTATAAGGAAGCTCAAGGTCACTCAGAGGGCGATGGAGAGGGCTATGCTTGGAGTTTCTCTGCGGGATCGCATTAGAAATGATGAAATCCGCGCGAGAACTAAAGTCACGGACATAGCTCGAAGAATCGCTAGACTTAAGTGACAGTGGGCAGGGCACATCGCCCGTAGAACTGACGGCCGATGGGACCGAAAGGTTCTCAAGTGGCGTCCGCGGACCGGAAGACGCAGTGTAGGTAGGCCTCCAACAAGATGGAGCGACGACCTGGTGAAGGTAGCGGGAACGCATTGGATGCGGATGGCACAGGGCCGATCTGTTTGGCGAGCCTTGGGGGAGGCCTATGTTCAGCAGTGGACGTCTTTCGGCTGAAATGATGATGATGATGATGAATATATAAAAATCTCGTGTCACGGTGTTTGCTATCGTACTTCTCTGAGACGGCTTGACCGATTTTTATGAAACTTTCTTCTCTATATTCGGTTGGTCTGAGGCTATCTTTTATACCCCAATTCTTCGCAGACGGAGTGGCGGGCAACAGTTAGTAAATAAATAAACTATGAAGTTTCTGGATTTTGACAATGTGGTCCATAGGAAAAAAAATGCTATCCCACTAACATTATAGAAGTGAGAGTTACTCTATCAAAACAAATTAAATTTAACGAAACGTGTATTAACATAATTTGAGAACATTGTCGGTACTTTGGCCTTATTATTAACTATATGTACAAAAATGGCCGAATTTCAACGTTGTCCCATAGTGACTAGGGTGGAGACATAAATGTTAGACCAAGTGAAATGGTCGTTAACCATTCAAATCGACCTCGGGAAAAAAACCGTTGTAGCACGAAAATTACCCACACAATTGTATAGTTTACTTTCGGGATATTATTTTCCGGGATAAAAAGTATTGTTGTTGTAATAAAGGTTATAAAATATACGAGTATGTGTGCCAAATTTTAGCAGAATTCGTCAAACCGTTTTAGCGTGAAAGAGTAAAATCATTTATACATCCATCCATACAAATTTTCGCGTTTATCATATTAGTCTTTAAGATTAATAATGTAATAGGTCTATTACTAAGTACCAATACTTCTACTTACTTATTGTAGAGCACGATATCAGGAAGCCAGATGTGTTCAGAGGGCACGTAGAGTTCCTTCTGGCCACCGTACTCCGACGGATCCCACTTGAACTTGTGATCCTCCCATTCCTGAGGGCCAATGTTACTATTTTAAATCATGAGGCTTTTCATAACTATAATATTTAAGTAGCTGTTGCCCGCGACTCCGTCTGTAAAGAATTTGTGTATCGCTATGGGTAAGTAATACAAGATATAACAACTTATTATCTAATATTCATAATATATACGCTCACTTTATATAAACTCGTTTAGTATAACGTTCACTGGATATAATGAACAAAAGTATAATTATAAAATATCTAATTTTGTTATGTATAACGTTGTTTATATATAATATCAATTGATATAACAATCAAAGCGTATAATGTTCATAACACCTAAGATTTAAAACGTATAAATTCATTAAAAACGTTGATGCAAGCAAACAATCAAGCAATCCATTAATTTTTTCCGCTCTGTTACAAAAAAAAAACCTAACATCGAAGGCTAAGGCGGGAGCTACGCTACGCTGCGCTCCCGCCTTAGCCTTCTGAACCTAACTTATCCAAGTCGCTTCTGCCCCGAAAAGTCTTGCTCACTCGCTTCGCTCGCTCGCCGCCACATAATTTAACATTTACACATATTATTATATACCATGACTGTTGTACCTAATGTTTGTTATGTTAAAAGAAATTAGTCCATATAAATCTTATACAAATTGAAGTTATATAAAAATAACGATATAGAATTTAAGCGTTATACGTTAAAAAATTATACTTTTTGCTGTTATAGCTAACGTTCATTATATCTTGTGAACGTTATTAATATGAAATTAGATATTTTGTAGTTATATCTTGTGGGACGCACCCTAATTTCATCTAAATCGGTTATTGATTCCCCATGCAAACTTTCACCCCGTTAAAGGATGATTTCCGGGATAAAAACTAACTTTATGTCCTTTCCCGGGATTCAAAATCTCTATACCAAACTTCATCTAAATTAGTTAAGCGTAAAAGAGGTAACAAACAGACAGACACACCTTCGCATTTATAATAATTAAGTAAGGATTTAAATTTAGCAGGAGATTGTAGTTTACGCCACAAAGAGGCCTTCTCTATCGACCTTATCTCGGTTACTATGATTAGGTACTAGACTCTTAAAATTAGGCATGTAGATAAGTAAAAGACAGATTTAAAGATTTTTCGAAATATTCACGTGAGGATAAAACGAGATTTACATACACTAACTGATACCGATGATGATGGATTTTGGATGTTTCTTTGCCGGAAATTTTATTTATTCAATGATGAAGAAGCTTTACCACAAATTTGAATTCTGTGCGGACGAAGTCGCGGCCAAAAGCTAGTATACTATAAAAAACGAATTATAATCTAGTCGGTTCTCTTCCACACCGAAATGCCAGGCAGCGCACGAAGGCTTAAAATTAGCCACTCCCCTCACGGAAGCTTAAAAAGCTTTTTTAATGCATCCATTATCCTCTCGCGTGATTTTTTGCATTTAATGTCATTATTGTCTTAAGAAATAAATTTGATTGAAATAAATAAATGAATTGGCGACCATAGTTGCCAAAAACATGTGTGGCTATCTAGATGTAAACAGTGTATGTAGAGCGTAGTAGGTTGACTATTGCCTCTCAAGCAGAGGATCGTGGGTTTAAGCCCAAGCTCGCTCCTCTGAGTTTTTAGAAATGAGCGAAATTACATTTGAAATTTACCATAAGCTTTACGGTGATAGAAAACATGATGAAGAAACCTGGAGATACATGAGAATTCAATGAAGTGGGTAAAATTGAGTTTGTGTGTTGTGTTGCCAGTGGATGGCTTACGGCACTGAGACGTGGCCGCTAACGATGGGCCTCATATAAAAGCTCAAAGTCACTCAGAGGGCGATAGAGAGGGCTACGCTCGGAGTTCCTCTGCGCGATCGCATTAGAAATGATGAAATCCGCGCAAGAACTAGAGTCACCAACATAGTTCGAAGAATCGCCAGAGACAAGTGGCAGTGGGCAGGGCACATCGCTCGTAGAACTGACGGCCGATAGGACCAAAATGTTCTCGAGTGCTGGCGTCCACGGACCGGAAGACTCAGTATAGGTAGGCCACAACAAAATGGAGCTACGACCTGGTTAGGGTTGCGGGACCGATCTGTTTGGCGAGCCTTGGGGGAGGCCTATGTTCAGACGTGGACATCTTTCCGCTGAAATGATGATGATGATGATGTAAAATTCCCAATCCGCACTAGGCTCGTGTGGGAACAACGGCCCAAACCATCTCATTCTAAGAGAAGGAGTGGGACCTGTGGTTGAAACAGTGTGAAAATATTTCACTTTAATTTCGCCGGGACCTACTTCCACTCTATGCACTGCTTTTCTAACGTTCAAGAAACCAATTTAAGCTGAAATTGCTTGCTTGCGTGTCACGGAACAATATTTAGCGCTTTATACTCCACGCCTCTAGATGCTATTTAGGGTTGGAGGTCCCTAAATGTTTACTGCAAGTAGCGTGCAAGAACAATGGAATATTTTGCAGCGAAATACCATTTCTGGAATAGTTCCCGAGCGCTTGTGTTTCGTGTTTATTGTTGCTTATTTTGGATTTAACTTAAGCAGATTGTCGCAAAATCGTGGATGTCCTAAGGGACTCACTTCATTTGTCATCAACATCGTTTCAGCCGAAAGACGTCCACTGCTGAACATGGTCTCTCCCAAGGCTCGCCAAACAGATCGGTCCCATGCCATCCGCAACCTTAACCAGGTTGTCGCTCCATTTTGTTGGAGGCCTACCTACACTACGTCTTCTGGTCCGGACTCACTTCATTTTTCATCATATCAGCCGAAAGACGTCCACTGCTGAACATAGGCCTCCCACAAGGCTCGCCAAACTGATCGGTCCCATGCCATCCCCATCCAACAAGATAGAGCGACGACCTGGTTAAGGTTGCGGGATCACGTTGGAAACAGTTGGCATGGGACCGGACCGGACTTACTTAAATCGGTAAAAATATTTTAATTAAGTTTAAAGTTTTTTCGGGGATATTATAAAACATTTTGTTTTAAATACTCATCGTCACTCGTCGTCATCGTCATCGTCAGTGATGACTTATGGCACTGAGACGTGGCCGCTAACGATGGGTCTTATAAGGAAGCTCAAGGTCACTCAGAGGGCGATGGAGAGGGCTATGCTTGGAGTTTCTCTGCGAGATCGCATTAGAAATGATGAAATCCGCGCGAGAACTAAAGTCACGGACATAGCTCGAAGAATCGCTAGACTTAAGTGGCAGTGGGCAGGGCACATCGCCCGTAGAACTGACGGCCGATGGGGCCGAAAGGTTCTCGAGTGGCGTCCGCGGACCGGAAGACGCAGTGTAGGTAGGCCTCCAACAAGATGGAGCGACGACCTGGTGAGGGTAGCGGGAACGCATTGGATGCGGATGGCGCGCCTTGGGGGAGGCCTATGTTCAGCAGTGGACGTCTTTCGGCTGAAATGATGATGATGATGATGACTCATCGTCAAAATAGTCAAAGTAGTAATATTTTTGCCTAACTTAGTCCCTGCATTATTTAAAATAGCTGTATGGCCAAGCTTTTCCCGGGCTAAAATTGTAAAACACGCGTTTTCCTTGTTAAGCCAACCAAGTTAAATCGATACAAACCCCCACAAGAGCCGATTCAGACGGACTGCATTCCAACTGCAAGGTAACTGCTACTGCCAACAAATTTAATTACAATCGCAGCTTTTATCAATATTTAGTATTGTTTACAAATTTTGATCTTGATATAACAATATAATAATTGCTTACTATTAAAAAAAATTACACTATTCTTAACTCAAATTTATTAAAATTCATTTTCTATTTTTTAGGTGGATTTCCTATAAAAGCGTATTTTTTAGTTTTTTAATTTAAACTAATATTTATTTTCTATTTTTTATTTGGATTTCCTATGAAAACGTGTTTTTTTAGTTTTTTAAACTATTATTTATTTTCTATTTTTTTAGTTGGATTTTTTTCATTCGAGTTGTGTAGGTTCTCGAGTGGCGTCCACGGACCGGAAGACGCATTGTAGGTAGGCCTCTAACAAGATTGAGCGACGACCTGGTGAAGGTAGCGGGAACGCATTGGATGCGGATGGCGGAGGACCGATCTGTTTTGCGAGCCTTGGGGGAGGCCTATGTTCAGCAGTGGACGTCTTTCGGCTAAAATGATGATGATGATGAGATTTAATATAAAATTTATTTTGTGATAAACTTACATGTTCCAGCCACACGTTGGTAGTGAGGATTTGATCCTTCAAGTTCTGGAACAAAAACAGGATATTAATAAAAACTTTTTAATTTAAGTACCGTAAATTCGGGGTAAAACCAGTGGTGGCCCATTGGTTTAACCTACGGCCTCTCAAGCAGAGAGTCTTGGGTTCGAACCCGGGCACGCACCTCTGAGTTTTTCGGAGTGCGACATTACATTTGAAATTTACAAGGAGCTTGACGGTGAAATTTAATGGTGTATGTGAAGTTCCCAATCCGCACTGGTTCCATCAACCAGGTATCGGCTTTGCGCGTCATTCTGTTATATACTGTATATATTGTAATCTGAATCCAACTTTACTCGAACCATATCATTCAACTTAAACCTAATGTAATTAAAGGAACAATACTTTAAAAAGTGTCGTAAATTTTACGACAGACTTCCTGGTTGCAGTGAATTCAATGCGGGTCGATCATTGGGAGGCGGCCAAGATTCTATCAAACGTTTTCTAAGGCCGCACGGATAGTAGCACGCTTAGTGACAAGCTCGAGTATAGCTAAACCGTTTTAACGAGTCCGCGCCCGCGGGATAAGGGCCGAGGATAGGTTTTATCCCGGGCAATTACATAGCTTCAGCGAAAGAATTCCTTACAAACGGAGTATGCAACAGAACGGGTTAAGTGGTTGGCTATTTAATGAATTAGCATAAATCAGCCAAAAGACCTCCACTGCTGGACAAGGCCTTTCCCAAAAAGTTCCACAAAAATCGGCCCTGCGTTGTCTGCATTCAAGTGGTTCCTGCAACTTTTACCAGATCGTCGGTCCATTTTGTTGGGCCTTTCTATACCACATTTTTCGCTTCGATTGTCATTTAGCGTTAGAATTTGTATAGGTCTCGCCACGAGAGTTGAGGTGAGACACAGCTACATAAAGTGCTGATTGCAAAAAAATTAGTGAATGAATGAAATGAGTGAGTGAATAAATATGTGATAATATATAAAATATCTTATGATAAAATACCGACGCATATTATAACCTTTCTTTTTTCATATAACCTATTTTTGAAATAAAACAATTTAAATGTTCGCAATAAAAGGATCGATATTTTATAAATAGCGAAAAATATGCTTATCTGATTTAAATAAAATAGATCAACATGTTTTATTTTCTGTTTTGTTTGATTGAACTAGATTTATTTTCCTAGATAATTCTTAACGAAATAGGTTGAATAATTTTTTGACAATTTTGCAATTCACTGTTGAATCTGTTGAACTTGCTATCTGTACGAATAAATGTCAAAATCCCGCTGTCATTATATAATATGTTGTTGTGTGCGTGACCTCAAATCTCGTGGCGATACCTATACCTACCTACGTGTGAACGAATCGTAATTCAATCTCTAAAGTGATTTTTCGATTTCGAAGTAATTTACCGCTCCGGCGTTAAATGCAATAGCCAATAAATACCAAAGCACAGATCAAAACGTGACCGATCACTTCAGATATTCTCCGAGCACTGTGACAGACCACAAATGGAGAAGGCGGGATAATATTTAACTGTCTGAGAAATTTCGTGGCTGAAAACGTGATAAATAACGGGTTGTCTCAAAATTCAACAATAATCTAGTAACGGGAAAGAGGGTAAGTTATAGTAGGTCTGAAAAAATATGAAACAAATATACATATGTCACTTACTTAAGCGATAATAGAGACATAACATATCACTTTTATGAATAAAACATCTCAAAAAATTACATCGTTGTCTTCTCTTACGCTGTAGGATGAATACCCGCTGAAAAATTTCACGTCACTAGAGAATTATTTGTTAAGATTTTGGAATTTTACATGGATCCCTCGGGAACAGGCATAAAATAAATAAATAAATAAGCCTGGTGATTTCACTGTCTGTTATCATGGGAATTCGGTTTTGAATGGAACATGGTGTATTGAAAACGAGCTTTTTTGGCAATCCGATATAGAAAAAAACACGGTGACAGGAAAGTCTGGTATTCTGGGAATTTGGTTTTTTTAGAAATAGGGTAAGTCGGCAATCTAGTATTTTGCCATTCTGATATTTAGGGAGCAAGCGGGATACTTATATAGATGATTTATTGCAATGTGACATCGGACTGACTCATTCATAAGTAACAAAGTTTAAAGTTCATTGAACTTAATTTTACTTGGGCGGCAGGAAGGTATAGTAGAATTCGTAGAATTGAAGTCTTGTCTGAAGACATTGGCGACTTCAAAAGCATTCATCAAATTTTTTAAATTTTTGTTATTTTAGTGTAGTTTGACTGCAAGTCATTGGGACGTGTTATTCAACAGAAGAGAAAAGGCCAACATCAAAAAGAAAACGGCATTCAAAAGACGTAGACTATCGATAGCATTACTACAATAGACGCACTGTAAAGTTATGCATTGTAATACATTCACCTGACGCAGGGCGATAGCTCGTAACGCAAACAGGATTCGGATGTTTCCGATACGATGACTCCAAGTAATTCCACGAATCCTCGGCTCGAGGGAATTCTACACTAGTGTTGTGGCTATCATTCTGTCGATAGTCTATATAGATAGCTTTAGTATGTAATTAAAGGTCTATTAAAGTAAACTGGTGCAACCAATATCCTCGAATACATCTGTACCCACACTAATTCACTTTACATTAGTGTTTTCTTAATTTGGCAGCTTCAATTTGATGCTCACTACGTAATATTCACTTGGGTACTTAAAACATCAGTGTTGTAAACCTTAGGTAATTGCCAAACTCGTAATACTTTTGATCGATTCTAACGAAAGCTTGTGTCTTAACTATTATGTACTCGTACTATTTAGCGAATATAAAAAAGAAATACTGTACAATTATAACATAAGACCAGAAGATGTAAACTGTTATTTTGTAATAAGCTAGTAAATGTCTACTCCTAAGATTAATAACAATCAAACCTGATATATTTTTATCCAATGAGATGGTATTAAAATAATGACGTCTATAGAAAAAGAAAAAAAAAAATTCTTTCAAGCAGCCTCGAAATAATATGAAATTTAAATAGTGGTACCTTAATTCTAAAACGTCAATAAACCATCAAATTTTAATCTTAATTTATAATCATGTATGTCAACCATCAATAAATTAATAATTTCTTGATTCAGGCGTTACTTTGCGGAGGTGTGTGATTTCTGTGTGTTCGTGCAGCGTGGAGGTAGAGGAACTGCATGAACACACTTTTTTTGCATAAACACGACTATAATAATGTCGCGGGTGAGCAAAGTAATTGTTTCAGTTCATTAATATGGACCTCCGCAAAGTAACGCCTGATTCAATAAATTATTCAAAGTAATTGTTTCAATTCATTAATCATCAATAACCTACGCAAAATTTTCAAATAACTTTTCGGCCGACTTGCGGTAATAGCCCACTACCATAATCCGTACTGCATCAACGATATTTTAACTGATTTTCGAATCAACTATCGATAGTTATCGCATCACTAATCCACATGCGCAGCTATGTCAACGCTGGGTACACACACCGCTTCAAACTTTCAGATAGAAAAGACATCTTCTAATGGAAACTTCTCGTCCTTTAGTATTACTTTTGAATTAAACTGCAGCAGGTGTCCACTTGATTTGTTTCGGACCTTTCGTTTGAAGGTTTCCTCCACTAGACCGTATTATTAATAGAACCGTTACCGCTCAATGCATGCAAAAAATATTCTTTTCATTTCTCATGCGCGTAATGTTATCCTATTTGTTTAAAGTATCAGTAAAACCACGATTGTGTCCAGCATTTGAGTTACAGGAGTCAATTGGTATGGTGAAAGAAATACGTAACAAATGCATATGTATGCCATGTGACTCCAGCTTTAGCCGCCGTCGCATTGTAAGGGATTTGCTATGCAACATGCAACACTAGGTATTGTACGTTACAAACTGCTTACTGCATGGCTAGAGTGGGAAGCTATCCTTATTTTCGTGTATGGGTATTCTAGTGCAGTCGTACTCGATATTTATTTGTTTGGGCCACTATGAATTGTACCAATGGAGGAGCTGATCATTCCTAATTGGTCATATTCCTAACTCGCCTTATTTCTGATTCGTCATCCACTCCACCTTAAGTAAATTACTGTCTAATAACAGTAGTACAAAGTATAACTCCTGTCCTAATACTTATTAATCCTGTAAACACGTGTTTACGGTTTCATTTGACTGTACAGTAGCGAGTTAGGAATATGATGAATCAGGAACAAATCGCACCAGCGCTTCTAGACGTGCCCTCGCTAATTTCCATCCAGTTTTTCTTGGAAAATGTAAAGTGTAAAACTGCGATGCTTAAAGTAAAGAAAAGCTAAATGACTAGTGATTTGGCTTAACGGCACCCCCAGAGTCATGTACGAACGAACCTTAACGCTTGTTTGTGGGTAAACGCGTTTTATAACACCTAGCGCAGTGAACATGGCGGCGACAGTACGCCAATAGGCTGACACTTCTCTCAAAGATTAGGGATAGCAGTTCAAAGAGGTAATGCGGCCAGTGTATTGGGGACAATGCCTGTGGCAGAAAATCTCGACTAGGTACTTTTTTAATTTGTAGTTTTAGTTTAGTTTATATTCAATTTTAGTTTTCTTATACCTATGTATTTCCCGAAAATCTCACGAGGACTCGCTGCTTGACAGATTTTTTTTAATTTTTAATAGTGATACTTTTAATATGAAAATCAGCGCTGGGGTGCTATACACACACTGTTGCACACATACACACACACACACACACACACACACACACACACACACACACACACACACACACACACACACACACACACACACACACAGTGGCGTAGCTAGTTAACCAAAGGCCCTCACACATACACACACACGCATGTGCGCGTGCTACGCTCGCACGCATGATCTCGCATGCCTACACCCATTTCTAGTTTCTTGTTTATATTTCCTTACTTTTTTTTTATGTTATTTTAGATATTATAGTACTACTTATTATAATATATGGAAGAGCGGGGCTTCCCAATACAGGCATTTTTGCTTACCGGGCAGCTCCATCCCTTACCATAAATGTACATTCAAATTTTTGAAACTAAAGAATTTTGTTTTTTTTTGTATTTTAAATGCCTCAGTATTAGCAATCTCAATGATACAACCCTATTTTTCGCTCTTTATTAATACTGATACTTTTTTTAGTTTTAGTTGGATGAAATAAGCTGAATAATCTCGTATCATCTCTGTCGAACCAACTGAATCATGACTCGCACACTATTTCTGTGACTTTTTCAAAGAAAACCCGACCCGACGAGTGCTGAGTGGACTCCTTTTTCGTATAAGTAGCTTATCTCTATTTTCAATTATTGTTTTTATTTATTTATTTATTTATGTACCGTTACTCATGCGAAATAAAGATTTCTTATTCTTATTCTTATTCTTATTCTTAAAATATCACAGTGAAATCGCATTGCCTAGCAAGGAAAATCATTATGACACTCATAGTGAAATGATAGGGATTACTCACGCCTCAAAACGAGTTTAACTCGACACGTTTGGGGCTAATCCGTAGCCCTTCCCCTCGGAGCAAAATGCTGCGGCTGCTGCCAAACGCACACTACGCGCCACCGCTCTGATCCTGAAACTGATACCGGCGCACAACTACCCAGTTTTCATCGTCATTTTTACTGTCATTGTAAAATGTAGGGTAGGGTAAAGGGGAGTCGTTTTGAGACTTTTGAGACGTAAGTAATCCGTATTATTTCACTATGAGTGAGTCTCACCTCACGGTAGTTTCACATTATGACACTTACTGAGAAAACGTTCTACGATGGATCAGAAATCAAATAGATGGATAGAGCGAAGACCTGGAAGGTCGCGGGATCGCATTGGATGCGGATGGCAAGGGACCGATCTGCTTGGCGAGCCTTGGGGGAGGCCTATGTTCAGAAGTGGAAGTATTTCGGCTGAAAGAATGATGATGATGATGAGAAATCAAATGTTACGACTGTACACCGTGATATGAGTACTGTACCGTGTATGTCTACTGCGACAGCCGTCGACACTGAGCTGTTACGATTTTACTGCCGTCATTTCTTTAAAACGTGGTCTGTTTACTGTCTGCAGCCAAATTGGCTGCGACGCGTCGCAAACTGCGCTCACTTTACGCGTACACGAGGGCTTATCTCTTAAATTGGTGGTAGTAAATAGTAAATGACACATCTGTGCACTAGGTTGACGTCACAGGAAACTGAAGAGCTAGCAGCTGCCTCGGACAAAGAATTAGCTTGATTATTCAAAGAGGGAACGCTACCAGTATCGTCGGAACCTAGCCTGAGGAGACTTATTTTAATTTTTTTTTCTTGTTATTAACGCACCTGCTATTAGTTTAAAATCTAAAATATAAAAAAATTGTGTCCAATGTAGGTCGTACTCCTCTAAAATAGCTCGACTGATTTTTATAATTTTGTTTTGTACCTATACAATTATTTGGTAAGTTCGGAAATAGGTCGTAAAGTATTTCACCTTTTCACCGCAACCCTTCATTTTGTAATCGCAATTTTTATATAGCACAACAACGTTAGCCAAACAAAGTTAAACGCCAATTAGCGAAACATAAAATTTACCTAACAATCAACTACCGGTTGATCTTGGCCAGTTCAACAAAATGTCATTGGTAGAATGGATTGGTCGACGTCGATCGACAGTTTTTACAACACCAAAACCTACCAATCGATCGACGTTGACCAGTAGCATCGATCCTGTCGGTCAACCGTTTATCGAGCGAGCGGTATCTATCGATCAGTCAAACCTACACACCAAACGATCGATCATCAATCTATGTGATCGATGGTTACACCCTATCATCCTTCCAAACACTCGCGTTTAAAATCTTGACCGCACCGCTCAATCCGCCTGTAAACAAAGCAAGCGTTTTGCATTTACGCCCCAGTAACGGTACATAAAAACGACGTAAACCCTTGCGGGTACCACTTACGTGGCAACTGCATAGCAATTAAGGCCCAAGGTGGATTGTAAACGTCTATTCCGTTTCAATTAAGAGCCCTTTACTACTAGACTCGTTAACGACTCGGTTATGAGGCGGAATTCCAGTTAACTGGTGAGAAAAATTAAGGGTGTTGTAAATGGGGGTGCTCCGGTATCGGTTATTTGGTGTTTGAAAGGATAGTACGAGTAAAACGGTCCCATTTCACGTAATCAAAGTTAATCGCAATAGATTATCTGCAGAGCTAATTTGATTTACTAGATAGAAAGAAAAGGAGAAAGAAAATTACCGCCCGAGTAATTCTTTTAACTGCCAGTAGCTGGGTGACGGAGTTTTGCTCGGAGAGCATTTATCTTTTTTATGAAACCTGAAAACCGTACATATTATGTTAGACCGTGATTTGAAGTGAAAATACCGATTTCAAAGTCAAAGCTTATACAGACAAGCTGTCGCATTTACGCTGATGGGGGTGAAATACCTAAGCGATCTTTGCGCACGAAATAAACACTTCCTCTTAGAAGAATAGTATCGCAAGATACTGCACTTTATGGTTAAGGGCCTTTAAAAATTTTTTTTTACTTTTTGTACAATTCCTTTTCGTAAAGAAAAAAAGTGCCCTTATTTTTTGAGTCAGTTTTGTGATGTTTTTTCACATGGGTTGACACAAAAATGACACAAAAAATGTATAGAAAATTAGGGACTTTTTTAATCATCCAAATCTAATCAAAGTTATTTCCTCATTTTTTAAAGAAAAAGTTAGGAGTACACTTCTTATAGTGAAAACATACGTATAACTCACGTCTATGATGTTTGAGTTTAGCATGTTTCGTGAGTTATCCGTAATTTTTCTAATTACCACGGTAGTTTCATGTTTAAAGGGTAGGTAATGTGGTGGGGTGTCAGTTATTTGTTATTTAAAATAAAAATTTGTATTTCAACTATAACGCTGCTTCATCTGCTGTCTGCTGTTCGTTTCTTGATTCGGATTCTAGAAGCCGCAAATTCAAATAAATAAACCAAACAGCAACACGGGTTCGGTGGCCAGTGTCTACAGTAAACTTTTTATTGAAAATGCCCAAGTTTAGACTTGCACTTATTCTGTAAAGCAGAGTTTAGGCCTACTAGAAAAACCGTGTATTTGACCACTTCAATTTCGTTCGCTTTATTGCCCCGCAATGTAATGAAACTACCAGTACTAGCACGTTTTTTCTTGCAGGTTTGGTTTAACACGTGTCGGAAAATACTTTGCGTACATTTCTACAAGTAAATTGCTACATCTGTAACCATTAGACAAGACGTCACATTATTTTCTACTTTAGCTAAATCATTCCACTCGCACAGCAAACTTCTCAGCCGCACCTATAAATTTGACACAATAATTTTCGTACAAAATTCTATCCTTGTTGTATCCAGGCGAAAATACACAGCTCGTTCTTTGTGACATAGCAGGCATTCCTCGCTCCGGCGGAACGCGAGGCATCCCGGCCTAAGTTTTAGTTAATTTTAATGGGTGAGCATTACTTGTTAGACGCAAGGCGTTTATAACAGGGATTGGTGCGAATACTCGGTAACTCACTAACATTTTCAATAATTTCATTCTAAATACAAACTGAAAATATGGATGCACAGACAAAATCCCAGAAAAAAGACCAGCGCTGGGAATCAAACCTCAGCATTCCGTGCTGCGTGCTAATACCCCTACACCACCACAGAACAGGAGTTCAGACACGAATTTTTCCTATGCATTCATATCTCACTCTGTTAGATCATCACTTGCGTGATACAGCGCCATCTATGTTATACCCTCATCGAAAGATTTCAACACTCCTTCGGAACTAACCACTCACCAGGACAAGAGATGTCACTACCTGTCCAAACTTTAAAAATTTTGATATGAAGTATCTTTTTATACTTTTATTTTTCAACTTCATTTTTTATTACTTTTACGGTCATCCCGTGAAAACCATAATATTTCATTTATTTTTATCATCTCGGCTTATTATAATAATATATGTCCCACATAGCATATTATGTATGAGTATAAAAATGTTTCTACCTAAGACCGTTACAGATGACGAAACCATACAACGAGTCACGCAATACCAAAAACAAAGTCAAAAGCGCGGACGAAGTCGCGAGCATAAGCTAGTGTACAGTAAATACAGGTTGCCAAGAATGCCTTAATATTATTCTTCTTCTTCTATTCTAATCTTCTAATATATAAAAATTTCGTGTCACTTTGTTTGTAATATCGAACTCCTCCGAAACGGCTTGACCGATTTTCATGATTTTTTTTTTGTTTATATTTGGTAGGTCTGAGAATAAGTCATAGGCAATTTTAATAGCCCTATTCTACGCAGATGGAGTCGCAGCTAGTAAGTAATATTTTTAAAATATTTATTCTAGAACTTAAGTAAAAAAACGAATAACAGATTAAACACAGTCCAGGCATAGATTCACCGATATTTGCTAAGAATAAACGTGTACTACCTAGTTCCTTAAAATAAACAAATTAATAGTAAAACCAATTATTTTAACTATCAGGACTAAGTGTAAACATACCAAATAAGGTCCCTCGGAGCATCTTAAACTAATAAGATTCATATTCTTCCCACAGTACAATAATTATGAGAAGTAGATAGAAATAATTATCATCATCATTCCACCCTATGTGGGGTCGGTTCCCTAACTTAAGTATCCACTTTTCCATACTAACTGGATAGAAAAAAGTGGATACTTATGTTAGGGAACCGACTGTACGTCTCATTCTCGGGATGAATTAGAAAGCTTGGGTCGTCGCTCCCACGCGGGTGTATTGCGGATTGAGAACTTCATTGAACGTCTTCGCTGGTGTGTGCAGGTTTCCTCACGATGTTTTCCTCAACCGTAAAACTCATAGTAAATTTCAAATGTAATTTCGCATTTTTTATATATTTTTTTTATATTTCGCACATTAATTTCAAAGAGGCCATAGGTCAAACCATTAGGCTACTATATCTTTTAAGATACATACTTAGATACTTTTAATAAATTCGATACCTTCTGCTCTTTACATAAAAAATGTGATACCATTTTTTCCTTATTACGCTGAAAGTCGTGTAAAACCGCTCGCATGTAATATCTTAGCTTCATAATGCATGGGCTGGCGTATTTTTTATTCATAATGAACAAGGGTGCTTCATTTTCTCAGCGGTAATGAACTAATAATTGAAAATAAACAATACCGGAGGCGGTGGAGCGAAATGGAAATTTCTAACGTTCATTACAACATTTTCCATTTGATTATACTGTTACTAGGACACATCGAAAAAACCAGAAATGATAGGCTAACGTTGGAGATTGAGCCCTGATTGTCAACATTTCGCAATGCTTGCTTGCCACACCAACCTTAGCAGTTAAATTTTTGAAAGAATGGGAATGACAAGCTGGAATGTATGATGCATAGGAAAAAATTGCGTGTAAACTCCTGACCAGTGGTGGTGTAGGGGCAAGCACGCGGCACGGAATGCCGAGGACCTGGGTTCGATTCCCAGCATTGGTCTTTTTTCTGGGGTTTTTTCTGTGCATCTATGTTTCAGTTTGCATTTAGTATGAAATATAATGGTTTTCACGGGATGACCGTAAAAGTAAAAAAATTGAAGTTGAAGAAATAAAAAAAAATACAAAAAGACACTTCAAACCAAACTTGTTAAAAGAAAGGGAATTTACAACATTACAAAACACATCAATATTATCGGTATATTTTATAAGCAAATAACAATAACAATATTACTTAAACATAATTATCATAACTCACATGCCAAATATACACCACTGCACGGACTAAAATAAAAAATGAAACGAAATAATAACCAAGACAAAAGAAGAAGTTTTGATTAGTTTTTTTTTTAATGTTTAAAGTTAATATTTTATTTTCAATAGAAGACTGACATACTTAATTTATAGAAAATTCATGATATAATTTCTTACGCTAAATCTATACTAATATTATAAAGCTGAAGAGTTTGTTTGTTTGAACGCGCTAATCTCAGGAACTACTGCTCCGATTTGAAAAATTCTTTCAGTGTTAGATAGCCCATTTATCGAGGAAGGCTATAGGCTATATAATTATTACGCTTACACCAATAGGAGCGGAGTGGAAGAATGTTTCAAAATCGAGGGATTTGAAGTAAAATTTCTATAGGCGCTAATCTCAGGAACTACTGCTCCGATTTGAAATAGTTATTTATGATACAAGTGCGGAAAGTAGGCTATTCCCAACGAACGGCGGAGATCTAAACAAACGAGCGAAGCGAGTTTGGATTAGCCGACATGAGTTGGGAATTTCCTACTTTTGA
Source organism: Archips xylosteana (assembly GCA_947563465.1). Classification (NCBI taxonomy): domain Eukaryota; kingdom Metazoa; phylum Arthropoda; class Insecta; order Lepidoptera; family Tortricidae; genus Archips; species Archips xylosteana. Next base: position 17,861,242 of record OX387360.1, read on the forward strand.
CACGTATATCATACAACATTTTACAATGCATTAAGCGAGGAAAAAAATTGGGGCTAAGAGCGCGCGCAGACAGAGAGCGTTCTGGAGTACCGAGTTCCGCGTTCAGAGTTCTGTGTTTTCATCGCTCGAGAGTTCCAGTCGCCTGCTGTGTGCGTTATCGTAAGAGACTCAGTACCTCTACCATGAGTTACACTAGTTTACAGTGACCGTACTCGCTAGCGACGGCGTAAATGATTTGTATGGAGAATTGTACTTCCGTAAGTGACCGCTAGAGGCGCTGTGCACAATTCTCCATACAAATCATTTACGCCGTCGCAAGCAAGTACGGTCACTGTAAACTAGTGTAACTCATGGTAAAGGTACAGTTTATTTGAAAGACCGCAGAACTCTGATGGCGGCGGGCCTCTGGGGGCGGATTGGGAGCAGGTTGGGGGCGGGTTGAGAGCGAGTTGGGGGCGGGTTGGGGGGCGGGTTGGAAGCGGTTTGGGGACTGGTTGGGAGCGGGTTGGGGGCGGGTTGGGAGCGGGTAGCGGTAGGTTCGGAGCGGGTTGGGGGCTGGTTGGGAGCGGGTTGGGGGCGGGTTGGGAGCTGGTAGGGGTGGGTTCGGAGCGGGTTGGGGGCGGGTTGGGAGCGGGATGGAGGCGGGTTGGGAGCGGGTTGGGGGCGGGTTTAGAGCGGGTTGGGGGCGGATTGGGAGCGGGCTGGTTTATTATGTAGTTTCACTTCTTCCGGAAGGAACTAGGGAGAGCCATAATTGATGAAAAAGCAAATTGGATAAAAAAAATAAGCTGCCCAAATTACTAATTCCACGCGAACGAAGTCGCGGGCAAAAGCTAATTATAACTATAATTGAAAATGAAATAAAAGTAACTAAGCTAAAACTACAACAAATTAATAGATGGTTCCCCCCCCGCGGCATGGACTCAAAGATACTGGCAGCATTTCCTCGCTATAGCTATGCTGAATTGCTGATACGTTACGCGAGGAAGCTGCCAGCTCTTCGATGCCCTGTGCTATCAAAAAGCCGTTTAGACAGACCTTTATAAAGATTTTTTGCGCTGGGGCCCCAGTTTTGAATTTGACATAGTATTATCAATGTTTTTATTAAATTTCTCCCCTACTAGTCAAAGAAAATTTCCTTATCCATAAAGGAAATGCAGTCCAATTACTCATTCAAATCTCTAATGCACTTACGAGCCTGACTTACTCCTACATGCTACCAGGAGCGCATAATGTAGCAAGCGGCTGCCAATACCGCTCCAATGTGTTCCAATTTAGCTGAAACTAATCAAAAGACGCAAGTTGTTCGTCGACCGGGATTACTCGTTGTTGTAACTTAAGTTTGCTCGGGATTCGTGTTTGATTATGCATAGTTGAGGTGGCATTTTAGAAGTTTAGAGTAATGTTATGATAAATAATCGATGGGCAAAATACAGCAACAAAAATATGTGAACTTTTGAAAATCTCTTCTTAGTCATATTGTTTGAGTTGGCGTATTCCTTGGAGCTGGACCCAAACGAATGGTGACGCAGTAACCGACATAACTCGAAGAATTGTCAGACTCAAGTATCAGCGGGTGGCCACATAGCTCGTAGAACTTGGATAAATCATTGTACTTACTCTGTAAAAGAATATGATATTAGGTATCCTAATTTAAATTTGACATCTGAATCTGAATTTATTTTTATTTTTTTGGTTTTTATTGTTATTATTTATTAATTATTTTTGTTCTTATTACATCTTCACATTATGCGAATTAATATTATTCATTTATCATTTTTATGTTGTAGATTTTAAATTTCATTGACATTCACACATTATGTGATTTAATATTATTATTGTAATTTTTTTGTTTTATTACACTTTTATTGTTTTTAATTTTACATATATTATCTCTGTGACATTTTATATTAATGTATTTTTCATTCATGTTTATCAAATTCTTTAAACGATCTTTTTGTGAATTCTTTATAAGTATTTATGACATTTGAAATGCAGAATAGGTATGTATAATCTTTGATCAATTATAACTATAGATCCACAGTCGCGCGCCCGAAAATGTCCGAGCCAAATGAGCGCCACTTTGATAAAAGTGACCTTCTTTTTCTCAGTACGTTGCGTGAAATTGTCAAGTTTAGCTGTCAAGTGTCAACCGAAATTCGACTGTAATGAAGTAAAGGCTAGGTTCAAATTTCTGTGTAGGTGATGTTTTTAATTATTATGCAAACAAATAAAAAAGTTCGGACATTCTTTGAAGGGGTTTTGTTCGGCAATGTGTATCTTCAGTTATAATTGATCAAAGTGTAAATTGTAATTTTCAAACTGAAATAAATGATTCTAATCTAATCTAATCTTGACCATAAGGTTCTCGAATGGCGTCCACAGACCGGAAAACGCAGTGTAGCAAAAAGATGGAGTGACGACCTGGTTAAGGTTGCGGGAAAACGTTAACCGGTCTGTTTGGCAAACCTTAGAGGAGGCTTATGGTTAGCAGTGGACGTCTTTCAGCTGGAATAATGATGTTGATGAACGGACCCAGTTAATAACATAAAAACCACTTCAAAATACAATAAAAGAACTGCTTAATCGATCGAAGTACCAGGGCGTTATGAACACAAACAAGTGAACGTCAACCAGCCAACTTATTATGTGACGCGAGACGTATGAGCGCCAATTAATCGCAACTATTTTAACAATCCGGCGGAGCAGTGCCAATTTGTCATTAACCTGGTTGACGGTGACGTCGGTCTGTGTTTGAAGTTCGAACGCAATTAATTTCTGTCATTAATGAAATATAAGCAAACACTTGTGTTCTGGAATTCACACGCGCTCTTGTTATTGTAAATAGAGATTGTTGAACAGTGGCGCTTTGTGATGTGGCGGATCTTAGACAGTAGTGTGGAATTTCTTTTTCCTCTTCGTGTTCCTTAAAAGGATTGGTTTTGTCAGTAAAACAGTTTGATTTTGTGAATATTTCTTAGTATCGTAGATACAACATCAATGAGCGTAAGGTAATAAATAAGAGTCATTCCCAAGTTAATATCGTTTTTAAAACAAGGTTTTTCCCATCTTTTTTTATGTTCGATAAATCTTGCGTTGTCAGTACATATCTGTACCAAATTTCAATTCAATTTGATCACTAGAAGATGGTGCTGACTGTAGTTTTTATCTTGGGTTACCACAGTTCTCGTCAAGACGAATTAAACGAGATCAAACTTAAAATAGATAAGTATGTTTAGATGTTACGGATAAAAAAAACAGTTCGTTAACAACCGCGTTAATTTTGAATGCCAAGGAATAAAGTAAAACCTACAAAGGAATAAGATGTAACAAACGAACTTCTATGACGTGCAACTTCCATTTAAAGAAGAACAAAATTCAAAATTCCAAATAATCGGTACACTTTTGTTTTTTCTTCTCTTACTTGCTTTATTTAACAAGGCATAAGCGTAATTCAGATTCCCATTGGACGTCAATATAGTTTACTAGCTTTTTCCCGCGACATCATCTGAGCACGAAACGAGTTTAGTGTAGTACCGTGGGAATGAGATATTTTCCCGTGATAAAAAGTAGCCTATGTCACTCTCCAGCCCTTCAACTATGTCCATACAATAATTCACGGCAGTCTGTCGCTCAGTTTCGACGTGAAAGAAGGACAAAGAAACAAACACACTTTCACATTTATAATATTAAATGTAAAGAAATTACTCATATTATTTTTAACACTTCAACGGCTAGCTGAGCCCAATTGCATAACAATGTACAACTTATATTACAAGCGGAACTCCTTTTCTAGTTAATATAATTGAAGCGAGAGTTCCACTTGAAATATTAGTTGTAATTTGTTATGCAATTGGACCCTGGTTATAGAAATCCCAGTATCTTTAAAAAGATTGAAAAGAATATTAGTGCATTAATGGTCATGTAATATAACGCAATTTTATAGAAAAGTATATATACATTTTGTAAGCCCGATGTAATCCTAGTTGACTATATAAATCTAACCAAAAGCAATCTGTAGATTACACGAGAAAATACATAGTTTGTCTAGACAAAATCCTCAACAACATTTTCCTCATAATTTATTATAATATCAAATGACCATTATGCATTCTGAGCTTTATGTATTCTGAAACGTACCCGTTTTTAAACGTCTTCCGTTTTACGGCACCTATTAAACGAAATCTAAAACTTCACACCACACCACAGAAGATTTCCGTCCTAAGAATAAAATCTAACTGGTAAATCGGGGAAATTGTGTCAAACCCTTAGGTAAGCCCCTTTAAAATATTATAAGGGGGCTTCAGTAGCTCATTTAGGTGTAGGAGGCTTTGAGGGCCCTCCGAGAGTCTTGGTGACAAAACCCGTTATAATGTCGCGTTATCTACGATAGAGGGATAAAAGCGGATCGCTTAGAAAAGATACGATCGAATAGTATAAGCAAAGTTTAGGGTAGAATTTGCATGAGAGTTGTTAGATTAAAACACCTTTGTGTTAACGTGGTTTGATAATTGGGGTTGTAGAGTTGGGTAACGTGGCTTCTATGTATTTGAAACATTTGCGCTCGTGGCAGTTAAACCGGTTATCTTATCCTGAATATGCAACTAACTAATATTGTAAATTTGAAAATTTGTGAAGATGTTTGCTTAATTAATTGAAATAACGACTGAGTTAGATGAAACTTGCTGAACAGATACGAAGATCTGGATTGAGGTATATAGGATACTTATTAGCACTTCGACTTTCATAATGACGAGTTTATTTCATCTTAAATTTTAATTCAACATTTATTTTATTTTATTCTCATTAAAATATGCATTTAGATATTTCTGAGATCACAAAAATTTTGTGTCTCGTAGACCGCTAGCCATATTTTGAAATTTTAGGTTATTTAATATTGATATACTCGTATCGCAATGTAATTGACTTCAAATGTGTTTTTTTTCGCGTACGTAGACCCCGCGCATGTCTTTGACGACCCCTGGGGGTTGATGTAGACATACTTTAGGTACAACTGCTTTAGATCATCAGGATCCGCAAGTACGAATAAAATTTAAATTCTAAATGTAAAAACTTAAATGGCATGTATTCAGAAAAATCCACTGAATATAAAACCAGGATTCCGTCTTAAAAATATTAAACTTTTTACATCTAAAGTTCAAGCGAATTTTTATAGTCAGGATGAGAGGAAAATAGTTATTCTTTGTTGCTAGCTTTCCCTACCAAGTTTGCGTTGTAGTCTGAAGTTTATTTTTAGGGAATAAAATCTATTAAAAACAAATTGTCAGGCGTTTTACGAGTAATGTCGCAGAAGACTGCTACGCTAGGAACCGGGTTGGACATATCTGTCCCAATGGACTCCTGCAGGGAAGAACAGACACTGGTGACTGCCGGAGAGCGGTTAGCGATGAAGAAGTAGAACTAAAAGGTGGTAGAATGACTTGGACACATTTATAAGAGACTGGTCTGGCATTACGCTAGACCAGGGCCCAATTGCATAACAAAATACAAGCAAATACCCTAGTATTACTGAATTTCAATACAAAATAACTAATACTATTTTCATCACACTTGCTCGTCAATAATGGTGTTATTCCATGCCTGGTATACTAAATGACAAAGGCCTAATTTGTTCTTAAGGGAGTTATGGATTTACGTACAGTTTTTCTTCCCAAGGGAGTTCTTACTTTAGTTTTAAAATTTGCAAACAAGTTAGCAGGTATGTCATTAGGTCATTACAGACTAAGGAGGTTTCAAGTCAGCCAGCATTTTAACCCAATTTTACAACACAAAACTTATCTACGCTTCATGAAACTTCGTTATTTTTATATTTTAAATTTATATCATATTATTATAGTTTTTTAATAATTTTAGTAAGTATTTTTTTAACATGTTGGCAGAATCTGGTCGTATGACCATTCGAATTCTAAACTAAACACAGTTTACATTATTTATGGTAGATGACTCGAAAATCTGTATTGACGGGTAGCCATTATTTTATTCAATTTAAGCGATTAGAGATAAAAAAAATATTTTTGGATTTTTTTCCTCGCAATGTGATGAAAATCATTGTGTGTATCACGGGCAGTAAGGGGATTACAAACTCGAGTCATTAAAAGCCCTTCGCCTTTGGCGTCGGGCTCCTAATAGACAAATTGATGATGCACAATGTACTATAGCTTGTAATTTGTTATGCAATTGGGCCCTGGGGTTGTGGAGGCCAAGAGGAGGCCTTTTCTTTTCAGTGGGACTGTATGTTAGGCTCATAAAAACACTTTTGTATATACATAAATTTATAAATAAGTAAGGTTATGACGATAAAGAATCGGATGAAATTTTAATCTATACATATAAAATCCTTTGTCCTGACTGACGGATCAACGCACAGCCTAAACCGCTGATCGTAGAGACCTGAAACTTGGAGGGTGTGTTCTTTGTATGACGTAGGCATCCGATAAGAAAGGATTTTCCGTAGTTCTACTTCTAAGGGGGTAAAAAAGGGGGGCAAAGTTTGTATGAGACATCGTGATTCCTTGGTCCAATCTACTTCAAATTTTGCATAAACATTCTTTAACAAAATTGATGGAAGACGTGTTTCGTATTTTATTGAAATTCATCCCTTGACGGGGTCAAAAAGTAGTAGAAAGTTATTTTGGGGGTGATTTGCTTCGAAGTTGATATCAATACTCCTTAGTGCTTTTGATTTAAATTACATTTTATTTTGACACATTGTAAACGAAACGAAACTTCAAATATTGCAAACCATTTTTGTCTACGTTTGTCAACCACGTCTTGATCTGATCTCTGATAATAGCTAATTATATGTATTAAGTATTTGCATTTCACCAAGCTTTTGCTTTTACAAGCGCAGCGTGGGACGTCCCCAACGAGATGGACGGACGTTTTGGTGAAGGCCGCAGGTTCAGGGTGGATGCAAGTCGCTTCCAACCGTAATGATTGGACGTCAATGAGGGAGGCCTATGTCCAGCAGTGGACGTCCTACGGCTGAAATGATGATGATGAAGCTTTTATGCGAAATCAACCTTTTTCGAATGAAATCGAATTGAGTATTCAAATATCATTGTTGAACTCGCATAAAAGCTTGGTGCAATGCAAATACATATAAAATGCTTTGTCCTGAAGTCCTAAATGACTGACTGCCGGATTAACGCACAGCCTAAACCGCTGTATGTAGAGACCTAAAACGTGTGTTCTTTGTATGACGTAGGCATCCGATAAGAAAGGATTTTCCGGAATTTCCACGGGATAAGGAATAATCGGGATTTATATATTTCATCAAGAGTGACCCTATGCCCATAACGAAGATTACTAAACTGTACAAATTGGGCATGCAATTAGACTATTAGAATATAAAGCGAATATAAAGAATTTTGAAAATTTCCACGGGATAAAGTTAAATCAGGATTTATATATGTAGGTACTCAAATCAACTGGACCATATCTCCGTAACTACAATTACTAATCTTTTCAAATACAGTATTAACGAAAATGACCATAACAACAAAAAAACTTATTGCAGGATTTTTGGAAATTCCTGTGGGATAGATAATCTCTGAAACTTCCGAGCCGATTAAAAAAAAAACTTTTACCAGTAAAAAGTTACACTATCCTTTATTGACATAGGCTACTTTTTTCCGGGGAAATGCAAAATTCCCAAGTGATAGAAAAAAGAAAATTCAACTTCGGAGCTCATTTTAAAATGTCTTACACCAATAGGTTAGATGCACTGTCCTTGGTTAACATAGGATGCTTTTTTCCGGATAAATGCAAAATTCCCGCGGTATAGAAAATAGTAAAATTAACTTCGGGGCTGAGTTTAAAAAAAAGTCACCAATAGAAAGCTTCACTATCCTTTAATGGTATAGGCTACCTACTATTTATTCGGTAAAATGCAAAATTCCCCTGGGATATTAAGAAGTGAATTTCACTTCAGGGCTGATTTGAAAATTTCTTTCACCTATTAGTGAGTAGCTACACTAACCCTTACTTACATAGACTATTTTCTCCGTGAAAAATCAAAATTCCCACGGGAAAAAAATAAGTAAACTCAACTACGCGGCTGATTTTAAAAGTTTTTTTATCGGTAGAAAGCTTTAAGGACATAGGCTACTTTTCTCGGGGAAAATGCAAAATACCCGCGGGATAAAAATAAGTGTAATTTTGCAAAGAATAAGGACAAATTTGTTGAAATTCCCGCAGGATAGGGAATAAACGGGATTTATAATATTCACTAACTGATACTCATGATGAAATGATAATAATGATGGATGTTGCCGGTGCCGGATTTTTGTTTTATACAATGAAAGAGATGAAGAAGCTTTACCACAAATTGGAATTCTACGCGGACGAAGTCGCGGGCAAAAGCTAGTCATCACTATAATACTTCGTTTTTCAGCGTCAGAAAGAAGGTAAGCGATCTTGATATGACAAATACACTTTTGAAAAATAAGTCACAGCTAATATGTAACAATTTGATAGAAAATAATGGTCATTACACTCTTTTGGTTTCATAAGTAATAGTTACTATTTTTTTGAAACGTTTTTCAATAAAAAGACTCGTCAAGATTGTTTACCTTATTTCTAATGCTAAAAAAACGACGTATAAATTATAGTGTTTATGGAATGTGACTTAATATAATAATATTATAAACGCGAAAGTTTGTATGAATGGATGCATGAATGGATGTGTGGATGGTGGTTACTCCTTAACGCTAAAATTTGGCATACAGCTAGTTTATGATCTGGTTTAACATATTATAGAATACTTTCATCCCAGAAAATTGCAGTTTCCGCGGGATACTGATAACGATAAACTAATTCTTCGCAGCTGAAATTGCGGGCAAAAGTTATAAGTTAATATGTAAAAAAAACGTTTCCTACTATTTTTCTGTATTCTAGGATCATTAAAAATGCTGGACAAATTCTATGATATAAAAGTTTGTTTCAAAATGCTTGTCCTAGTAGTATTATAAATTACGAAAGTTTGTAGGTGCATGTGTGTTTTTTTTTCTGTTGTGCTAAAAGACGGCTTTGAATGAAATGTGGTACGTAAACAGCTAAACCTCTAGAATAATACTTAGTTCTTTCAGTCCCAATATCCTAATCGAGATTAACACAATATGCAAAATTACAAATGAAGACCGCGCTGCGATTTATATTAATACCCATAGGAATTAGTAAAATCCCGAAATTTTATTAAATTGCCAAGTATATGCAAAACATATCGATTATTATTAATTAAAACATATAACATTTAATCATCATTATCATCCCAACCTATATACGCCCCACTGCAGACCTCCTCTCAGAATGAGAGGGGTTGGGCCCACGCGGGCCCAGTGCGGATGCATTTCATACTTGACCCTTAAATATTTTATAAAACCAAGTGACTATGACAATTCGAAATACATTGCTGGCTTGAAAAGTTTCGTGTTAGACCGGGCTTCATATTGGCTATGAAAGTTAGACCGAATTGTCAGTATCACCTGTCGCCTGTTGCTTTTATAAAATAGGAGTCTGAAATTTTGCGAAACAATAGGTACTTAATTCATCTTGTGGGTTGATAAACGTAATAAATCAACGAATAATAATAAAAACAATTATTGACACTATTGATGTAGTAAACTTACATAATGGTATAGATAAATCCACATACAAGACACGAGAGGAAAAAGTTCCTATTCTTCATACATATCAGTCCCACGGTGACCGAACCAGGACCTCACGATTCACAGTCAGGTTCTCTAACCACTAGGCTATATTTAGTAAATAGTCGAAATATTTTGTTAAACAAAAAGGATGACGGCAGGATGATCACTGTGTTAAACAAATTACACAACAGGAAATAAATTTCGCTATGTTACAAAAATGCAATTTATTACTGCTAAGTATATTAAGCGAATTAAAAAAAAAGTATGACTTACTAATTAAATAAACTTACCAAGTCAATGAGCTGCGACAGGCGTAGACCGAGCTTTACCAACACAGTATTATTGTTTTTATCAACAGGTCGTATCAATCTATTATAGTTACTTAACAAATCATCATACAGTCTCTTCGCGTCGGGATTGGCGAAACACAGGCCGCAAAAAAACGAAAACAAATAAAAAACTAACTGCGATTTGCTGAAAGACAACATCACTCACTTCACAGATTAAGGTTATGTTGCAAAACAATCGATCGAGCTAGCAAAACGCTTTATTCTGTCCTGATTTCGAACCATCCATGTCGGAGTTGGATGGGAGCTTGTTTTTGTTAGTTGAATAGTTGGTTTTTGGTGGGAAAATTATGGGTTTTTGTGGATATTGTTTGACAGCTACACCCGAGAGCCAGGGGTGATCGTGGCGCCATTACTAGTAGGGAAGCGGCAAAATGGCGGCACTGCGCCGACTCGGCAGTCGCGTCAAAGTCCATTGCTTCGAACCAATGAAAAACTAGAGCTTCCTGTCCCTTCAACAACTTAGAATCTGATTGATGCTTGCTTAGACGTCATCGCCTTTAATTTGAAACAAATAAAAATTATTTAAAAATCATTTTTACTGCAGCTTCTTGCTTATCGCAGGTGTGGCAGATTTTTTTTTTTCTAAATAAGTGGCATGCTGGCGTAGGCATTGTTCTGTTCGGCCTAAACGACACGCGTATTTTCGCATTCGAATACATTATTTACGTGCCAGTATCCGGATCGATGCATAGTACGCACGCGCGTTGCTCCATTCATGGCCGTCGCCTCACGCCGCAATAATAGATGGCGTTGCCGTCGTTGTTAGGGCAATTAATTCCAGTTGTTATATTTACGAAGGGACGCGGTATTTGGGACGAGTCAGGGCCGATGCAAGAGGCTTATCTCCGCCACTACTCGGCAGCGGAACGAAACGCTCGTACGTTATCCTCTTACGAGATAACTGCAGCTTTCGTTTTCGAGTTCTACTTTAATTTGCTCATTTTTTTCGCAGCTAGACTAAGCTATTTTCTCGGCTTTGCTTTGGCGAAAAGATAAGAAGCTTAGTTTCCACGGGAATTTAAAAAAATGGCAATGCAAAATTCCAGCTTTAAGGACCGTCATTTGAAGTTGAGTAGTAAGTCCGTTCTTTTTTATGTATTAAGAAAACTAAATGACTTGGAAATATTTGTAGTACTGCCATAATCCGGGAACAGTAAAACTTGAGATGTCTCGCAAGAGCGGACCGAAAAGGTTCAACTGTAATGCGTTCATAAAAGCGGGCCCGAGTGAAAAACTTTTCGCATCTTTCAAATTTGGAATCGTCGACTTCTTTTGTTTCGCTTGTTATTGACGCCACGGTCGGGTTGAGAACAGTTCCAATTTTAAATCTTTGAATTTTTAAAAAGTTTTGTAAAGAAAAGAGGTTTGAAGAGTCAAGTTTGCAAATGTTTTGTGCCATCTAGTTGGCTGAACGGCTGGGCCTGTTATTGTTAGTGTTGTTCTTAAGTTTATTTTGTTCGTTGTTGTAAACCTTTGAAAAGATCATTTACATTTAATCTTTTCCCTCTTTAAAAAGTTAGGAACTTTTTACAAAATACTTAAGTAATAAATTTAGCTTAGCTTCATAATATAATTATATTAATTCAAATCTGGCCAGACATTTTAAACACACACAAAGACACACAACTTTTGCGTTTGTATTATAAGGTAGGGTTTACGTATGAAGCTATGCTACGACGTAGAGTTCGTAGCGAGCTACAAATACTGTAGCAATCGTCAACGCATGCTACCGTAGAGGCTTGGCTACGACTAACTCGGGCGCCCAAACGGCGTTAGTCATTTCAGCCTCTATGCGGAACATACCTTCTCTCAAAATGAGACGGCATGGACCGGTAGTTCCCATTGCAGATTGGGAACTTCACACACACCATTGAATTTCTTCGCAAGGTTTCCCCACGATGTTTTCCTTTACCGTAAAACTCATGGTAAGTTTCAAATGTAATTTCCGAAACCCAAAAGTGCGAGTGCGGGCTCGTACCCACGACACTCTGGTTGAGAAACCATTCGTTTGAAATTTACCATGAGCTTTACGGTGAAAGCAAACATTGCTCGCACGCGAGGAAATGCCTGCGACCTGCTGCTGCTGCCTGCTGCTGTTTGTCTGGCTTCACAAACATAAAAAAAAAAATTCAATACTAGTTTAGTGTTTGTGAAGTCCCCAATCCGCACTAGGCCCGCGTGGAAACTACGGCCCAAGCCCTCTCATTCTGAGAGGAGGCCTGTGCCCTGCAGTGGGACGTATGTATGGGATGATGAGGTGAATCCCACAGCTTCGTTCGCTGATTGAAAAACTAGCTAAAGCTAAACTAGCTAGCTAGCTTTCGGAATTTCGAAAAATCCGTTCTTCGTACAACTCTATGATCACCTAGGAATGTCTGACAAAGAATGATGGGCATATTGGCCTGCATGCCCAATACGAACCGCATGCATACCAAGTGAAAGATAATTATTTAAGCTTAATTTTCTAATAATAATAATATTTATTGTGATAACGGGTAAAAAATAAGATGTTACAGACAATCGAGTACACTGCCGTAATCTACCATATGCATGGTGTACAATACTTATGTTCTACCTATAAAATAGAAACAAACTTCAAAAACCCCGGAGAAGCAAGTTATCAGCCCTCAAATACGTGAGTTTACAAGTAATTAAATAAATAAATATCACGGGACAATTCACACCAATTGACCTAGTCCCAAAGTAAGCTTAGCAAAGCAAAGGTTATGGGTACTAGGCAACGGATAAACATACTTATATAGATAGATACATACTTAAATACATATTAAACACCCAAGACCCGAGAACAAATATTCGTATTTTTCATACAAATATCTGCCCCGACACGGGAATCGAACCCGGGACCTCAAGCTTCATAGTCAGGGTCTCTAACCACTAGGCCATCTGGTCGTCTAATAATCAAGTGTATTTGTTTTTTGCGTTCGTCCTATATCTATGTAAATACTCCCAGCCTACACAGTCTATCATTATGTTGATTGTGTTTTTACGTGCTGCCACTATTCGCGTACGTTTAGGAATAAAATTGGGCACTGTAGCCATTTAAAGGCACATGAAAGGGTAAACAACTGCAGCCCTCATCCACTAGTTTAGCAGTCGCTGTAGATAAAATTGGCCAGGAGATAGATATACACAATCTAGTCGTCTTAATAATAATTACAGTAACTGGTAGGATCGATAATTCAACATACATTATAATCCTATTGGTGATCAGGGGCTAAATTCAAGAACTGCCCAATACGGTTTGCGAGCGCTAATTCGATCGTTTGCGAGAGGATAGGGATGAACTGCTATTCAGGAACGCCATAAATCAGTGGTTTGCGAGAGGTTTGAGCTGAGATTCGGGTGAGCCTTATTTATTTATTTATCTATTTATTTATTTACAAATTTAATTAACAGGATAATAAGGCACATCCCAAGCTCAACCCATGTCTATCCTCTCGCAAACGACGATTGCAATACTGCTCGCAAACCTTGTTAGGCCATTCCTGAATCTAGCCCCTGGCTGGGTTCCATACATATCTGCCCAATACTGCCCATCATCGTTTTAGGTCTCCTTATTTAGAATTAAGCTGCGCATTGTTCAGTCAATCAGATACTTTACTCTTTTATCTAAAAAATCGTCATCATTTCAGCCGATAGAGGTCCACTCTTGCTGAACATGGGCCTCCCCCAAATTTCGCCAAACAGATAATAATGGTGATAGTTTCGATTAAATACATTAATACACTAATACCTACGCAGCAGTAGTTCTGATTTGTAGAAATCGTAATTAATATCTGCCTAGCTCGATCACTGGAAACAATTAATACAGACCAACAGTCCGATTAATTTGTACGTGATACAGAGTGTTATATAATTACACATTTACATCCTGTTGCCGCCACATCCTGTCGTTATATTTGTAAAATGAGAGCACTAAATTTATGTTAAAAATCTCGTGTCACGGTGTTTGTTATCGAACTCCTCCGAAGCATGACCGATTTTTATGAAACTTTTTTCTTTATATTCGGTAGATCTGAGAATAGGTCGTAGGCTATTTTTTGTATACCTACCCCTATTCTCCGCAGATGGAGTCGTGGGCAACAGCTAGTAATATATATTAATAGAGGGACAAATGTTATTGGCGCGCCGAAAATGAAGCTTAAAAAGGGAGACAATTATTGTAGTGTAGTTACGTAATGGGAACAAAAATTACATAAAGCTTGTATGATTGTATGTAAGTATGCTGCCGCTGATTTTAGAGCGTGATTTGCGGTTGTTTTGTGAGTAAGTATATGAAGTACAGTCTAAGAAACTAAATTACGTACCAGGGTGAACCCTTGTATGTATCTATGTATGTACGGGTCAAATCTTGGAAGTTGAATTTGACCCACATCCAGTGGTCGGATTTACTTGAAATTTGAAATATGGTTATTACAGTTAACAAAAAGTACAGTCAGCTAAAAAGCTTGCTTAAAAATTAAAATTTTAACAAAATAGTATTTTATGCAACGGTATCATAATAAGGGCCATTGAGACACGAGTGTGAGTTTATGACATGATGCGAAGCCGAATATCATAATAGATACGCATCAGTGTCTCAATGGCTGATTATGAACAGTTGCATACATTACTTTTTCTACGAGTTCAAAATAAACAATTATTAAATTATGAATACTTACATAACGGACAATAAATGAATTTTTCGATTTTAAAAGTAGCAAATTATTGCTCACTTTCATTGCCGCCTGTTTTATTTCTGGCGGCGTCAACATTTCTGCATCACTTAATTCACCAAACTCACAAATTCTCACAGATAAAAAGTCATTTAAATAGTGATTACTCTTTTATTTCTTTCTACTTGAAAGAACTCCGTGCAAAAGCAATACAAATTCCCGCTATTTTGAAACGTTTTTTTTTTCACTAATCACAACCTTGGAATGGACCCGGGAACTTTGTCATACAGCCAAATTGAATGATGTTAAAATATAATAACTTTAAAGTTCATTTATTGTCCGTTATTTAAGTATTCATTATTTAATAATTGTTTATGTAACCATATTTTAATTAATGTATAAAGTCGATTTAACAATAATTAAGTAATTAAATAAAATAGAATAGCTGTCGGCCATTAGACAATAAACCTGTGAACTTTTTTTTATTTTTTTTTATTTTAATTTCCGCCATTTGCAGTGCGAAAAAGAACATTGTGAAACGTTTCATAATGGATATCAAAGTTGCGATCACACAATGCACCTCATTGGACTACCGATAGCGATATCGATAGTAGCACATTGTAGTACGCGAGTAGAAAAACTTATTTTTTTCACTTCTCTCCTGTGGGCGTGGCAAAAGTTAAGGTTTACGGCCAATATTTTTTAGTCAAGTCAACATCAGCGTGTGGGACGCCTATCCAACTTTCAGCCCTATAAATAAATCTTAAGTTAGCTGACTCGGAGTCACTAATTTTATGTCCACAGGAGATACGACTTTAGTTTCTTACGGTGTGTAGTCCCCATTAAGAAACAGAAAATAAAATAAAACGTATAATGAAAAACAGTCCGCAGATACTGGCAGCTTTATCTTTTCGAATAGCTAAGCTAATTTTTTACTAGCGGAAGCTGCCAGCTCTTTGGTATCCAGTGTTAGGGCAGTGATGCTTAAGGTTCTTGGATGTGGTCGGAATTGAGCAAACATTGCCGAGGTACACCGTCTGGTCTATTAGTTAGATGTGTTTACATAAACCTAAGTAAAGGCGATAGCAAGATATTGCCGATGTTTTGTAAAAGCTCTCCTTACGATATTCCTATATATTTAATTCAATGCCTGCGTTATCGTTCGCGCAAAATTCAAATTTGTTGTAAAGCTTCTTCGTCTCTTTCATTCAATAAAACAAAAATCCAGAAATGGCAACAGTCAAACATCCATCATTATCATTGATTGGTATGAGTTAGGTTAGCGTATCTTGTAGGAATTCAATTGTATTAAATACTTTAGATGTATGTAATTTAAAAACAGTGTAATCTGTTTGAAAAAAAATATACCATGTTGAGTTTCTTGCCGGACTCTTCTCATCAGGGTTTTTCCGAACCGCTGGTAGCCTGGTAGATTCCTCAACATTCATAGGAGCATCAATAAAAAAAATAAAAATAAATAAATATCACGGGACAATTCACACCAATTGACCTAGTCCCAAAGTAAGCTTAGCAAAGCTTGTGTTATGGGTACTAGGCAAAGGATAAACATACTTATATAGATAGATACATACTTAAATACATATTAAACACCCAAGACCCGAGAACAAACATTCGTATTTTTCATACAAATATCTGCCCCGACACGGGAATCGAACCCGGGACCTCAAGCTTCATAGTCAGGATCTCTAACCACTAGGCCATCTGGTCGTCTAAAAATATACCATCAATATAGGCATCAATTGATGCCTAAATTGAATAAAGAATTTTGACTTTGACTTTTGACTTTATAAATACTAAAAATAGTTTTTAGCTGTTATAATTACATGCATGCTAAATTTGAAAACTTTAGTAATCATAATTTAGTTACACAGATAGGGTAACTTTGCGTCAAACATAAATCCCGTTTACCTATTCTCTATCTCGTGGGAATGTCAACAAATCCGTTCTTATTTTTTGGCTACATCATAATGGCCTTCTAGGGCCAAGGGTTTCGACTGCCTATTAATGAAATGAGTCAGTCAATTAATCAGAATTTTTCCTTTTATATGTAAAGATGATATTATCTCTAGCCTTAATGTAAACTTTTCAACTGATAATTGGATTCTGAATATTTTCTCATATCGCGTCTCTCTGTTCCATTACTCAGATTCTTTTCAAAGGCGCATAGACTGTCTATACCTCTATGTTTACGTCGTGTCGGCAGCTACATTGAAACTCCAGCCTAAGGATAGCTGCTACGTTTGATATGGCCCCAATTTACCGAGGGTACCCCACGGGAGCCAATATTAATTGCACAGAAGGCAATCAAATTGAGATGAATCGGCCAATCTAATTCTGTGAAGTAAGTCCGACTATTATGTGAGTTGATAATTGATATACTAAGTAAATGGGGGTGTCTTAGTTCATTTATTTACATAATTTTGAGGTGAATGGCAATATTTAGGAGAGCGGACGCCGTAGCGTTTAAATAAGGTTTTTCCCCACGCAGAACATGCAATTTCAAAACAATTTTAAAACAGACATTATATTATGGCTTTGCCCATTTGAGGACACCTTTGCCAGCGTCAAGTAGAACACAGTTTTGAAAATGTCGGCCATGGATTGGTTAAATAATTGTATAACAATGCTTGAATTTGAACACAACAAAGAGCACAACAGGCTATTTCCCTATTGGATAAGTTTTATACAATAACACTATAATTGTGACTTCACTGAATTGGCACACTATTTATTGTAAGGTACGTATGCAAAAAAATTGTGCGAGCGAGTTTGAAGTCGTTGGTCGACCGCCGCAATGTACGGTGGGCTGCAAAAGTGCATGGACATCTCGGGGCGATAATCAGGTGAGCGCGCGCGCGCGCGGGATATGTTAATAACATCAAACGATCAAACACTGCTCACGCAATTTTCGCCCCGAGATGTCCATGCACTTTTGCAACCCATCGTACCTAATGTAATGTGAACGGTTTTTTTCTACCAGGTCTAAACTGGGCTTTAGATTTTTGAATACAATACATATAACTAGACTAGCGTTTGACTATAATACTTAACGCCTGATGGGAAGTGAAGATGAGGTCTTTAATGGACCACGCTTGCCTAGTAAATGCTCATTAGGTTAGTGAAGCTTCTGGTTATTTTCGAGGCAGCCTGTCGAAAAAGGAATTTAATTAAGAATAACGATTTGACATGCGCCAGTTATCATTTATGCGCGGAGGCCGTTCTAAAATCTCGTATTTATTGTGACATCTTAATTTGAATATCAAGGGGTGGCTTATCTGACTCTGAGGCTGTGTATACACTGATCTGAATAATAATTACAAAAATAGCATAATAATAACAAAATCATTTTAGGCCACATGGGGCCATGTTGATAAAGGGAAAGTCAAAATAACGTTGTTAAATTAAGGCTATAAAGAGGACTTAATGAAACTTGAATCTTCTTCACTAAATGCCTTACAGACTAAAAGACATACATCATGTTTTTTTTGTAACCGGTAACTTCGCCTTTGTACATGTATCTCAATAGTTGTCAATGTTTTATTTCTTTACTAGCTGATGCCCCCGCTAAAGTAGATTAGAAAATGTTTTCCCGTGGGATTGAGACATTTTCCCGTAGTAAAAAGTAGCCTATGTCACTCTCCAGTCCTTCAACTATGTCTGTACAAAAAATCACAGTAATCCGTTGCTCACTTTCGACGTAAAAGAAGGACGAACAAACAAACACACTTTCACATTTATAATAATTAACGACCGCTTTACCTAGTTGGTAGTGACCCTGCCTACGAAGCAAGAGGTCCTGGGTTCAAATCCCGGTAAGGGCATTTATTTGTGTGATGAGCACGAATATTTGTTCCTGAGTTATGGATGTTTTCTATGTATTTAAGTATTTATTTATCTATATAAGTATGTTTATCGTCGTCTAGTAGAAGTAACGCCACCAGAGTTGAGGCCACGCACACAACCACATCTCATGTAATGACAGCGGGATTTTGACGTTGTGTTGAAGTTTAACGTTGTCAAAATCCCGCTGTCATTACAAGAGATGTGGTTGTGTGCGTGGCCTCAACTCTGGTGGCGTTACCTTTACCCATAGTACAAGCTTTGCTTAGTTTGGGACTAGGTCGATTTGTGTAAAATTGTCCCCTTATATTTAAATTTATATTTATTGATATATTAGATTTGATTAGAATGGACTTTTGTAAAATTAAGAGTTTACTTTGGCAAAGGTTTAGTACATCAATAGAAAATACCTGATAATTGATTTTTAATATTATGAGTTGAAATCGGGTTTTGTTCCGCGTACCTTGATTTCAGAGAAGCCCGATATTTCGGCACAGTTGCATGCGCCATGATCACGAGACGACTGGAGAATGGAATGGAGTCGTCTCGTGATCATGGCGCATGCAACTGTGCCGAAATATCGGGCTTCTCTGAAATCAAGGTACGCGGAACAAAACCCGATTTCAACTCATAATATTAGTAATGACCGCGATAGTCTAAAATATTCAATTGATTTTTATACCCTTTTATACCTAAACGATTTAACTTTCTTTTATATATTGAGTTCATTATTTTTGAAAGGTTATTTAGAGTAGTGTCAAATATGACAGTGTTTTAACTTCGGCAGCATAGCTTAGTTTAGTTGTGCGTAATGTACCGCGCATAATTCATTTAAAATTTAATTCTTGATTATGTTGTGAACAATAAGAGTTCGGATGCTAATCCATCATCATTATCATTTCAGGCGCAGGACGTCCACTGCTGGACATAGGGGTCGCGGGACTATAATGACTCCCATAAAATATTTGTTCCGAATTTTCAAGCCCATAACGTTTTCTGTCATAATTTTTCTTCGTCATATTATCGCAAGTCATAATATCAAACAACATAAATTGGAGTTACTATTTTTTTAAGTCATAATTATTGTAAGGAACAATAAGGAAAGTCATATCATTCAGTGTCATGAATGCATCACTGTTCATAATGTTAAAGGTAAGAATGCCACTCATTATAATTATTGCATGGTCTTTTTTCGCAGGTCATAATTATTTTTAGGCATAATATTACTTTGTAATAACATTCAGTGTCATGGTTGTATGACATTTCATAATATAAAAGGTAATAATCCTTTTCTGTGCTGTCATAAAAAAAATACCTAACATCGAAGGCTAAGGCGGGAGCTACGCTACGCTTCGCTCCCGCCTTAGCCTTCTGAACCTAACCTGTCCGAGTCGCTTCTGCCCTAAAAGGTCTTGCTCGCTCGCTTCGCTCGCTCGCTGCCAGCGATATGCCTTACAATGTTTCTGAATAATTATCGATATTCCTTTAGAAGTTATAGATTTCGATGTATATGCTTAGCGCATTTTAGGTAATGCAAAATTATGACTGAAAACAATTATTACTTTAAGATATATGCCTTACAATGTTTCTGAATAATCAACGATATTCCGTTAAATTTTATTGATATCAATATAATGACTTTTTAAAGTTATGATCAATAGGATTATGGATCATTGCAGTTAGAACTATTAAGCGATATGCTTTAAAAAAATTATGACCATCTATATTTATGAGCAAGAATATTATGAACATCGATTTCTGACTTTCGAAATTCGGATAAAAAAGATTATGGGAGAAAAGGGGCTCCCGTCGCTCCCTCATGGACGCCCAATCATTACGGTTGGAAGCGACCTGCATCCACCCTGAACCTGCGGCCACCAAATCGTCCGTCCATCTCGTTGGTGGACGTCCCACGCTGCGCTTGCCAGTCCGTGGTCTCCATTCGAGAACTTTTGGGCCCCAAAGGCCATTTGTTCTGCGTGATATAATGGCCTGCCCATTGCCATTTCAACGAGCTAATCCGTTTGTATATTCGGACGCAAATGTCTTAAAGAAATTAATAACATCCGTTGAATGTCTCAATAAAGTTAATGGAAATTAAAAAACACGATGTATAGTTAAAAAATCATTATTGCCGTTTTTGGCAAATCACATGATTTTATATCACACAAAATTGAAGAATTATAGACCCATTTCACTTCTGAGCCATGTTTACAAGCTGTTTTCGAGAGTCATCACGAATCGTCTCGCGCGCAGGTTAGACGACTTCCAGCCTCCCGAACAAGCCGGGTTTCGAAAAGGCTTTAGCTTCGTGGACCACATACATACATGCGTTGCGGCAGGTTATACAGAAAACCGAGGAGTATAACCGCCCCCTTTGCCTGGTATTTGTGGACTACGAGAAGGCCTTCGATTCGATCGAGACTTGGGCTGTACTGCAGTCTCTCCAACGGTGCCAAGTAGACTACCGGTACATCGAAGTGTTGAAGTGTCTGTATAATAACGCCACAATGTCCGTCCAACTTCAGGATCAGATGTCGAAGCCCATTCTATTGCAGCGGGGAGTCAGACAAGGAGATGTTATCTCTCCGAAACTGTTCACCGCTGCACTAGAGGATGCGTTTAAGACTCTGAACTGGGAAGGGCGTGGCATCAATGTAAATGGCGAATACTTCACTCACCTTCGATTTGCCGACGACGTGGTGCTTATGGCTGAGACCTTGGAGGACCTCAGTGCGATGCTCGCTGACCTCGGAAGTGTCTCCGAGAGAGTTGGTCTTAAATTGAACATGGACAAGACGAAGGTCATGTCGAACGCCCATGTTGTACCAACTCCCGTCGTAATCGGAGATACTTTGCTCGAAGTTGTTGACGACTATATCTATCTGGGACATACAATCCAATTGGGTAGGTGCAACTTCGAGAAAGAGGTCAATCGACGAATTAGACTCGGCTGGGCAGCGTTCGGGAAGCTCCGCAATATCTTGTCATCCGGTATACCGCAGTGTCTCAAGCCAAAAGTCTTTGACCAGTGTGTGTTGCCAGTGATGACTTATGGCACTGAGACGTGGCCGCTAACGATGGGTCTTAAAAGGAAGCTCAAGGTCACTCAGAGGGCGATGGAGAGGGCTATGCTTGGAGTTTCTCTGCGGGATCGCATTAGAAATGATGAAATCCGCGCGAGAACTAAAGTCACGGACATAGCTCGAAGAATCGCTAGACTTAAGTGGCAGTGGGCAGGGCACATCGCCCGTAGAACTGACGGCCGATGGGGCCGAAAAGTTCTCGAGTTGCGTCCGCGGACCGGAAGACGCGGTGTAGGTAGGCCTCCAACAAGATGGAGCGACGACCTGGTGAAGGTAGCGGGAACGCATTGGATGCGGATGGCACAGGGCCGATCTGTTTGGAGAGCCTTGGGGGAGGCCTATGTTCAGCAGTGGACGTCTTTCGGCTGAAATGATGATGATGAAAATTTGTTTATCGCTGTCCCGCGGAAATTATGCTGTTTTCTGGGTTAAAATCTATCCAATGTTCTTCCCAGGGTTTCAAATTATCTCCATACCAAAATTCATCTCAACCAGCGGTTTATGCATAAAGAAGGAACAGATAGAGATAATTTCATTGCAAATGTTTGCAATAACTTTAATTTTTGCAATACTAATTGATTTTATTGTAAAAATTAAAGTTATCCTGATCCCTGTGTGTACTGCGCCTAACTAAACAAGCCTTTATCGCGCGATAAGATGTGATGAAGCGAAACCGAGGGAGTAATTGTCACTGACATATCGAATAAAAAACGGCGGTCTTATCCTGGAATACGGAATGTTACATAATTATAAATTGTAGGGTTAAAAAGCAGATACGCAATGTATAAGCATGTCTTAAAAAGTTTGTACGTTTCGTTTAAGAACGATTCAAAAAAAAATTAAGGCAGAAAGATGGAAATTGAAATAAAGAGCTATGTATATTGTATTGTAAAAGAAAATGTGTTTAGATTTCAGTTACCCTGACGTTATTAACCAAAATAGTTTTATTAATTAATTTAAATAGAATAATTATTTAACGAAAAATATCACAATGGATTTCTAATAATACAATTTTCTGTGCAAAATGGTATTACGAATTTTTTGTAGACATTTTTGATTTGCTATTCACGAAATCAGAAAAAAGTGTCACCGTTTCATCCTGTTTACTACACCGAAGGCAAACGTAAACAACGTAACAAATTCTGCAACTGGTCAAGTTTTTCATTTACACGCTACCTAGCACTGACGAGGGTGGCCTATTTATCATAATATCGACAGGTGCACCTTACAAGCTCGTATCTAACCCCATCAAGTCATTCTAAAAGTCACTTAAGTCTCTAGGATTGTGGTTGAAGTTCGCATGAAAATGTTTTTTTGATGGGAGGCTAGGTGGATTATTTGGTAGTATCAGGGAAGCCGTCCGGGTACAGAGTAACTCTTATTAGTTTTTGGGCCCCTGTTTTATGCATGAACGAATATCGTAATAAGAGCGGCTTGTATCGACATGTTAAGGGATTATGTTAAATGGCGGGCCCTCACAATTTCACACCTTTTGTTTACTTTGGAAATTAATTTGTTGTTAGATTGAATTTGATTAAAGTTGTTAGGGCGTGATGTTCACGCTTTGTTTACTGGTAACGACCGCTTTAACCTAGTTGGTAGTGACTCTGCCTACGAAGCAAGAGGTTTTGGGTTCGAATCCCGGTAAGGGCATTTATTTGTGTGATGAGCACGAATATTTGTTCCTGAGTTATGGATGTTTTCTATGTATTTAAGTATTTATATTTATCTATATATGTATGTTTATCGTCGTCTAGTACCCATAGTACAAGCTTTGCTTAGTTTGGAACTAGGTCGATTTGTGTGAGATTGTCCCCTAATATTATTTATTATTTACTAGCTGACCCGGTGAACTTCGTATCCCCTACATCCAGCTACATGGTGACAACGGAGATGTAATCAGAAGCAATACAATTTAATTATGCATTTTTCAGAATAATAGCAATACTCAAAATTAATTGTTTATTGCTAACAGTGTGGTCACCCTACTGAGAAGAAAGAGATGAAAATATAAACGTATCTCAGGTTCTTCCATCGTCCACTTCATCATTGCCGCAATTGAATATTTTTTCAAATTATCATACTCCATCCCTAGTTTTAATTTTTAGTTTTTTTTAACAAACCTAGCAAAAGGTGCCGAAGGTTACTATTGTAAATGTTGTAAACAGAAAAATTATAAAAACTTGCTATGCTATTTTTATTTCTGAATCAAACATGTTAATAATTATATTTTGACAGTATAGATAGGTATTAAAACATTACCTACACGTATTTTTTTAAGCTACTCGAGAGTAATGTCTGCTAAGTTTTAATTTGTACACACACTGTTATTGACAAAATGCAGTCAAATAGCATTCAATTGTTGCAAAAAAAAAATTGACTGACGTTTAGTATAACGCCTAGCCGCATTGGGGCTTTTCTCCGGGTTGCATAGAAAGTAATTGCGTATGGGCCTGTCTACATTTTCGTGTAAGCGCCGTGGTCCACCGCTGGCTTGAGGATGTAATGTTCTTTAGAACTGTCCGAAATCTCGTAAATTTTGCACCAATCGCTTGATAAGTGAACGTGTCGAAATCGGCAAGTTAGGGTACATTTCGTAAAACAGCTAGCTTGCCGCTAGCTTGCAGTTGGTTATTTGAGAAAACGATACGATGCGAGAGATATTACACGGTACATGGCAATCTTATAGTATTTTATGCAACTGAATAAGGGCCATTAAATAATGAATACTTACATAATCCAATAAATGAATTTTTCGATTTTAAAAGTAGCAAATAATTGCTTACTTCCTTTGCCGCCTGTTTTATTTCTGGCGGCGTCAACATTTCTGCATCACTTAATTCACTAAAGTCACACATTCTCATCTCACAGATTAAAGTCATTTAGATAGTGATTAACTCTTTTATTTCTTTCAACTTGAAAGAACTCCGTGCAAAAGCAAAAAAAAATTCCGCCTTTTGAAACTTTTTTTTTTTTATCTAATCACAACCTTAGAATGGACCCGGGAACACAGCCAAATTGAATGATATTAAAATATTCATATTTAATAATGTCTTTAAAATTTATTTATTATCCATTATTTAAGTATTAATTATTTAATAATTGTTTATGTAAACATTATTTATTTTAATTAATGTATAATGACTTTATATTAATTTCCCGCTTTAATTTTTTTTTAATTTGCGACCGTACTCGTACCATAGAGCTTGATCAGCGTGTTTTCAATTACGAAATTTCGCTTGAAAAAATAAACCTTGATTGTGATTGGTCTTACCTGGTCTTACTCATTTTCAAGCAACCAATCACGTGGCACGTGCATATTTAAGGAAACTCGATTATCAAAATCGACTACAGTATTATTTTTTGAATGTTATTATCCTTTTTGATCACAATGCCTAGGACGCAAAACGACTTTGAAGGATTACGCCTAAACAGCTATAAGACTAAGTAGCAAAATTACTAATATTTAAAATGCCTACGAAGCAAAATGCCTCAAATCAAAATCTCTAAAGTGCTTTGCCTAATTCGCAATACGTCTCTAATCTTGTTAGTTGGGATCAGTTCCGTAACATAATGAAAATTACTATATATGGGTTATTATGTTACTGAATTTGCACCATAGATCATAGAACTTGGAACAAACTTATAACGTTAGTTATTATTGTATAGTTTTTGACAATATAATTGAGAGATTAAGGAGTAGAAAAAATATTATTAAAGGTTTTCTAGTATTATTATGACTAGTAAAAATCACAAAATTCTATATTGCTCTCGTGTCTGACATTTTTTAATGCGCAAGTTGTCTCCACGTGGTTTCTGGAATTTTACTATCTAATTGCAAAAACTACAGCCACTGTACAACGTCGCTCCCAAAGAGAGCTTACTTTGACACTGACGAAATTGTACTAAAATAGGACAGAAGCCATATTTTAAATAAATAAAATAATAACCATACCAACCACTTCTTAATGAAAATGTCGCATTTGCAATGTATGGTTTATGATCTGTGGAGGTGTGAGATAATAATATTGAACTTTTTTGAGTTCTACAACATGACGTTAAAAAAAGTTTATATAGGTAAATTTACAATAGACAATTTTAGTTATAAAATGAGTTTCCGAACGCACCCGTTAATATTTGACTACCAAGTGTCATTTTATTTTGCATTTTTAAAATTGAAATACTCGATAATCCGAATATTGTGGATATATGTTGTCGATTCAAAACCCTTATTTAATTAAGATTAATTGAAGGGGGTCCAAGTTTTCCGTATCAAGGGTATGAACATGAAATGTTTGACAGGTATGAACAATTTGTATGGAAATATAATATTTTTTATTTTACTGTCTTCCTTGCAATTTTTCCATATTTTCTCACCGTTTAAACCTTCCCTGGACTTCCACGAATATTTCAAGACTAAAATTAGCCAAATCGGTTCAGCCGTTCTCGAGTTTTAGCGAGACTAACGAACAGCAATTCATTTTTATATATATAGTAGATTTATTTTACTGGTTGGTAATGCGACGTTGATAATTACTTTAAAAATTTTACATATATATCTATTATATTGATTTACATCATTCTTTTGGATGGACATCATATTATTAGTAAGTAAAGCGTTATTTTGCGGAAGTTCATAATTATATGAATCATTCAGAACTACAATATTTTACCTGGTCCTTTCTATCATTTTACAATATTTTGCCCCATAAATTACACATGATGAATAGTGCGTTTCAGGACAAAAGAGTATTTTACTGGTTCAGTAAGAGCCTTTTCACTCTAGTTTTGAAGAGTCCTAGGTTCTATCTATCTAGAAATACAAATAATAGGTTATATAACTTTGGCGGCCTTACCTAGCTAAGCAATATTGTTTATTAACATCCAGTTTTAAGTATATACCTAATTAAATTAAAACACTTGACTTGGTATTCGGTAGTTTAAGTGGCCATTTCATAGTTTTGTACCAGGATGTCATGATCTCTAAGGAGGTAAATCTTGAGTACTGTTATCGGCCGCGTAAGCTTGGTCAAACTCCAGTCCTATTGATGCGTGGCATCCCGCTGGCGGAACTGGTGAACAGACAACTCGAGAGACCAACATTATTTTGTGCTTGGGAACTACGGCTCAAGCTTTCTCATTCTGAGAGAAGGCCTGTGCGCTACAGTAGGACATCACCATCTTCATTCCAGCTTATACATATAATAGCCTAGGATAATAATGATTTGGCAAGTGGAGCTGTCGCGTAGCTCAAAATGTGGACACAAAAATGTGTTAACTATAAACATACAATTTTTAAATTAAAACAGACTAGTATTCGGTCGATTTTTTCTATATTCAACACCTCATACGTTAAAGGACTCGCTGTTTAGCAAACCTAATTTCATATTCAAGAAGGCTTCCACACACTGAGTTAGGGCCAGGAATTAACCCTTTTTCTGGCGCCTTTCCGCTGACGGCGGCACTTGAAGGGCCAAGTAGGTCTAAATACATTGTGAATCGATCAACACCTTTTCGAACCTTCTAAGTTTCTTTCAAAGGATATTTCAGGCCTTAATTGCGTTGGAGTTGGAACGGATCGAGTTTGCTGAATTTAGAAGTGTAATTGGGGAGGGTGCTTATGTGTAGTGTGTGTTGGATGTTTGAGTTGGTATTGGGTTGAGTTGATGTTTTGGTGGGATTTAGGTTTGACAATTAATTTACTGGGTAGTTTTTAATCAGTACCTAATTATTATGAGTGATTTTGATTTAGTATCACTCGAATTATACATATGTGTGTTTAGTAGAAGTTTAAAAAGCCTTGGTGGCCGAGCGGTTTGACCAATGGCCTCTCAAGCAGAGGGTCGTGGGTTCAAATCCCCGCTCGCACTTCTGAGTTTTTCGGAATTTACCTATGTGCGAATTACATTTGAAATTTACCATGAGCTTTACGGTGAAGGAAAGAATCGTGAGGAAACCTGTATACACCTGCGACGAAATTCAATGGTGTATGTGAAGTTCCCAATCCGCACTGGGCCCGCGTGGGAACTACGGCCCAAGCCCTCTCATTCTGAGAGAAGGCCTGTGCCCTGCCCCAACTACAACGTCTTAACGTATATACGAGTAGGCTGGGATGACGTGTCATTATGATATGACTGCATATAAATGGCAACACTTTAAGAAAAAAATTGTGTGTGCTGAGGCGTGCAGTTTTTATTTTGTCAATGGATTATTTGCCGATTGTTAGGACCGTTTAACCCCTTTTTCGCTTTAGGTTAGTGTGAATCTTTTGGCAAAGAAACTGGCCATGTTTGTGTGATCTCCCATACGACGGGTTCTATTTTAATAGTGGAAAGCCGAAAGACTGCTAGACATATGGCTGTCCCAATGAATGCATTCACAGTTAGTGATATCTATCTATCTATCTTCTAATACCTTTAAACGAGCAATTCTTGTATATATGTATATATATAATCAGGATCTCGGAAACGGCTCCAACGATTTCGATGAAATTTGGTATGTGGGGGTTTTCGGGGATGAAAAACTGATCTAGCTATATTTCATTTTCAGAAAATCGCTTTTACTCGTGTTTTCTGGCTATTTTTGTTTGCATTAGAATACAAAGCTAAATTTCGCCGACTTCGAGCAGATCATAATGGCACATTAGAAATCTGGTGGTCGCGGATCCAGACGACCTCGGTTCGATTCCACGTTTTTTTTCAAGATTTTTAGTTTTTTTTTTAAGTTTATTTTTCATGAGAAAACGTCAAGTTTCTTTTGTGAGAAAAAGTTACTTTTTTGTGAGAAAAAGTATTATAGGGAACGTGCAGTAACTATAGGCGGCAGCACTAATGCGACAGAAGAGACACTATGCGGACAGTGAAACAAACTTATCAAGGTAAAACATTCAAAATGATGGCACCCTTATGGCACCAGTTGGCAGCACCGTCTATGTGCACGTTCATTATTGGGAGCACAGAACAGGAAAAGCGGACGATAGTTTAACGTGACTCACCCCCCCCCCCCCCTCCGGTGTTTTTGTCAAATATCTTGAAAACGGTGCATCCTACGGCAAAATCAATGAAATTTTCATCCCCCCTTTAATACCCCCGCGCTCCCTCCCCCGCATCCCTTCCCTCCCTCTCACGATTTCGATGAAATTTGGTATTTGGGGGTTTTCGGGGATGAAAAATTGATCTAGCTTGATTTTATCTCTGGGAAAACGCTTGGTACCGAGTTTCTGCCCGAGCAGAGCTCGGTCGCCCAGGTACTAGTTTAAAATATTGCCAAACTTACGCAGCAGTAGGCGGGCACATTGCTCGAAGAACTAATGGTCGTTGGGGCCACTGTAATCGTGAGTGACGTTCACGTAACTAACGGAAGACGAATTCATTCATCATCATCATTAGCCTATGCTCGTCCTCTGCTGGACATAGGCCTCTCCCATGGCACGCCAATGAGCACGATCGTCGGTCACTCTCATTCAGCTTTTGAGAAGATCATCACTCCACTGAGTCTGAGGACATCCTACGCTACGTTTGTCTTCACTCAATAACTCGTCTACCAACGGTTATCGGTTCCTCGGTTTATATGGCCGGCCCATTGCCACTTCAGCGTGCTAATGCGGTGGGCTATGTCGATAACTTTGGTTTTCTGTCGGATCACTTCGTTCCGAATTCGATCTTTCAGAGAAACTCCGACCATAGCCCTTTCCATAGCACGTTGAGCAACTTTAAACTTGTGGACCAGCCCTACCGTGAGTGTCCATGTTTCGGCACCGTATGGCATCTCTCAGACTCTATGGAATTGGCGATGTGAAAACTCGACGCAGTTTCCCATACGCTACCCAGCCCAACTGTAATCTACTGTTGGCCTCTTTCTCGAAGTTGTTTTTACCGAACTGCATAGTGACGAATTGCTTACTAAGTATGTACTGTACAATCGTCACTATTAAACTTTTCGCCATTTATTGAAGCATTAAAAACAAGCAAGTAGATCGTGATTCAATTTATTCAACAGTTTTAAACTTGATTTTAATAGTTTCTCTGAACGTTTAACTGTATTGTTGATGTTGTACTTTAAATTTGGTCAACGTAAAACAGAATAGATAAAGTTAACTCACAAAATTCACATTTGACATTACGCAAACGGGACATGCAATTTTGTGTCACACCAAACAAACTTGACATATTTTTAACATTAATGTTGTGATTTGAATGAATTCGCTGTTAATAATTTGGTTAAGATTATGTCTGCAAGCGGTGAAAGAAAGTTATTTTTCCATTATTTAATGACAGGTAAAAATGTTTAGCACACAAACACGCCTTCCGATTTGCTATGACGTTTACTTACAGACTAACTTTACCTCAAAAGAAAAGCTCGTGTCAATATTACAAGAAAACACGACGTCATAACTTCTGAATAAACGACGTAAATAACATTAACTGTCCTCGCAACTTGAGCCCTAAAATTCAAAAAATATGGTCTATTATTGAATGATTATTTGGTGTAGTTAAAACTGTGTTCTGAACTTGTCAACTTTACCGCGCTGCAGCAGCGACCAACTCAAATCGTACAAATTTGTTTACATCGGTTGATACCCTAACGTAGAACGGGCGAGCGGCAAGTTTGCGTTACGTTCACATAACCTTTTTCAATTAGCATTGACGTTAACGTACGCGTTTGGCGTAATTTGGCTAAGTTACGTTTACTACTGGCCAGTAACTCGTTTATTTAGTAGGATAACGATGGGTTGTATAAAAGCAATAGATATATGGAAACTGGTAGAATTATTTTAATTTCACGTACCTATGTAGTCTTTTAATCACTCTACTAATTTATTTATTCATTCATAAAAATGTATACCTAAAATGTAGAGCCAAAACAGCACAAACTTACAAAAAATTATGCTGATTGTCACATCCATACTAAAGTGAAAACTGAATCCTGTCCTGTCCATACTGAAATGTAAGTGCTTTTCTGAAATTTGGGATGGAGATAGTTTGATACCCTGGGAAGGACATAGGGCAGTTTCTATCCCGGAAAATCGCATAGTTCCCACGGGACAGCGATAAACGAATTCTTCGTAAACGGAATCGTGGGCAGCAGCTACTTTACTCATAACTGAAAATAGCCTTTGATGTTTTAAGCCATATAACTTAGGGTAGTAAAGGAATTTGTTGACTATACGTAGGTACACTAAACAAAAGCAAACATAGCTTTATAACCCACGTAGTAAACTCCGAAGTAATTATATCCATCTGCGGTTAAGTGCGCCAGGAAATGGAATTAAAAAGCCCTGGGTTGGGAGAAATATTCCAAAACGCAGTTGAAACCACACAGGATGAGACACGGTTGGTCTGTGCAGCGAACGTTGTGTTTTGTGTTTGTGTATGCTACACAGGTGTATTTTTACACATGAAGCAAAGCTTGTACAACAATGAGGATCATTATCATCGCCGTCAGCCAAAAGACGACATTGCTGAACATATTATAGGCCTTCGTCAAAGAATGCTACGACCGGTCCTGCGCCGCCGAGATCCATCAAACACTGCGTGCGACCTTCACCAGTCATCGGTTCAGTTTCTGGTATGTGGGTGCCACTCAAGAACACACTGCCCCCAACGGCCATCAGTTCTGCAAACAATGTAGATCCACTGCTGTTTAAGTTTAGCTATACTCAAATAAGGTGAAAGTACCTGGGCGACCGAGCTCTGCTCGGGCAGAAACTCGGTACCATAGATCAATTTTTCATCCCCGAAAACCCCCAAATACCAAATTTCATCGAAATCGTTGGAGCCGTTTCCGAGATCAAAACACCGAAGGGGTGGGGGGGGGGGTGAGAGTGGGGGAGGGGTTGCGGGGGAGGGAGCGCGGGGGCATTAAAGGGGGGATGAAAATTTCATTGATTTTGCCGTAGGATGCACCGTTTTCAAGATATTTGACAAAAACACCGGAGGTTTTGAGTCACGTTAAACTATCGTCCGTAAACCGACTTTACAGACAACCGGCTTTTCCTGTTCTGTGCTCCCAATAGGAAACGTGCACATAGACGGTGCTGCAAACTGGTGCCATAAGGGTGCCATCAATTTGAATGTTTTACCTTGATAAGTTTGTTTTACTGTCCGCATAGTGTCTCTTCTGTCGCATTAGTGCTGTCGCCTATAGTTACTGCACGTTCACTATAATACTTTTTCTCACAAAAAAGTAACTTTTTCTCACAAAAGAAGAAACTTGACGTTTTCTCATGAAAAATAAACTTAAAAAAAAAACTAAAAATCTTGTAAAAAAACGTGGAATCGAACCGAGGTCGGCTTGATCCGCGACCACCCGATTTCTAATGTGCCATTATGATCTGCTCGAAGTCAGCGAAATTTAGCTTTATATTCTAATGGAAACAAAAATAGCCGGAAAACACGAGTAAAAGCGATTTTCTGAAAATGAAACATAGCTAGATCAGTTTTTCATCCCCGAAAACCCCCACATACCAAATTTCATCGAAATCGTTGGAGCCGTTTCCGAGATCCTGATTATATATATATATATATATATATATATATATATATATATATATATATATATATATACATATATACAAGAATTGCTCGTTTAAAGGTATTAGATTGATAGATAGATTAAGTAACTGAGAATTAAGTAACTCGAGAGTAGAATCGATTACAGTATTATGTTAAAGGCAAGTTGCTTTTTTTTCAAATTCTTTTTTTACTAGGCTCAGTCTAAGAGTTACAAATGCAACGTGTAAGTACGCCAAATAAATATCTTAACGAAGTTGATATTTGTAGGTTAATTTAATACTGCCTGATTTTTTGACAATTTTGATTTTCGTAGAATTCAAAGTTAGAAATGAAGTAGAATTATGGACTTAGCAAAAGGTACGAATATTTTTTGAAATTGTCAAGGTATTTGGAAATATATATGAATCAAATAAACTTTAGATGATTAAAAAAAAGACAGTTGGGATATCTGAGTTTTTTAGTTATTTAATAATAATAATAATAATAATTTCATTTATTTCAGATATTCTCCATAGGTTATTAGTATTAAAAAATAAAATAAAAATAGATTAGTACTTATAAAACTAGAAACAATATAATACATTTATCGTCCACTAATTAACATCTTGGTGAAGTTTAATCCACCTCTCTAACAGTGGCGAGTCCCACCTGTCACCTAACGCAGCGAGAATACTGTTGGAGCTGTCGCGCCAGCGGCTCAACAGAGAGGCACACCGCTTACGCATGATGGCCGCAAAACCATCCACTCGTGCCTCGGCAAACATCAAAGAAGCGCTACAATAGCGCGGCAGCCCCATCAGCACCCTGAAAGCGTTATTGTATTGGACTCGCAAGTCACTGTACGCCCGCTGCGTAAAACTGCCCCACAGGCTGCACGTGTAAAAACTCTGGCAATAGGCTCTAAACAGTGTCATTTTTACTGCCTCCGTACAATGCGCAAACCTGCGGGCGAGCATATTACAGCGGACGGCCAGCGACCTACGCTCCCTTTCAATATCGCAATTATCTTTCAGGTCATCCGTAATCCAGTGACCTAAGTATTTAAATTTTGTAACCCAACGTAGGGGACTACCATAAAGTGTTACATTAGGCACTGTACCATAAGTTTTAGATTTAGGCTTGAAAAACATCACCTCGCTTTTTGCTGCGTTATATTTTAAGCCATGCAACTCTGCATAACTTTGGCAAATTGAAATAAGACGTTTTAGGGCCCTAATCGAGGGGCTCAGCAGCACCATATCATCTGCATAGCTTAAATTATTTATGCACACTCCGCCCACATGGCATCCAATATTTGTGCTGCGGAGCTCCTCGATCAACCCATTAATATAAACGTTGAATAGCCTAGGCGAGGTAATGCCACCCTGTCTTACCCCACACTGCAGTACATATTCATCCGAGAGAGCGCCGCCCCACCTTACCTGGTTTCTCTGGCTATTGTACCAGTGAGCCAATAACAAAGTGATCTCAAAAGGGAGGGATGTGTCTCTCCTCAGCTTGTCCCACAACGGGTCATAGGATACAAGGTCAAATGCTTTTGACAAGTCTAAGAAAGCTGCAAATACTGGTGTTTTTCTACTTGTATAATACTGGACGGTCTGCTTGAGGCAAAGAATAGCACTTTCCGTCGACAGGCCCGGTCTAAACCCAAACTGCGCATCATTAAGTGGTAGATGCTTCTCCATTACCCGATCAAGCAAACCATCCAGTACTTTAGCAATCACAGAGGCCAGAGATATTGGTCTGTAGTTGGACAAGCTGGAGGAATCCCCCGTTTTATCCTTAATTATGGGAACGACTATGGTGCGCATGAGATTGTCCGGCAAATATGAGTGACTCAGACAAAGCGAGAAAAACCTGGCAAGGAGCTCAGGCAGAAGTAACCCAGCGTATTTCAGATGCTCGACGCTAAGGTCGTCGTGCCCTGGTGATTTCTTCTTGACCATACTCCTGATCACATCCGCCACCTGCTTGGAGGTAAACACTGTGGCACAGTTTAAAGACGACTCAGCGTCGAGCGTCCGAAGCGCAGACCCCAGCGGCGACTCGAGTCTGAAGTGTCGCTGAAACAAATTGGCGATCTCAACAGGCTCGTTCACCCCACCCACACTCACGGGAAGACCAGCTCGATGATTCAGACCATTTGTGTGTTTCCAGAACTTACTAAAATCTTTATTCGAATGGTGCTGCGCGATTATGTCTAATTTAATTTGCTGCTCATTGTTCTGGCACCATCGAAGTTTATTTTTAAACACACGTCTGGAGTCACACATACGGTCATAAAGAGAACCCGCACTGGGCTTGCCATGCTGTATCCAGGTCCGAAACCACAAACGAGCCTCCCCGTGTGCCTCACGCACATACCTATTCCAGCCTGTAATCTGCTTGGCCTTAACACATTTCTTTTTATTATCAATATAACTCGCCACCGAACCTTCACTAAGAGTAGTAATAATTTCCAAGTACATGTCATCAAGTAATTTTCTATGATTTACATCGCAACACATCATGCCAGAACAATGAACAAAATTTGAAACAAAATCAAGTTTATTTAACCTACTATTGCAGTAGTCACGATATATATCAATCTGATCCCCACTACGCTCGCCCCACCTTATTTTACTACGCGAAGAAAGATCACGCGGCATCATTTTAAGTGCTAAGATATCAAGGTTGACTTCGAGCAAGACTGGATGGTGGTCAGACCAGTACGCATCGTGTAGTACTGACATATTTAAAACTGTACTTTTAGCAGCATTAGTAACTACACAGTGGTCCAACCAGCGCCGACTGCCGTGCGCGTCACTAACAAACGTAAAAGTGTCCGACGACAGCATTTCTAAGTCAATACACGACCACGATTGTTCGGCACAAAAATCAACAAGTTCATTGGCAAATGACTCACCCGGATGAGCGTTATAGTCGCCCAACATATACACACACTCGATATTTTGACTGTCGATAATAGCACTTACTTCGCTTAAGCAATCCGTGAACTCAATCAAATTGTCATTAGAGTCAGTCGGCATGTACACGGAAAAAACAAGTATCGCACGATTATGTAACGTAATTTTAATCGCTGATAACCGCACACTATTGCACGGCACAATTGATACTGAGGCGAAGACCGCCTTCCTCCATAACAGAGCAACGCCACCGTGCGGCCTCCCTCGCAATATACCGGCTGATGTGTCCACCGCCGATTTACCCGTAAAACCAAACTCATCATCGATAGTGCCCAAGAAAGGAATATCCTGAGGGAGAAGCCATGATTCCTGAATAGCAAGCAAATCCACTGATTTGCACAATCTCCGTACACAGTCCACTGACCTCTTCACACTTTTACAATTAAAAGTAGCCATTTTAACCGTATAATCCATCCTATAGACTTTTTATTTACTTATCTGAGTCTTAAAGTTCACAAATCGTCTATAAGAAACACCCTTCGGCCAAAAATCATTTTGCATAAATACATCCAAGCTGTAATATGGTACAAATATTTTAAAGGAATTATACGGCTTCTCTGTCTTCATTGTCATTCTTTCAATCTCCACCCGCAAACTCGTTTTATTAAAAATATACTTCTCGATGTCACACACGGCTGCCTCCTTAGTCACATTGTAAATATATATTGGGACATTAATTTCTGCGGCTTTAAAATTAATACTTGGGTCTGTAAGTGCCACTCCCGTTTTTCCAATAAATCTATCATTCGTTTTATTCGACGATGTCGCAATTTTTTTCCTTTTTCTAGTTACCGTTTGCCATTCGCCTTTCTTAACAACTTCTACAAATAGATTACTGTTATGAGTCGGGCTCGGAGATACATTCGCCGCGACCGTGTGTGCCGCTGCATTCCCGATCATCTGTGCATGTTGCGTCATCGCCCCAGCAGGCTCAGTGGATTGGTCTTTATGTGTCAGCTGTTTATGAACTTCATTATTACTTTTAGGTATAACATTTGGATGATCTTTATCGCTTAGAATAGTTGTATTCAAAACGTCGTCCGCCCCCATGCGACTAATCTCGCCTGACTTAGGTGACATTGCTATATGTCGAAAGCGGGTTTTCGTAGGTGATGTTGCATTATCAGTTGTAGTCGACGCATTTAAATGTGGCATTCCCATCGGGCCACTATCACACATAAAGCTAGACATCAGGCAGGCTCCGCGCTTAATGTGAACGTTCGCGCTACCCTCACAATTATTTATTAAAGATGATTGCTTTAACACTTTTAAATCCGTTGTAACGGCTTCAAAATTCTCTTTTGTCACATAGCTTTCTTTTATCAGCTGTACATCCTGTTGAAGCTTAACAAGATCTTTTAAGATCTTCGTCACGTCGACATGATCGAATAACACTGGAGGCAATTTTCCTAAGTCTTTAGCAACAAAGACCGGCAAGTCTTCTTGGTCGATCAATCTTAACACGGAAATAATGTCATCAATATCACGCGTTACTTTGCCGGCTCCTTTCCTGGTAACCAATTTAGAATTCTAATATTATATTCTAATATTATTCTAAAATTTTTAATGAACATCTTGTATAATGAGGATAAAAAAATAAAAACCCTTTTGATGTAAATTTTATAATTTAATTATAGCTTGTCTAATTTAAAATGATGCGCCCCACCAACGCATGTACGCACAGGATTTGAAACTCAATTTAAGCTACAATAGAGAAATATTTCTCTTGACAGTATGAGCGTGAATGTGGTGGTTGAGCGCGCGTCATTTTAAATTAGACAAGCTCTACATAGAAAGTTACCAACTATCAACTGCGTCAAAACCCTTTGTCATTTCTACAAAAATGTGTCCACGAATCGCTCGAATAATGACCCGTTTGAGCAATGAGCTATTTAATAGCTTGTCATGCAGCAATGCACTGCGTCACAGAACTTAGTTGCATTCTCTTGATGATAATATATCGCGGTGCAACCACTGACACGTTGTGTTATGCAATTTAAGCCGCGCCGCAATGCGGGGTGCATGCTTAGGGCTCACTCGGGGAGTTTACTGATTTATTGTCTCTGGCTGGGGAATAGCTACTGCGTTTTTGAGCGAAATGTACGTGGGAGAAATGGCACGGTGGCAGGGAAGTATAACACACGGTTTTAAGGTTAAGCAACGTTGCGCCAGGAGAGGTATTTGGTGGGTGTGCGTAATTTGTAATATTTGTACAGTTCATCTGTGGATGTGGTCATATTATTATACGGAATTTTGTTGATAGCTGTGGAAGGGGTACGTATCAAAATATCTAAAGTTTAAAATTAATAATGGACGAAATACATAATGGTCATTTGATATAATGCAATTTTCTTAGTAATTCTCAACTTTACAGGATTTTCATAAAATAAACCTAACCTAACCTAAACCCATCTGTAGATTGCATGATTAAAAAAGTTCGTTTTATCAATAGTTTCATAGAAAATTTTAGTATGTATTATGACCATTGTGTATTTCATCCATTATTCGTTTTAAACTTTATATGTTTTGATACGTTCCCCTGTGGAAGTCGAAAACAAATCTCTCAGATGGTGTTTTTTTTTTATGTAAGTGAAGCCAGACAAACGAACTAGTGGGTCAATTGATGTTAAATGAACACCACTGTCCATAGACACTCGCAGCGCTTTACGCGATACCAGTGCGTTGTCGGCCCTGCAGAAAATTGTACACTCGCCTCTTAAAGGCACCCAGGTCGTAACTCGATGGGAAGACCCCAGCGGGAAGCTCGTTCCAGATTTTGCAAGTTCGTGGCAAAAAAGACCGCTTAAAACGCACCGTCGAAGACTGCCATTCATCAACATAATGTCGATGAAATGAACGCTTACGATGGGAGGATCTGTAATGGAACCCCGCAGCTGGAATGAGGTCAAAGAGTTCCTCAGAGCATTCCCCGTTGTAGATCTTATAGAACACGCAAAGGGAGCTAACGTCTCTGCGGAGAGCAAGAGGATCGAGTTTAACGGAGAGTGAGGGGTTGCCGACAACTCGGCACGCTCTGCGCTGTATGCGATCAAGTGAAAGCAGCTGATATTGGGGTGCGCCAGACCAGAGATGAGAGCAATACTCCATCCTTGGCCGAACCTGGGCTTTATCTATCTGAAGCCGCTGCTTCGTAGTGAAGTATCGCTTAGAGCGGCCAAGCACGCCCAACATTCTAGCAGCCGACTTGGTTTTTTGGTGTACTTTCGTTTGGCAAATTATTTTTCCTAAACTGATTCATTTGGCAAAAGACTGACCGACTATTCAGGATATATTTCAGGACTATTCTGTAGGCTAGGTTAGGTTAGGTTTGTTTTATAACAATCCTGAAAGTTTTACAGTTTCAGAAAATAAACAGTTGGGAAATGAAACATTTGCCAAATGAATCAGTGTGGAAAAAATAATTTGCGAAACATTAGTAAACCCAAAAACTTTAAAAACCTTTTTACATTATAAAATAACATTCGCGCGTGAAGAACTAATTTCATAGTCGGTAGTAAAGCGACTGAACATGAAAAAAAATCTGTCTAGAAACTTTTGAAGTCAAAGAAAAACGAACGCAAGGTACACAGAGGCTGGAAACACTGCGTTTCGTTCCTGCGCTCTCTGTGCATAAGTGATTGCAGTGATTTCAAATCTCGCCTAAACGTTTCGCTCGCCTATTCAAACTCCTTTAGTTACGTAACACTTTATACTTTCAATTTTATTACATGAGAGTTCCTAAGCAAGTTTTCATTTAAATTTTTCGCTTTTAAAATAAGTTTTTCTTTGACTGATTTCAAGACAAAATTTGATTTTTTACTTATCTGCCAAGTTTGAAAACACGCTTAAGTGTGGGTCAAA
The DNA here is from genome assembly GCA_947563465.1 of Archips xylosteana. Lineage (NCBI taxonomy): Eukaryota > Metazoa > Arthropoda > Insecta > Lepidoptera > Tortricidae > Archips > Archips xylosteana. Next base: position 17,900,227 of record OX387360.1, read on the forward strand.
ATTCCTTAGCAAGATTTGAAGCAAACAAACAAAACAAAAATACGCTGAAATAAGAGCTTGTAAAATATTTTAAGTGTGTTAACTTAAATTTGCTAGGGTTGTCTAAAGTTTGCCAGGTGTTTGCTCAAATAGTATTATTTTTACATTTTTTTAAAATAAACCTACGTGTACCTAAATAGGTACCTACTATGGAACACTGCGAATATTCAGATCCAGAAAACATTTCCTTGGTTTCGGTGCAGCTCTGCTTGACTTAGAACTCCACTAACCAATATGGACCTTCAATTGGTTCTACGTTGTCACATCACTAAATAGTAAGTGGTCAGGTGAATGGCGTCTTTATTTACATTCTCATTCTCATTAAATTGTTTTGACACATGGGTATAATTATCATTCCTGAAGCTGTATCTTAAAATTGTTAGTGTTAAATATTCTATTATCTGTGTATTTGTCTTTAGCAACAATATATTATAACTAGCTTTTGCCCGCGGCTTCGCTCGCGTGTACCATGAGAATTCCAAAGCACCAAGATATCAAGCAAGCAAGCATACAGGCAAGCAAGATGCAAGCATGCATGCACGCTTGCTTGCTTGCGTGACAATGGGACCATCTCAGTAGTATATTATATTCTTTCGGATAAAAAAATAATTTTTAAAATCGGTCCACAATTGACCGAGAAATCGGTGAACATACTTCCAATTTATACTTTATGTATTTTTTTATGCATTCGCATAACCTCCTCCTTTTTTTGAAGTCTGTTAAAGAGCTCTTTGCGGCCTACTAACAGTATAAACTTATGAATTTTGAAATTTTAGCTTACAATCAGTAAAACGCAAAATCCCGTATTTTCCCGTTCCCGTAAGAATTTCGGGAAATTCTTTCTTAATACTCCCCTACACTCCCCAAGAAACCTCATGCCGAATTTCAGCTTTCTACGACCAGTAAAATGAAAAATCCCGTTTTTCTCGTTCCCGTGCGAATTTTGTATAGTCCTCCCTTAATGCTCTTCTACACTTCCCAAGCAACCTTCATGCCAAATTTAAGCTTTCTACGACCAGTAAAACGAAAAATCCCGTTTTTTCCCGTTCCCGTGGGAGTTTTGGAAAGTCCTCTCTTAATTCTCCTCTACACTCTCCAAGCAACCTAGATGCCGAATTTCAGCTTTCTACGACCAGTAAAACGAAAAATCCCGTTTTTTCCCGTTCCCGTGGGAATTTTGGAAAGTCCTCTATTAATCCTCCTCTACACTCTCCAAGCAACCTAGATGCCGAATTTCAGCTTTCTACTACCAGTAAAGCGAAAAATCCCGTTTTTTCCTTATCCCGTGGGAATTTCCGAAAATCCTTCAAAGTGTTTTTTACTATTATAATTACTTACTTCTATGCCAAATTTCAAGAGTCTAGTAATTATAGTTCATAGGATCCCGTTGAACTGAATATATAAATCCCGTTTTTTCCTTATCCCGTGGGAATTTTGAAAAATCCTGAAATCAATGTTTTTACTAATGTAATACCTACTTGTGTATCTAGTTTCAAGAGTCTAGTTATTATAGTTAATGAGATAGGGTCACTCGGAATCGAATATATAAATCCCGTTTTTTCCCGTCCCCGTGGGAATTCCCAAAAATCCTGGATGCCTAAATTGTATAAGGTATCTATGTGCAAAATTTCAAGTCTCTAGGTCTAGTGGTTTGGGCTGTGCGTTGATATATCAACAGTCATTTAGTTTAATTGGACATTTCAACCCCATCCAGGGAGATGGTATTTTACGTCCGCCACATCGGATTTTAAAACCGTTGTTGTTTTCATAACCAGCGACCCGATAAACCATAGAAACAACACCCATGTTGATTTTCAGACTTTGTTACCCCTTTCCCCCCTTTTAGGGGTTGAATTCTCAAAAAACCTGAAACACGTGTTTACTCTTTTACCATTAGGAGTACTTCTGTGAAGTTTCGAATAAAATAGTCGAACTAATCTTGTTTCCCCATACAAACTTTGGACCCCCTTTTCACCCCCTTAGGGAGTGAATTTTGAAAAATCCTTTCTTAGTGCACCCCTAGACCTTATAAGGAACCTACATGCCAAATTTGGAATCTCTTGGCCCAGTGGTTTGGGTTGTGCGTTGATATGTCAGTCAGTCAGTCAGTCAGTCAGTCAGTCAGTTTCTTCTTTTATATATATAGATAGATGACAGCTACAATCTACATCAAATCAAATACAGGAATACGACTTACTGCAACTTATTATGATGGGCAAAATTGCTAGAGACGCGGTGTTAGCCGAAGAAAAAGTCTTGGTTGAGAAATATAAAAGTGTGGAGTGTGGACCGGGATTACAAGTGCTGCTGAGCTGTTTCACCTCGCGAGAGATAAGAAGAAATATTTGGAGTTGATAGCCAACCTTCACGATACTAAAAGGTTAAAATCAGCACGGCAGGTTCTACGCCAACGACTGATATATCAGTCACGGTGTGCACAGCGATGTCTACCTTACCTACATGCATTTCTGTAGGATTCAACTTCGCGTTTGACAATCCGATGTCATGGCGTATGACTGAGATCTGGGCCCAATTGCATAACAAATTACAACTAATAATAATAATAAAAATAATAATGTTAACTAGAAAGGGAGTTCCGCTTGTAATATAAGTTGTACTTTGTTATGCAATTGGGCCCTGTTTGTTGTATTTGACAGAGCGATGAAAAGGTTAATGGAAGAGGCACCACAAGAAGAAGACGCAGTCTACAATTATCAGAGTTTAGCTGTAATTATAATAACAAAATGTCAAAACATTTTCGCAGAGAGCTGGTGCATTCCCGTTAGGCCCCACCTGCAGCGGAAATACTTATTAGACGAACCAGCGAGCGCTCGCTAACTGAATTATCTGGTTCAAGTCGGGAATACGCCCGACGGCTATATTTCGTTACGGACGCGCGATCGTGATACTTTTCATTTAATTCTGATCTAGGGTTCCTTAGGTTTTGAGTAGAAGTTGAGACTAAAATTATAAAGTAAAGCTGTTGCTCAACCAATCCAATTTTGTTAGCTTAGCCAATAGCCGCTATGAACTAAATCCTGACACATTACACAACTATAAAGTTTCTGAAAAATTGACAATGCTATACTACTGTTCTATCACACGCAACAAGTATGTATAATAGCATTTATTTTTGTATGTTTGGCAGTGTCACTATTCAGAAACTATATTTGCGCAATTTGTCAGGATTTACTTCATAACAGCCGTTGAAAGTAATCTACTTCTAATTATTATTGTACGTCATATAACATAGGAAAATAAACTTGAATTCGTATCTTGTATGCAAGCAAGTGATCTTCGAGCCAATATTTCTGCCCGCCCACGTGCTATATTGCCGGTCATGCAAAACTGACTCCGTTCCGAGCTCGTCCCAGTAAATCACAAATTCAATGCAATTGTACCGTGAACTGAGAAATTTGCCGTCATCACATTGCTGTCTTTTGTCCAGTGCATTGCATTGATTCCCCGATTGTACGCAGATTTAGGTTCAAATATTTTCAGGTTGCATTTTATACAATGAAATTTTAAATGTGATACAAAACTAGAGTCTCTAGCTTAGTTATTGCTAAAAAATATAATACATTAATTCAATTGTTAAATATCAGACTACTGATGCTCATTATTTTGATGAAATTGTATCACAAATTCCATGCATGGAAACTTTAAATCAAATAAGACTAATTAATACCTATTAATACGGTAGCTAAATATTATGACATCAAACCAACTGAATCGGCTATGAAGCCGTGGTGGCATAGTGGTTTGACCTATGGTGTCTCAAGCAGAGAGTCGTGGGTTCGAGTCCGGGCTCGAACCTTTGAGTTTTTCGGAATTCATTTGCGAAATTACATTTATTTACCATGAGATTTACGGTGAAAGAAAAATCGTGAGGAAACCTGCATCTACCTGAGAAGAAATTTAATGGTGTTTGTGAAGTTTCCAATCCGCACTGGGCCCGCGTGGGAACTGTGGCCAAAGCTCACTCATTCTGAGAGGAGGCACAGGTGCCCTGCAGTTAGGCTTCTTCTTCTTATTTAAGAGTTACACTCTTGTCGGTGTAGCCGATGAATCCACTTCTCTCTCCTCAAAGCTCAGTTAGGCTAGGATGATGGAAAAAATATTTTGCTGTTAATTGAAAAATGATCAGGTTTTCAGGGCTAGAATAAAGTGTTTTTTTTTTCAAGAGTCTTATCTTAGGGCATGCCGTTGGTGTATATTAATAATGACAACAATTAAAACCACCGATCATAATCATTGGTCCACATAGGTTAATACTGGTGGAAACCAAGGGGGGTTCAACTAAGCTGTGTGTTTTATAAGGAAAGACGCGTGCTGTGGATGCGTGCTCTGCGTCTTCCTCGAGCAGCTATACAGCTGCAATAAAATGATGATAATGACGAATGATCGCACTAGAAATGACGAAATCCGCGCAAGAACTAAAGTCGCCGACATAGCTCGAGGAATCGCCAGACTCAAGTGGCGAGCAGGGCATATCGCTCGTGGAACTGACTGCCGATGGAGCAAAAAGGTTCTCGAGTGGCGTCCACGGACCGGAAGACGCAGTGTAGGTAGGCCTCCAACAAAATGAAGCGACCTGGTTAAGGTTGCGGGATTGCTTTGGATGTTGATGGCATGGGACCGGGATGGCGAGCCTTGGGGGAGGCCTATGTTCAGCAGTGGACGTCTTTCGGCTGAAATGATGATGATAATAATGAGCCACATAGCTTAGCATTCGTGGAACCGGTCACATAGTTTTGTAGCGTAGTTTTTACATCCACGCAGCATATTTGTATACTACATTATACTATAGCACATCTCTGGTGGTAAGGGTCCCTAGATCGTAGTGGAAATGAAACTATACTAATCCGAATCTTGAAAGGCAGCTATCGGCTATTCGAGCGGCGTTGGAGTTCGCCGGTTGATCCCATTAAACGCGGGAATCGCCGCGGAAGGCCGTGAGCTGTAACGAGAAGTATTTTGCAGGGTGACCAGGATGACGCACTGACAATATAATAATGGTCTAGTGACTACATGGAGCTTAATATAGCCGTAACTTGGTGATCTTGTGTCGAAATAAAGCTCCAAACGCACACACAGCGGAGGCGTGGCGGTGCTGTAGCGGTGACGGTTGTAAAGTTGTAATATTCCAACTTGTAGTAGTTTTTTGTAGTGGTAGAGCCATGTTGTAGCTAGCCGCTGCATCACGAATGGGCCGGCTCGTCCGGGTTAGTACCACCCTCTCACAGAACACCGGCGTGAAGCAGCAGAGTACTCCCTGCTGCGTTTCGTACGGTCAGTGAGAGCGCCGGGGGCCAAATACCTCTCCCCCTCCCCTATTCCCTCTCCTTTTTCCTTAGAGCTGACAACGCACTGGCATCGCGTAAAGCGCTGCGGGTGTCTATGGACAGTGGAGATCATTTAACATCAGGTGACCCACTAGTTCGTTTGTCTGGCCTCTCTAACATAAAAAAATAAATAAATTGTATGAACGGTTGTGCGGTACCGTACCGCGAACTCGTTCATACAAGTTAGAATATTACAACCGTCACAGCCACCGCACCGCGCCTCCGCTGTCTGTGCGGAGTTGATTATTCGCGTTTGGCAGGAATCGAAACAGATAGATGCCTAGTCTTTATCTTACTAGGGTGCGTTACTGTTGCTCAATAAACTTTATATTACTGGTCGATATAATTAACGAATATTACATGTAATGCACTTTTGGTATAACATCCTTTGCTTTATCTGTTATGACCTAACTAACTATCGTCTGGTTCAAGGTTAAGTTAGAATAAAACGTAATATTTTTGTATCATACAAAATATTACCACTGATGATAACCAAGCGGTCAAAATACTTGAATATTCACCTGGTATCCATGTTTGTTTAATGTTGTTTAAAATACAATTATATAAGCTGGTGTCTAGATAAGAAACAAGAAAAATCTGTCGTAAAAGTTGGAAGTGTTGTTACTTTTTTTCACTGTGCGAAATTTCCTAGAAGCGCCAAAAACGTGGTCCCACCTATCGCCCTCGTGTGCGTACCGAATCTTCATACATAAAACATGGGGGAGTATGAACCCAATAATATTGTGTATTGTTTGACAGTAACGGTGTATTGTCTGAAATTATGATAAAAAGGGCCTACAAACAGACCCGTATAATATATTATCGGTTCGCGACATTCCTGGCGATTGCGTTGCGAAGGTGACATTTTATTTTAAAACGGAACTAGTGATGTCATCATGCCAGACCCACGTCTCACTGCTGGGTACAGATATCTCAGAATGAGACAGCTTGGGCCGAGTTCCCACGCGGGTCTCGTGCGGATTGAGAACTTCACACACCATTGAATTTCCTCGCAGGTGTGTGTCGAATTCCTCACGAAGTTTTCCTAAACCATAAAACATTTCTTAATCATCATCATAATCATTTACTGCAACCATGGTACAGTATAGATGTTTAAGCATACATATCGTCACTACTTTGAAAAAAACTCGTATCTCAAAATCGATAATCTGGCTAATTAAACTTTACTAAGTGTGCAATGAAGTTCAGTTTGGTTTACATATTATTATTATTATTATCGTTTATTTCATAATTATTGACACATACATTTTTACATAGATTAATTGTACTGCCAAACTGCGTAGCAGTTTGTTGGCAGTTCGAATGCTCTTGATACACCTTGTGTCTTACATCTAATTAATTATATTCATGCATTATTATTTACTAGGTATAGAAAAATACTAAGCATGCAATTTGACATTTTAATTTTAGTGAGGATTAAAAGCAGTGAAAAGTGGGTACCGATTGTATACGAGTTATCCATTCTTACAGCGATTGAGTACCTATCCTAATAGTTATCTATAAAGAATTGATTTGAGATACGAGATTTTTTTCAAAGTAGTGACGATATGTTTCACATGGACCTTGGTAGGGCAAAGCATACTTTATGATAAATTTCAAATGTAATTTCGCACGTAAATTTCGAAAAACTCAGAGGTCCGTGCCCGGGTTTGCATCCATGACTCTCTGCTTGCGAGGCCGTATGTCTACCACTAGGCTACCACGGCTTTCTTCTGAATTGTTGTTATCGTAACCGTAATATTTCGCAGTCGATCATCAAGATCATCTTCATCCGCATTCTCGCTCGCTCGTTAATCGTCGATTTCTGTTCGCCGCAATCCCTCAACGTTTGTGGATTGAAAATGTCGCTTTAGACGTCGCCTTTGAGTATAGCGATAAATCGAAAATTATTATGGAAGCACGACAAATCGCTCCGACATGAACTGTTTTATCTGTATACGACATGTATTCAAGTTGATTTCTGAAATATAAATGGATATTTTCGCTTTGAATGTTCGAGTTTTGCACTTAAAATTAAGACAGACCGTGACTTTAGAAAATGGATTCGAAATCGGCAGTTCTCGGGTTTTGTATCGAGATTTTTCGAGATATGTAAAGCAATATATTTTATCATCGGGATTAAGTCTCGTGTGTGGTATTTATGGATGTTTGTTATAAATAACAAAATACAATGTGATATTAAAAGGAAAAAAGATCTAACACTGTAATAACATTTCTTCAACAGGCATTGTTTCGTCAAACTAATAAATGTTTCTAAGTGGTTATCCTTAAATGTGTCCGGCAGTTTATTAAATAAAGGAATTTTTTGAAGACAGTTTGAGTCTTGAAAATGGCCTATGAATCCTACTGATGATAGAACTAGTAGGAATAGGCCGTTATTTTCATGTCACATATCGGCAAAGTGTGTACTCTGGTTATGAATCCCAAACATGAGTGGCATGTAAAGAGCAGCCACATTTATCAAGATCCTTGATAACGGGCGCGGAAGTACGGATGGTTTTAGAGTGAGTGCGAACGCAGTGAGCGAGATAAATTATGCATGGTCTATGCCACCAGCAAATATCATGTTTCTATCGCGAAATAGAGATTGGTACTCGACCGTAAACGATGCTGGTTAGTGGCAGCAAAGTAACTGAAAGGCTCGATAGGTATAAGGGGATGAAAAGATTAAGAGCCCTCGCACATTATGGCCTCCAGTCGCGACCAGTGGTTCAGTCAGATTACTACACGCTGCCACCAATAACAGCCACTGGTGGCTGTGTGCGACCATCAGTGGCTGCCACTTGCGGCTGGAATACATTGTTCAAGTGGCCGTGTGCGCGCGAGTCGAACGACAAAACGTAGCCACAAGTAGCGCGGTCGACTCCAGCTTGTGGCTCGACGGGTGCGCGCCGATGCTATACAAAATGTATGGAGAAACGCGTCCGCAACTTGTGGCGGCCACTAGTCGTTCTAATGTGGTCGCCACTAGTGGCTCAATGTGCGAGGGCCCTGAAAGGGGTGTTCGTACTCAGGAGTTCAAGAGTTTACCCGAAACTACGCAAGAAAACTTCTTACGTGTCTCTTGCGATGAAAAAGAAATATGAACTAAATTCCTGAAAATTGATACAACTCTTAACGTACAGACAAAATAGTTTCACCTATAGAACTTCCATTAACGAAATCCTCAAAACTTTTCCCTAGTGAACGTAAAATAGCTAAAGACGTCTGTAGTGGTTTGTAACGTAGAAAAAACGGAGCAAAGAAGCTAAAGGAGCATCTTTAGGAATTTTATTGGTATTTTGTTAAGAACGGTTGACAAGTTTATTGGCGTATTTGCTACACTGTATATCTTTTATAAGTGAGTGATGTTTGGGTTCCTTGATGAAAAAGTAAAACCATGAACTTAAATGTCAGTCTGTTTTAAATTATAAGGCTATATTTTGTTTCCTATAGTTGACTTGCAGAGGTTGGATTTTTGCAATTTGCTACTTGTATACCTATGGTCTCTCAAGCAGAGGGTCGTGGGTTCGAGTCCGGGCTCGCACCTCTGAGTTTTTCGGAATTTATATGCGAAATTACTTGCTTCACTTTATGACTAATAATTATGTAAAATGATACATATTATGACTTACAAAATTATGGGAAATCTTAGACATCGCATTTTACAGCACAACTAAAGCCATCTCCGATAAATTACGTCCTCCTTAAAAAGTAAACCAGCTAAGTTCGCCAGGGACCGTCTAGCGGAGTGGCTCGATCTCTCATTTGATTTATGACATTGCCTCGTCTGCCTTTTGCCGCCACTAACTCAATATACTCATTACTGATCCGAAACACATATATATGTTTATGTATTTGCAAATATATATTCTGTATTGTATTTGTGCCATGTTGCTTACTTAGCTTGATGGAATTTGGGATGTCGGGTGAGGTGTTGCGGACAAAGAAGAGAAAGAACTTTTTAGGAACGCATTTAGTTGATTTTGTGCCCCACACCCTAATGACAAGATTCAGGGTGATTTTTAGAAGATGAGAGCAGGATCTACCCTACCGTATTCAGTTAATTAGAGGCTACTATTTCGTATCACTTTTCGTACCACGAAACGCATAAAAAATGTTTAGTTTGTATTGGTCGACAAACCAAATTTAGTCAACAAAGGGTACAGTCAGCAGAAAAACTTGTATATTATTAAAAATCATTTATAATTGAAGTTTTTTGTAATAATACGTAGAGATATCAACTTGAAATTAGCGCAAAACACTAGGAACTATTTATTTTTATTTAATTAATATTTAATTCGTAAATATCCGTATGGTCTCTTGCAACCTTTAGCAAAAATAAGTTTTTATGTTCAAGCAATTTTACAACTTAAAAAAATATACTATATTCAAACAAACACTGTGGGAAGTAAACTTGTGGGTTTGTCTCGTTGACACAGCTTTATGACATTTCCCAAGAAATAAGGTCTAACAGTACAAGTGACGGAAAAAGTTTGAAAATCACCGATCCGCAAAAATATCCTTGATTTTCTTAGACATACTACAAAACACTAACTTACTTTTAGTTTGCTTTTAAACAACTGCGGAATCCTCTTGGACAAATTTTTATATTTTATCATCCACGTTAGCAGCCATTTTGTGTGTAGAGACCGGCAAAGTGTCTCTTTAAGTCCGCCCGCGGTTGAGTGCCATCACATAAAGCAGCATAAATATACTTGAATAAAACGACCTTAATTCTTTGTGAAAGGTTATTTTTAAAATGGCTCAAATTTGCAGACACTAAAAGGTTTATCTTTCAGCCATCGCAGATATTGTACTGTTGTAGTTACAAAACACAACCGAATGGTTTACTCTACTCATGTAGAATGTCCCGTAATGAACAATACCGTAAACCGGGTGCCTTTGACCGGGTATGTATTACAATACCGAAGTACGAAAGATCGAATGTATTAAAACATCGAATGGGTCAAAAGACCGACACGATTTTTTTCTGAAACCGTTAACTTTTTAAGATTGTTATAAAACAAACCTAACCTAACCTAATGGGTTCTGTAAAATGCCATTTTAATAAATTCTGAAAAGTTTACCGTTTCAGAAAAAAATCGTGTCGGTCTTTTGACCCATTCGATGTTTTAATACATTCGGTCTTTCGTACTTCGGTATTGTAATACATACCCCTTTGACCAAATTGGGGCAACTTTGATAGTTTTTAAATCACTATAAAGTCGACATTTTCCATATGAGGTGAGGTTAACATGTAGAAAAAAAGAAGATTGATGAAGACATCGACCAAACAACAAATGCTAACAAAAATGCTCGAGTTGGGCAGCAAACTACTTTTTAAAGTCGCCACGCCACTCAGTTCAAAGTCACCCCTTTAATGGTACTTGGTACCGGAAAAAAGGTAAGTCGTTAGTAATCTGTGCTTTAAACTTTCGTGATTTTCTTTCAATCATAACAGTCATAACTATAACACTACACGGGACTTATCACGCATACAATATTTACCTGGACGTTTCAGCCATATTGCAATGGCCGAGGTCACAAGTTGACTGAAGTGTAGGTTGTCACGTTCGTGTAGCCGCACGACTCGCGCGAGTCTTTCGAACTACTCGCACTAAATTCCGATTAGAAACATCACCTGTACGAGTTTCCCGTATCTCGAACTACCCGCACTTGATTGTTATTTTTTATCGGCACCCCATCACTACAAAAAACCAGCCAAGAGCGTGTCGGACACGCCCAAGATAGGGTTCCGTAGCCATTGCGAAAAAATCAAGTAATATTTTTCTAAGGATTTCGTATGTGTACGGAATCTTCCAAGTTTAGGTATCGTCAATACTTTGAAAAAAGCTCGTATTTCACAATCGATAATCTGGCTAAGTGAACTTTATTACGCGCGTATCAAGGTTCAGTTTTGTTTACATGCTGATTTGAGATACAAGCTTTCTTCAAAGTAGTGACGGTATGTTTTATACCTTAGGCTACTATTTACTCTTAAACTACAAATAATTCTTAAGCAATCTTTGCCATTATAATTATCCTTGTAAATTTAATATATTTACTACCTTTTTGTTTTTTTTCAAATTTTTCCTCCCAACAGTTTATATCTTAGAGGGGGGACGGGGGACGGTCGATTTTAATGAAAATTTTCACTTTGAAGTTGAATATTTCGCAAACAGATCACTGAATACAAAAATCATGTTAGCAACCCCGCAATGGTTTTTAAGACCTATCCAACGATATCCCACACTATAGGGTTAGTCGAGAAAAAAAAATCACCCCCACTTTACGTCTATGGGAGGTACCCTAAAAAAAATTATTTTTTATTTTTTATTTCACCACTTTGTTGGCATGACTGATATGTATATTCATGCCAAACTACAGCTTTTTAGTACTAACAGTCTCCGAGCTTAGCCGCGGACGGACAGACAGACAGACAGACAGACAGACATGGCGAAACTATAAGGGTTCCTAGTTGACTACGGAACCCTAAAAAGTAAAGTAGTTCGAAGGAATCACGCGGCTTTACGTACGTGACACCCAACATTTAAGTCATCAATTCAATCAATCAATCGTGACCACGGCCACTGCAATGTGGCTGAAACTTCGAGGTAAATAATGTTTGCATGATATTGATAAGTCCCGTGTAGTGTCATATTAAATATTACACTACCCGGGACTATGGCAACGTATGCTGATTATATTACAGATAAAATTTAACTTACAAAACCCAAAAACTAAATTCTAAAGAGTCGTATTCTAGTTTACGAAACGCTTGCTTACGAGTATCAAAACATTAATTTGTCTGAGAACAGATTAAATAAATTAGTCTGACAACAAATCACTCCTCGAAGCAACACCAGATTGACGTCAAGTTTAACATCAAAAAAATGTTTCTCGTAAGATTAATACCTATTTTTAATGCGGCGATACAACTTTGGAGTTTTGAGATAATCTTTCACGAGAAGTTGGGTGACTAATTCATCTTTTTCACGTTTCCTCGGGAAAAGAGGTGGAGAAAAATTGCTTCTTGCGCCTTATTCTCAGTCGAGAAATGGTTCTTGGGGACGCTTTGTTTAATGCCCGAGATGCGGGTAAAATGTCAAAAATGGAGTCATTTATTACCATGCAAGATTACGTGAAAGTGGTAACAGACAGCCAACAAACACGTCATTGTCATCATTATTCGAGTCGATTCCACTGCTGAACATAGGTCTCCCCCGAGGTTCACCAAACAGATCGGTTCTGCGCCAACCATCTCCAACGCAAGCGACTTTAACCAGGGTCGTCGCTCCATTAAATAAATCATCATCATCATCCCAGCCTATATACGTCCCACTGCAGGGCACAGGCCTCCTCTCACAATGAGATGGGTCGAGCCGTAGTTCCCACGCGGGCCCAATGCGGATTGGAAACTTCACGATGTTTTCCTTCACCGTAAAGCTCATGGTAAATTTCAAATGTAATTTCACACATAAATTCCGAAAAACTCAGAGTTGCGTGCCGGGATTTGAACCTACGACCCTCTGCTTGACAGGCCATAGGTCAAACCACTGGGCCACCACGGCTTTGTAAATATAAAATGTAATAAGTGTATTAAATAAATGTACCGCATGAAACGCAACGCATTGACCGCAGCGCGACCCATGCGCGGGAACGATGGCACAGGGCCGATCTGTTTGGCGAGCCTTGGGGGAGGCCTATGTTCTGTAGTAGACGTCTTTCGGCTTAAATGATGATGATGATGATGAACACAATACATGAAATTACTACTTACATCTTTATTTCAACACTGCGACATAACACCCTCAGTTTACACAGATCTTTTAGACATAAGTTAGCTGACACATCCTACGGGGAAATAAAAATGTAAACACTAATCCATCTTCTATGTAAATAAAAATTAATTACCGAAATGTATGTACGCGTATAACTTCCTTAATATAGCGTTTCATGTGACCTGCCTCCTATGAGATACAGGCGTGTGATGCTTGTATGAGTGTAAAAGATAAAAATTACATGGGTACCAAAACATACTCCATCGTTATTATATTTGTACAGGGATGTATGGGTAATGTGACCATACGTCCCGTTTTGAACGGGACCGTCCCGTTAAACAAGTTGCGGGCAGAAAAGAAAACTCAATTATGTAGATGCCTACGTAGTTTGTACTATGTTTATAGTAATTGTTAAAGATAATATTTCAAACGGACACGGACGTCGTCGGTGTGTCGTTTTTTGTCACGGACATAGCTCGAAGAATCGCTAGACTTAAGTGGCAGTGGGCAGGGCACATCGCCCGTAGAACTGACGGCCGATGGGGCCGAAAGGTTCTCGAGTGGCGTCCACGGACCGGAAGACGCGGTGTAGATAGGCCTCCAACAAGTTGGAGCGACGACCTGGTGAAGGTAGCGGGAACGCATTGGATGCGGATGGCGCAGGGCCGATCTGTTTGGCGAGCCTTGGGGGAGGCCTATGTTCAGCAGTGGACGTCTTTCGGCTGAAATGATGATGATGATGAATATTTCAAAAATCTTGCTAAAAGAGTTTGCACATTTTGGAAGTTATCACCCAGTACTAAAGTATATTTTAATTTTGCACATCGGAAAAAAAAATACAAAATTGGGTGGTATGACGTTTGTTGTTACAAAAAAAAAAGTTTATTTCTGCCCAAAATTTAAAAAAGTCGTCCCGTTTAATTGTGACAAAACAATGGTCAAGTTATGTATGGGGCAGCTTATTACAGTGCTTAACTCAAACACCCTAGAGCTGGGGCTAAATTCAGGAACAGGCCTTCACGGGCTTGGTAGCGGTAATTCAATCGTATGGGTTAGGTTTGGCTTGAACTGCTAGGGTAAGCGTACCAGTGAATGAACAGTACCCAGTGAATGAACAAAACGATAATTTTTTGAAATAATAAGAATTTGGTACGTTTCTACCACGCCTCGTATTTTTTTTCGACTAGCACCTTTACTTGTCAGGTTCTGGTAAATTTGCTTCGACTCCTAAGCAACAGTTTTGAAATGGCGACGATGTAAAGTGGACGTACGTATGTTGTACATTTTTTCTATGGAGTAGTATTAAGGAAGAACGAAAGCTACTATACTTCTGATGTGTTACTGCATTTGTCCCCGCCATCTATCATTCATTAGGTATGGTTTTTTTAAGCTTTAAAGACCTGTTAGTGCTATTCATACATAGTTTAATGTAATTTATTTACAAACAATACCTTTTAATCCAGTGTTTTTTTACTGGAACCCAAAATCGCCTAAATCCAGTGAAAGAACGGGGGTGTTCATTCACTGGGACTGCAGGATTTTCTATTTGTGCAATATCTTTCCTTCTAGTCGTCATATTAAGATTTCGTTTTCAGTGACATTGATC